>JALGQJ010000012.1:10477500-11140000 GCA_023055345.1 Quercus wislizeni | reverse complement strand
TTATTAATTTATTGTTTTGTCCAATGTTTCCATTCAAAATTATGCTTATGGGTTGTCCCCAGTTTAGAATTCCATAAGCATAGCTGATTGGTAAGAAAGGGCATGACAAATTGACTGGTAATTCAAAATGAATAAACTAGAATTCTAATTCTTATATTTTTCCTTGTTGTGCTTTACATATAATTTGGTTTGCTTTAATTTAAAGTATGAAAAAGGGGTTTTATTTGTTTGTGTTAATGTGTATAGTGTTATGGACTTTAGGCCCAACTAGATTACTTGTATAGTACACATTATTGTACTGCATATGCTTACTTGTACCGCACACATATGCCTCTTATATAAAGGCACTGATGTATATTCTTTCATAATGAAATACAATATAATTCATTCAGCATTTCTAACATGGTATCAGAGCCACTGCTCTGACCTTTTCTTAGCAGTCTTGTCTTTATTAGTGTGACTCCTTTTTCAACATCGCTTCCGCCATCACAACAACCACCGTAGCCTTTTGCCGTTGAACCTCTGACGTCATCCAGCAGTTATCCTTGGGTTCCGGACCTGCAGCTGCCGTCGTTAAGGAGTTTCACACTGCATAGACCATTGCCCTTTTCATCACCGCTACAAATATTGCTCCGATTACAGTTTTGAAGGTACCACAGAGATTGTCTTGCGCCGATCTACATACTCGTGAAAGCCTCGACACCGTCCGAAACTGCACGCACCCCCACACACCACTCAAAGGTTCTGCTCCGCTAATCCACGTGCCTTCAGTACTGCTCCGATCACCTCACCGCTGCCGTCATCGAAATCGTCTTGCTCCGATCTACGTCACCGGAAAAGAATCGGCCTCATCAGACCCTCCACGCGCCGACAAAAGTTTTGGAGAGGATTGAGCCACGCGCTCCACGCGCCACTGGGTCGCCTGCTGAAGTCATCACTGCCACGTCAGCCCTAACTGACGTCATCAGATTACGTCATCTTGTTGATGTCATCAGATAACGCCATATTGCTAACGTCATCACAGGGAGTTGACCGTTGACTTTGACTTTCTTGTTGACCGTTGACTTTCTCTAGGGTTGACTTTTTGTAGTCCAAGTTCTTCTTACCCAGTTTTTCGCGTAGATTCCATTTTTGCATATTTTGCTTCTAAATGAAGAATAAGGACAGGTCTTCTTCTGGTTGCCATAATCGTCACCAACAATCTAACAAACGTTTTTACAATTTTTGCAAACGTTTTGGCCACAATATTGAGACTTGCTATCATCGCAACAAAACAGTTGTTTCAGTTTCTGCTGCTACTGTTGCTAACACTGAGAGTGTCCAACCAATGGCTCCCGTCTCTGCACAGTCTAAGTCTTCCGGTCGCACTTTCACCATTTCCACAGATGACCTTAAAAACATCATCGCCAATGTCATTCATATGGCTGGTAATGCATCTTATTCCTCTTCTCTCTCAGCTTTATCTGGTATGTCTCCTTCCTCTTGGCTTATGGATTCTGCTTGTTGCAATCACATGACACCTCACTCGTCCTTATTTTCTGAACTTAAACCTGCACCACACCCTCTTAATATTCGCACAGCAAATGGCTTCACAATGTCTGGTCATAACATAGGTTCCATTTCGACCTCCAACCTCTCGGTTCCTGGGGTCTTTAATGTTCTTGACCTTTCTTACAATTTATTCTCTGTGGAACAATTAGCTGAGTTGGGTTATCGCATTATCTTTGATTATTCTGTGTGTATTGTGCAGGATCCAAGGATAGGACAGAAGCTTAGGACCGGTCCCAGAGTTGGGCGTATGTTTCCCGTGGACAACCTTCGTCTTCCACTTATTGCTCCTGTTTCTGTTGCTGCAACTGCTGTAATTTCTTCTATTCCTTCCCTTGCTCTTTGACATGCTCGTCTTAGTCACGCATCTTCCTCTCAGGTAAACAATTGGCTTCTAGAGGTTTGTTAGGTTCACTATCTACAGAAAATTTTGATTATGTCTCATGTCAGTTAGGAAAACAACCAGCTTTGCCTTTCAATACTAGTAAATCAATATCCACTGATATCTTTGACCTTATTCATTTTGATATTTGGGGGCCTTCCTCTATCTCTAGTATTGGTGGGTCTCGATATTTTGTTGTCTTTGTTGATGATTACTCTCGCTATAACTGGATTTTTAATATGAAACATCGTTCTAAATTATTGCAAGTATATTCTAATTTTGCAAAAATGGTTGAAACTCAGTTTTCCAAACGCATTAAAATTTTTCGATATGATAATGCTCTTGAGTACATTCAATATGCTTTCCAAGCTGTCTTGCTTTCCTATGGCACTGTTCATCAACTAACTTATCCAGGTACCTCTCAGCAAAATGGTAGAGCAAACGAAAACTTCGTTATATTCTTGACACTATTCGTGCTCTCCTTCTCTCTGCCAAAGTTCCTGCTCCTTTTTAGGGCGAAGCTGCTCTTCATGCTCTTCATGCTATTAATCACATTCCAAGTCCTGTTATTCAAAATCAAACTCTATATGAATGCCTTTTTAGGTCACCTCCAGACTATCACCACCTTCGCTCCTTCGGTTCTACTTGTTTCGTTCTTCTTCAACCACATGAGCATAACAAACTTAAGCCTCGGTCAAGGCTTTGTTATTTTCTTGGCTATGGCGAAATACAAAAGGGGTATCGGTGTTATGATCCTGTCTCTCATCATCTTCGTGTCTCCCGCAATGTTGTGTTTTGGTAACATCGCTCCTTTGTCGAGCTCTCTCACTTCTGTGCCTCCCTATCTTCCTCCTCTGTCTTAGATCTTTTCCAGAAGAGGCACATATTCCTTCTATAGTTGCTCTTGATCCTCATGTAGTTGCTCCTGATTCTCCTATAGACTTCTCTGTCCAACCACCAGATATCCTTGATCCCTTTCCTAGTTCACCCTTTAATGAACAGGTGGAAGATGAACAGGTTGAAGACAAGCTACCCAACCCTGAGTTTGGGTCCCCTGCTCCTACTCCGCCTGAAGATCATGCACAAGACATTCCACCTCGTCACTCAACTCGGGTAAGATCCATTCTTGCACATTTACTTGACTATCATTGTTACATTGCCCTTGCTACACTGCACGAGCCTCACACCTATCGTGAAGCTTCCACTAACCCTTTATGGCAGATTGCAATGAAAGAGGAACTTGATGCATTATCTAAAAACCATACTTGGGACTTAGTGACTCTCCCCCCCCACCCCCCCGGAAATCTATAGTTGGTTGTAAATGGATCTACAAGATTAAGACTCGCTCTAATGGGTCTATTGAACGTTACAAAGCTTGTCTTGTTGCAAAAGATTTTACACAGGAGTATGGGATTGATTATGAAGAGACTTTTGCTCCGATTGCTCGTATCTCATCTGTTCGTGCCCTCTTAGCTGTTGCTGCTGCCAGTAAATGAGACATTTTTCAGATAGATGTTAAAAATGCATTCTTTAATGGGGATTTAAGTGAAAAAGTTTACATGCAACCTCCTCCTGGTCTCTCTGTTGAATCAAACAAGGTTTGTCATCTTCGACGTGCACTTTATGGCCTTAAACAAGCTCCACGAGCTTGGTTTGCCAAATTCAGCTCTACCATCTCTCGCTTAGGTTACATGGCCAGTCATTATGATTCGGCCTTATTTCTTCATCGTATCAACAAAGACACTATTTTACTTCTCCTGTATATGGATGATATGATCATAACTGGTGATGACCTCAATGGCATTCAAGAACTCAAGGTTTTTCTCAATTAGCAGTTTGAGATGAAAGATCTTGCACATCTCAGCTATTTCTTGGGTCTTGAAATCACTCATTCTACAGATGAACTTTATATTACTCAAGCCAAGTATGCCTCTGAACTATTATCTCGAGCTGGACTCACTGATAACAAGACTGTTGACATTCCAGTTGAGCTTAATGCGCATCTGACTCCCACAGGAGGGAAACCATTGTCTAATCCCTCTCTTTACAGACGCTTGATTGGCAGCCTAGTTTATCTCACTGCCACTCATCTAGACATTTCCTATACTGTTCACCAGGTGAGCCAGTGATGTCCACTCCACGATCGACTCACTATGCTGCTGTTCTGCGCATTCTTCGATACTTAAAAGGCACTCTCTTCCATGGTATTTTCTACTCTGCTCAGTCTCCTATTGTTCTCCGTGCATTTTCTGATGCTGCTTGGGCAGGAGATCCCACTGATCGCGGGTCCACTACTAGTTATTGCTTTCCTCTTGGTTCTTCTCTGATTTCTTGGCGAAGTAAGAAATAGACTCATGTGGCCCGCTCCAGTACTGAAGTAGAATATCGTGCCCTTGCTGATACCACATCTGAGCTTCTTTAGTTACGATGGCTTCTCAAAGACTTAGGTGTGTCTACATCCTCTACTACTCCTCTTTATTGTGATAACCAGAATGCTATTTATATTGCTCACAATGATGTCTTCCATGAACGGACTAAACACATCGAGATTGATTGTCATTTTATCTATTATCATCTTGTCCATAATACTCTCAAGCTGATCTCAGTCTCTTCTAAAGATCAACTTGTAGATATCTTCACCAAGTCACATCCTAAAGGACGTCTTCGTACTTTGGTTGACAACCTCAAGTTGGTCTCACATCCACCTTGAGTTTGAGGGGGGCTGTTAATGTGTATAGTGTTATGGGCTTTAGGCCCAACTAGATTACTTGTATAGCACACATTGTTGTACTACATATGCTTACTTGTACCGCACACATATGCCTCTTATATAAAGGCACTGATGTATATTCTTTCATAATGAAATACAATATAATTCATTCATCATTTCTAACCGTTTGGAACTATTAAAATGCTTTCTTATTTCTTCTTATCATCTAGAAATCTAGTTTGGTTAGATCTGTCCATTACTAATGTGGTCATGTATAGTAATAGTTTGATTTCTGTTAATGTCACATATAAATGCTTGTTGATGTTAATGGTCCCCTTCCTTTATTGGTGGAGCTCCTCTGTCAACAAGTGGTCTCATATTCCATTGCCTTGTGGAGTAGCATTGCTGCCTTTTATTTATTTATTTTTTTATAGTAATAGTTTGATTTCTATGTGCAGCGTGTAGGTTAGCTAACAGTTCAGATTAAAAGAAAGCCTTGACAGTGGACTGTTGGGTGCACGTGACACCTTTGGATTCTAGCACACCTTTGTCAAAGCTTGTTCCAAAAGTCTTCAAAGCTTGCTCTTTCATTTATTGAGAAATGACCAAAGCATGAGAGAGATCTGACTTCTCTAAATGTGAAGTGATGCTAGGCGTGTGGGACACGCTGAAGAAAAAGAAAAGAAAGAAGCAAAGGCCATTCGGCCTTGAGTGGAGAGCTAAAACAGAGAGTCCTTTTTTGGGCTATTGTGTGTGAGTTCCAGAGTGAGCGAGTGAGCAAGAAACACAAAAGGAGAAAGCTTCAGCCATTTTGAGGTGCAGTCCGTGTGGAGAGATAGAGAGAAACACAGTGAAAGTGTGAGAGGGTAAAAAAAGAAAAATGAGACATTTTTTTTTCTCAAGTTACACACAATAAAGATAAATTTGTGGAGTTCTCATAGAGTTTTTGAAAGCTACAACCATGGAGAGTTGGAGTATTCAAAGGAAGATTTTACTACTGGTTTTGTGGTGAGATTGTATTTACTTCTTGAGATTTATTTGTTGTATATCCAATTTATTGTGGACTCAAGTTTAGTATTTATAAACTTGATAGATGTAATCTCTATTTCATAGTGGATATTTTTCGAAGCTGTCTTGTGGTTTTTCCCTCTATATCGAAGGGTTTGCCACGTAAGATTTGGTGTATTGTGTGGTCGTGTTTATGTGGTGCTTGCTGGATTTTTTTTGTTTCCATAATATTGTTATTGCTTAGTAGTTATATATTTTAATTCACAAATAGACAGAGGGGATTAGGATTTTTCCCCATGGACAAATGGCAACCAATCCTGAAATGGGGAGGGGATTCAATTTTTTTTGTAAAAATAGAGATAGATGTATGGTCATGGCTGTTGTTTCAGCAGGGCCGTTAAGGATTCTATATTTCTATGAAAGTAGCTGTTTTGTATTTGTGTGAAGGAGCAAGGACTGTTGAAGCTGCAAGCCAAGCCTGTAAGCCGTGGGATCTCTCTGTTAGTATTCTTAGAAGTAGTGTCTTCTCATAAACGATCATCCTTGCCAAATAACAATAAATATAAACAAATTTAGTTAGTTGTCACGTTTCAAAACAATGTTGAAAACTAGCATCTCGAGTGTCTAAAACTCGAGTTCCAAGATAAAACTCGAGTTTAAGGTCTCGATTTGTAAGAGGATGGGTGTGATGTGGAAAAAATCCACGTGAAAATCGAGATTTAAAGACTCGATTTCCATAAATTGCAGAAAAACGCCGCTATAGGGCTTAAAAATGTCACTATAGGGCTTAAAAACACCACTATATGGCTCTTAAATTGGTACTTATAAATTTTTTTTGCAGGAAAACGCCGCTATAGGGCTTTAAAACGTCATTGTAAGGCTTAAAAACGCCACTATAGGTGAAATTTGTTTTGCATAAAACTCGAGTCTTAAAGACTCGAGATCTATGTGGCATTTTCACATTCACAAAGTGAGTCTCTCGGACTCGAGTTTTAATATGGATCTTGAGTTTTTAACACTCGAGATGCTATTTTCCATAATTCTTATAAACGTTGCCTAACTTACTACATAGAAATGCTGAACGTGGTTAGTCTGCTCATTCCCCCTCTCATAAGCTATATTACACTTCAAAAATTAGTTGTCATGTTCAAATTGATATTAAAAAAAAAAATCAAACTTTTTTGGAGAGAATTAGTTCCATGTATCTTTTAGAACTTTGCTCGCAGATGTCATATTAGTCAATCAAGATTATCTACCTTACTATAATAAAAAAAAAAATTTAATTTCTTATCTAGTTGAATAATTTTCGGTCAAAATTTAAACACTTGAACTCTTACTTTATTTTTATAATAATTGAGTTGTTAACTTAATTGAAAACACTATGTTATAATGAACAACTAAATGCTTGGATCTAAAGTGATCATGATTATAGAAAACAATGGAAGAATTCATGAAAATCATGTAGAAATACTAGATTATCTTGGCCCTTACCATTAGGGGTTCTTATTGATAAATCCCTTGTAAAAGTTAATGACAATGGTTAGTGGATGCATGATTTACAACATTTAATGGGCAAGAACATAGTTTATCAAGAGTTCCTTAAAGGGCCTGGGAAGCATAGTAGATTGTGGTTATATAGTTCAACGAACCATTTTATATAGTTCAATAGACTTAGAATGATTTGGGTAATCTTACATTTTGCAATTCATTAATCCTTTTATTCATGACTATAAACAAAAGCAATTTAAGACATAGCCTTAAAGTTGCTTGAACCAAAATAGGCAAATTGGAGTCCTAAGAGTCCTCTTAAAAAAGTATCACCTTAAATTGCTCATAATTGGTAATGTTCACCTTTTGAATAATCTTGAAATATCTTCCTAATGACTTGAGCTTTCTCGATCAGAGTTGATACTTTTCCCAACAAAAAAAAAAAAATTTAACAAGTTGCCATCCGATTAAGCAATTTTTAAAAACTCATTGAAACCCCAAACTTCATTGGAATCCTATTCCTAAGAAATTGGTCCTTGAAGATTGTATAAATTTATCTAGGTGCACACAAATTGGAGCTCATAAATATATATATATATATATATATATATATTAAAAATAAATAAAAACTTAAATTTCTTAGTTGTAAATTCTCGATATTATCTCAATAATTTTCTAAACTTTTCACTAAAAAAATTCTAATAACAAAAATTATCGAGTAGTCTCTCACGCCTCCCAGTCACGTGCCATGTTGGCGCCCAAATTTCCCCTCAAATTCCAATTACTTTCCTTGCTCTCTCTCACTTTCTCATAAACATCCAATACAACCAAATATCTTCAATTCCTCAAAAAGAAAAATCCCCAAACCCATCTATATATATAATTAGTCTAGTCTTAGTGCCTTTTTCATTTTCGTATCTGAAACACAATGAAGCGACGAATTTCCAAAACTACTCATAAAGTTCCATCACCGATCATCGAAGCAACTCTACCACAACAAACGGGTCGTCTCCGTGGAGTTCGGAGCTCCGATTTCCGCATTCCAAATCCAACTTCCCAATCAACCAAAGGTTCTTCTCCTAAATCATTCATTTTTCTTCGTGTAATTGAGTTTTCATTTGTGTTCCTTTTGGTTCAAATTTGTTCCAGTTGAGATTAATCATTTAAATTGAATTGTTGTTTCCTACTAATTTGTTTCACTTTTCATTTCCATGTAGATATCAGCTGCAGAAAAAGAGTAAAGCTTACAGATCTTGATGTCAATATTCCCTTAAGTTGCAGAAGAAATGCCTCTTCCACAGCTTTAGAAAGAAGACAGAGTCCGAGATGTAAGTTTCTACTGCTGACCATACATTGCTGTTGCTTTTCTGGAGCTGCATATTCCTTGGGTTCTTGGTATAACTTGTTGTTTTCTTTTCTTGCAGTAAAATGTTTTTTCTCTTTGTGCTAGATGTTTAAATATATACAAGCTCTATTGTGATAATTATGTTGTATTTCTAGTGGTACCAATCAAAAGTAATTGGAACTCATGTTTGAAAATATTAATCATTCCATTTGAATGTAACATGCAGCTGATGATCCCAAAACTTCCGAATTTGCATTTTTTAAGAAATTGAAGGAAAATGCAGGCCACAAATACCAATCCCATACATTACATAAAGAAGAAAACCAGTCAAAGAAGTTCAAAATTAGTGACTGTTCTGGAGGTAAATGTTCAGAAATGCATCTCAACTGCAATTTTTTTTTTTTTTCCCAGTCTTAAAGGCTGGTATGAATTTATTTCTTCTTCTATAAAATTTTATGATTATGAATCAGCCATACTCAAAATATTTAAAGACAATGCACTTGTCTGGACATGATTATTTACATGCTTTCTCTGTACTATGCAGGAAACCCAAACAGTGTCAAATTTAGCTGTAAGGACTTCAGTTCCTCATTGCTTGCTGAAAATGTCACACCTAGTAACTTTAGCTCACACCTGTCACCTCTTGGTGGGGCATCAAAGAAATCAGGTGTGTGCTGTATAGTGGCTTTTTATTTTCTTTTTTCTTTTAATGGTATGCTTCTGATTAGTGTTTCTTTCTTGTTTATTCTATCAATAAAAGGGAAGAAAATGATGACAACAAATTATTGCTCCTAATTTTGGAATCATGTTACAGTAATCTTCCCTGTAAATAAATGGAGATTGTTCTCTGTAATTTGAACGTGAAATCTAATTTTTACTCCCTTTTTGTGATTTTATTATAACCTTTAATATTGTGTGAGATAGCTCCTCTCCTCTTCTGATGTCCAGAATGCACTAGCTTATCATTTCTAACATCTTTAAAAATGGCAGATATAAATGCAGTTATACTGACTTATATACTGAAAAGAAGAAAAAAAAAAAAAGTTATTTTGTACTGTCCTGAGACCACTTTTAGGGATATCACTTGGTATCCTGAATCCCTAGCAAAAATAATGCTAATTCTTTGTAGGAGGCGAATGCTGCTTCCTTCATTGTTGACCACTTGCTTCTTGGTAGTTGATTCCTGGTGATTCTAATCTGTTGCTGCCCATGCACTATGACACTTATGGGGGCTATTTGACATAGATAGAATTAGAAAGCCATCTAGGAATGCTCTTTTAGTAGGCTTGAGTTAGACTAATTTGTGATTTTAGTATTCCAAAAGGTGAGAGAGCGCTATTAGGCTTCAATATTCTTAAAGTAAAATATTCACCACCACTTTATTTGACCTCATTCTCAGTATGGTGTTCTGCTTCATAATTTAATGTTACATGATTCGTAGTATCTTTAAACATGATCTTTTGTACATTGTCATAATATCCTCATTAATGTTCTCATTTTGTAAATGACAATGCCAAATTAGAACCACTAATGAACTTGCTCAGTTTGCAATATATCCCGTGGATTTTGAATCCAGAACTTTGATATGATATTTTGACTTTTTTATTGGTTGGCAGATGGAAGTTCACCGGAAGCTTGTACAACCTCAGCAGGTATATGCTGCATGCATGCATGAAAATATTGAGAAATATAGCAATGTGTTGAATGCTGGGTTATGTATGCTTTGTTTGGTAGCTAATTTCATGGAAGGAAAGGATGAAAAAAGTATAGATTTTTTCAAGTTATTAAGCATTTTTTTTTTTAATTTCCAAAATTTATCTTATCCTTGGTAAATCCATGGAGTTCTATTGCTTGTTTAAGCTTTAAGGTAGATTATATCAATCTTTTTCTACTTCCAAATCTCACAACTAAGATGCTGGTGGAATGCTTTGCTGAATGGTCTTAAATGCTTGCAAGTTTTTATTTTTAGGGGGCCAGCAGAGGCATGGAGAAATCTTTTCTAAAAAGAGACATAAATTACGCAAATGGGTTGTAGAGACATCGTATCCTCATATTGAAGGACTCTGTTCAAAGGGGTTAGACACATGACTGTTTAATAAGTTTTCTCATTTTATTTTAGCCTCATATCATGGACTAGTAGAAATTTTCTCAGGTATGATTTTGTTTCTTTGCTTCTCAGTCGCCTGTTCCCTGAGAGCAACAAAAACAGCGTATGTTCCTTTTCCTTTCCATATGGATGTCACTTATTCTGTTGGTGTTGGTGTTGGTGTTGGTGATTAAGCTGAATAATTATTTTTCTGGCAGGGTTTTAAGAAATCAAAATCAAGGGAAGTTTATATTGATACCAAATCTCAGTTTCTCACTTCTTTGGAGTCGCATGGTCAGCTCAAAAAATTAAGTCATATGCATGCAAGGAACCATATGGAACTTGACCATGTTTCACACTTGGATGATGGTCCTTCATCTTGTTGGTTGAATAGATCACCAGAGGGAGTTCTCTCAAATTTTTACACTCCTTCAAGCAATGCCAGTATAGCATGTCTCGAGTATGAAATGAGACAAACCGATTATGAAGTAGGAGAAAGAAGTCCAGTTCTATGCACTCAGTGTGATTCCACTTATGGGTTTCAATCTAAAAGATATGGATCTCTTGCATATAATCATCTCAAAGAACTGGATGACTTACATTATCCAAAAAAATGTTTGATTAAAAGTGGGTCAAATCCTCTTCTTCTAGGTTGGGACTTTGACAGGAGTACAGAGGAAAGAAACTCATCTAATACTTGTCAAAATACAGAGCTGAGTGTGTATTCACCTTCATCAAGTTCCTTGGGTGATTATCATCAGCACATTCTGGATGATAGGGTAGGTGCAAAAGAGTTGATTGAATCATCCTTCCTGTCCACATATTCTCCAAATGTTATTTCATTCCCATGGTCCTATTCAGCCAACTATAATGACCTTGATTTTGGAAAACAAGTTGAAGACAAGGAAGATATAAAGGCTGACTTTAACCATTTTCCTCTAGCTCTAACACTTGCACCAGACTATCTTACTCTGGCCGTAGATCACAAGAATGACACTAAATGCAAAGATAGCAGCATCTTCTTTTCTCCTCATAATCACGGTATAATGAGCAAGGTTTTCAGTGAGAGATATCATCATCCTGGTTTCGAAGGTGTCCTCCTTTCGGACCTTTCCTCCGGACTTGACTTTGATTTAGAATGGGATTGCCCATCATTAAGTGGTTCCTCAAGGAAGCATCATTCACCTTTCAATTATGCTTTTGAGTCTCCCAGAAATGAAGGAACATATTCATGCTTTTTACTCAAAGACAAGAGTGAAAGTTTGCTAGATGGTTCAAGTCATAGAGGAACCCTGAGTCATGTCAGTGATATTGTTAACATCCAAGACTTGTCATCATTTTATTTCCAAATGCCACCAGAAAAAGACAAGTCATGCCCGTTGCTGCTCGATAAATCAAGCTGGGATGGAACATGAGGACAAATGTATTATGATGATAGTAAAGCTGCTTCCAAGCATTTTGGACATCCTCTTCACGCTTTCATTATGCTTAGCTGTGGCTGCACATTATTGTTAAGGTAGCTACTTTGTTTACTGGAATTTTCCAATGTTTTAAAGATTTTAGGTATACGGGTCTATCAAGAGATTACTTATGAATTTGACACTGCCTTGTGTATTGTCATCTGTCGAGGATATGTTCAATCTCTCTTTTGTCGTCTCTCAAAAGTTGTTTCTTGACCACACTAGGCACAAGAATCTACACTTGCCACACAATCTCAAATCCCATCCCTTAAATTGCAGTAACGTGGCAATTTGTACACTGTTAGATCGTAAAAATAAAATCTGAACTGTGAGATGGACAAGACTAGGAATGAAGAGGATATCAAAGAGGGTGGTGAAGCTTTGGAAGTAACCTTTAAAATCTTAACTTTAGGGGCAGGTGGACTCTAGCTTACTTTTTTTTTTCTTTTAACTACCAAGAAAAGATAAAAAGTTATAAAACATGTTCAATGGTTTACAAAAGTTCTTGATGCATGTTTAGTCATATACTTGCAAAAAATGAACCCCTCTACTCTCTTGTAGTCCATGTCTGCTATTATTAGTGCTAAGCAAGTCCATGTGGTTGTTAGTAGTCTAGTCTATCATTGCTTTGGCATGCTTCTTGTTTGCTAGGATTACTACTCTATCAAATCTCTGGCTTCTAGCTTGGTTATAGAGCTTCTCTGACAGCAACCAGTTTGGCATTTATTTGTTGGAGATCTGAGAGTATAGCGATAGTACACATGGTTTTTGTTATGTGAAGTTTAAGCTACCAACTCATGTCAGAATAAAACTGTTTAAAACTTCAATTTTATACTTCTACCAAATGTTTGAAGTTTATAAGGGTTAACTAATCTTTACAATAGCAACACAGGGTTTGAGTTGATTTAGTGCACAAGGATGATATTGCATAAGAAGCTGCTCTCTCTAGACCTCTACCTTGAAAAATTATATTGTGTTCAGATGTATGCAACAAGCTTCTCTCAGTCTATGGTTTGTTCATGTTTGGGATCTTGTGTTGATTCACCATGTGTCCAAATTCGATTAGAAATGGGCTCACCGGCAGCTCTATAACAAAAATGAAATGACACCTTAGTTTTTCTGGTTTGCCCTTTGCTGCAGTACCACTAAAACTAAGCCCGCTAAAAACGAAGTCAATACCACAAAATAAATAAAGGGAAATGCTATTGTGAAAACAATTACCGATGTCGACACTCGTTAGCATGACTCATAAATAAATACAAAGACAATTGCATGGTTTATATAGACTTTAGACCACGACCTTAATAATAATAATAATATACTAGAAATTTAAAAGTAACATTATAATGAATCCCTAACGATCAAAGGCCACTATTAACGAACCCTAATTCTTGGAGTGTGGAAATTGGGAAATCTAATGGTGAATCTGGTAGCCTCTACAACCAAGAAAGCTAGTGTTAAGGCTTGTGAGAATTGTGTGGAGGGAGTTAGTAAAGCAAGAAAACGAGATAAGTGGGTATTTAGTCCCTACGAGGTAAGTAGCTCATAAACTCGATGATAATTTGAAAACTCGTGAGTACCTACTCAAGTTTGGGCTAGACAATGGTCAAGAGAAGAAAATCCCAACTCCAAGTAGACCAAGCCCAAAGAAAGAGGGTGGCAAGAACAAAGAGTCCACTGACATGATAGAAGGTGGCGGAGATGATGGGTTTGTAAATGGAAATGAAAATGCGGTGTTTTTCTTTTTTTTTTTTTGAATTTTTGCATTAAAAAAAGTGGGAGAGGCCTCTGAAATTTGGTAAGGGAGACCGGTCCTAAAAGCACATCAAATGTTTTACCTAAAAAATTCAATTGCCCATTTCTATATGCTTAGAAAGCTAGAAATTGCGTCAATTAAATTTGCCGTTCGAACAACGTAATAGATCAAATAAAACAGTGTCCCAATCAGAAATCCTACAACACCCTTGCAGTTCGAACAATATAACGGGCGGTGCACTGGTGCCCATACCGAGGCTTGTTATAAGAATTTTCAGTGTACTTATACTAAACTCATTGCCAGCCTCTATTATTTATTTTTGAAATTCACAATTTTTCATTCATCCCAATTTAATGTTTATACATATGTCTGATGAATTTTCAATCACAAAAATAGTCAGAAGTGAGATGAGTCCTAGCACAAGAAAATGAACACCGAAATAATATTGAAGTCACTATCAAGTATGGGTATGTTCTTTTTTTCTTTCTTCTTTTTTTGGGAATGGAGTCTCACCACATTTCCAGTTCTTTTGATGATTGGTGAACGTAGGCCTATCCACGGGTCGAGTCAGGTCAGTTTTGGACCCAACCCGAACTCGACCCGCTGACAATGGGTAGAGGGTAGAGGAACCCAAAATCGACCGCACGAAAAAATCGATTGAGTCGGTTTTGGGTGAGGGGTGAGCGTCGGTCGGTTCGGTCAGTTGTCGGAATAAAAAAAATAAATAAATAAAAGTCATCGAAAAAAAAAATCACCGGAATCTGCATTTTAATGTTGGAATCTACATTTTTTTCATTAAAAATTGCTGGGATTTTGCTAGATCTGGCTAAATCCCACCATAGCCAAATCTAGTCGAGATCCCGCCGCATTTGGCTTGTTTTTGCAAGATTTGGCTAGATTTTTTTAATAGGTCCGATTGGGTTTGGGTTGCTCAGGTTTTTGAAAAGCAAACCACCCGCCGATGTCGGTTCTTGAAAACGAAAACCCGTCGCCGACCAACTGGACCTTCGATTCAGGTTGGAATCGGGTCGACGTCAAGCGGTTTTACCGGGTTGTTGAGCTCCGGTCGAGTCTAGACAGCCCTAGGTGAACATATAACCTCATAGTTGTGATAAATGAAAATTCGTGAAATTAAAATTAAAAAAAAAAAAAAAAAAAACATTGAGAATGCATGTAACATGTGTGATGAGGTTAGTATTAAGTATATTTTATATTATTCCAATTGAAATATATTTGAAAATTATTCCTTCATTATGAAAAACTATACTAATAGTAAACCCTCATGTCAATATTCGAATGGTGAGTTAATTGTTTTGAAATAGCGTAAAATGACTCGAAGGCTATAGTTTCAATTTATTATACTATTTTTCCATAGGGTTTTAGGGATATCTCATGAGAATGAAGTGAAATAGTCAGATAAAAAAAAGATACCAATTCCTTAAACAAAAATTAAAAATTAAAATAAAAACAATAATTATAATATAAAGGATAGCTAGCTAGTAGGAGGCATGAGCTCTGCTCGTGACCCACTCCTCCTTCCAATAAAGTATTTGGTATCAAATAATATCATTTCAGTAATACCAAAATTCAATAAATAAGAGGCATATCTGCAAAAATTAATTACCCCACTAACAAATAAAAGACATGTGTTAATGGATAGTTATTTTTGTACACATGTCTTTTGTTTATTGAATTTTACTACAAATGACGTGGTATCATTTAATACAAAAGATTCCCCCAACTCTGTAGGTACAGGGCAGGGAACACCAAGTTTATGGTCGAACTTCATCACATCATTTGTTCCCACTTTGTCTTTCTACGTCATTTGTGTGTGTGTATTCCTCAAAAAAAGAAGGTGCTAAATAAAATTTATAAAATAAATAAAATAAAAAATTTTAAGGTCTGTTTGTTTCGTCTTCTTTTTTAACCTTTTCATTTATTTTCTTTTAAAGTCGCACTTTTTAAAGTACAAAATAAAACTGGATTCTTATATTTCATTTGAAAAGATATAATTTCTTATAATATTTATGTTAAATGTGTGATAAAAAGCTAAAAGTTAGTTTATTGTTAAAAAGTAAAAAAACTGAGACAAAAGCTAAAAAAAGAATAAGCTTTTAGAGTTACTAACAATAGATTTTCTAATAGTAAGACACAGAAGGATGGCATTAACAAAGATAGCAAACTCAAAGGACTAAATTAGCAAAACCACAATTTAAATAATTGAAATGACAATTAATCCAAGGTTTAAGAATGTAAAATGAGTTTTAGTCCTATTTTTATTATTTTATAAAATACAATTTATTCCTTGCATTTTGGTTAATCCATTTTACCTTTAGTGCTTTTTTCAATATTATAGTTTATCCCTTGTGCTTTAGGGTAAAGTAAAAAAATTTAATATTTTCGTTGTTATTCATGTAATTACTCACATGAGACATAAGAATGTTCTTTCTCTTTCTTTATGAGAGATGTCTGCATCTTATGAAGTGGATTTATAGAACACCTCCTCATAATATGTGGATACCACGAGTGCGGACTCACCCAATGTGAGAGAAGGGTTGCATAAATCCATGTTATAAGATATTGACTCTTGTTTGGACTGTATCCCAAGCAAGAACACATTCAACCGTTATGATGAAATATTGAATGTTGTTGCTTCGATACTTCCTAACTTTAATTTAAAAACTATAGCCCAACAAAGGGGAATATGGAAACAAAGAGTTGCACATGAACTAAAGAGCCTTGGAAGGATCAGACTCTTAAGTCTGGAAGTAGTGATTAGTGAATTAGTGATGAAAGTATAGCGTATGAAAACATGTTAGGGATGAGGCTATATATGGAGTACATGTGTGCTATAAGTGAGATTGAAGGAACTTGGCCTATGAGTATTAGTAGCTTATTTATGAACATTCATAGGATAGATATTGGGATACAAACTAGAATAAGAGAAAATGACAGTGTAAGTATAAATTCCTAGCTTTTGATATTGCTCTGCCCCATAGGCTTGTCCGCATAACGTCTCTAAAGCACCAGTCATCCCACCCTGATTAGCAATCTCAAAAATTCACTTGTCAATTAGAGCTTATCTGTTAGCTTAAGTTTTTATATTAAGTAGTTTCTCCATATGCTATATTAACTACTTAATTCGAGGCTACCTAAAGTGTCATCTCACCAACAACATAAAAGGAAAACAAATTAGGGAAGAAGAAAATGAGTTGATGGTGATTTTTTTTTTAAGGAGTGAGTGAAAAGGAGAAGAAATAAAAGATATTCATGTGAGCATGAAAAGGAGAAGAAATAAATTTTATAGATAGATTTGACAATATATAGAGTGTCATGTTATATAAAATTTTAAATGATATAACACTAGATATATTTTTTTAATATGCAATTCTTTATATGAATCATAAAATGGATTCATTTCAAATTAAGTGGGCTATAATGCAAACAAGATAAGCAACTAAGATCATAAGAATGATTAATCTTCAACAACAACAACAACAAAAAAGTCCTAAAAATGATGAATTTTAAGGCTTTAAGATTATTGTGAAGACAAATATTTAATCCATTTTCAATCCAACAATTATACTAACATAACAAATTATTTTCATAAGATTTGAGGTGAGAGATTATAATTGGTATAACATCACATTCACAAATGAACACTTTTAGCCTCAATTTTATTATACATAAATTGGAGTAACTTGTTAACTTAATAATTGTGAATAAAATTGTAAAATTTGACTTGTATTTAGACTTAATGTTTAATTTCATTCAACTCAAAGCCCAAGCAGTCAACAAATAAGCAAGTAAGCGAATCAACAGCATGCTTATTTTTCTCTCAAAGAAAAAACAGCATGCTTATATAAACGCACACTTTTTTTTTTTTTAATTCCATAAAAATGCGCACTTTTAGAATACAATTTCTTATTTTTATGAGAAAAAGGATACAATGTTTAGAATTAAAATGTCCTGATTCTCAAAAAATAAAAAGAATTGATATGTCCCACACGAATGTAACGTACTTATTTCTACTTATATTTAGAGGTGGCAAAATCTGACACGACCTATAAACCCGACATGACTAACTTGTTTATAAATAAGTCATGGGTTAAACTAAACGAGTTCGGGTCATATTCGGGTCGACTCAGCTGACCTATTTAATAAATGGGTCGTGTTCGTATTCAATATGTGAACTTGTATGATCTGTTTAACTCGTTTAAGTTATAAAGGTATTAAATTTTGTTATTATTATCTTGTTATTATTGCTTAATTATTTGTTGTAATAATATGTTTATTACTATATTTATGGTTGTAATTGTATTTTAATTTTAGATATATAGAAATTAATTATAGGTTATTCAGGTTAAGTATGACCTATTAATCAAATGGGTTATTAAACAAGTCATTTGTATTGATATTTACATAATTTGTTAATTAAATGGGTTAAACGTATCATGTCGAGTTAACCTATTTAATAAACGAATCGAGTTAGGATTAAGGATTTTTGACACATTTACTAAAGAGATTGGGTTTAGGTTCGGGTCAATCCATATAGCCAGGTATTTATAACTCAACACGACATGAACCTAACCTGCAAACACAAATTACCACACCTACTTATATCTTTCTTTATGCACCATTGGCTTTATTTCATTTAATTTTTTCCCCCCGAATTAAAGGGTTAGACCTTTTAAACTTTAAATAGAAATCAATAGTAATGTTAATCATTGTTTTTGTGGCCACTTTAGACCACGTTACATTGCATGTAGGTAATGGTGCAAAAATCATATGTTGAACCCGGCATATATACGAGCTCGTAATGGTGAGTGGCGACAAAGAACAAATGGAAAGTCACTTTTTCTTCGTTTGCCACTCAAATTTGGGATTAATTGTGACCTGCTCTTTATGTCTAACTTTCAAATTTCAACAAAATTACATCATTTTTCTGAGTATTTTATGTCGATAAGAGAGTTAAAAGGTCAAAATGGCCACTGTCTATTGAAAACAACATTGGGAGTCATTTTCACTTGCATGTGCAATCGTACACTCGACATGACCCAATTGGTATAGATAAAGGATTTGTGGCCCCTTGCAGATTTTTTGCCGTGATTTAGTTAGAAAGCTCAACTGTTCGTTTGCTATGAGACTCACGGTTTTAACAGGGGATTTGGTCCATCATCATGGTAAATGGATTAAAAAGTCAATAAAAACTCAGGAAAAATATAATAATAATAATGATAATAATAATAATAATAATGATAATAAAAGTAAAAGGACTTGATTTTCTCTCCACGTGACATTCTTCATTGAGTATAGTTTTGATTTTCCTAAGCCCAAAAAAAGAAAAAGAAAAAAAAGGGAAGAAAAAGAGAAGGTTCAAGTGTTCAACCGTTCAAGGTTGTGTGAGATAGACTATAGACCTATTAAACATAATCCTAATTCTACTTGAGAATTAAAGCATAAAGTTTTAGAGGATTTGTGCCAAAGCTCATAGAAAATTTAATTAGGTTCTAAATTATATTTTAATTGTGAGCTAATTTTGTACAATGTGTCTATTTAAATTTTTAAATTTTTGTGTCAAGTGAGGTAATAAATACAAAATACTAAGAATCCAATATTAATGAACTATAAAAATAAAAATAAAATAAAAAAACAGTTATATATCTATTCAACAAATAACATCACATGTTCTATCTTATTAAAAATTAAAATAAAAATAATTATAAGTAGTATTAAATTTAGATATAAATTTTAATAAGCATCTGCTTACATTTATTTTTTCTAATAATTTGATTAATTATGTATATTTTTATGATAAAAAATGTGTTTGTTTTTAAATGCATCCATACATATGCATGAGTTACAAACTAGTTACTTTAATGATTAGGAAAAGAGAGATTTTTTTTCCTAAATATTATTTTGCAGCAAAAGTGTACCCCCATGAGTCATGACAGGAAAAAAAAATGGTGGATAGTGACAATTAGGCGTCCAAGAATTTGTCGCAAACATCAGATCAATTAACCAAGACTTTTGAGTAGAGTTTGTGGTATATTTTTGCATTAGAACATCTTTTTCTCTCCCTTGTATGTGTGTTTGTTTCTCCAAAAAAAAAAAAAAATCATAATTGTCTTTCGGCAAACTACTTGTCCTCTCTTGCCTCATTTCTCTATTTATTTATATTATTATTACTATTTTGTTCAGTAATAACCAAGAAGAACTCAGCTCTCTATTGACTATTACAAGTAGAATTGATGTCCAAGATTATTATTGAAGAAAGATAACAAAATTGATGTGCAAGACGTCATAAAAAATACTAGTCTCTTCATACCCAACATGTACCTGTTTAGAGACTTTATTTTTAAATAAAAAATATAATTTTTTTATATTCTTATATTATATTTCCAGTAATTGTATTTTAATTATAAAATATATGTCATAATTTCAGGAATTTCAAAATTAAAAATTTTGAATTTACCTTTATACCCTTAATTTGTCTCATTTTTAAATCATTTTTACTTAGATAATACAATTATTTTTGGACGTATAGAAAAAGGACACTAAAAATTGTATTCCAAAAAATATATATAAATGTATCATGAAATGTGTAGATCAAAAGATAATTTTATAAGTTAAAACTAGGAAAAAATTGGTAAATGCCCTTTTCAAGAAAAAAAAAAAAAAAAAAGCAGTATTTTGCCCTCTTTCCCAAACTAATTAGGAAAATGTCCCTCTTTTGAAACTCAATTTTCTCAAAATCGAGTTTAAAAAAAAAATTTATGGAGCCCTATAATGACGTTTTAAGGAGCCTATAGTGACATTTTAAGGACTTATAGTAGCGTTTTAGAACTCGAGCTCCATGAACTCGAGTTACATGCAATTTTTTTTTCTTTTTTTAACCTATAACTCGAGTTCATGGAGCTCGATTTTTAAAACGCCACTATAGGTCCTTAAAATGTCATTATAGGCTCCTTAAAAACGCCATTATAGGGCTTAACTTGATTTTGAGAAAATCGAGTTTCAAAAAAGAAGTATTTCCCTAATTAGTTTGAGAAATTTGGTATAATGCTACTTTTTTTGCCCGAAAAGGGCATTTGCCAATTTTGTCCATTAAAACTATCTCCACTCTATCTCCTATCTCCTAAGTCTAGTTTTCTTTTTTTCCTCAAAAAAATAAAAAATAGTATAGTTTTCATTAATCTTATAAATACTAGTAAAGCTTTTAATCTTATATATAAAACTTGAATTAAAATTTTGTTTGATTTAAATTTGCTTCTGATTAAAAAAAATATTTAAGTTATTTGCTATTTTTCTTTTTATGAAATGAGGTATTCTTTCTCGGTTGTTTGACTAAGAAATCAAAGTACCAAATATATAGAATAAACAAGGAGCTAAAGACCCGGTTTGGTTTTGAATATCTAGACCCAACGTACCATATAATAAACTGACTATAAATAAAAATTAAAGTCCCACCCATCTCCCACCTTAATTTTGGGAATAATAAGATCTAGATACGCAAAGTCATACTGGTTGGTGATTAGTCTCATTCACCCATCTCCCAACTTATTAAACAATGTCATGAGTTTAAGGTGATTTCATTGATCAAGCCACAACCTTCATATGCATTTCTATAATTTAGGACTACTCAGGGAAAAAATAAATACAAATTTAACTATGGATTTCTATAAATACAGGTGATTTCTTTTTTTTTTTTTTTTTTTGGGTAGTTCTAAACTTCTCAAAAAATATAAAAAACTTGACAAATTTTATTTATTTAATTAGCAACTCATTGTGGATTCTAGTGACTCAACTAGTAAAACTTCAATTTCTATCTACACCAATTAGTTTTTGGTGTCTATCTCATGATAAAGAACAATTATCAGGAAATAAATGTAATAAAGTTTGAAATATTATCCTATCTAAAAATTAAAAAGTTTCTCTAATTTGTTTTGTCCTACTTTATCCCATATGAGTCTTTCTTGTCTCGAAAAATTGATAAAATAACTAAGGATAAGTTTTGCTCACTTTATCTTGGGAGAAAATTGGCATTTGCCTCTTTCGCACAAAAAATCCAGAATTTTGCACAATTTCCCAAACTAATTAGGAAAATTCCCCTGTTTTGAAACTCGATTTGTAGAAAATCGAGTATGAGGCAATCAAACCTTTAAAAAAAAAAAAAAAAAACTTGCATGGAACTCGAGTTCATGGAGCTCGAGTTCCATTTAAAACGCCACTATAGGGCTCCCTAAATGCAGCTATAGGTATGGGGCGATCAAACTTAAATAAAATAAATAAAAACTTGCATGGAACTCGAGTTTATGGAGCTCGATTTCCATTTAAAATGCCACTATAGGGCTCCTTGAACGCAACTATAGGTATGGGGCGATCAAACTTTAAAAATAATAATAATAATAATTGCATGGAACTCAAGCTCCATGAACTCGAGTTCCATGCAATTTTTTTTTTTTTTAAATTCTCAGTTTATTATAACTCGATTGTTCAAAAATCTAGTTTTAAATTAAAACTCAATTTTTAGAAAATCAAGTTTCAAAACAGGGGCATTTCCCTAATTAGTTTAGGAAAATGGGCAAAATACTGGATTTAAAAAAAAAAAAAAAAAGGGGGCAAAAGCCCATTTTCTCCCTTATCTTGTCATGTCCTGCTTGCCTTAAATTTGTATATTTATTTATATATTTATATGATATATATATATATATATATATATATATAACTTAATCTCTTTTTACACATATTCTATTATTTTAATTTTTTTATACATGATGGGTAACGGTCATTTACCTTTGCTCAGTTAAAGTTCTCCAAATGTCTAGTATTAGCCATCCATCATAAAGTGGGTGAAGTAAAAAATGACGAGGTCTCATTATTCAGAAAGGCACAATCTCTGAACGAGAGCACGAGATCCTCACCCCATTAACTCATGATCAAAGAATGTTAGCGTAAATCCCAAGATTCCCACCCATGATTGAAGCCATTGCTTGTTTCACTCCCCATTATGGAAAATGAAGACAATTGTGGAGATGATGGTCAAATCGGATCTTTATATAACAAATCACACCATTTCAAGGCATGAGAGAAAAACCTTAATTGTTATATACTTTATATATTGAGTTTGTGAGTTTGAACTTCAGCAATAAAGAAACTTTGACAAACACCACACACAAGTGCTACTTCGATTGAGTGTTCTTGTATATTACATCTCTTCCAAAACTCTTCTTGGATGAGTGGCCCACTGAAATCCTTTGCATCATCAATACATATTTTATTATCTTCCTCCACAATGCTTCTCTGTCTCTCTCTCTCCCTTATGCTTTTTTTGTTAATTGTTATCTCATCAAAGGACAAAATATTTCTAATTTATCATGCTCCCAGCCTGCCCCACTCCTACTCTACATAAGTTTCCTTTGTTCCATTCCATTGCCATCCTAGAATTTTAATTGCCATTTTCAATTTCTCATCTGGTATCCTTAAGAGACAGAGAAAGCGAGAAAAAAGAGTGTTAAAATTTGTCAATTTTATTATGAGTAAGGTTATAGATATCACAATTTTCACAATAGTTGAGTTAGTAACTTTTTTTTTTTCCTCATTTTGGTGTTCTTGTGGCTCCTATCTTCCAAGAGTTTATTTATGACTAAAGAATTGTGAAATATTTTGTGAAAAATATTATAATTATAGGATTATTGTTTTGGGAAATTAAAAGTCTTGTAAGAGCATTCACATTGGGCATTGTAAATGGTATATGTAAGGATATTTTAGTATCAAAGCACAAAATAACCCCATTACCCGGTCTTATACTTGTAAAAAGTTTTACAATAGTGCTACAATGGACTTCTACATATACAAGTGACTATTCACCCATTGTAAACTTAAATTTCATTTTTTTTTATTGAGTTATCTATCTATATATATTAAGAGAATTCAAAAAGTTAGTTATTGTTTTTTTCCTAGTCAAAAATACCCCTAAATTAATTAACCAACAACTTAAAAATATGGTTAAAATAGTAAATTGGCAAAAGAGAGTTAGTTATTATTATTTTTACTGTCAAAAATACCCTTACCTAAAACTTAAAAATGGGGTTAAAATAGTAAATTAACAAAAATAATAAATTTATACTTCTACGTTGAAATGCTTTTATGCTTCTAATAAACTCCTACTTTTAGGTTGATTTAAATTTCTACTTCTACTTACTAACTCCCTACAAAATAGAATCACTCTTTTGTTAGTTTTAAAACTCCTCAAATATACAAAACTCACCTCAAGTATTCTTTTTTTTTTTTTTTTTTTTTTTTTTTTTTTTTATGATTGGAAAAAGTAAAAATCTCAAATTATAATAAATGTAAATTATTAATCTTTATCCAAAAAATAGAAGAGCCTCTAAGCACACACGTGAGCGCATGCTCAGAAGCTAGTATATATTATTTTATTAAGAGAGATTGTATTATATTATTTTATTGGGTAGTATATATTATTCTAATGAGTTGAGTAGAAAAATAAAAGTTGAAATATTAAATATATTGTAAAATAGTATGGTATAATTAATAAAATAACTTTTGAAATAATAAAAGAGAATAATACAAATATTACAGATGTAAATGCTTTAAGAGGTTCTTTGTATCCTAAAAAAAACTCAGTAAACATTTGCACCGTCCAAGCCGCGTGGTTGAGTTTTCACAGACAATGACGAAACTTCGGGTGCAGTAAATACACGTAAAAAATGCGAGACACACTCATATGACCTCACCAAGTATCTGTTTTTTTTTTTTTTTTTTGGGTGTGTATACTTAGGGTGTGTTTGGATAGAACTTATTTTGCTGAAACTGAAAACTGAAAACTGAAAACACTATTGTAAAATAATTTTTAAATGTGTAAATAGTGACGTGGGACCCATTTTTAATGAAAAAATTGATAAAAAATGAAATTTGTGGATCTATGAACAGTACATATGTGCACTATTCACCACAGAAAGTCAACATTTGCGGTTACTGTTCATTGAACAGTAACTGCAATACTCCAAAACGCGTGAAAAAAAAAAAAAAAAAAAAAAAAAAAGGAACAAAACGCAGCTTGGAAACGCAGACTTGGAATCCAAACACACACTTAATACTTATATAGCTCGATCACTCCAAACTCCAAACCAATAACGATAATGTATATTATGAAATTATTATATTAGTTTTGCATTGATTATCCGGTGTTGTTCTACGTACCTTAATTATTACAAGTTTTATTATATAAAAAAATATATATTACAAGTTTGTTTATTATCAAAAAATAACAAGTTTCTTTTAACTTGCAATATTAATATAAATGGGGTGCTTCCGTTTTGTCTTAGCCAATAGCCATCGCTTAAAATAAGAACATGGAGAATCTTCCAAACCTGACGTACAGATTTATTAGCTAAAAAAATGTCCTGAGTTTCTAACTTATTATTTAGAAAAAGAAAGTGAGCAACTTGAAAATGTGTGGCAATATAAAATTCTATCCATGAGGGGTTGGTGGGTGCAGTTAAAATAAAACAAATAAATCCTCCATGATGGGTAGGTGTGACTGTCTGATTGGCTTACACAAATATTTATTTAAGAATCTCCTGCGAATCCTTATGGGTTGGGTCAGGACTCAGGATGGTGTACTAATTTAAAGAAAGAAAAAAAACATAAAAATTTATGAAATAAGTATCGTGCATAAATGTGATATTACAAAAATATTGAAGTGATAAATAAAGAGGGGGCATTTTCCACTTCTCCGGTGAGTGTTGACGTACGTTGCTACCTGTTCGGTTTTACTGTTTGGCATTCTATTTTCTATAATTTTATTATGTCATGAAGAATAAGGGAATTGCAATCAATAACTATAATAATAGTAGTTTTCATAGGAAAAAAAAAAGGCATGAATAGTTTAAACAGTAATTATAATTTGATTGCAAGTTGACTTGTTGCCTTTACTTTCGCCACAATTTTGATGTCGTAAATTGTGACTAATTGTTTATCGCTTTTATATAGATTCATCATTTTTTATACATTATTCAATGCTCACAATCAGCTATATAGAATAATGTTTCTATTAAAAAAAGAGCTATATCAGATAATAATGAAAATTGGTGTGGCAAAAGTTTTTTTTTTTTTTGGAGAAAGATGTGGCAAAAGTTGTAAGATTATTGGGACAATAATAATTTAAGGTTATGAATTTAATGAGCATGGTGCAACCAAGATATCACATTGTTACTTAGTTAAGCAAAACTATACACTTCTAAATAAAATAAAAAAGCATAACTATTGCCCAGTAGTAAGAGAAAAGTTAACTCCCATAAAAATAAAATTTAAAACATAGAGAAAAGTTAACTAAGAAATATTTTTAAAATTTTTTTATGAAAAAAAAAGTAATCAATTTATATATATATATATTTTTTAATATTTTCCATGAAAATAAATTCAAAATTTTTCTAAAATATTTCAAAAACAAATGCTGTATGTGAAAAAAAAAAAAAAAAAAAAAAAACTTAGGAGGTGTAGTGGACATATATGATATATCTCTCCCTCTTTCCTCTTCCTCTTAGTCTCTTACCGTTATCATTTCAACATAATTCTAAACATCATTACGTTGTTTACGTACTCGAAACTCCAAAGAGTATTAATTGCCTAATTGGCATATATGATATATGGTCCCAATTCCCAAACGACATTATACTATAGTTGGACAAATCATAATATTAAACCCACCTTCAAGGAATGAATATATATTTATATATATATATATATATATATATATATATATGGGGTTCCAGTTAACTCAACTGATAAAGTCTCTGATGGTTGTATAAGAGATCTGATGTTCAATCCTCGCCTACACCCAAAACTGATTGGTGTCTTGGTCTGATAATAAAAAGCTATTAAAAGATTTAGGGTTCAATCCCCGCCTACACCAAAAACTGATTGGTGTTTTAGTCTGATGATAAAGAGCTATTATCATAAGCGGACGTCATAGGTTGAAACTCTCTCAAAAAAAAAAAACTTAGTTTAAAATTCTCCATAAAAGAATAGACAATTTTTTACGTTATTTAAGAGGGTGTGTTGTGTATAGTAAAACTTACTCCAAATTCTCTTAAAAAATTACTTAAGAAAGTATGGTATGTGTAATATAACTTGTTCCACATTCCCTTAAAGAGTACCATAACTTATGAGTGGAGTTTGCGACATGTATTTATATTAAAGTCCATTTCACTTTCCTTTGTATGTCTATTTGCTTCTCAACAAAAAAAAAAAAAATTTAATAATAATAATAATAATAATAATAATAAAATAAATAACTTAGTGTAAATTAAAATCCAAAAATATTCCAATTTTTTAAGAGATTCTACTTGCCAAAATTTAATTATGGTTAGTGATGAAGCAAAAAATCAATAGTTGAGCTCCTCGTCGTAGTGGATGGACAAAGCTATGATTAGGGTCGTCTCTATTGGAGGAAAACCTACAAAATGAACTGGGTGGAAGAATAACACGCCGATGTGGCATGGCATTAGCCAAACTGCCTCTAATGCTTAAGTCAGTAAAGGAGAAAGATTTTAGACAGAATTGACTGGAGAGTGGTTTTTGTAGAGTATTTTTGTGTGTACTTTTAACTTCTGTTGCCTCCTTTTTTTATTGTTGCGTGCCTCATTAATAGGCAATGAATTGCTGTATTTATGCTCAACGGCTAGTGCATTACAAAATCTTTGTCTGAAGTTCACAGCTCATTCCGTGACCATTGCTCCGTCTATTACACTTTCTCATCAATAAGCGTAATAAATGCATAATGTCTTCTCTTGGTTAATGAAAATCTTAGCTTAATGACGATCATAAATTTATGACTCATCAGTTGCCCCCTTGTTTGAATTTTTGTCTGTTAGACGAGATGAAAACATAACCGTGTAACGCTTCGTGTTCCGTGTACAGCGTATTTATGACGAGTTGATGTTTGATCTGCTGAGTGCCACATGTACGATCAAGATGTGTCTGGCGTGCAGACTTTCCTTGGTTTTCCCACGCATGTTTTGGCCATTTATTTCGCCATTTTCCCTCCATTTTCCTTTTCTTCGTTTTCTTTCCTTGTTCAGTTGGCGTTCTAGGGTTTTTCTCTTCTTCAAGCTTTCTTTTTCAGTTATGCGTTCCCTAGTAAGTTCTTCATACTCCTCTCTCTTTTTCTGCTCTTCCATGGTAGATTACTCTATTGTTAGGGTTGATTGTCCTTCAATATCTTTTCTTTTTGCTCACTTAGGTTGTTTGCTTGAGATTGTAGAGAGAGTGTCTCAAGGGGGTTAGTCTTTTCGTGGGGAAGGACTATCCATATAGGTTCGTCCTTTCCTCTTTATTTCTTTTGGCTTCTTGTTCTGCTAGAGTTGCCAGGTCTTTGAAAATGTCTGGGGAAGTTATGTCTAGTGGGCTGGAAATGGGGTTATCTTTGTCTAATAATCGCGAGATTCCTGAGGTTACTTCCCTTTCTACTCCCTATAAAGCTTGGGACATCAAATGTGCCCTCTCAGAGAAAGATGAGAAGCGAATTAGGGATAGGTTTCAATTTCCTGATTTGGTTAGAATTAGGATTACGAGTGACGAGGATAGGGCCTATCACTTATATGCTGATGAAGTCTGTTTCTACGAAGCAGATTTCGCTAGTGGTCTTCGTCTTCTCGTTCATCCCTTTGTTAGGGAACTTTTCACGAATCTGCACCTTGCCCCGACACAATTAGTGCGTAATTCTTGGTAGACCATCATTTGTTGTATGGTGGTGTGGATGTTTGCCAATGACAGAGACGTCATCAAGAGAGACGAATTTCTCCATTTTTATTGTCTAAGAAAGTCCAAAGACCTTAGCTACTAGGAATATAAGCCATGGGATAGGGCTTCTAAGTTAATAATTAACTCTCCATTGTCCCTCTACAATTGGAAACCAAACTTCTTCTTTATTTCAGGCAATGGTTGGGAGTTCGTCCCTGGTGAAGGCCTGGACGAAGCCTCCAAGTTTTTTCGTAGTTAGGGAACTCTTGTGTCTGGTGCGTCCTTCTTGTTTGTTCTTTCTGTTTTTTATTTATTCTTTGCGAGTGACGATGATATATGATATACTTGCTTTTTGCAATTCCTCAATGCCCTCGTCTGAAGAAGACATATCACGGTCATGTTAAGAAGGTCAGAGAATATCTCGGGACTATTAGAGATTTCGATGACCTTATCTCTCCTTAATCGTTGTTCCTCCATTTTTTGGGCCCAGAGTCCTCCAGCAAGGTTTAGAAGAATTTAGAGGTTGTGAAGAAAAGTAAGTGTGTTCTTTGTCTCTCTGTTTTTTTTTTTTTTAATCTATATCTCTTATCCTTTTCTCTAGGAATGACGACTAGGTTTAGCAAACAGAAACTGGCCAAGGCCTAAGAGAAGAAGGCTAGGAGTGGCATTGTTGGTGGCTTTCTATCTAGGAAGCGTTAGAAAGTGGGTGATTCTCCTTCCGGAGTGCCCGTGGTGACTCCTCCCTTTGCTCACTCTCTTGTCAAGCATCCTCCTTCTCCCACATCATCTTTAGAGGTGATTGTCTCTTCAAAAGGGGGTGCCGGGAGAAAATCTGTTAGCAAATCTTTTTGGGACGATACTGTCGCCGTTGCGTTGAAAGCGTATGAGGCGCTTTCAATGGATGACCTGAATCCTCTAATGGTGAAGTTGTCTAGTGATGTGATGTCATCTCACATTCAGAAATTGGTGTAAGTGTGTTCTGACGACGCAGGTTGCTTTTTATCTTTTGTTTTGCTTTTGCTAAGAGAGATTTTTTCATATGTAGGCTTTGGGGGAGTCCTTGTTCGTCTCTAGGAAGCTTTTGGATTTGGAGAAAAAGGTGGCTATAGCTGAGCCTATAATCAAATCCCTCTCTGTTGAGAATGAGACACTCAAGAACAAGGTTGTCATCCTTACTATTAAAGTTGAGAATGACAAAGAACGTGTGGTAGCTTTGGAGAAGAGTCTTCAAATAGAGAAGGACTTTTCTAAGCTGAAGGACAAGCAGATATGCGATCTTCAGTTTAAACTGGAAAAAGCTAGTCCTGATGTTGTATAGGAGTTCAAAGAATCTGACTTGTACTCGGACGACTTGTGTGAGTACTATGTGGAGGGCTTTGAACTCTTTAGAAGATGGATGGCTAAGCTCCACCCAGAACTGAATCTTTCTGGTCTGGTAATGGGTGAAGTGGAGAAGGAGTTTTTAGCAGATCGTCCTTTCAAGGTCACGGAGGAGAATGTAGTAGAAGAAACTACAACTGCCGCTCCTATAGATCTGTACCCCTCTGATCTAGCTAGACAATAATTTACTTCATATCTTCTTTTATTTTCTCACTTTTATGTAAGAGGGAAAAAATGTCTTGTTATGGGGCTCGTTGTTTTAAGCATATATTTTTTGAATAATTTACTTCGGCCCATGTGTTTTAGGTATACAATTATCTTCTGACAACTGATTTGCTAACGAAGTGTGTTTGTAACCTTTTATTTCGTTAGGTCATTGCTATGTTAAGCAACTTTATATGTTGGCTATATTTGTTTAATCGTAGTTCTTAGTCATAACAGTTGAGCAAATCTCATTAAGTTATGATGGTGATGGGAGTTGTGGTTGAACAACTTCTTGTGTAGTTGTATTTGAACAACTTTCATTAAGTCATGTTTGAATGACGATGATAGAAGTTGTGTTTGAACAACTTCTCGTTTAGTTGTGTTTGAACAACTTTCATTAAGTCATGTTTGAATGACGATGATAGAAGTTGTGTTTGAACAACTTCTTTTTTAGTTGTGTTTGAACTTTTATTGAGTCATGTTTGAATAGCAATGATAGGAGTTGTGTTTGAACAACTTCTCTTTTAGTTGTGTTTGAACAACTTTTATTGAGTCATGTTTGAATGACGATGATAGAAGTTGTGTTTGAACAACTCCTCCTTTAGTTGTATTTGAACAACTTTTATTGAGTCATGTTTGAATGACAATATTAGAAGTTGTGTTTGAACAACTTCCTTTTTTTTTTATATGCCATGATGTTATTAGTAATGATAATGTTGCGCTGTACACATGACTTGGAGTCACACTATTGGAGTGTCTTTAGGTTAACCATTTTTTTCTCTTTTTTTTTTATTTTTTTATTTTTTTTTATTTTTTTTATTTTGGTCATGTTTGAATAATGATGATAATAGTTGTGTTTGAACAACTCTTGATTTAGTCGACTTTGATGGTTGTGTATTAACAACCTTGATGGTTATGACGATGTCGGCCGTGTATGAACAGCTTTTAATTTGAAATTTTAACAACAAAAATTCTTGGGACGTCTCCCAAGAATAACTCTTGAGTGTAGCACATGTTTTTGTTGATAAATAACTCATGGATAATTATTGATAAAAATGCATGGATAATGCTCTCGTGTATTATTGATCTATAAATGATGAAAGTAATAACTGACGTACATACTGAGATGAAGATTGGGAACTTGAAATGTAAAAGATTCTTTACTGGTGGTACTTCTTCAAATATTCTATGTTCCATGGTCAAGGTAGTTCCTGGCCGTCTAAAGACTTTAGGTAGTAGAAGCCTTCTCTAGAGTGACGGATTACTTCATAGAGGCATTCCCAGGCTGGTCCCAGTTTTCCATAAGATGGGTCCTTCGTTGCCTATGATATCTTCCTAAGGACGAGGTCTCCTGTGTTGAACCTTCTTACCTTGACTTTTCTGCTCTAGTATTTGGCCATTGCTTCCTTGTGTTTGGTCATTTGCTTCATGGCTTCCTTTCTGACTTCATCAATTAGATCTAAGTTGTTGTTAAGCTTCTTCTGGTTCTTCTGACCTTCATAAGTTTTAACTTTGAGGCTCGTCAGTCCCACTTCCACTGGTATGATGGCTTCAGTGTCAAATGTCATTCTAAATGACGTTTCTCCTTTTAAAACTCTTGTGGTCGTCCTATATGCCCAAAGGACATTTGGTAGTTCTTCAGACCACGCCTCCTTTGCCCCTTCAAGTTGATTTTTGATAATTTTGAGCAGGCTTCTATTCGTCACTTCTGTCTAACCATTAGCTTGAGGGTGTCTTAGAGAAAAGTAATGGTTCTTGATTCCTAAGTCTTAGCAAAATTTTTGAAACTTGGGATTGTCGAACTGCTTTCCATTGTCCAATATTATGACGCGTGGGACTCCAAACCTGCAGATGATGTTCTTCCACACAAAACTGGTGATTTTAGCCTCTATTATCGTTGCTACTGATTCTGCTTCTACCCATTTCGTGAAGTAATCAATTACGACAATCAAAAATTTGAGTTGCTTCTTCCCTAAAGGGAATGGGCCTATAATGTCAATCCCTCATCGGGTGAAAGGCCATGATGAGGATATGGGTGTCATCATCTCTCCTAGTCGCATCTGGACATTTGCAAAGCGTTGACACTTATCACATGTTCTGACGAGGTCATGTGTGTCCTTCTGTAAAGTCAGCCAGTAGTATCCTTCTCTGAGTGCTTTTCCTGCTAAAGACCTTACTCCGGCATGATTTCCACAAATTCTTTTGTGTATCTTGTGGAGCACATAATCTGCTTCTTCTGAGTTAGCACATCTTAAGTATGGGAGTGAATAACCTCATCTGTACAGCACATCGTCAATAATGATGAAATAGGCTGCTCTGATTTGTATCTTCCTTGCTTCTGTTTTATCTTTTGGGAGCCATTCTTCTTTCAGATGACGAACGATGGGAGTCATCCACTCATCTTGTTCTTTTATCTTTATAACCTATTCACCTTCTGTACTTGGTTGCCCACTTATCTTTATACATAGTTTGGAGGACGTATTGTAGTCATCTGTCGAGGCCAATCTTACTAGGAAGTCAGCTTCTGCGTTTGTTGCTCGAGGGATTTGCATAAAGTCTAGGCTGTCAAAGTGCTGTGAGAGTTGTTGGACAATCTTCAGGTACTTCTGCATCCTCTCTTCTTTGGTTTCATAATCTCCCTTCGCCTGTCCAATTATGAGCTAAAAATCAGCTTGAACGATAAGATTCTTTGCTCCAAGAGCTTTTGCTAGACTTAATCCTGTTAGCAATGCTTCATACTTAACCTCATTATTTGTTGCTGAGAATTGCAATCTAACTACATACTTCAATATTTCTCTTTTTAGAGATATGAGCACTACTCCTGCCCCTCCTACTTTCTTCGTGGCAAACCTATCTGTTTGGACTGTCCATGTTTCCTTGGGGAGTTCTTCTTCCTTGTAGAGGTAGGTGAATTCTGTGATGAAGTCTGCTAGTACTCGGGCTTTGATTGCTGCTCGAGGTCGATATTCGATGTTGAATTGGCCTAGTTCAACTGCCCATTGGATGAGTCATCCTATTGCATCTATCTTGTTCATCATCTTTCTTATTGGTTGGTTTGTCATAATGATGATAGAGTGTGCTTGGAAGTAAGGATGGAGTTTCCTAGAAGCGACCACCAATAAGATATCTTTTCCATCCTTGGGTAATTTGCCTCTACTCCTTAGAATGCCTGGCTGATATAGTAGATTGGCTTCTGGACATTTTCTTTTTCTCTGATCAGTGCCGAACTTCCTGCGGTGTTAGACACTATTAAGTAGAGGTACAACTTTTCTCCCATCACCAAGGGATTCAGCAATGGTAGCTTCGTTAAGTACTCTTTTAACTTTGAAAAGGTTTCTTCACATTTGTCAGTCCACTGAAAGGCCTTTTTCAAGATCTTGAAGAATGGCATGCACTTGTCCATTGCCTTGGAGATGAATCTGTTTAGAGCTGCGACCTTTCCTATCAAGCTCTGAACTTCCTTCACTATTTTTGGTGATTTGATCTTAATTATTGCATTTACTTTGTCTGGATTTGCCTCTATGCCTCGTTGGGACACCATGAATCCCAAGAGTTTCCCTGAAGTAATAGCAAAAACACACTTTGCAGGGTTTAATTTCATATTGTACTTACATAGTGTGCTAAAGGTTTCTTTCAAATTGTCCAAGTGGTTGGCTTCATCCTTACTTTTCACCAGCATATCGTCTACGAATACTTCCACATTCCTTCCAATTTGGTAAGAAAACATGCAATTCACCAATCTTTGGTATGTGGCTCTTGCGTTCTTCAATCCAAAAGGCATAATTTTGTAGTAGTACAACCCTTAGCTAGTGATGAACAATGTCTTCTCTTGATCTTCTTCGTCCATGAGGATCTGGTTGTATCCAGAAAATGAGTCCATGAAACTTAAGAGCTTATGTCTATCAGTTGAGTCTACCAGTTAATCGATCCTTGGCAAGGGAAAACTATCCTTTGGGCAGGCTTTGCTCAGGTCTGTGAAATCAACGCATGTCCTCCATTTGCTATTACTCTTTTTTAACATTACCACGTTTGCTAGCTAATCTGGGTAGAAGACTTCCCTAATGAAACCAGCTTCTAGTAGTTTCTTTACTTCTTCAGTTACTACCTTGTTGCGCTCTGGTGCAAATATTCTTTACTTCTGCTGTACAGGTTTGCATTCTGGGTTAATGTTGAGACAATGTTGTATGATCTTCTTATCAATTCCAGGCATATCCTCGTGTTTCCAAGTGAAAACATCTTGGTTTGCCCTCAAGAGGGAAATCATCTTCTTTTTCTCCAGAGTCAGGAGTGCTGATCCTATCTTCAATACTTTTGACGAATCTCCTGGGACGTCCTCAACTTCTTGTGGTGTTTCTGATAGTTCGAAGATGGGCTCTGGTTCTTTGATCACCCATGTGTGATTCTCCCCAGATACTAAGGCAGTTTGGTAGCACTCTCTTGTCAGAACTTGATCTCCTCTGATTTCTCTTACCTCATGGGTTGTTGGAAATTTCACCTTCAAGCAATATGTTGACGTCACTGCTCTTAACCTGTTGAGTGCAGGTCTTCCCAAGATGATGTTGTATGTTGAAGGGTAGTCAACTATAAGGAAATTAATTTCCTTGGTGATCTGTGCTGGGTAAGTGCCTGCAATTACGGTTAGAGTGACGATGCCCCTAGGGACAATTCTATCCCCAGTGAAGCTCACCAGAGGAGAGGTGAAAGGCCTGATCATTCTCTTGTCCTGTTTCATCTGCTAAAACGAAGGTAAGTAGATGATATTTACTGAGCTTCCGTTGTCAATAAGTACCCGGTGGATGTTGAATTCTTCTACTCTGAGCATGATTACTAGTGGATCGTCATGAGGTTGTCTAATGTCTCAACCGTCTCTCTTTGAGAAAATGATATCAAGTTCATCATTCCTTGGCATCTTCACTGGAGGGAGCCATGAATGGAAACTATTTATTTCTTTCTCATGGGCTTTATTCAGGGACTTCAGTGTTCTGCATGCTGTCAATCCTCCTGAGATCATCTTTATCTCTCCTACAGGAGGTTTGCTATCTCCTGCTTCTTGATCTTTGTCTTTATCATCTTTCTGTTGTTATCTGTAAGGCTCCGTTTTCCTAACATACTTCTATAACTTTCCTTGCCGGATTAAAGTCTCCACTTGGTCTTTCAAATGTCTACACTCATTGGTGCAATACCTGTGGTCCTAATGGAATCTACAGTATTTGTTTTCATCTTTTCTTTTTGCTGGAGCACTGATTGGTTTCGGCCATTGCAGGGAGGGATCGTCCCTTATCTACATCAAGACTTGCTCAATTGGCATTATTAGAGGAGTAAAGTTAGTGAACTTTAGCCTCTTATCCAGAAGTTCCTTCTTTTTTCCTATGGTCTGCCCAACACTTCGTGTCTCCTTCTTCTTATCACAATTACTGCTTGTTCCTTTGTCTCTCTTCCTTTTTTCTTTTCATTTCTTTTGCAAGCATCGCGTCTTCTGTATTCATGTACTTCTGAGCTTTTCAAAGTAATTTTGCGACCGTTTTTGGTGGGCTTTTAGTGATTGAGAAGAAAAAAAAATCCTCGGGTAGCAACCTTGCTTGGAAAGTTGTTAAGATGTCTTGATCTTTAGCTTTGTCTACTTGCAGTAGTTCCTTATTGAATTGGGTCACGTACTGTCTTAGTGATTCTCCTTCTACCTGCAGTAACTCCTTGTTAAGATGACCGATTGGCTTCTTGTGTCTTTTCCCTCCAATGAAATGACAAACAAAACCCTTGCTAAGTTGTTCAAAATTTGCAATTGTTCTAGGGGGTATCTTGCTGAACCATACTCTGGCTACTCCTTTTAGTGTCGTCGAAAATGCCTTACACATCACCTCATCTGGGGTCATCTACAACAGCATCAGTGTCTTGAATGATTCAATGTGATCCAAGGGATCCTTGGAACCGTCATATGATTCTAGCTGTGGGAGACGAAATTTCGGTGGGAAGGGATGGTTCAGTACTTTAGTGGTGAATGGTGAGTCCGTCCTTTGAATCATCCCATCCAAATTCTCCCCGCCTTTGTCCTTCATGGCACTTCTTAATTCGTCCATCTCCTTCCTCATGTTGCGAAGCTCATTCTCAATCTGGGAGGAATCTTTTCTTCAGATCCTATCTCGCCTGTTGACTTGGGAGTTTGATTCTTCTTCATTGTTGTGCCCTTCAAGTCTTCTGAGCTGTTCTTCCTCATTTTGGTTTTTAACTATTCACTGACGTTCTAGGTTTTGGGATTCTATTGTCTTTCGCAACTCTTCATTTTGGTGAGTCAGCTCTTCCACATTAGCCAGGAGGGCCTGGATTTATGGCTATTGCACAGCTTCTGGCTGTTGTGCAGCTTCTGGCTTCATCTCATACTTCGAGAAACTTTTTTGTCATTGGGAAAGATGGCTTGAATGATTAGCAATTCCCACAGACAATGCCAAACTGATGATGCAAAAAATCAACAGTTGAGCTCCTCATTGTAGTGGATGGACGAAATTGTGATTGTGGTCATCTCTGTTGGAGGAAAACCTGCAAAATGAACTGGGTGGAAAAGTAACATGCTAGTATGGCGTTAGCCAAACCGACTCCAATGTTTAAGTCAGTAAGGGAGAAAGATTTTAGAGAGAATTGACTGGAGAGTGATTTTTGTATAGTATTTTTATGTGTACCTTTAACTTCTGTTGACTTCTCTTTTTATAGTTGTGTGCCTCATTAATGGGCAATGAATTGCTGTATTTATGCTCAATGGTTAGTACGTTACAAAATCTTTGTCTGAAGCTCACAGCTCACTCTGTGACCGTTGCTCCGTTCGTTACACTTTGTCATCAATAATCGTAATAAATGCTTAACATCTTTTCTTGGTTAATGATGATCTCAACTTAATGAAGATCATAAATTTCTGACTCATCAGTTTGTAAAAACATAATGGATAATTTTAGAACATAAATAAATGCAAAGTTTATCAAGCACCAAATGACTTGCAACGACAAATCTCTCCACTACTTGTTGGAAAAAGAAAAACAATAAAATAAAAATTCATCCAATTTTTTTAAAACTCTTTAATTAAAACAATTGATTTTAGAATTGGGGAATAAGAAATAAAGAAAGTTAATTCTTCTTCCATAGGAGTTCTTCTAGAACAACAAATCTAACGTTTTAATGTCTCACTTTAACAAAATTTGGTCAAAAGGGTGTCAAGGGGAAAACATTTTGTCCCTTTCGAGTTGAGGTGGAGTATCATTTTCTCAAACCTCAAGAGAGAATAATGCAATAACCAATTTTATTAATTAATGAAATTCTTATAAGCTATAATATTCATTTTTAATAAACTACCAGATATCGATTATAAATAAATAGATAAAACTAAATTCAAGTTTGACTTTTTTTGAGTTTGAAAGAGCCCAAATTCAACTAATGTAACTACTTTTTTTGTTATGAGTTTTGAATAATACTAGGTAATAATGATAAAGGTATTTTGTATTGATTCAAATAAATTAGCTTGGGCAAAGATGACTTAGGTTAGTTTGAATTATGATAACTCGTGATTTTTTGTGTGTTAAATTCTAAGGAAATAAGATATTTATCTTTATCTCAAAAAAAATTCATGTATAAATTTTGATTTAGTTAATGAATGAATGAAGAGAATGTAAGAACTCATCTAGTTAGAAGAGTGCTCAACATTTCTCCTTCCTATTGTACAAAAAGGCATATTATGGAATAAAGTTAGCTAACATCCATCTCTCTCTCTCTCTCTCCCTCAAAAAAAGAAAAAAAAAAAAAAAAAAAGAAGATACGATAGAATTCGAATTAGTGACTTAATTGATGACAAGGGACTTTATAGTTTTTTTTATTTATTTATAATTTTTGCTTCCTAATACAAATAATCATCAAGTGCTCATACTTTCTAGGGACTTTTATAGATAAGTTAACCAAAACCCATAAGTTACAAATTGTTTGTTAGTATAATTTGAAGATTTGAATTCCTTAATCCATTTTAGCAAACTTAGTACCTCGAAAAAAATGTACATAATATTTTTTGAATTAATTTAATTATTTATGGATATAAAAAAGAAATCCAACTAAAATATATATATATTTCCTTCTAAAAAAATCTAAAAAATATTTAATCTAAAATAGTTTAGGCCAAAATCGACATAAATTTTGGATCCCAACCTTGAATCACCAAAACATAAGAAGGCCAAACCAAAAATGCCCTAGACTAGGAGTACAATATTGCAAATACCTTAAGATTTTTTATTTTTTAAAATAACAATAGAAAAATTCCCACCATTTTTTCCCCTAACCATGATCATATGATAGTATTTAAATCTATAGTTTTCAACTCTATGATAATTGGTATAGATCATACCAAAACGATAATATATATATTTTTAATATAGACAGGATTAAGATACTAGGTTTCTTGGTCAATAAAAGATTTTAATGGTTGAATTAATTAAAAATCATAAAATTCCCAAAACATTAATATATATTTCTTGTTCTTAATCACAAAAGTAAAATTATTATGAAAAAATATTAACAAATATTATAAATTATACTAAAAGAAATTTATAAATTAACCATAATAATAATAATGTGATAATTGTGACATCAACAATATAATTAATCAAATTTTAATTATTTTTTGTGTAATGTTTAAAATTTGACAATGCTAATTAAATTTAAGTCTATGTCGTATATAGTAATCTCTCTCTTCTCTTATTTATTTATTTAAGTATATGCAACAATCTCTTTAAAAAAAATAACTCATAAAAATAAGCACAACCTGAGAAAATGGAAGACATAGCTTTAAGTACTCAATGCAATGAAGTGGACAAGATTTGAACATGTGGCAAAAATTGAACACGTATTTGAAATGTTGGCTTTAAGACGAGTCTCTTTAAAAAAAAGAAAAAAAAATGTATTAAGTTGGCTTTAGTACACTAAGAGTCTTATTGGAAACAATTTATTTAGTTAAAATTAAATTTTTTGCTGAAAGTACTGTAAATACTAAGAGTTCTATTGGAAATAACTTATTTAGTTAAAATTAAACTTTTTACTAAAAATATTGTAGATAAAGGTAAAAATTAGTTAAAATAGTACAGTGAAACCCGTAAATAGTATCAAAAAGTTCAATAAAACCTATACATAATAATAAAATTAAGTTAAATAATAATAAAAATAAGTTAAATAGTAAAATAAGATGAATTCAATCCCACTTTCCAACCATGCCTTAAAAAAAAGAAAAAAAGAAAAAGCAATTTAGAGTAAAACACAGTCGGTGGGAGAGTAAAACATGGTATGATATGAGAGAGAGTATAATAATAATACAATCAAAGCCTTCCCATAATTTTACAAATTTTCAATTACAACAACTACCCACAATATACCACCAAAACAAAACCACCTCACTTCCACTTCTCTCTCTCCTAGTCTCTTTCTCTTTCTAACACAAACACACGCACACGCACACGCACACGCACACAAACACTCGTTCACACGCACATCCAGTCAGAGAGAGATACCCGCGGATCCCATCGTGCCACGTCAGATCCAACTCATCTCTCCGCCGTACCGGAATGCCATTTCCGGCCACCCCAGGTTCCCCCCCCCCCACCCCCACCCCCACATCCTCTCTTTCCATATTTGCTTCACTTTATATCACTCTTTTTTGTGGGTTTCTGCTTTCTGGGTCTCTGAATCTTTGGGTTTCATTTCTGTGAATGTAGTGCTTTTGTTTTTTTTTTTTTGGGTGGGGACTTGACCTTTTTGCCCTCTTTTGGATCTCTATGATACTCGAATCAAATTTACTCTCTTTTTCTAGATTTGCTTTTTGTTTTCTGCTCAAAGTGCAGCTTTTTGTGCACTTCAAAACTCTGCTTTTTGTTACAGTCAACTTTTAGTCCCACGTAATTTTTTGTTTTTCCTTTTTGGGTATGTTTAATTAACTTTTTTTAGTATAAATATGCGTAATTTTGGTTCATTTTTGTTCTGGGTTTTTTGCCTTTTGAATCAAAATTTGGGCCTTCGAGCATCTTTTTTTTATTAACTAAGTGGGTATCAGTGAGATTTAGTTTTAGGGTCTTTGAGACTTTAGAGGCTTTGATCAGTGTAGCTTTAGCCAAAACTCAAAAAAAAAAAAAAAAAAAAATTATTGAGTTATTTTTTAGTAATTTTTTTTGAAATATTAATGGAGTATTTTTTAATTAAGCTTTACCTTGAGTTTGATCAGGGAATATAGTGACGCATGAATTGATGTGATATCTCATGCGAATATGGTTAATTTTCTCTCTGCATAGAAGTGGACTTGTCTTCTGTAATTCTCATTTTCACATTACTTTAGGCCATGAACAGTGTTTTAAACAAATAGCTCTCTCTCTCTCTCTCTCTCTCTCTCTACATCTATTATCTTTATTTTATATTATTTATTGTAGGGGAACATGAAGCTTACCTGCTTTTAAGTAAAAAATAACATCTGTGTTTGAGCTTTAATTTTTTTGGTAAGCAAATGTAGGAGTGATTTATATGTATGCAAGGTTTTGGGTGATTAGGATTACAATCTTCTTGTTCTTTCCTTCTTTGTGTAGAATATATGGTATGTATTCAAAATGTATAAATGCTTCTATGTATGCATTTTATTTTTTATAATTAATTATTGAAGGAAAGATGGTATTTTGTTATTAACTTTCTGAAATATTGTCACTACAGGCGTTTAAAATGAATGGGGTTCAGAGCAGGAAACCTTACACTACTGAGAAACCCGTCCCAGGATGTCTGGGAAGAATGGTGACCCTTTTTGATTTGAGTTCGGGCGTTGCTGGAAACAAGATGCTTACTGATAAACCACATCGTGATGGTAGTTTCCTTTCTCATATTTCTCTTCATTTTGTTATCTAATTTGCCATGAAATTTTCCACTTTGCTTTGCGGTTCATCTGTAAAATGTAAAATATTCTTCACTATTTTTTTTTGACTGATCTTTGCTTTGGTAATCAGTTACTCTATAAATTCTTGAGCAGTTGTGGCATATGATTGTATTAATCGTGTAATCAAAAAAATTTTGACAGCCCCATTTGTTAAAGTTCACTTGTTTTAATGTCAGTCTATTCCATTACTGGATTTGTTTTTTGCCTATTGTAGTTGTTTTCAAAAAGAACTACGTGCAATGTCATTTGGTATTGTTAACTATAACTTTCAAATTGCCTTGTACGTTCTGAAGTTCCTGAACAATATACATTATGCTAGTAGAGAATTTTGATTTAATTTTGTTCATCTGTCTTTTTGGCCTGTATTATTGGCATCATGCGTAAATTCCTTCAGGTTGATGTAGATCCCCTTCTTTGGTGGTTAGTTACGTTGCTTTCTCTGTCGGTGCCTCTCTCTCATGGGTGGGTATAAATCATAAAATAATATCTTACCCACCAGATAGAGGCTTAAAGTAATTAGCATTTTGTGCTCAATTGAGTAATATTGTTGTTAAATTACAATATCCTCTTCTCTCCTCAACCAGGCCGGCTACTTCTCTTATGGTTTCTTTAGTTGTATATTTTAAATTAAATTATTGCCGATGAGCTCTAATTTAATACCACTTCCTCCTTAATATATATAAAGAGACGGAGAGTATGGTCGTGGGTGTGCATTTTTAAGTTAACAAATAAATTTAAATTATTTCATACTATTTCTAGCTATTGTTGAGATGGAATTGGTTGTTTGGCAGGTTCTTCGCTCTCAAGGAGTAGATCGGATGTGGCAAGGACGTGGAGTCCTCTTGGAGATCAGATAGAGGATAAATTGGTAATTTTTAGGGTTATTGTGCATAATTAATTATAGACCAGTTTGGAAACAATTTCTATGCAAGTGTCTCTCATTCATTTCTGAATCATTATAAGCTTTGATGTCCTGATTTGTGTTGCATTTCTGTGGAGCATGCAGATTGTGTCTGACTCAAGGTTCTCTTCAAGCAAGAAGGCAAACGGCGGAACACCCATGAAGATGCTTATAGACCAAGAAATGTCAAAAGAAGGGGACTCCAAGCACAATCCACCCAATGTGGTTGCCAAGTTGATGGGGCTTGATGCCTTCCCCCATGTGCAGCCTGATCCAGCTGCTCAAAGAAACCATGCAAGAGGTTATTCACGGCGTAGTTTAAGTCATTCAGGAATACCATTGGGTTCTTGGCAGCAAGAAGAGGGCTTTTCTGACAAAGGCATGCTATGTGAAGTTAATCAGTCTCCAGAACAGAACAAATATAAAGATGTTTATGAAATCTGGCAGCAATCTGAAAAGACAAATTGTAGAAGAGATAAATCACCACAGAAGGGAAGGCATAATGACAATATCAATGAGAAAAAGATGGCTTTTGTTCGTCAAAAATTCATGGATGTAAAACGATTCTCTACAGATGAAACGCTTTGCCAATCTAAGGAATTTCAAGATGCATTAGAAGTTTTAAATTCCAATGGAGATTTACTCCTGAAGATTTTGCAAGAACCAAATTCCTATCTTTCCCAACATCTACATGACATGAAGTCTATTCCTCTACCTCCTGAGACAAAGCGTATCACTGTTCTTAGACCTTCAAAGATGGTTGATAGTGACAAATTTGTTGGATCAGGGAAGAAGAATGATAAACAAATAAAGAAGCCAGCTAAGGTGAACCAAGCAGTTATGTGGGACAAAGGTGACCCTGGATATTCTCCTAGTTCTGTGAATCAGAAAGTTGATGAAAGTCCTTTTCAACCAACTAGAATAGTGGTATTGAAGCCTAGCCCTGGCAAGAGTCAAGACATCAAGGCTGTTGTTTCTTCACCTTCTCTATCACCAAAAATATTGCACGGTGAAAGCTTTTATGTGGAAGCTGAAGACACTGAAATATTAGAATCAAGGGAAATGGCAAAGGAGATCACCAGGCAGATGCGTGAAAATTTGATGGGTCACCAAAGGGATGAGACTTTGCTTTCTTCTGTTTTTTCCAATGGCTACACTGGTGATGAGAGTTCATTTAACAAATCAGAGAATGAGTATACCGCGGGAAATCTTAGTGATTCTGAAGTCATGTCACCGTCTCCTAGGCATTCATGGGATTACATCAATAGGTTTGGTAGCCCTTATTCTACTTCATCTTTCAGCCGTGCATCATGTTCTCCAGAGTCATCAGTTTGTAGAGAAGCAAAGAAGCGACTCTCTGAAAGATGGACCATGATGGTATCACATGGGACTTCTCAAGAGCAAAGACATGCCCGGAGAAGCTCTAGTACTTTGGGTGAGATGCTTGCTCTTTCGGATACAAAGAAGTCAGTGGGATCTGAGGACAAGGATAGTAATAAAGAACAAGAACCAAGGGAATCAGTCTCATGTGTAACCAATAATTTAAATAAAGAAGAAGGTGTGGTTGATTCTCCTAAAAATCTTCTGAGGTCAAAATCTGTTCCTGCGTCTTCTACAGTGTATGGTGCCAGGCTCAATGTTGAAGTTTCTGAGATTGAGGTGGTCAAAACACATGTTCCCAAGGAGCTGACAAAAGCAAAGGGCATGAAATCATCATTCAAAGGGAAGGTTTCGAGTTTATTTTTCTCGAGGAATAAGAAATCGAATAAGGATAAATGTACTGCATCTCAAACTAAAGATGAAGCTAATTTTGCCTCCCCTGAAACAACAGCATCTCCATTACATCCTCATGGAGTGATTAGTGATGATGCCTCTCAACGTGTTAATGATGGTCGCCTTTGTCCTGATCTACATGTGTCATCAAGCAAAAGTTCTCTAGATTTGACCAGCATGGGACAAAAACAAGGCATGGCATCTTGTGAGGTAGTATTTATTTCTCATGCTGCTTTAAGCATATTATATATTTAATCATAGTTAATTAACACCCCCTACCCACCCCCCCCCCCCCCCCCCAAAAAAAAAGGAAAAGAAAATAATTTCCTGTAATATACATTGTTATTGTTTGCCAGTGTATGTGGTTGACGTCTGATTTCTTTGTAACCTTTTTCCTGATACTAGATAGATGTTACTACTATATTGCTCATCCAGGAGGTTAGTGATGAATGGAAATTGTAGGCTCTGAGATGGGTTAGAATATATGTAACAAGGATGCTGATAAGGGTGTTGGTGCACAATGCCACAGCATTTAAGCAAAATTACATGCAATCATGATTCCCTTATTTTACAACATGTCTGACATATTTGTTTTCATGAAGAAGAAATTAATATGAAAATTTGAAGTTGTAATATCTTTACTTCATAACTTATCAATTTTTTTTGTCACTGATTGTTGCCCATTACATTGTTCTAGCAAGCTATATGCCAGCCTGAGGTTTCTGCTTCTAGTATAGCATGAGGCTCTTGATTGTCCCACTAAAAATGATGATAGAACAATAGACTGAACGCACTTAGCTTTTAGTATTGCTTTAATTGGTTCCCTGAATTGTTTGTTATTGTTGTTGTTCCTGAATTTTGAATGCAGAATCCTGTAACTATATTATTTATCAATGGTTATTATACTATTTGCAGGCAGGATTATCTGTGACCAAGCCTGGGAATGTGAGTGAGAATCAGGACCAGCCGAGTCCAATTTCAGTTTTGGAACCACCATTTGAAGATGATAATGCAACTTTAGAGTCCTCTGGTAATATGAAGCAGTCTCATATCTGGGAAAGTATTCGTTTATTTGACTTCATGCATCAATACCTTACTGACTTTTTTTTCTTCATATAAACAGGAAGATTATTGCCTATTAAGTCTAACTTAATTGACAAATCGCCACCTATTGAATCAATGGCTAGGACCCTGTCGTGGCATGATGCTAGTGCAGAGACAGCCACTCCTTATACATTAAAACCTTCAGTTTCTCCAGGCACTGAGGAAGAAGACCTAGATTGGCTTGGCCTTGTCCAAACACTTCTATCAGTGGCTGGTCTTGAGGATGAGGTGCAATTGGAGTCATTTTCTGCCAGATGGCATTCACTTGAAAGTCCATTGGACCCATCATTGAGAGACAAATACGCATCCCTGCATGACAAGGAGCTTCTCCATGAGGCAAAGCGAAGGCAATGGAGATCAAATCGGAAGCTTGTATACGACTGTGTTAATGCTGCACTAATGGAAATCACTGGTTATGGGTGCTTAATGGGAAGGCAACGCAATGGGGCCAACAGCAGGGTCTTAGAGGGTGTGTCACCCATGATAGCAGACCGCGTGTGGGCCCAAATAAAGGATTGGTATTCTAATGAGGGGAGTTGCTTTTTGGGGGATGTTGGGGAATGCAACAACCTGGTGGAGAGGATGGTGAGGAAGGAGGTTGTGGGAAAAGGGTGGAATGAGCTTTTGAGATTGGAAATAGATAATTATGGAAAGGAAATTGAGGGGAAGTTGCTGGAAGAGCTTGTGGAAGAGGCAGTGATTGATTTGACAGGTAGGGTGTGAAGAGGGTTTGCTCTTTTTTATTTTATTTTATTTTTATATTAACTCTATAATTTGTGTATTTGATTTTCAACAAAAGATGGTCCTACTCACCTAATCTCTTTTATATTGCAAATAGTTTTAGATAGTCTTTCTTTGATTGTTTGTTTAATCTGATTTTCTGATTATATATGTACAAATGTATCAGCAACTTAACGTTGTTACTGTCATATCCGTCTTTTATATTAGCCTTATTGGGATTGACAACTAATTCAAGCTTAATGTTTTGTTTTTTTTTTTTTTTTTTTTTTTTTTTTTTTTAATTTTAAGTTACTCAGTAACATGGCCAACAATGTTTGTCAAGGTATTTATGTCCCGTGTCATGCTCATGTGGTATTTTTCCAGGTTGAAGTTCCAGCTGTTTGTACATGAGCCCTCTGGACTTGCTACTTAAACCAACTACCTTTGAATGATTCAAGTCTGAAATATCAAATAGTTGGACTTGTTCCCAAAATTTTTATACTAATAAAAAAAGATCTGTAGCACATGAACTGGGGCTGGTAAGTGGTTTAAGAGGTTACTTAATTGGTAGGTTTAAGGGTACACAGAATTTAATTGGGTATATATAATGAAGAGTTAAACCGCTGCAGAGCTGGATTTGACCATCAGCCTCTCCAATATTACTACCTTTTCTCAGCTTAAAAAAAGAATAGAAAGGCTGCTTTAATGCGAAATGAATCATTTTTAGGGTCTTGAATCCCTTTTATTTTATTCTTGCGCCAATTGGGTAATTGCCTAGTAATTCAAACCTGACTGATTTTGGTTGACTATTGAGATGTGGATTTGCACATAAATTTTGGTTATGGGGAAGAGTAGACTGGACTGTGTCATTTCTGTCATTGAGTGCTTGACGGTTTGAAGCTGTTATTAACAATTAAAGAAAAATTGTGATTTTGATTCTGGTCTTCTGACCGTATTGGTTTTGGTCTTGGCTTTCTTGTGAACACATTTAATTTTGGCTGCTCTACGACTACGAAGGTTGCAATCTTTTTTTTTTTTTTTTTAAGTTAGGGCTTCTGTCCTTGGCAGCCGAAATTGATATCATCCCAAATCTCTTCTGAGTTTTAGTACTATTATCGGTTTGAGTCTAACGCCAAAACTAGAGCAAGAATGCTTAAGGAACATAACCCTTTTTCTTTTTTTTTTACCTCTGTTCTCCTAGTCACTGAAAATTGCTGATCAGGTAAAAAAATCTCTGCTAATATTTAGTACCACTATGGTTGGAGATTGAAATACTATGTTTGGTATTAGTCTAATGCTTCAACTAGAGCAAATAATAGCTCGAAGAAAATAGCTATTCACGTGGAACCTATTGTAATCTCGGTCTCTCTCCTTACAATACTGTCTGTAATTCATTTAGATCATATTAGTTCATGTTCTTGATAGCATGGTTCCATTTTTAACCAAAGCACGGACATGGGTATGACATGGTGACACGCGTAATTTCTAAAAAATTATAACATAAAATAGCCGGTACGACACGAATACGGTACCCTAAATGAAGTTTCCGTACTTCCTAGTTTTTAACTTTGATGAAAAATAATTGAAACTGCAGACGCATAGTAAGACGACAATAACATTCATTACTCCTATCGATTTTTTATATATCCAGGTTATTTCCTAATAAGAGAGATCCCTTTCTTATTGCATATATGGTCCATTTTTCATGTAAGCCAACTGGGATGGTAATGACTGATGATCTTAGCAGCCCCACAAACAGTCAGACAAAAAGTGTTCTCTTTGCTGTCTTCTGATCTTATGGAAGAAGCAAAACAGATAGCTGCCTATCAATTTTGTCCCAATGACAATTGTGTGGTCCAAAACCAAAATATTACTACCAGATTAAATGCTTCTCATAGCATAACGTGAATTCTTGTAGTGGTTGACCTACTAACCAATTGAAGAAATTCAGTTGTTCAATGACACGACTGGAGTGGAAATGAGAACCATGACTAGAGATGTTACAAATAGCATGTTAGGGTCGCTAAATATTTCAAGGTCTGAGGCTCTGAGCTCGTTTTAATTATTCCTATAACTATATGTAGTGCTAGTAAAGTAGTGTTGATCATTGGGAGGCATAGTTTGGTGCTCAAATGAGTTCTAAACATTCACGATAATCCCAAAAATAGTAATCTTGATTTTATTTGTAGTAAACTTACTTGTAGTGCAAGTAATTTGATATTAAAAATGCGTTGTTTTCCAAAAAAGTATTTTTTGGAAAATTATATGTTTGGCAGTAACCTCTTCCTTTATTTAGCATGGTGCGAAATTAAAAAAAAAAAAAAAAATTTCTAAAAAGCAAGTCATATTTTTAATAAGATATTTTGTTGATCAAATATAGTTTTCTTTTGACTTATTTTTTTTGATACTATCAAATACATGAAAATGCAAAAAACTATCTTCACAAGAGGTTTTCCATCTAAACAAATAGAGTGCTTTTAGTCTATGGTTGGTTGGCCTAGGGATGGTTAGCCCCGAGTTAATCTCTTCCTCTCAAACTATTGCTCCAATCATTCTCTCAAAAACCTCAATTTCCCTTTCAATTGACATGTCATGTAACATTTTACATTTCACTCTTTCCTATCCCCAAAGATTTAAATTACATACTAGAAAATAAGAAAAAGTAATAATAAATTGAGGAAAAAATTTTACATAAGAAAATTATGAAAACTAAGCATATTGAACATGTAGACCGAAAATGCATTGTTGTAACTTAGTTGACAAACCTAAAACTGTTTAGAAAATATTTTATTACCTATATTAAATAGGCATTTTATTTTAGAATTCACAATGAAATTTCTTTAGCTAGATGCTTCAAATATAATTGTATTAGACCTATCACGCATATTTTTACAAAATAATAAATTTAAGTGGAGCTCTTATTATTTGTTATGGGGTATGAATTTTTTTTAACTTCTTTTTTAATTTCCTTAAACAATCACTTTTTTTAGGGGCCCAAATCATATAGATTTTTTTGTGTCCAAACTCTTAAAAAATTAAAATTTGATAAATAAGATATATAATTTATTAAAAATTATTGGGACCCTTTAGTCTCAACATAGTTTAGTGTATGTCACATGTTGCAAAAGGTGTTCTAAATAGCTAATGAAGAGTGATTACCATTGGGTGTGATGATTTTGACGTTGAAACAATTCAATGCAATAAAAGAAAAGAAAATTTCAACACCATGACCATGATGACCGACTTTGAATATCAGGTCTGTGATGATTCTTTTCCAAATCCATCTCATTTCAATTTTAAATTTTAGCTCGTTAGTTTATGATTCAAAACTTATTTGAAAACTTTATCAATCAGGATCCTGTGTAAATCCAAAGATTTGGTTATTCAATTGGAGCACCTCTTTTTATCTTTTTACAAATTACAACAGATACTTTAAAAGGAAAAAACTTTACCCACTGAAGACAAAAACATTTATAAAAGAAAACGCGGTGCACTCCTCAAATCTTTAGTAGTTAAAGAAGAATATTCATAATTGACAAACAGTACACTACGCGCCACAATTTTAAAACCCACTGTCTTGTGTCTAGTTAGGTAAAACTTAAGGCGCACCCAAGATACCCCGTGACTTAAATCTTCTGCTTCAGAAAGTCTAGAGATCATTTGGGATGGGTTGAAAATTTCGGTTTATTTGTAATTTTAGTTTATTTTTGCTACTATTTATAGATCTTATTACACTTTTTGATACAATTCAGCTTATTATTTAATTAATTAATTTTTTTTTTAATACTTTCAACAAAAAGTTTTCAGTTTCAACTAAATAAGCTATTCTCAAATGAAAACAAAATTTTTTCCTTTCCACAATTTTTTAATACAACAAACTATGAACAGTAGAAAAAAGGTCAATGAAAAAGTTATAAACAATCGCTTAAGGTCTGTCACATTAAAGTTGTAAAAAAGCTACGACAAAGAGAACTGTAATCCTACTACAACAAATAAGTAGAAAAGTTGAGTTATTCACGGGATAAGCAAATTGATCAGGGTGGTCAGACAGTTTAAAACATGACGAACAAATTTTGTGTGGGGGTGTCCATTAGTGTGTGGTGGGTGTGTATGAGAGAGAGAGAGATGCAATGATGCAAATACTAACCTAGTAAATTGTCTATTTTTCAAACTAGCTCACTTTTATGAAACCAATAATGCATGCTTTGAATCTTTGGTAATCACTAATCATACATTTTCTTTTTTCTTTTTCTTCCTTTTAACCTTTTCTTTTAGTTGGAGGGGCGAGCAAGCGAATCTTGAAATAGTTGCAAAATAGAGTTTACAGTCTTGAGGTTTCTGTTTTTTCACTTTTTGTTTTGTTTTTTAACACCTGCTTTTAAGAACGAAAACAAAAGGCAATTTTCTTGTTTTTCACTTTTTCCAAAGTGAAATTTGACACCTTTTCACCTAGAAGAGATTCCATTTCCTTTTGAACATTTCTCAAGAAAGTGGTAAAAAGAAAAAAAAAATCACAATTTACGCTATGGATGAAATCTTTTATTTTTTTTGAAAATTGAATATATAGAATGAAATGTGTTATGAATATGTCTTTGAAATTTTATTAAAAGACGAAAATAAAAGTAAAGAAATATAGAATTTTACTATTATATTATTCACTTTTTATTTGTCTTTTATTAAATTGGAATTAAAATGATATTTTCTTTTCATTTCATTAAAGGGATAGATAAATATTTATTTTTGTACTTTTGAGAAGAATACTTATTAGCAAATGGATGGGGTATTTTTGTCAAGCCACAGCCACACTCATAGAACTGCACACATTCAACACATTTGAAAAAACAGTTAATTTGGATGTTTCCCCAACATTTCATTGGAGTTTAAACTTGGGGTGGTATAATTTAACATTTGAAAAGTGGACATCACGGCAAAGTGAGTAAAATCAATCCACTGTGAGCTCATCCTACACGTGAACTTGGGAATATATCAAGGAGTCGCAACCCCCAAAGATTCGCCACTCAGTTTAAGAGTCCATTAGCTTAGGTCCAAGAACCACTTTGACCCCCTATATAGGTGTTAAGCACCTCAGCCTTGCAAGGCCATGCTCAAGGAAAGATCTAATAAAGCAATCAACAAATCAAATCAACTACTAATATTGGCTTACTCTTAATAGACCCACCATTTGATATCTTCAAAGACCTGGAGAGCAAGGAAATTTCCGTGCTCTTCTCTGCAATAACTCTTGATTACATCTGGAAAGCTTGAAACCAAGACATCTACAACTCAAAAAAATTGGGGCCCAAGTAAGCAATGCCAGCCTCTTCACTCCTTGTTATGGAACAACCTTGGCTACCTCCTACTCCACTCTAGGCACCATGAAGATCTATAATGATGCTGCTCTACATCCAGACTCCTCCCTGACTGGAGAGATAACCTTGTAATAGCCACTACTAAAAAGAAATCTTCGAAAAATTGCCAAATTGCAGTCATGAGCATTGAGATGGGTACTGTACTTGGCCCTCAGTAAAGATATTGAGAATATCATTCTAGAGGGTGATGCAAAGTGCTACTATACCTCATTATATCCCCAATTGGCATGTCTTAACTCTTAACCATACTAGAGGACATTTTACATATGACCAAAGGCTTTTCCTCTAGTATTTTTAGTTGGGCCCATCGCAATGCGAACAAATGCGGTTCATGTATTAGGAAAGCAGACTCTTTAATGGGATGGACTGCTACAACCTTCCTCCCCTTCTTTTGGGAGGTAGTATAACACCTCACTCAGTGATATAAAAATAAAAATTCCTCTTTCCGAGGGATGCCTTTGTACTTTGGTTAGCTCATTTTCTTTTTAAATAATATTCCCCCTTTTAAGATCATCATCATCATCATTATTATTACTATTATTATTATTTAAATGGGTAGCATTTGTTAAACCAATATGATTATCATGGGATTTGTAGAAGGGTTGAAAGGAAGTCACTTGGAGAAAACAACACGAACAAACTACAGAAAAAGGAAATCTATAGCATGAGAGAGAGAGAGAGAGAGAGAGAGAGAGCACAATAACATGGAATGTAGGGTCGGGTGCGTGTGTCCAGGCTTGTGGTTTGAATGCAGCTTCACAATGTTCCTGACATTCTGTGCACGCTGCAGTGTGTGCATGTGTTTTAGGTGAGTCCATATGTAATTGTTTTTCTTTGTTTGATATGCAAATGTATAGCTTCATCCATAGTATAATATGATTTAGAACTCACCAGGTCACTGATATTTGACAATTTTGCAACAATCATCTTTCTTATTTCAGTAAACAAATGAAACAGGGTTGATACATCACACATTAGAAGTTAGAACCACTCAAGCTTTATTGTTTCACAGAAATTATACACTCAATCAGGATTCCCCTCAGACAACATTAGCAATTCAGCACACATCTTCAAATGATTATATACACAACAAACTCTTTGAGAAAGGCAAAGAATGTGAAATCTACAAAGCAATGATATATACTCTGGTATCAACAAAGAGCAGAGCATACTGCTTTCTTTGAATGCCCTGGCAACAATCTCTAGTCTTCAGTGCCTTGAGTTTGTGCTCACTGATGCATTCTGATTTGTGCTCAATCCATACTGCATCAAATATTACAAAATGGCATGATTACCTATTACTGGCAATCACAAGAGAAGCTCCACAAACAAATAATAACAAAATCGGAATATTTAACAAAATGGCAGTGAGGTTCAAAATTTTTGGTTCACATGTATAAAAAAAATACAGATTAGATAAATGTAAACAAAATGCTGAAAAAAAAAAAAAAAAACCTTGATAAAGTAAATGAGTAGTTGACAAGCATGTCCTTGCTTAGCTGTAAAGACGGTTAGAACAATCAACTTTTTGAGAAATTATTACCAAGTAATGAATCTCTAGGCCCAAAGGTTTTCAAATATATAGTTCCCTAATTCTTAATGGCTACCCAGAAGGTTAATGCATCTCTATGAAAAACCAATCCGATGGGGAATGCAAGTGGCAGCCCACTTTAGTTTAAAGACCTAAAAGAGGCAAGGGAAAGCAAGTTCTAGTGCTCATGCATTAATTTGGGATGTCTCAAATGATGAAGAGCTCTCTTGGGACCTTGCATAGACATTCTAAAAGTAGCATTGAGTCTTATTTCATTGCTTATTTGCTGTTGGATCGGTTTTAATTAAGTTTACTAGAAAAAGGGCAATTTGGTAGTTTCAAAAATCTGGAATGGGCTGTCCCTGGCTGTACCAAAGGTCCATGAGTCTTATTTTATGTTTTGAGTCCTTTTCCTATTTGGTTTAGGAGTCATTAACTCCTTTGTTGTTTATTGTAGTCAATATTATTCATAGTGAGTTTGATTCTAATAAAATTCCAACAGCTTATTTTAAGCCTTGAGGGTGTAATTACCTTCTCCTACCTAAGTGTGATTGCTTAGGAAGACCTAGGTGTGATTGCCTAGTGTTTTATTTATCTTGTTGTCTGTTCTATCCCCTGTTTCAGCCCCAAACAGTCATCAAGAAATCAAAGTATAGTGTTGCAAGATCCTATATCAAAATCTCAAGATATTTCTCACAAATTAAACGCACTTGCATAAAATCTGTACTGATAATTTTGAAATGGATATCCAAAAGCTCATCCTGTTTCCTCGTTTATTATTTAATGGTCAACCAGAGAAGAAATCAAACCTGAGGTGTAGAACAATGACAATTTATTTTTATTTTATAAAAAGAATACTGTGGTTTATGTGTTTTTCTATGATCTAATTATGTGTCTCACATGTGTAGGCCAAAAGATTAAACAGAGATGACCAAACTGCTTATGTGTGTCTCAAAGTGAAATGATTATAATAAGAAAATTGTTCCCAACAAAACTATAAGAAGAATCATTCATCACTACCACAACTGGACTGACAACAAGTGATGTAGGACAATGAGCTCTCGAGAGAAGACTTGGTGTATGAGGAAATAAAAAAGGCTATAACCTAGGAATCACCACCAAGCAATGAAAAAAAAATAAATAAAGGAATCACCACCTAGAGTAGTTTGGAATGAACACCAAGCATATGATAAATATAGGAACCCAAGAAACACCACTTAGGCTTGTTTGGAATAGCCACAAAACACTGGAAGAAAACTTAAAACCCAAATTTCATTTAATACATGATCAAATGCTTACAATAGTGAGTCTAGAGGCCTTCAAATTGGCTCTCCAAATTTATATCCAATAGGGAAAAAAAAAAAAAAAAAAAAAAAACTCACAATGAGATTGTATAAGATATGGAAATAAAATTAAGTAATGGGTGAACTGGGCTAGGCTTTTTTTTTTTTTTTTAATGTGTTGGGTTGTAATCTTTAGAAAACCGAGTGATGGTGTTTGTCTTTAGAAAACTGGATTGAAGGGCTTGGTGGCAGCAACAAGTCACCTTCCACAATGGGGTTCATAGATGTCGGATTGTCTTGATGGTGCTTGAGAATATTTGGCATGTGTGGCTTTGTGGTTGAAGTCAACGGCAAAGCGATGGGTCAATGACAAAGCTTCAAGTTGGTGAATTGGTCAACATGTTCCCAGCTAGAAAGGTTTGATAGCAACATGGATTGAATAAAAATGGCGATCATGTTTAGGGTGGCTTCAACTTGTTGCAATCTGGAACCTAGGACTGGGGTTATAGCATCAAGGTTTGTTATCACTGTATGTGATTAATGCATTGGCGGTGATTGGGATTGTCTGGCTTGACGACAGTGGCTAGGGTTCTGTTTCTGTTCTAGTGGGATGACGGGCTACGGTTTTCTCTCAATGATGTGGGCAATTTGGGATTGTTTTGAATGGCTGACTGGGTGGTCAGGTCCATGTTAGCACCACTTATGAAAGAAAATTGATCGGATAAGCTGCAATCATGGGGTGGTTTTGTTTGATTGTGGTGGTTCTGGGTTGTCAGTGATTCTTTGGTGGCTAGGGTATGGTCACAGCTTGGGGGTGAAGAGTAACCACCATGGGTGGTGGGATTTGGGTAGGTTGGGATGAATTGGGGTGTTTGTGGGTGTAGGCCTGAATTGGCTAATATTATTGTTGTCACTAATGGTGTCTTTTTTACTGTCGGTGTCAGAGAGCAGTGATAGATGGATCAAAGTTCGCTTTCATACCACAATTTGAAGCAGGACAAAGAACTCTCAATCCAGGACTTGCTGACCAAGGAAACAAAAAAAAAAAAAAAAACTACATTGCAATTTACACCCTTAAAGTTTGGGGTGATATTGATTTTCCCCCCTAGGGTTTCAAAATTTGGATTGGTACCCCTACTGTTATGTAGCATTTTAATTGGAGCCCTTCCATCTATACCTGGTACCAATGTGTCCGTTAAATGCAGACTAAGCCTGTCATGTATGTTGGTTGGGCCAATCAAATCATGTCATGTCAATTAAATGATGCCAAGTCAATTAAACAACATAAAAATGTTTAGTTTTTCCCCTTATGGACTTATCTTTCTTTTGATTTTACTTTTTCTCCATTTTCTCTTTCCCTTCTTACTCTCCTCCTTCTTTGCTTCACCAGCGAGTCCAGCTGGTTGCTCCAGTTTAATGCCGTGTTCTTCCCCAAATAAACAAACAAACATTTACAAGAAATAAAATAAAATTTGAGGGTTTCATTGGAGAGGGGAGGCAGAAAAATGGATGAGGGAATTGATGAAGAAAATCAACTTGGAGCAGAGCCAGGTGTGATAAATGAAGAGAGATCAGAGAGGATTAAAGCAAAGGAGTGGAGTGAGAGGAGGGATTTGAAGGTGTGTGGAGTAGGCCTACACCATCAACCACCAAGGCCACGCTTCTCCAAAGGCCATGTTGCTCACATCCATGATAATGATATTAACCCCGCGTCACCTCCAATCCTCCACTTCCACCATTGTAGAATGGCACAGTTGTTTAGCTGCCACCCAGTCCATGGATCTGACCACTCAGTCAGGCAGAGATTGGCCTGCTTAATTTTTGTTTGGATGCTATTTTGCTTTGTTGATGAGGAAAAAAGCAGAGGACAGCTCTTCTTTTCACCCCCCCTTCCTCCCCCTTCTCTCCCCTTTTTCTTTCTTTTTGTTGAATTTGAATCTAAGTTGCCTAGTTTGGGTTTGTAACAAAATTAATGAAAATTTTTTAATCTACCCATTCAACCACGCAACCAACTAGACTTCTGATTAGGTATTAATCTGTTTGGCTGCAGAGAAAAAGCAAAGGAAAGTGTTTATGTTCTTTTCTTTTCTTTTTTTTTTAATTTGAATTTGAGTCTAAGAAATAGAATGATGACCACTTTGGATATAAAACATAATTAATGAAATTTTTGGATATAAGAATCAAACAAAGCTATGCAAAGTAGCGGTTTTTTTTTTTGGGCGGAAAATTTTGATTTTCTTAGAGAATGAGAGGAGGAGAAAGAGAAAGAAAGAGGAAAGGTAAAAAAAATTAATCAAACAAGAAAAAAGAAAGAAATAATTGATTTTAAGATCATATTTTAATTTTTGAAAATGAGATTCAGGGAGGTAGACCTTTTATTTTGTGTATGTGTTTGTTTCCAATGAAAATACTAATTTTCTAGAAAAATGTGAAAGAGTCAGTGGCAGGGAATATCAGAAGGAAAAAATTGGAAAATAGATTTTTTTATAAAAATAATTTTAAAAAATTTTAGTGTTAAAGTCTATATATATATATATATATATATACATATATATATTCCTGACATGGAAAAATGATGTAGTTATAAGCATTTTGAGATGAGTTGGTACTTAACAGCCACTTCATTAACAAAATCTGCACAGAAGGGCTTTTTTTCCAAACCTAAGCAATATTAGATGTCTATTTGGAATAACTTATTTACCTGAAATTGAAAAAACTTTTTGCTGAAAGTGTAAAAAAAATGTTAAAAAATAAGCTAAATAGTACAATGAAACCCATGAATAGTATCAAAAGTGTAGTGGAACTTATGAATATCATCAAAAAGTGCAATGGGATCCATAAATAGTAGCAAAAATAAACTAAAAAATTTAACTCATCCCAAATGCACACTAGGTACCCATTTGGATACAGCTGACAAAGGCCAATGTCTGCGTTTTGGCATTTTCCTTTTCTTTTTTTCTTTTTTTTTGAGAACGTGCACTATGGTTCCCGTGTAGGAAGAGAAGAGCGTTTTTTTTGCTTTTCCAGTGAGTTCCGTGCATTGTTGACCCACAAGTACTTTATTCAGGGGGGGGGGGAAAAAACCCTTAAAACTGGATCCCACAGTACTATTCACACATTTAAAAATTATTTTATTACAGTATTTTCAGTTTTTATTTTTTAATAAAATAAGCAGTATCCAAACACACCCTAGGTGTACATATTCAAAATTTTGAAACTTTAGGAGGCAAAATCAAAATTACCCCAAACAAGAAATGATAGAACCTAGTAATCACCACATAACATTTTCTTGGAATCACCACTAACAATGAAAATATAAAAAATAGAATTTAAGAATCACCGCCTAGGGTTGTTGGAATCAACACTGAGCATGGAATAAAAAATAGGAATCCAGGAATCACCACATGGGCTTTCTCGAAATCACAACCAAGCACTCAAAGAAAACTACCAACAAAAATTTCATTAATCTACGATCAGCTATCTACAATAATCATCCGAGAAGCTTTTAATAGGCTCTCCAACTTACATCTAACATGGAAAGAAAATAAACTGATAATGAGATTGCATAAGATATGGAAATAAAACTCAATAAAAAAATTCCCTTTAATAGCATTAATCAGCATCTATCACCATCAATCAGGTCCAACAAAATCAAGCAGAATCAATAGGTTTATTTTGAAATTCATGCCAAGAAGAAACATACAATAGAAATAAAGAAAATGTAGGGACATAGGATGTCAATTGATCTATGTATTGAGACAGTATAGCTGGTAGTAAGACATGAACATATGCAAACCACATAAAAATTGAACAATTGATTATTGCCACCTCAAATTTTAGATATTATGTTTGGGATAAAGTTCATGCCATTCCATTTAGACTGTTTACTCATTAATGTTTTGAATTGCACATATTGAGATAGACTGCAGGATGCCTGACACATTAAGTTACAACCTATTGTGACTCGAATAGATCCTGTTACTGTAATTTATACTTCTCGGATCCATGTCCACAGTCTGAAATCTTAATTATTCAAAGTAGCAAATTCATCTGGTGTACTCCATTTCAATGTTGAGAACAAAACTTTATTTGTCACAAAAAGGGAAATATTGAAAAAATAAATAAATAAACCTACATTCAGATCAGCTAATATCACGAAGAAAAGTCATAAGCTTATGTATGATTAACTTAAGGCTACTATCATAAATAAGATACCTTCTCCCTTATTCGTGTGCTCCAGATGTCCGATTGAGTGCCTCTGCCATCACCCTTGGTTGTCCCAGACGGTTGGCTTGATTGTGAATTTAGCAGGGGCTCCCAAGTTCTACTCCTACCATCATAGCCATCTTCAGAGTCAAAGTCAATTCTCTGAGTAGAAACCATGGCTCGTAACACTACTGATAATAGTAGAGATAATGCCTGAAATAATTACCAAGAAAAATATAAGGAAAAAATAAGATCCAATAAACTGATGATATAATAGACTTGCAATGGCTCACTATACAACCCCATTGGTTGTGGTTATTCTCATACAAAGAAACCCGGTAAGCAACAATTTTGTAGAAATCTGTAATAAATTATCTTTATTGGAGAACAGAAACTATAGAATTTTATTAGATGGAAATAGTTTTCCTCCACCCCACATGGCAGTTCAAAAGACCATCCTTGTGCATTTTTAGTCACGACTTTCTAATTTAGTAATGTAACTTGTTTAAATAATACACGTGGATAGTCAAATACATTGCCACGTGGTGGGTTGGAGGAGATTTCTCTATACTGGTTTGTAGCAAAACCTTGTCCTTAATAGATACTTTCATAAACATGAAAAGAATTTGCAAGAAAATTCTTTCATGTGGTGTGAAGTTCAGTCACGGCCATCTATATTTGCTTTCAATAATTTGCTTTCCCTTAATAATGTAGTCAAAATAAAGAAGCATTTTCACTACCAATTCTTTTTACACACCATGCATATAAGATTTGGATTCTCATTTTCATCAATTTATTTAGAAATTGACAACTTTATCATTCCTTTAAACTCCTTAGTGTATGAGCTGTTAATATCTCATCTCTATTGAATGTCACTAGTAGATCTTAAAACAATAATACTTCAACTAAAATTTGGTCCCTTAATCCTAGACACTCATTTACGTAAATTCCTTCTTCCATGGTTCCTAAACTTTATCCTCAAATTGAACTTAAAGGAGGTTTAGTTAATGTCTGAGTTTCTGTATTGTGAGAAGAGCTCCACAAGTTCAACAAACATTGATGAGTAGCCTTTCATTCCACTTTCCATTTATTACGGTCAGATTCCATTGTTTCATCCAGCAAGGATATCTAGCAGTTCATCAAGAGGCTGTCACCTTCCATAAAACATTCTGGGGTTTGAAAGGGATATAAACTGATTGAAATGAAAATGTGAACACTTTCAAAATCAATTAAGATTAATATCCAGAGAAAACAAGTTTAGAGGGCTTGCAAGCCTTGCATAATTATTTGGAGCCTATATTGGACAAGATTGGGTGGGCTACATCTTTAGGTTTCAGCTTCCAGGCAGTTCCAGAAACATCATAAAAAGCGGGACATCAGTAACATCCACCTACACCAGGTCACCTACTTTACAAAACACTTAGAAACCCATGATATTATCAGCTTCAAATTGAACATTAAACTGATATCGTAAGTCCCTGGTTAAAGAGCCATTGGATGCATCTGCCCCAACCAATGTTGGAATTTGGAACATTGTATTCACCTTTTCCATAACTGGCTGGGAGAGTCTGCACAGGTTGAACAAACTTAAGGACGCATTCCAAAGCAATCAAATTCTAGAACCTAAGGATCTTTCAACGCTAACACAGATGGATGTTCAGGAGTCATCATTCAAAGGAAGAACTGCTGTTCCCTCAAGATATTTACATTAAATGCCAACCGGAATCCAGTATACCATGCTTTGCAGTTGGGTACAGGAAATGAGATGATACTTTGTCCATAATGGTTTTTTTGTAAGATGGCACCATTAAGAAATAATCACCAAAGTAGAAGACAGAGTTCATACGATTTGTTTTGCTTTTAATATTTTCATTTTTTTTCTCTCTTTCTTGAGTCAGTAGCTGCTGTATTAACTTATAAATAGAGCAATAAAAACAACAGGAAAAGTCAATCACTGCATCTCAAAACAGCATAAAATGTTCTTTGAATGTTCAGACAGAAGTTTTTTGTACACATTTACTCCAAAAGCATCATCTGTTTACATTCTTACTCATGCTTCTATCTAATAACAAGATTTTTTAGTCAGACACAAAAGAAAAATTATCTTTTAGAATATAGCAATAACTTTCTGATTGATAAGCCTTTTCTCTGAAGTTTATTTTCATTGTCTTCAGAAATTAGGAGTTCAAATTTCAATGATAAGCTTTAAACATAAGAACTACCTCAACCCACCTCCACACCATTACCACCTAACCAATAGACAAAGAACGGCCATGATAATCTTCATGTGCTTATATTAGTTGACTATGGCACCATGCAATACTCTACAAATTTGAGAGTATTGCTGCCATGATGCAAGAGTACATCACACAATACGCTTACCATGGAACTCCTTCAATTGACAATAGGTCTTAGTCTCCATAACCATGCAATAAAAATCATAAATGTAAATCAATAGTAAGTGTCACACAATACAAACATGATAGGAAAATATTCCATCATTCTAGATTTTTGTTTCATCAATTAATTACTAAATATGATTCTTATCAATCAGGCTCATGCATTTACTAAAGTTAGTGGATCTATTCTATCTTAGAGTACAGCTATAAATTACGAGAGAGAAAACACTGAAATACTTCTGAGCTACAATTGGCAAAAATTGATTCCTAAATCCTTGATTAATGAACTACATGTTCTATGAGCATGTGAAAGATTGATTTCTCAATCTGTTTCCAAGAAATTAAAGACAGATTGACAAATGCCATCCTTAGAGTGGAGAACATACCTGAATTATAACCACAGCAATACCAACCCATTTACAGATATCAATATTTTCATCAATGAAGGATCGAAGGCTCTCAAGTTCACCAGTCGGATCAAATGGAAGATCCTGTAAAGGTAGTAAACATATTTTATTATTATTTACCATTAAGCATGCCAGATGAAGCCAATGCACTATGCACCTACACATAGCTAATGCTTTTTAAATTTATTTAAAAAAAAAAAAAAATCACCTTTTCCCATTGACGATCAATCGCAATAAATGCCACCAAAGCCGCTTCTAGTAGTATGAGTACAGTGATGAGGACAGTATACTAAAATTTTCAAAAGGTTAAAGGGAAAGACACAAGAAATAGGCTTTACTAGCAAAAACCACAAAAGTAAGTGCTCAAAGGCACACATACTACACTTGCATCAAGTTCAATGATCAAAACGAGTTTAGTTCACAACTTGGAACATAAGAAGATTAATTTTTTAACCAAAATAAGCTGGACAAAGAAAATACATAGAGTTGAAGGATACAAAACACAGGCAGCAGCCATGTATTACTTCAGCTGCAATGCAACCTACGAGAGTTAGGCAACACAAGAGAATGCCCACTCCCATCAAAGAGTAGATGAACCTGCCACAAAAAAACGAAGCACCAAATTTTAATTCCAAGGAAGAATACACTGCCTAGTTGAATCACTAACACAGTGAACAGTAACTAGCAGTGAAATCCCAGTATAAAATCACCACATTTATTACAACCATCATATATTAAAGGGGTCCCACCAAATTTCTAGACTCGTATTTGTGAATCACAAAAACCACCAAAATGCTAGTACAACACACAACACCACCCATACTTCAATAAACACTCTCACAAGCAAAACACATACAATTTTAATTCCCAAAAAAATAAAGAAAACCCCAAAATATCTACAATAGCAAGCATTCGGAAAATGGTATCTAATTTTAAAAATAAAAGGAAAAAGTTAAAGCTAGCTACTCCAAAAAGCTTACAAACTAATGTTCTGAAATATGATTGGATGCAGTCAGGGCAATTGTTAATAAACCATTTTAAGAAAGTTTTGACAACACTTTTATGAAAAAAAAAAAAAAAAAAAAAAAAAAAAAAAAAAAAAAGCTGTGAAAACACTATTTTTTTTTTTTTTCCATGAAAATTTTCCTAAAATGGTTCATTAACATTGTCAACATTTCCCATAGTATATAGCATCACTCTAAAAGGAAATGCTAAAAGTTTCAAGCTAATCAATTCGTTTCCCTGATTTCTAGCACAATGAAATTACCATAAGAAGCTGGACATACTGATAGTTACAGCATTAAATGTAAGACACCCATACCAACTTCATTTAATACCCAATATTCTATTTCTGATAAAAATTTAAATACCCAATACAAAATGAAAATAGTTTCCAAAACTATAATTCTGGGTCAAACATCAAATACCCAAATTCAAAAATGAATTACCAAGGAGCGGGAAGCTGAAAGGAAGTGAAATCGGTCTCAAACCCGAACCCGCCATCGAATCCGGAAACCATATCGGCCTCGGCCTCGGCCTCGACCTCGAGTTTGAAACCCCTAGCTGGGTCAGAGCTAGAATCGAAGAAAAGGGATAAAGAAGATGAAGATGGAGATGGAGCTGAAGGTGCTGGTGGCGATGGTGGTGATATGGGAATGTGATGATTCCACTGGTTGAGCATCCATACTGAGTAGACTATGATCGAAACCCCAACGAAAGCTTGAAGGAAATTCAACAATTTCAGCACGAATGCTAAGGAAATGTGGCAGCAATTGCGTCGCATTTGTGACAATTTGGGGATTCAGATGGGAAAAAAAAAAAATTTATGATTGGACTTTGAAACCCTAACCCTAATGAGAATTGTATTTTCTGCTTTTGTTGTTTTTGCTTTGTCTGTGTTTCTGGTTTGGTTTTGTTTCTTTTTCATTTTTCCTTTATTTTTTTTAGAGCATCTTGTTATTACTTTTTTTTTAAAATTATTTTTTCTATGAGGACATCTATTATTCGGTTGTTTTCCACTTTTCCTTCTACTAGATTATGTGGAAACAATTTTAGAGTTTTTTTTTTAAATAAAAAAAAAAGAAAAGAAAAAACAAATATCATATTTCCACAGGTTTTTTAAAAATAAGTTTTTTATAATAAAAAAAAAACCTAAAACTTGAATTTTTTTTTTTTTTAAGGAAAGGTTTACTTTCAAGATTAATATTTGGAAAATATTTTATACAACATGTTTTTTTAGAAGAAAATAGTGAGTTTTTTAAAACATTTTAACTTTAGTGGTATATTTTTTTATACAATTTTTTGAAAGATAAATATTGTACTTACTTCTTAGATCTATATTGAGTATATCTAACATTTATGATTTTATTTCAGTATTCGAATCAATAAGGAACAAAGTAATAGATTATGGATATTATTGAACTACTACCCCTTATCACATGTGTTTTGTGCCTGTGATGAAGTTTTTTTTTTTTTTTTTTTTTTGTGTCATAATTTTCCTTTTAATTTTTTTTTTTGATAAGTTTGTTTTGAAGACATAGATTAGGAGGAAAGTGTCATATTTTGTAAGCATTTTAAGTGGAGTTGTCAATATATTTTTACCGAGTTGTCCTCAAGTTTTTTCCTTGTTAAACCTAGAATTTATGGGTATTTTTGAACCACATAAAAATCTAGTTCAAATAGGAGAATCTTCTTCTATACTACTATTTAGAGAGCTTCCTCCATTTGGACTGGATTTTTATGTGATTCAGAAATACCCCTAAACCTTACTCCTAAATCTTACGTTTAACAGTAATAAAACTTGAGGACAACTCGGTAAAAATACATCTCTAACTCTACTTAAAATGCCTATAAAATAGAACACTCCATCCATGTCTTCAAAACAAACTTAACCAAAGCAAAAATTAAAAGAAAAATTATGACACTAGACCAAAAAAAAAACCGCATTTGCAAAGCATTTATGACAAGACTAGTATAAATTATTAGCTTCTTAGAAAGAACTATTACTCTTTGTGTTGTAAGTGCACCAGTCAGATTTTGGTTTTAAAATGCAAAAAGTTACAGATGGATAATGGCATTTCAATTTGACAACTAATAATGTTGAGAGTTTGCAATGATTTTGGATGGATGTTGAGGGATTTTTTTTAACAAGGTTTTGTTGTTTAGTAGTTTTATAGGGAGGAAAATGATAAGAAAATAAATGGATGATGTCTAAACAAGCTATAGGGTACATTTTCAGGTAGGTTCAGAATTTGTAACCTTTGACTTAAAACTTGAAAATAATAATAACACAAAAAATATTTGTGATTGTAGTCAATTTATTAAAGATTAATTTTCTTGTTTCTTTTTTTGAGGTAGATGATTTATTTTCAAGTGATTGATATTTTTATAATGGCTTTAATTAATAATCAATACCATCAAAGGGTATTGATTGAAGAATATTCAAATTGGATATTCTCATGTTTTGCCATTATTTTGCCCTAGACTATGGACTACGGTTTCTAAAACTTCTCTGGTAGTGATTAGGCTAAATTTTGCCATTATTTTGCCCTAGAATAGCCCATCACAGTTCACATGATGGTGAATCAAGCTAACACAAGAATCTAAAACTTTATTAACAAAAAAAATTCTAAATTTTTTAGGCGTACATGACAATTTGGTATATAAACAAATATATTATGTTAATTTGGTTCAAATATAATTAGGATGCCATACAAATCAAAAGTAGCCCGTATATATAATATGTAAATATAAATATCAAGAAAAATTAAATTAGTTAATAACAAGAAACACATAATACAAGGCCACGACCACAAGACTAGTTTCCCAAAATATTCATAGAGAAGTGTTTTCTTCTTGACAGTTTTACTTTACGGTTAAACATGTTCAGATGTTGGGTTTGAGTTTCAAGAATACTGCAGTAGAAGATAAGTAAGTTCTAAAGTATCAACCAAAAAACAAATGAAAATGTCTAAAGTATACTTGTATATAGTATAGAATTCCAATCCTAAAGGGGAAGGTCTCTCATGTTGGACCGAAAGAAACCCTAAAATCCCAATTTTGTTCCCAAAAAAAAAAAAAAAAACCACTAAATTAACTAGTCAGTAACCTGTGCGATACACGGGAAAGTTCTTATAGGGTTAACCTACACGGTGGAATCGTACCATGGCTGCCAGAGTTTGTTCCTAAGATTAGACTCAAAATTGTCGAAAATGGAATTTTGAGCTTTTCAGGTGCCAATATTTTAGAGCATCTTGCTAGCTCTTTCATTGAGGCACTATGTCATTTGAGACAACAAAGTAATTATTATGAAAATTTGATGAGAGAATTCTATATTGCATTGAAAGAAAATAAAAGTACATCAAGTATTTACACAAAGTCTGAGAGTAACTAACTTCTTACTAACTACACAATATATGGATCTAGCCTCTACAACCAATCAGATTAATCAATGTGTATATAAATAATAGCTATGAATTAAACTAATCCTAAAGTATAGGTAGTATAGCTGTTTTAAATATAAACACTGTCGTTTATATAATCACAGCTACAATTCTTCCATTGCTTTGTTCTGATACTCTGCCTCTTTGCCTAAGTCAACAGCTACAATCCAAACTTGCTTGACCTTCAACATGAGTCCTTGATCTTGTCCTTCTGATAACTATGAAAAATCATTGGTTTCTTTGTCTTAATGGAATTGTCCAGATTGGTGTAAAGATTGACAAAAACAAAAGGCCTAAAAGAAAATATTGGCCTCTTTACATAGATATGGAGAGTGTCACCTAATTGAAAAATAAAAAAGTAACGAAACCCAAAAACTGAAAATTCCTAATAACAATTCAGGTAGAATTTGATCTTTTAGGTGTATACTTCTTTGACCCACATGAACTGCACTTGCACATAACTCTAAGATGGGAGGAAAATAAAATAATAAAGAAGCATCTTAATGAATCCTTCAACAAAACAAATAGAAAGTTGTTGCAAGGATCGCATAAGAAGAAAATGAATGTGGTGGTGAGAAAGGAGTGCATAAAGGTCCTACAAGAATATTAAAGAAAAATATGTCAATGTACATGTAATATTTAGAAATGAGTTCAAGGCTTACATATGAAGGTTTGGAATATATGTTCCTTCCATGCCATTGCACACCATAGCTACATTTTCAGGCAGAACATTTTGTCCACTATTTTCTAAAGACCTACTTCAAAAATTGTCACAAAATTAGGCTTAAAACCTGATGATAAACTCCTTAGTCTATAAAGTCAAATATACAATTGCCCCAAAAATCAACTAGAGGAAAAAGAATTGCACACACACACAAAAATAGGACAAACATACTTCACATTTGGCTGGCATTTTTCTGAAGCTATGACTCATAATTAGACTTTGCTTTACAATCTGCGCAATAGTAATCTACATTCTCTAGATCCTTTAAACCATACACAAGTCAGTGAATAAACACATATATGACAAGAACAGAAATTGACATCACAATTCATAAATCAAGTATATTAAACACACCTTGAAAAGTTTGTTGGAAATATTCTCACACTCGGCATGCACCCAAACATTACAACCATCACAACACACTTGATCAACATCTTTGAATTCATCGAATTGTTTTTTAAAAGGAAAAAGAATAGGAAAAATTATAAACCTAATTCAGATTTGCAGGTAATCTCACCCAATTAATGAAAAAGAATGGTCTTATACTGAGGCCGGGAAGGAGAATCTAAAATTAGAAGAAGAGAGATAGAGATTGAAATTCTAGTGTGTTCCAGAAATTTTATGCTAAAAATTCCAAAAATTTTCAATCAATGCAAACAAATAAAGAGAGGAATAAACTACAAATTTTTTACTAAAATATTGTTGTGGCAAAGTTTCTGAGAAATAGTTTGGTACTAATCAGTTGATGAACGAAATGAAATCACTCACTATCTCTAAAAAATCAGAATTTTTCAATCAACACAAACAAACTCAAATTGTTCCTTTTATAGAACTTGACATACTAAACAAAAAATTGGTTTACAAAACATTATTTAAAAACAATGCAGAAAGTTATTCAAAACAGTGTGCAATGCAGATTTTTGAGACATTTTATATAGCATCTCAAGAGAAGGGAAAACATTTGAGGGTGGGATACTTAAGGGTTCTATGGTTGAATTGAGAAGTCTGTTGAATACTTTTATGAGGATGGTTCCAATGAAACATTGGCTTCTCACTTCAGGAACAAATGGTTGTCTACAAAGAAGAATCTCATAATTTTCATTTCCTACTTTTGTAGCCCTTAACAAAAGTTAGAGTCATGATTTTATATAAATCTTCCATACCATTAGTATTAAAATTCTCAGTATATACACCATTAACATAGATACAAATTGCTTCAAAAGCAATCTTGTTTTAAAAACACCATAAAACGAAAATATCACCATCAAATAATCATAATATTTGAAATGATGTAGCAACATCTTTTTTTTTCTCCCTTAAGATATTGAACTGAAAATATCACTGTATTCTCCTTTGCATGAGTGAATGATGGCCTAAATTCTAATGTTAGCATCCAGTTCTTGGACAAACTGATGATTGATTATCATCTTAACACTAATTTTTTTTTAGTTAAGTGGAAATAGAGATATGTGGAGTAAGCCACACTAATTTCAAAATTATAGTAATAGTTACCACTTCTAAAAGCACAAAACATTGTAGAAGCTTACCCAAACTGTCTTTAACTAACCAAATTCTCCTAGAGTTCTATGTACTATTTACATATAGAAAGAAGCCAAATGTTGCATTGTTGAAGATCCAAGCCAACAGATCTATTATGTATATGCATATATATACACTATGAGGGAGAAAGATTCTCTAGTAATCCAAAATGAAAGACTGAATCTTATCCTGTAAAAGTATATATGATTTTGATGTAGAGTCACCATAGTGAAACAAAATAATTCACATTAATGTTCCCATAAAACTGAACATGGGGTTCACTTCATTATGATATCTAGAAATTGAACAATACATTTATAAAGCTGATATGTAGTAAACATTGCATATATCTCAGGCAAAAAAAATTAAGAATCAAACATACCAAAGAAGAATGAGCAACTTTAATTTAGAATATTATTCTCCATAAACAGTAAAAGTAAGACATTGAAAGCATAATTACCACTACCACAGAGGAACAACCTAGTTTCTCCATCAAAAAGAGTTCCTTTTGCCTGGTTATAAGCAGAGAAATCGTCGCATAATTCGTCTTCACCCTTCACCCAATTACAAAAAAAAAAAAAAAAAAATCAATTTTGTGTTACATAATTTTTCTTAGAAGATGAAGCTAATTATTATAGCATTTATCAAAGTAGTCCTAACAGCATTAAAGACAATAGTAAAGAATTGGACAAGGTAAAGTGTAGCATCTCAAAGTGATATTACCATGGAACAAAAGAAACAATTACCGCAAGGCATGATTAGAGCTCCAACAATGTGAGATCCAATTGGGTATCTGAAGAGTCAAGAAGGTGTAATAAATTATCCATGTTGCAATAGAGTCAAGCTTTCTGCATTGTTTTGTACCTCCTGAAGCAGGGATATCAAGGGTGTTATTGGATAAGCGGATAACAAACCAAACAATAGATTAGTAAAATAAATAAATAAATAAGAGAAACAAACAACAGTGATTTATGAACAACACACTTGGTTGCATTCCTGCAAAAGATACAGTTAGGAGATGCAGTTTTGATTGAATTTGCTAAAATGAAAGAGAGAGCAATGTAGACAATAATTGAAAATAGCAAACTCCACTACCGCCTCCAAACCCATCAATCTATGCTAATCATTCAAAAGAAACACTCCCAAACGTAACCCTAAATCATACTTAATAGCCAAAAACAATAGAACAAAATTAAAAACTTACTAGTAATGTTTTCGGAGAAGTTCTAGTCTGATTATAAAGTCCCTTAGATTTTTCTCTTCCTCTCCGACTCTCTCTGCCCCTTATTAAGGCTCTTTTAGTTTTTTTTAAAAACCACAAATTTACTCCAAATAAAGAGAATAGGTAAGGGGGAAAATCTAAAATTAAAATAAAAACATCACTAACCATTCTTTAAAATGCCAAGAGATGAAGCCCATGTAGAATTTGATCTTCTATAGCGTTTCCCTAGGTTCAATGAAGCCAACACCGTTTAAATCCATAGTTGATAGCAAACCTTGATCTTAGACAATTTATAAACAAATTAGAATATTTACTTTGATGAAATTTTGAACTCTAACTTCAAATTGTTACTTATCTAACATTGAAAGTTGCGAGAGACTTGGAGAGAGACAGTGGTTGTGTGAGGATTTAAATAGGATTGGAGTGACGCTGGTTGTGTGAGATTTTGCATCATTCAGTAGGCTGCCTTTCCGTGGTGGCAGCGATCCGTAGTGGCGGCAGCGGCGGCGACAACGGGGGGAGAATTTGAGTTTTGGGTTTTGATTTTGGAGGAAGGAAAGGGTGAGTTTTAGGTTTAGGGGAAGGAGATGTTAGTATGTGAGCAGAGAATAGAGATTTTTACCTTTTTTGGTTTTAAAGAGGTATCGGGTTTTGTAACGTGTATTTGGTGGGGGGAAGAATTAGATTTATTTTTAAATCAAATTTAAAAAATAGAAGAAAAAAAAGGCAAAAATGCAAAACTGACCCTCTAACTTTCACATTTTTTCATTTTAGTCCTCTAACTTTCAATTTTGTCAATTTAGTCCTCTAACTTTCAATTTTTGTCAATTCAAGGCTTCATTACTATTGCTGTTAAACCCACTAAACGACATCGTTTTGTATGTGGGGTTTTTTTTTTTTTTTAATTCGAAATTAAAATAAAAATCTAGAAAAAAAAAAAAAAAAACATTAAGGGGAATGACTTGTTCCCCTTCCCCTGAATCAAAACCAAAAAAGGGATTCAAATCCCTAACTGAGAGAGAGAGAGAGAGAGAGAGAGAGAGAGAGAGAGAGAGAGAGAGAGAGAGAGAGAGAGAGAGAGAGAGAGAGAGAGAGAGAGAGAGAGAGAGAGAGAGAGAGAGAGAGAGAGAGAGAGAGAGAGAGAGAGAGAGAGAGAGGAACATTCTTAGGCATAAACATTAGTAGCAAACTTATATGGTGCTCAATGGAACTCCTAGGGCTAAGGGTCTTCCTCAAATTTTATTCAATGATGCAACAAGAGCTTCTCTCCCAGGTGCATTCAGTTCTTACAAAAATCTATGTACCAAATAGAGAAAAAAGGGAAGGGGGATCTAATTTTGAAGGGGCCAGATCATCAAAAGTAGCAAAACCAAGGAATGCCTTCTAAGTAAATTGGCCATGTGATCTAGAATTCACCCCTGCAGAAATTTTACTAAATCCAGCTAGATAAATTTCTTGACACTGAGAAAATCAGGACACTATCTAGACAAAATGAGATATAGATATTGAGATCTCAAGCATGAAAGACATGTCATTCTTCTCAGCCACATGTAGAGCAGAGCACACCCATTACCGATTCAATCAAGGTAGAGTAGCGAGGGTAGTGGTGGTTTACACGGCGAGCAGGGACGGCAAGGTTCCTCACCATGAACTCAGTCTGTCTCTCTCTCAAAGTTAGGGATTTGAATCTTTTTTTTTCTTTTTTTTTTTTTTAATTCAGGGGAAGTCATTCCCCTTAATGTTTTCTTCTTCTTCTTCTTCTTTTTTTTCAAAATTTTCTTTTAATTTCGAAAAAAAAAAAAAAAAAAAAAAAAAAGGCGTCGTTTGGTGGGTTTAACGGCAACAATAATGGAGCCTTGAATTGACAAAAATTGAAAGTTAGAGGACTGAATTGACAAAACTAAAAGTTAGAGGACTGAAATGAAAAAAATGTAAAAGTTAGAAGGTCAGTTTTGCATTTTTGCCAAAAAAAAAAATTAAATGCTAACGTGGAAAATTGTGAGAGTTTCAGAGGTTTCAGTTATATATATATATATAGATGAAGCACTTACTATCACACCCAAACCTACACTCAATTTCACAATTGTTGGATTATGGAGCCAAATATTCCACAATGTGTGCAATGATTTTTGCATGATGTGTTCTCAAAAACTATTTTCCAACCTAATTATCTAAAAATTGTTTTCACATTATTTTGAAAATAAAAACATTTTGGCTCTTACTAGATGAATGCTAAATGATCCAATTGCCCATCAAAGCCCTTACATTTTAATATGAGTAGTGTTTATTATCAAAAAAAAAAAAAAAAATTGCATAGTTTTACCCATACACCCCCAAAAGCAGCTGGAATCATGACTTCAAGTCATGATGTGAAGTCACGATTTCAAAGTTTAACAAAAATATAGCATTGGCACAAAACAAAAAAAATAAGGAAACAAATGTTAACGAACTCAACAAGGTATCAGCAAATGCAAAAATGTACCCCAAAAAAAAATTATGTTAAAGTAGAAAGTTTTTTTTTTTTTTTTTTGATAGCTGTTAAAGTAGAAAGTTGAATATGTGTTCCACATAATATGTTGGGCCAAAAAGCTCCCAGCTTCATTTCTTATAACTTTATTGTCTTGTGAGCACAAAACTGTGAGATTTGAAACATGAGATTGGCCTTCGCTGAAATGAGCTTTGGGAATCAGGGAGGATGTAATTTGTGGGAGAGAGAAACTTATCATATTGGTGCATGACAAGCTTGTTATTCAGCTAAGTTATTTTCTTTATGCAGTGATAACACTTTCTAAGAATACTCTCCTGACTCTATTTTTTCTTTGCTATGATTTTCACCGATGCTTTCGTTGTGGGATGCAAGCTTTCATGTGTAATTGTGTTGTGGTCATGGCCTCATGTTTTGCCCCCATTTTATTTTGGACCTTTTTGGCCAATGTTTTAGTTTGGGCCTTATACAGGGACGGACCCAGGTGGGGCCCAGGCCCGGGCCCCCTGGGTCCAATTTTTTATTTTTTATAGTTATTATATATATTTTATTTTTTTAGTTGGACCTTCTTTAATTTCCTTAATAAACCTAGCTAGCCTCATCCAAATAGCAATTATCTAATCCAAAAACTTAACAAAAACATTCACAATGATGATTGTATTTTAGATTTAAAAAAAACTATTTTAACACCAAATAACCAAAAAATCATGTGTTATTGAAGAAGTTAAAGCTAAATTTTTTGCAATTACAGTAAACTGTAATAAATACCAATTGACTGTAACCAGTTATTAAAAATAAAATACAATATTTTATTAAGATTATATCTCTTTCTTCAATTAAAAAACTCAAATTCTCTCTTTTCCTTCATTATTTTAATGAGTTGTGTATATTATTTTAAGTAAAGTGATAAAAAAAAAAATAGAACATTTGACATCGAGTATTGTAAAGTAAAGTGATAAAATATATAAAATAGTTTTTTGAGGTACTAAAAACTTTTAGCACTATTACTGTGATTGTTCTAACTTAAACAAAAAAAAAATCCTAACCAATCTAGTAATTAAAAAAAAAGCATTATTTTGTTTTTGTTTTTGTCTTTGTTGATAAATAATTTCATCATAATGTATTTTAAAACAACAAATTTGTGTATTTATAAATTTTTGTTTTATATGAATGTCTATTTGAAATTTTTTTTTTTTTTGTTTATATTCTAACTCCCGCTAGTTTACAATTTTGGGTCGTCCCTGACTTTATATAAGGCGGTGTAAGTAATTGGGTTGCAACACTCATCAAGTACCAACCTTTGTAAATAGGTGCTAATTATAGGTCATGAATGTAGGCTAAATAAATGTTCCAGGTGATTAACCCATGCGTGAGGCAGCACAAGTTTGATATAATGTCTGGACTCACTTGGCCCTTGGGCTTCATCACTAATTCACAGTACCACTATCCACTCCCACACGTCCTATCTTCACACTTGGCATCACCCTAATGGCTGGACCGTCCATAAAATTTTAGTACTATTTTCCAGTTACACTGTGCCTTTTCTACTGGGTACCTCCACTATGGATAGATGGAGGCCTACCTGCGGCTTCCCGCATACCGCAGATACGTATTACACGCTGCTTCCGTCAACAGATGTGTGGATAGTTTTGCTAAGATGAGTTTTAATTTAGATGTTGATTTTTTTTTTTTTCTTTTAATAATCCGCCAATGGATATAGTTGATGTTTATGATCTCAATGGGATGTACTTTAATAGGATTTGTCTTGAACCTGTTTTTTCTTAGTTGTTTTTAATGAATCGTCTTTTCACCCAAAAAAAAAAAAAAAAAAATTCATGTTATTTCCTTTTTTTTTTTTGTATGGATTTTGTTTGATTTTTCTCCGGTCTTGTTCTTTTAATTTTCTATATATCAACTTCAACAGTTAAGTATAAAATTGACAGAGATAACTTAAACATGGTTACTTAATTTCCCTAGTTGATTTCAACTATGTAAGTACATTAGTCAATGAGTTACATTAGTGATTTTAAGTATATCCTTTGGAAGATAATTTTGTTTATACTAGAAGTAATTCTTAGCTACTCCACCCGGAACACGAAGAATGATGTATCCTTCTCTCACATTCATAATGGGGTCCACTAATTAAATTTATGGTAAAGTCCACCACGAATATGAGAGAAAGGAGCACAATTTCTCTAAGGATGGCAATTGAGCAGTGCAGGCTTGAAGGATGGGATCTTCATCCCTACCTTGCATGATTTTGTCTTACCCCATCCCCTCTCTATGATGCGGAACCAAAATCTTATCCCATCCCCGCCCTACTATCTTTGCAGGGCGGGTCAAGCAGGGTAAGGTAAAAATGTCATTCCTAAATTTTTCCCTACTATAAGATTACCTACAAAATTTTCCTTGTACTATATTAATTAATTCCTAAATTTCTCCGTACTCTAAGAGTTCCTAAAATTTTTCCTTATACTAGTATTATGTTAATTAATACAATCATATATCTGAATTTAATTTAAGAAGTGAAAGTACAATACTTAATATTAAGAAATTGTACTTTAGTTAATTCAATATTAAATTAGAGAGAACATGTCATTTCAAAAGAATTATGGTACATTTGGTACATTGTAATAGACTCTGTAATGAAATAGCTGTTTATGGGGAATAGGTATTTAGTTGTTTGGTTGTGTTTTGTTGCAGAGAATAGCTATTCATAAAAGAATGACTATTCTTTAAAATGAGGAATAATTATTCTTTTAAAAAGCTATGTAATCTTTATTCCTTAACCCTGCAAATTTAAAATTCCTAAAATCTTCTTGGCTCTCTCTCTCTCTCTCTCTCTCTCTCTCTCTCTCTCTCTGCGCCATGTTAGATTTAGACCTGTAAGGTTGAATTTAATCAACCATCTTGTTGATTTTATTCCGTACCAAATTTGCTTGTATTTTAGCGATTAGTAACCCTGTATTTAGGTGGGAATTATGTAAGGGTAGTGTGTGAGAGAGTGTGAAGAATTGCTCAAGATTGTGTAAAGAAACAGGGACTCGCAACTGGATTTCGCGGGTGGCTGGCGGCTTGCAAGCCGCCAGAATGTTGCACATATGCTAAGTATGCCAGAAGTTGAAGAGTCGCGCCAGCTGTTGCACTACAAGACAAAAGTCCTAGGCTGGCCAAGCCGTTTGTTTGCGGCTTGAACTCACGACTCAACCCAGTTGCGAGGTCAAGTCGCCAAAACACCATGTTTGAGAAAAACTGACTTTTCACATTTCTTCTCACCCTACTATATATATACTCTTATACCCATGATTTTGAGAGAGCTTCCAGAGAGAATTTTGAGAGAGAAACCCTAGAGAAAAACAAGATTGACTCATCCACAATCTTTACCTAAGAGACTCTTCAAATTCCTCTACTCTCTTCCTCTCCATTGTCAAATCCTTGAGAGGCTTATTATCAAAACCTTTTCTCACCATATCCATTTCTGTGAGAGGGCTGTTTGGTGCTTTGGGAAGCAATTAGGAAGGAACCAATTTCACATTGGTTGATGCTATGGTCAAGTAGCGGAATCCGGGAAGCTAGAAAAGAAATAGGTTCAGCGCAACCTCGTTGGAGCAAGAAGCTTGGAGGGCTTAGGTACATTGGGTAGATTAGGCTTAGAGGGTCTATTGCTGTTCATGTATCCCAACTACATTTTCTAGTGGATTACTTACCGCTTGGAGGGTAGCGAAGATGTTTTACGTCGAGGGCTTCGGTTTCCTCTTCGATAACACATCATGTGTTGTCCTTGTGTTTGCATCTCTCTTCTTTTAATTTTTGCCATTTAATTTCCGTTGTAAATGTGATTTCATTTGGTTTAAATTATTTATCAATTCTGTGTTAAGCTTGTGTTCATATTCCGCACATTAATTGTTTGACATTAAAGTTGAATTGGTAATTTGTAAATTGGGGGTCTAAATGTTCAAGAGTGTGTTATACACATATTGAACTTTCAAGACCCACAAACAACAATTAGGTAGGTCCCTTTTTTGCTGCTATATTTCTCTAGCAAACACCTTCAACAAGTATTGATACCTTGCTAGTCCTTGGGATATTAATAGATGATTATGGAATTGAAGGATTGTAGTTTCACAATTGACAGTAGTTTCTTTTTTTTTTTTTTTTTTTTGAATTCGACAAAACTGGGTATTTTATTACAGAATGAAAACAATGAAGTACAAATGAAGGTCCAAATTAGAAAACAATATTACAATCCACGAGAGTTGGGGATATTTGCCATTTCTTTTTAATATTAATATTAATAAAAAAATTATATTAATTGATATTTTCCATTTTTTATGGGGATATTTTCCATTTCTTTTTTGAATCATGAGCTTTTTCCTCTCAATCATTTTTGTTTTTAACATTTATGTAGATATTAATTTTGAACAAACAACACATGTATTAATTGTAAAATTATTTAATTTGTACTTCATAAAATGTTAAAGGTAGAACCACAAAAATTGTAAATATAAATTTAAAAAAGAAGGGTATTTAAGGAAATTTAATTTAACTGGGCTTTCACTTCAACATCTTTATTTTGTTGTCACCAAACAAGTGAATAGTAATAATTATTCTATTATAACTTCTTTTATTCCTTGTAATACTTATTTCTATTCCTATGTAATCACCATTATAATGTACCAAATGTGCTCTTAAAGAAAACATGAATGCATAGTGAAGGTCCTACACGGTGACAAGGTTGGCAACCTTAGTGCTACAGCCTACAATGTTATTTTTATAGTTTTATTTTTTACTGTATCATGTCGGAATCTTACAAACCGTACAATTTAATGCAGATGGGGTGGTTAAACGAGGTTCTTCGACTATACCTATTAGTACCAAACTTACAAAGGCAAGCAAGAGAAGACCCATCAAGTAATTAGAACTTAGAACCGCATACTGCATGCAACCCAATAAAATGTTGGGTATGTTCAAAGCTTAAGCCCATAATATTCAAGCCCATGCTTTAGAATTTTTCTTGGCTAGCGTAGGAATTTTTGGCAGAAACAAAATCCTCAATCATCCCATATTTTCTTAGAAAAATAGTTAGCTGCACCTTCTCTTGTTTTGCAAAAAATACTTAGCAGCTTGCGGCATCAATTCCTTTGTTTTTGCCTCTCCTTTTTCACTCTAATCATCCTTAGCTACTTCCTTTTTTAGAGTTCTAAGACTATTAAAAATTCTGCATATATGATATTAGTTAAAAAACAATAAAACAAATATTACTTTGAAACTTTAGCATCTCTGTTTTTCTTGAAAATTTTCTCTTGGGCATTTGTGACAAGTTCGAAACTCTGTTTGTGAGTATACATTAACAGAGTTGCCATTGTATTCTAGAGAGCGATCGTGTGAGCCATTTGCATCAATGAATTCATTCCAGTGGGGACGAAATCGCTTCTTAAGGAGAGCGGATTTAGTTCCAAGCCTCAGCAGTAAGTTTTACTTAATCCTTAATTTTATACACTTTTGCACTTGTTTATTTTGCTTATAAGTTAATTTGAGCATATCTTTTTTTATTGATATATTATTGATATTACTTTGTAACTTTGTTAATCAATTTGGACAATTTTCCAAACTATACTTCCAACATAAAATAGAGAATGAAAGACATTTTTATGATCCATTGATAACCCACTTGCAACGCATGCTATTTATTCTTTTTCTTTTCAAACAAATAGAGTGTAGTGAAGTAAGAACAAAAAAACACACAAATAAAACCTAAAATCCCACAAAAAAGTAACAAAGACCCACCAAGAATAATACCACCTTGTTCAAGAAAACAGCGAGAGATGCATACAAATATTCATAAAGAAGATATTTTTTGTCTTCTCAAAAAAAGAAGTTATTTTTTGATATGTGAAGTACCTATATCAGTATATCAATGTCACGATGAAATATTTTGAAGTAGGCAGAATTGGGAATTGGGAACGAGAGAGAGTAGTATCATATAGAGATCTTTCTTTTGTTGGTCTTGGGGATGGGAGGAGTGGAAACAGAAGGTGGGCCTTGTGGTTGCGCTATTTTTTTTTTTTTTGATAAGTGTGGTTGCGCTTTTGACTTTATTAATTTTTGGGTAAATAAGGATAATTTATTGAAGAAGAGAAGAAGGATAAGGCAAACTAGTTGATTAGCATTAACAAGGGCCTAAGTTGGGTTTAGGGCTGTCTAGACCAGAACGGAGCCCGACAACCCGGCAAAACCACCCAACACTAACCCGATTCCAGCCCGAACTGAAGGTCCAGTCAGTCGGTGAAGGGTTTCTGTTCTCAAGAACTAACACCGACGGGTTGAGCGGCGGGTTTGCTTCTCCAAAACCCGAGTAACCCAAACCCGATCGGAGCTATTGAAAAATCTAGCCAAATCTTGCAAAAAGAAGCTAGATCCAACCAGATCCAGCTAGATCTAGTGGGATTTAGCCAGATCCAGCCAAATCCCAACAATTTTTAGCAAAAAAAATGCAGATTTTGGTGAAAAAATGCAGATTCCGGCGAAATTTTCCAGATTTTAGCAACTTTTTTTTTTTAATTCCAGCGACCGACCGAACCGACCAACGCTCACCCCTCACCTGAAATTGACTTGACCGATTTTTCTGGCGGTCGATTTTGTGTTCCTCCGCCCTCCACCCGACGTTGGCAGGTAAAGTTCGAGTTGGGTCCAAAACTGACCTAACCCGACCCGTGGATAGGCCTAGTTGGGATAGAGCCGATAGGGATGATGCCCTATGTGGTACAAAAGGAGGCCCAATTGGATAGAGCTAAAGTTAAAAGGTAAAGTGAACCTTTTAACTTTCAATGATAGTCTTTGAAAAACAATTACTATTATACTAGATTTCAATCTTTTCTAATAAGAACATTTTTCAAAAGGTAAAGATGTAATAAATGTGACTGGATTAGTATTTTACTTAAACTTGATAAAAGTGCAGTTGTATTTTAAAAAATACATTAACATAAATATTAAAAAAAAAAAAAAACCTATAAGAGCCTTCCATGTTGGATTAAAAATAAGTCAATTTTAGGATAAATAATAAACACTAAGTTTAGGATACACTCAATTTACAACTTGCTGAAGTAGTGCGTTCATATGAAAATAAATATCTACCACTCACAATTAACTACTTCTACCAATTTTGAAACTGAGTGTGAAATTGGGCTTGCCCTTAGATTAATTAATTAATAAGGGAAAAATCAAGTAGAAGCTTTTAAGAATACTATATACTATTGCTAGATTGATGTGTAGTTTGGGGTTGTCTTTGTCTTAATTTGGCACTTGTGGGAGGTTAAAGTATTAATTTAACATCTTAACTTGACAATAATTCACATTAAAATTGACCATTGTATACCCTTGGTATGATGATTACTTTACAAGTACAAGTGTTTGTGGGTCGAGGGAGCAAGGAGCGGAGTTTAAATTTTCAGAAGCTTCATATACATATACTTTGATTATGTTAGAGTATGATTTCTATCTCAAAAAAAAAAAAAAATGCTCACATTCAAATTTGTTAATTATCAAACTTGTACCATTAAATTCACTCCATTTTAAACACATGAAAGATGAATTAGGTTTTACATGTGAGAAAGCACATTACGAGAAGATATTCAAGTCAATAGCCTAAAAATCCTAAGAACCAATTCTAGTATCACTTTTATAGTTTTATTGCACACTAATCATAATTTGTCACTTCAATAATTGTAAAAAAAATTATGAAGTTTGTTGTATCAATAAGTCTAATGAATTTATAATCCATATCAATTTACTATTAAGTTGTTGAATAAACTTATGACTCCATTTCCATCAGCTTTTCAAGCTAGAATTTGGCCTTTGCAATTGAATAGAATTAGCCAATATTCATGGATCCAGAAAAAGAAAAAGAAAAAAAGTGTTAATCTACCGACAAAAAAATTGTAAGGAGATAATCATGGGTGGCCTCCTCGGTGGCATCTCATACACTCCATTCGAGTTGTGAACCACATAGGCTGGTTGAGTTTATCTTGACCTCGCCTAGACCTTCGTCTGATCATTATGCAGATAATTTCCCAGTTAAGTCAAGGCTATTAATTAGGGTACGTAGGACACTACCTTGAGGATTCAGGCTTACAGCAAGACCTCCATGAAACTGAGGTCATCAATCCTTGACTATCTACATTACTACAATTAAATGATCCACTAATAAGATTTGAAATGCTGTCACTATTTCGTAGCATTTACTAGCAATTACTACTATTTGGGACTGAATTGGTTGCCGAATGTGGTACATTCATTAATGGTGGACACTGACTTGAAAGGTATATATACATTGAACTTCTAAGGTAAGTAAAGCAGAAAATACACTATGTTTTTTGTGTACTATATTCTTCTTAATAGTTGATGCGACTCACAATGCATTATGTTTTTTGTGCACGTTGTTCTTCTTAATAGATGATGTGACTCACAATTAATAGGTTCCACCAACTCATAAGAGGAAAAATCAAACACCTAAAATAGGATATACTTTTTCGACCTAAAGGTTCAAAACTCTTTTTAAATTGTGCACATTTTCGTTGAAAACATTAACTAAAAATATTTGGTTGAGCTAATAAGTCCTAGCTCTTTTGCTTTTTACTTATTAGGCGTCATTAACTAATTTTGGCATCAGCCTTTGTTGGAGTCAATAATTTGGTAATTTCCCCCTTTCCCCACATCACTATAGACACACGTAAGGAAATTTCTTCTTCTTTTCCTGGGCCACATTTCGCTACTCCTGCCTCAATCCGACCCATTTATGTTATTCACATGGTAGTCAAACTTTATATAGGCTCTTCTGCCAACCCAAAGGGAGGTTGTTGGTGAAACTTCACTAACGCTGCAGGGACACAGTGGAATTCAATCAAAATTTGTGACAGTGCATTTGTATTTTTAATGCCTTTTGCTTTTAATACATTATTGTCTTAAAGTTAGGCAGCAATGAGATTTTAATATATTGTTTTAAGAATAATGCTAAAGCCACCAAATTTTTTATGAACATTCCAAAAACAGTTGATGTGGCATGCTTCATATTGAAATTGGGAGACAATAGGGAAAGGTGTAGTAGGTGAGGGTAGGGGTTTGGTTGAGGCAAGTTGACAGTGGAAATCCTGAAGGTAAGCAGGTACTTTGTGAGGTCTGGAGGATTTTATGGGTGCCGGTTGGGCAGGTTGGACAAACTGGACAGATTGGACAGGTTGTACAGGCTGGTTAGGTGGAGCAAAAATGAGTAGACTAGGGTCAGGATTAATAGGATGGTTTGGTATAGCATGTGGAGAAGAGATAGGTAAATGAGGTATGTGAGGTGTGTGGGTGTCAATCATTGTGTCAGAAACTTCCATTGGTGAATCATCAAAAATGAAGGTGTGAGGAGGAAATAAAGAACCACCAAAAAGTGTTTGAGAGTTAGAAGCATTGTTAAGATGAAAATCCATGGAATGAAAGGGAAAAATATGTTCATGGAAGACAACATCCCTAGACAAGAAAATGGACTTGGTGTCAAGATTGAACAATTTATATCCCTTGACACCATAGGGATAACCAAGAAAGACACAGGGAGAGGCTCTAGGATCAAATTTAGATCTATTCCTAGAGAGAGTAGATGCAAAGCACAAACAACCTAGGACTTTAAGATGAGAGTAAGAAGGAACAGTACCCAAAAGGATTTCATAGGGAGTTTTATTATTCAACAAAGGACTAGGCAGCCTATTAATAAGATAGACTGTTGTAAGGATGCAATCTCCCCAGAACTTCAAGGGCAGATTAGCTTGAAACCTAAGGGCTCTAGCAACACTCAAAATATGTTGGTGTTTCCTTTCAACAATCGAGTTCTGTTGAGGTGTATCTACACAACTTAGTTGATGTAAGGTACCCTTGGAAGAGTAAAATTGAGGCATATGAAATTTAGGACCATTATCTGATCTCAAGGTTTTAATTTTGAGGTGAAATTGAGTTTCAACAAAGGAAAAGAAGGATTGAATAATAGTTCTAGCATCAGATTTGAATTTCAGCAAATATACCCAAGTACATCTACTACAATCATCAACAATGGTTAGAAAATATTTAAAACCATTAATGGAAGGAATAGAAAATGGTCCCCAGATATCACAATGAACAAGATCAAAAATGGAAGAACAAATGTTATTCTCATTAGGAAAAGAAAGCCTTTTTTGTTTGGCTAAAGGACAAACAGTGCAAATAGGATGCTCTTTGTCACAGAAAATTACATCAGGAATTATTGAGCTAATCAAGTGCAACCTAGATGAAGATGGATGACCCATTCTATTATGCCACAAAACAGAATTTGAAACAGTAGTGCTATTACATGAGACAAGACTACAATTAGCAACAACAGAGGAAGGAGAGTAAACACCAGGATGTGAGAGAACAGTGTGCATGAAATTGGAAAATTGAATTGGGATAGAAAGCTTGGCAGAGTTGGTTTGTTGTAGAATGTACAGGCCACCATGCTTTCTACCCAAACCAATCGTCTTCCACTGGAGTAAGTCCTGTATAAAGCAAAATTGAGAGAGAAAAATGCAGCAACATTTCAGATAATGTGTTAATTTCCCAATGGAAATAAGATTGAATGAAAAGGAAGGAACACACAACACATTGTCAAGGACCAAATCACATGATAACTGCACATGACCAACATGAGTGACTAAGACAGATTCACCATTAGGAAGTTTGACAGAGATGTGAGCTACATAAGTAATTTTGGTGAGATATGAAATGGAATGAACCATGTGGTCAGTAGCACCACTATCAATAATCCATTCATTAGGTAACAAGGTAGGTGGAATGACAAGATTGGAAGAAAAAACTGAGTGCTCCAAGTTAGTGGATGAATGCAAACAAAGAGGCACAGAATTAATAGAGTCTAGGCAGTCAGGTTTATCTAAAATGTCACTATTAGGTGTAGGTGTAGGTAAAATACCTGCAGTGTGAAAGGTACCAGGTGGCAAGGACTTGGTGACAGGAGCAATATGACTGATGAGTGTGGCAGCTTGATGAGTTCTAAGAGAATAATCTTGATTTCCTTGTGATCCCCAGGTATGGGCTTGCAACATAGACATGAGTTGGTGACATTGAGAAGAAGTGAGAGCCACCGTAGTCAAATCCTCCATAGTATCTATGTGATCCAAATTGGAACCCATTGAAACCTGATTGGCTGAGTGCCCCTTGCCTTTTTTCTTATACCCAGGAGGGTAACCATGAATCTTGTAACATTTGTCCACTACATGACCAAGAATCCCACAGTGTGAACAAATTGGCCTTTCCCTTTTTCCATTAGGCTTGTTGGTATAATTGCCCTTGTTAGATGAATTATTAGGACCTCTAGAGAAGAGTGCAACAGATTCTACTGCAATGGCATTGGAACCAACTCATCTTTGCTTCTCTTCTTGAGTGATGAGAAAGAAGACTTGATTCAATGAAGACAAGGGCTTCATCAGTAGGATCTGTCCCCTAACAGTTGCAAAGGATTCATTAAGCCCCATCAGAAAATTCATAGTACACTCCTCTTCTTGATACTCAACCCGAGCAGCCATTGAACCACAAGTGCAAATACCACAAGAACATGAAGGAATTGGCTTATAATTGACCAATTCATCCCAGATTACCTTGAATTTCGTGTAATAACTACTCATAGAGAGATTATCCTGAGAGAGAGTACTCACCATTCTTTGCAGTTCAAAAACCCTAGGACCATTGCTTTGAGAGAATCGGTTCTAGAGATCTGTCCAAACTTCTTGCGCAGTGTTCAAGTAAATCACACTTGAAATCAAATCCTTGGACATCGAATTGATCAACCAAGAAAGGACCATTCTATTGCATTTCTTCCAAGTAGGGAAAATTGGATTTAAGGAACTTGTTGGAGCTTTGATGGTCCCATCAACAAAATCAGTTTTGTTCTTGGAATCAAGAGCATAAATGATAGCTCGGCTCCAAGTAGCATAGTTCTTTTCGATAAGAGGCTGATTGACTAGAATCAAACCAGGATTCTCACTACTGTGCAAAAAATAGGGACTGGATGGTTTTTCCCAAGCAGGCACAGAGGTTTGAGAAACAGATGATACAGAATCTGTATTGGCAGATGCAGAAGCCATTGAAGAAGCTTGAACTAGGTTTTACAGGAAACTTAGTTTCAAGAATCAGATAAAGCAAAGAATTAAAGAAACTTTGCAAGAGAGATTGGTGAAAGAAGAAGGAAATAAAGAGTGAAGAAAGCTTTAAGAAAATCCCAACAATGGAGGATGAGTTAGGAATCGATGGAGTACACCGAGCCAACTCGCTCTAATACCATATTGAAATTGGGAGAGAGAGAGAGAAGTTTTGAAGAGAGAGAATGGAATGAATAATACTTTGCTTGATTATTATTAAGAACTGATTCTGTTTATATACATTGAGTCATTAACTCATTAACAAACTTAACAAACTAATTAACTAACTCACATGATCAACACGTGATGAATCAAACAACAAATAACAGTAAATATAAAACTGCATGTAGCACAGCAGTGATAACAAAAAAACACATAAACGACTTGCAGCTTTGAATGAACATCTTGACTGATACGACAGGCAGCTTTGACTGATATTTCAACACTTCACATAAACTTTAAAAAAAAAAAAAAAACTGAATATTCACGTCAAATACAAAATAACTCAAATAAAAATATCTCTACATCAAATCTAAAAAAATCCATCAATTGACCGCCTGTCTCCTTCTTCTTTACATAAGGAAATTATCGAATGTGACAAAAGTACCGTCATATATGATGTTAGTATTGTTAAATGCATGACGTTGGAATGATCTAATGTGAGTAAAAAAATAAGGTAATTAATCACTGAATGTGACAAAAGTATGATCATATATGATATTGGTACTACTTAATGTGACAATAAAGTCATTCAATGTGATTAAAAACTAAAGAACCACTAAATGTGACAATAGTACATTTATTTTTTTGATACAAGATAGAATTTTACTCTAACATAATCTAAGTGTATATGTGTGTGAAGCTTCCTCCTAGAGACTTGAACCCCAGCCCTTGCCCCCTACACCCCACAAGAACTTATACTTGTGGAGTGACCATCGCACCAAAGATATGCGGTAGTGACAATAGTACATTTATATCTGATGTTCATACTGCCCAACAGAACGTTAGAATCATTAAATGTGATGTTTTGGTAACCACTAATAGTAGGTTAACTATCGTACCTAGCAAAAGAAAGGGTACCTTAGAATTTCCCTAATGAAATGTCTCACATTGAACACATTTTATGTAACCACATTGCCTATTTAAGCCAAGATAAATCATTGCTGATGAGGAGAAAAATCACCATCTTCCAAAAGAAGAGAAAGCCAGCTTCATCCATCAAGCTAGCACCGTTCATCAAGCCAGCATCGTCCATATGACGAACAACTACAATATACATTAAATGAGTTCCCTCATAAGTGACATGAGTAACAGTTAACGTGCTAGACAGGAAAAGCGTAATTGACAGACCAACGGATAGAAGCCTATTGAAGTTTATTACGCCTCCACATTCATTACTGATGAATTATTAAGATTGTCCATCTCTCGACGAATGAGTTAATTAAACGCTATTTAATGCAAGGCGTAACATTCGGACACGAAGCCATAAAAGACATTCAATGCCTAAAAAAACTGAGTAATGTACGGACATCAACAGATGAATAACCGTTGACAAACAATAAAAGTCAGCCATTAATACCAATGGCTTCATATCTCATGAATGCAGATATTCATTCAGACAAAAAGGACAAGGGCTATAAAAACCCACACAAACCAAAGGCAAAGGTACACACAACTCTCACCCCAAAAACTATTCTCAAGTTGAATTCTTTTGCAATATACTTCAATTGAATCCCATTCTGATTTAATCATCGAAGGGTGTTTGGCAAACGCCACACTATTGTATCCATATTTATCTATTTCATATCTAATTGCAGGTTCATCTCTGAACGAAGCTAACAACTTCGTCCATCCATATTGATAAAGCTAGAGAAGAACGGCACCAATAGGTTCATCTTTGGCAAAGTGAACGCCTTCGTCCATTTGTATCAATGAGGAGTTCAACTGACCATTTTTTGCATCATCAATTGCTATCAATAATTTTTTTTTTTAAATAATTTTTATAACCACTACCATTAAAATCTAAGTTGTCTTTTCATAGGTAGTTTAGTAAGATTATTATTTTGTACCCATATTTTTAGAATACAAACTAGGGAGTCGGTTCAAGTTCAAGCCAAGACATGATATTTTTAAACTTGATAATAAATTTGATATTGACTTGATAATGTACTTGTATTAAATCTAAGCTAAAAAACTTGAGTCTGTTTGTTACCGTTGTTTAAACAACAGTTTTCAGTATTTAAATAACATTACACGTATTTTTCAACATTTTTTCACCCACACGTATTTTTAAAAAATACAAACAACATCACTAGAAATCTTTTACCAAACGGCTTTGATAATTGAAAATCGTAAAAAACCTTCTCCTACTTTTGAATTGCTGAAATTAGAACTTTAATGTTATATACATATATATATATATATATATATATATATATATATATACACTAGCGTTGGCTGCACGTGCAAGGCACATGCTGTCCTAGTAGTGAGAAAATTAATATAAATTTTGTGTGTGAAATCGTGAATTTTGGCTCACCTAATTTGATTATATTAAAAAAGAAGTTTAAGAATACAACAAAATATCACAATATTTTCACAATATCTTCATTTTTAGGATCCAAATAGATATTTTTTTATTTTATTTGAGAGAAATGCTACATTCATAATATTTTTAAAACAAATTCTAAATGACAAGTTATTATTGGTTTTAAACTGATAATATTGTTATTGTTATTCTCAAAACATATATTTTCAGTTGTAGTTAGTTACAGTCTCATATTTTATTATTTTATTTTTACTTGTAAGAAATTGATACTTCAATATTTGTTAAAATATTGTGATATTTGTTGTGTCGGTCTAACAATATATATGCCAGTTTACATAAATATTTAAAAGAAAAAAAAAACCACAAACTGATTACTGGGGAAAAAAAAAAAACTTTAGGCACGGTAGGAATTAATGTTAAAATGTTCTGGACTTAACATTTTTTTATTTGATCTATAAGAAACTGAGATCTCAATAATTGTGAAAATAATGTAATAATAATAAGTGTTATAACATTTTCTCAAAACGTTTATTTTCAGTTGTGGTTAGTTATAGTCTCATATTTTATTATTTTATTTCGACTTGTAAGAAATTGACATGTCAATAATTGTGAAAATTTTGTGAAATTTGTTGTGTTGGTATAACAATATATATGCCAGCTTACATAAATATTTCAAAGAAAAAAAAAACACAGACCGATTATTGGGAAAAAAAAACTTATGCATTGTAGCTACAATGCTAGTTGAATAAACCAAAAGCACTGTAGCTCTAGTGCTATCCATCAATAATAGCTTACCTATGATTTATTGTGAAATTAATGTTAAAATGTTGTGGATTTAACATTTTTTTTATTTGATATATAAGAAACTGAGATTTCAGCAATTGTGAAAATATTGTGATAACAATAAGTATTCTAACATTTTTTTAAAACATTTATTTTTAGTTGTGGTTGGCTACAGCCTCATATGTTATTATTTTATTTTGACTTGAAAGAAATTGACACGTCAATAATTGTGAAAATATTGTAAAATTTGTTGTGTCAGTATAACAATATAAATGTCAGCTTACATCAATATTTAAAAGAAAAAAAAAAACACAAACCGATTACTAATAAAAAAAAAAAAAGGAAGACTAACTAAACCAAAGCACTATTGTAGCTATAATGCTGCACAGTGCAAAAGCACTGGATGTACAGTGCCAAGATACTGTACGCATATTCGTGCTTTTATTATAAACATTTATTTTTAGTTGTGGTTGGTCACAGTCTCATATTTTATTATTTTATTTTGATTTGTAAGAAATTGACACGTCAATAATTGTGAAAATATTGTAAAATTTGTTGTGTCAGTATAACAATATATATACCAGCTTACATAAATATTTAAAAGGAAAAAAAAAACACAAACAGATTACTAAAAAAATATATGTATAAAAAATACATATGGAAGACTTAAAAAAATGCAACTACTGAGACGTTATTGTGTTTAAAAGTGAGATAGAATTGTTTCTCTCCCAACGTAGAGTGCTCTCTCTTGTGGCTACACGAGTTTTCTCCCTCCCTTGGCCTTAAGCGAAGGGTATTGCTTTTGTTTTTATAATAACCATGGTTGACGAGGTTGCTGATAGTATGGATAGAATGAAACTGACATCTGAGGAAGAAGAAGTGATAACTATTTCTGATGAAGGACGAGTTGAAGCCTTGGAGAGTTGCCAATTGAGTCTGATCGGGAAATTTTTAACGTGCAAATCTTTTAACAAGATGGCTGCGAAGAATACAATATGTAGAGCGTGGGGGTTGGATAAATCTCTGCAGATTTTAGAAGTGGGGCCGAATCTGTTTCAATTCAAGTTTCAATCTAAATTTGAGATGGACAGGGTTTTGAGAGGGGGTCCTTGGTCGTTTGATAATCAACTTCTTATGTTACAACGATGGAAGAAAGGAATGACTGTAGGAAATATTCGAATGGACGAAGCCTCGCTTTGGGTTCAGATCTGGGGGGTTCCATTTGATATGATCTCTACCCGGGTAGCAAAGGAAGTTGGAAACAGACTAGGAGACGTTGAGGAGGTTGAAGAGAGGAAAGGGAATGATGATGTTAACTTCTTTTTGAGGGTGCGAGTTGCCTTACCAATAACAAAACCGATTCGAAGGGGTGGATTTATTGCTGGCTCTGATGGTGAGCGCCACTGGGTGCAGTTCAAGTATGAAAGGCTTCCTTTGTTTTGTCACTTTTGTGTTATGTTAGGCCATGACCTGAAACATTGTGCAGTCCATTATGCGACGGAAAAACAGGGTGGAAGCGTGGAGTACCCATATGGTGAGTTTCTTAAAGCAGTAGGAGGCTGTGGAAGGGTTGTGCAACCTTAAAAATTCAGTCCCAAATCCAATATGGAGGAGGGTAAGGACACGGTTACAGAGAGTCCAGTGGTGGTTGAGGCAGGGCAGACGGTGGCTGTGATGGAGGAAAGTCCAAAAACTTCTAAGGCAGTGGTTGAAGATGAGGCCGTGAATCTAGGGGAGATATTTTCGAATATGGAAGCAAACGTGATGGGAAAGGAATGTGCTGAAGTTGCGGAAATCATGAAAACAGATAAGGAAGATAATTATTCTGCCAATATTTTCGGTGAGGCCATAATTTCAGCAGATGTGGCAGAGGAGACTTGTATAACAGAAGCAGCTCATATGCACATGCCACTTAATATGTTCAATAGTCATTCGGGTTTGGAGGTTCCTAGGCTAGCATTTGTTAAGTCCAAAAGCACGTGGACTAGAATAAATAGAATGGACTTTAGGCTTGGTGGTCTAGCAAGGGCCTTTGTAACTTCTAGATTGGGCAAACGTGAATTGAGTGATGAGGGCTGTGAGCAAGATGAACAACAGAGGAATAAAAGAAATAAACAAGATGAGGTGGAAGGAAGTCTTGATGATATATCAGCGGGGGTGGACGGCCACCCTTGCCGGGAGCAATGAGGATTCTTAGTTGGAACTGCCAAGGGCTTGGGAACCCTTGGACAGGTCAAAGCCTTCGCAAGCTTGTGAAGGAAAAAGATCCCACGGTCTGTTTCCTTATGGAGACTAGACTAGATAAGGAGGGTTTTCAAAATTTATACAGTAATCTACCGTTTCAAAATAGGATTTTTGCTAAACATCCTAATGCGGGTGGTGGGTTAGCTTTTTTGTGGAAGAACACTATTAAATTGGAGACCATTAATTATAATGTGAATCATGTAATGGCTTTTGTAACGGAGGAGGATGGATTTAAATGGTATCTGACTGGGTTTTATGGGTGGCCGGAGGCACAACAGAGGGAAAAATCATGGCAACTATTACAAGACTTGAAGACATTTGTAGAGGGTCTGTGGATGGTCATTGGAGATTTTAATGCATTCTTACATGCATTAGAAAAGCAAAGTAAAAGACCACCTCAATATGCACAGGTTGAAGCTTTTAGGGAGGCTTTGGATTCTTGTCAACTTCAGGATCTGGGGTACAGGGGTTATCCATTTACTTGGAATAATAAGAGGCCAGGTGATGCTAATACAAAAATTAGATTAGATAGAGGAGTTGCAAATGAAGAGTGGCGAGTGAAATTTCAAATGAGCTCAATTACTCACTGATGAGAATCACAAAGCATTCAAGGATCCATTGCATGTTCCAGTTGGGCCTATTACTAAAGCAAGATCCAAGAAGATCAAAGAAACACTTAATGGGCTGATTCAAGAGATTTGAGCTGATTCTAACACAAGACATTCCAAGCTTGACCCAAAGGAAGATGAAGGTGTAATAAATTTAATCCAAGCTATTGAGGGCTGATCTGCTTTGATTGGACATGATTTATGGCGTGGATTAATGGCTGATTGACTTTCCAACCCCATATTAGTTAATAGCCATTTTTCCTATTCTGAAACTTATTATTTTAGACCAAATCCACCTTAATTTTAGGCTTTTATTATTTAGAACGTTTTTTAGCTATTTTCCTATTTTGGATATGCTAATTTCAGACCAAATCAACTTTTATTTAGAGTTTTATTATTTAGTACGTTTTTCATATTTTTAATTTTTAGTCATGCCTTATAAGTAGCATGCACTCATTGTAATAGAGACGGCTATTGAATAAAAATCAAAAAAGGTGAGGCTTTGCTCTTCTTTTGGTTCTTCAAGAACTATGAACTTATCAGGGATTCTTCCTTATGGCGTTCAAATTTTATACCTTTGGTTCATGATTCCATTATAATCATTGGGTCAAGGTCTGTTACTTATACCTTTGGTTCGCGTTTCGCTTGTAAACGTTGGGTCAGGGTTTTCTATCAAAATCTGAATTTTAGTTTTCTTGGGCAAGTATTCCAATATTTTTGTTGGGTCTCAAAGCGTGTCTATTGGGGTTCGCATCACTCACCTTTCAACACATGCTTCAGATCACCTTCCAATTATGTTACATGTCCAATCTTTTCAGCAGCAAAGACAGCAGCGTGGAAGGTCTTTTAAATTTGAGGAAGCTTTGTTACTCTCCAATGAGTGTGAAGAAGTTGTTCAGGAGGCATGGGGAAGGTCTATGGATGAATCACATGGGTTGCTATCTATAAAAAATAAAATTTAGGCATGTGGGCGAGAATTGTCAGGATGGGATTCGGCCAAACCTGATGGGCTATCATTAAGGAGCTCCAAAAACGGTTAGATAAATTGAATGAAGCCGAGAATACTGAAGAAAATAAAGCTGAATTCTTAGAAGTGGGCAAACAAATGGATGAGTTGTTACAAAAACAAGAAATTTATTGGGCACAAAGGTCTAGAATTTCATAGATGAAGCATGGGGATAGGAATATGAAGTTTTTCCACTCTAAGGCAACACAAAGGAGGAAGAAAAATCACATCAGTGGCATTCAAAATGCACATGGACAGTGGGTGGAGGAGTTAGAAGAGGTTGTTGAAGTAGCTACAAATTATTTTAACAATCTTTTTAGTGTAGGTACAGCTGATAAATGGAGGAATGTCTAAACACTGTTCCAATTAAAGTGACTGACAACATGCAGGAGGTCTTGTTGGGTGAGTTTACTGCTGAGGAGGTCAAGGTGGCTTTGTTCCAGATGGGACCTACAAAGGCTCTAGGACCTGATGGTATGAATGCTCTATTCTATCAGAAATTTTGGCACATAGTGGGTGATGATGTAGTTTCTGCTGTTTTGGATTTCTTAAATAATGGAAATATGCTACCTGAGATAAATCATACAAACATTGTACTTATTCCTAAAGTGAAAAATCCACAGAAAATGTCTGAATTTAGGCCTATTAGCCTATGTAATGTGATTTATAAAATTATTTCCAAAGTCTTGGCAAATAGATTGAAACAGGTGCTTCTAGATATTATCTTGCCCACCTAGAGTGCTTTTGTTCTAGGCAGATTGATCACAGATAATGTTCTGGTGGCTTATGAGACTATACATACCATGCATGTGAGAAAGAAGGGTAAGAAAGGGTCTATGGCACTGAAGCTAGACATTAGCAAGGCGTATGACTGGGTTGAATGGCCTTTCTTGGAAAAAATTATTGAGAAGTTGGGTTTCCCACCAAGATGGATAGAAAGAGTGATGAGTTGTGTTACTACTCCATCATTTTCTGTTTTGGTGAACGGAAAACCTCATGGCATGATACATCCAGCCAGAGGGATACGTCAAGGAAATCCATTGTCACCCTATCTGTTTCTTTTATGTGCAGAAGGATTCACTGCTCTGTTGGCTAAAGCTGAACTAGACGGGAAGATTACAGGTGTGTCAATCTGTAGAGGTGCTCCCAGAGTTACGAATTTACTTTTTGCAGATGACTCTTTGCTGTTCTGTCAAGCAACACCAAGGGAAGGGGAAGTGGTAGCAGAAATTCTTCAAACTTATGAACGGGCTTCAAGTCGAAGTATTAATCTGGAGAAGTCTTCAGTTTTCTTCAGTAACAACATTATAGACACTCAGAAACAACAGATGTTGCAGATTTTGGGGGTCAAGGAGGTTGTGAAGTTTGAATCCTATCTAGGGCTACCAACTTTGATTGGAAGGGATAAATATAGCACTTTTGCTTATTTGAAGGATAGAGTATGGAAAAAACTGCAAGGATGGAAAGGTATGTTGTTATCTAGAGCTGGTAAAGAAATTCTTATAAAGGTTGTAGCTCAATCTATACCCACATATACGATGAGTGTATTTCTGCTTCCTTTGAAACTGTGTGATGAATTGAATAGCTTGTGTGCTAAGTTCTGGTGGGGACAAGTAGGCAATGAAAGGAAAGTTCATTGGAAGAGTTGGGATAAATTATCAACTTCAAAAAAGGAGGGTGGTATGGGATTTCGGGATCTATGGGCATTTAATTTAGCTATGTTGGCTAAACAAGGATGGCGGATGATTCAAGGTAATGAGTCCTTACTACATAAGTGTTTTAAAGCGAGGTATTTTCCTCGATCATCTTTTCTTGATGCTAAGGAATCACCGGGTTGCTCTTATGTTTGGAGGAGTTTGGTGGCTGCCTTGCCTATTCTAAAGGCCGGTCATTGTTAGAGGGTTGGCAATGGGAGTTCAATCAAGGTGCTTGGGGATAGGTGGATCCCGAATTATCCTACAAATAAGGTTTTACATCCTAACTATGATCTATTGGGTGAGATGGTTGTTTCTGAATTAATTAACCTGGAGATAAATGTGTGGAGGAGTGAATTTATTCATTCTAATTTCCATCGGGATGATGCTGAGGCAATATGTCGAATTCATCTTAGCAAAAGGCAGGTGGCTGATTCTATTATCTGGAGCTATAATAACAATGAGAATTTTTCTGTTAAGTCGGCCTATAGGGTGGTAAGGAGGTTACAAGGGGAGGATAGGGCCGGATCATCTACCAGTAGTGCATATACGAAAATATGGAAGGTTTTGTGGAATCTCAAAATTCCTAACGAAATAAAAGTATTCGGTTGGAGGGCTTTTGCTGATATATTGCCCACAAGAGTTAATTTGGTGTGGAGAAGAGTATTAACTGATGATAAATGTCCAATCTGCCTAAGGGAACTTGAGAACACAATCCATGTACTTTGGGAGTGTGCTGCTGTGCAAGATATTTGGGCTGGAAGCTGTCAAAAACTGCAGAAAAAAAGTTCAAGGGTAGCTGATGTGATGCAACTCATAGAGGATCTAATTGACAGGTTGACGAAAGAGGAGTTGAAGCTGTTTTGGTTCAGGCGTGGCTTGCAAGGAACCAGCGGAACCGTGTGGTTTTTGGTGGTAATTTGATGGACTTGAGGACTTTGAATAACAGAGCAGTGGAATACTTGACTAAATATAGACAAGCCCAGATGCAATTGACGGTGATAAGGACGGATCAGCAGTGCAATGAAACTTGGAAGCATCCACCAGCAACAGCTTACAAATTAAACTTTGATGCAGCCATTTTTGCAGACCTGGACAGAACTGGAGTGGGAACAATCATTAGGAATGAGCAAGGACAGGTGATGGCGGTGATGACAACAGCTGGCCCAAAGGCGAACTCTAGTGATGAAGTAAAGCTACTGGCATGTAGAAGGTCTATGGAGTTCGCTGTGGATGCTGGATTCACCAAGTTGATCATAGAGGGAGATAATGTAAATGTTATGCAAGTCATTTCATCGTTGCATATTAATTGCTCTCTATTAGGCTATGTGGTGGATGACATTCGTCACTTGATTCATTGTTTAGAGTGGGTTAGTATTAGTTTTACTAGAAGGGATGGAAATAAGGTTGCCCATGCTCTTGCTCAACATGCTAGGAATTCTTTAGATAATGATGTGTATTGGATGGAGGATTCTCCTCCACCGGCTGTAGAAGCCTTGATTCAGGATGTTCTGTTATTATGATTTTATGAACGAATGATTTCTTTCTCAAAAAAAAAAAAAAAAAAAATGCAACTACTGTAGCTACAGTGCCGCTTGGCACTGTAGCTACTGTGTAAAACTTAAACAAAAGGGTAAAAAAAAAAAAAAAAAAAAAAGAGGACTCACGAAACTACTGTTGTAGCTATAGTGCCGCACAGTGAAACATGTTGGATGCACAGTACCAAAGCACTGTAGCGGGCATTGACGCTTTATATATATATATATATATATATATATATATATAAGAAGACTAGTGTTGGCTGCACGTGCTGCCGCCCCCAGTAGTGAGAAAATTAATATAAATTTTGTGTGTGAAATCGTGAATTTTGACTCACCTAATTTGATTATATTAAAAAAGAAGTTTAAGAATACAATAAAATATCACAATATTTTCACAATATCTTCATTTTTGGGATCCGAATAGATATATATTTTTATTTTATTTGAGAGAAATGCTACATTCATAATATTTTTAAAACAAATTCTAAATGACAAGTTATTATTGGTTTTAAACTGATAACATTGTTATTGTTATTCTCAAAACATTTATTTTCAGTTGTGGTTGGTCACAGTCTCATATTTTATTATTTTATTTTGACTTGTAAGAAATTGATACTTCAATATTTGTAAAAATATTGTGATATTTGTTGTGTTGGTCTAACAATATATATGCCAGCTTACATAAATATTTAAAAGAAAAAAAAACCACAAACCGATTACTAGGAAAAAAAAAAAAACTTTAGGCATGGTAGGAATTAATGTTAAAATGTTGTGGACTTAGCATTTTTTTATTTGATCTATAAGAAACTGAGATCTCAACAATTGTGAAAATATTGTAATAATAATAAGTGTTGTAACATTTTCTCAAAACGTTTATTTTCAGTTGTGGTTAGTCATAGTCTCATATTTTATTATTTATTTCGACTCGTAAGAAATTTACCAGTCAATAATTGTGAAAATATTGTGAAATTTGTTGTGTTAGTATAACAATATATATGTCAACTTACATAAAATTTCAAAGAAAAAAAAACACAGGCCGATTATTGGAAAAAAAAAAAAACTTTAGGCATTGTAGCTACAGTGCCAGTTGAATAAACCAAAAGCACTGTAGCTTTAGTGCTATCCATCAATAATAGCTTACCTATGATTTATTGTGAAATTAATGTTAAAATGTCGTGGATTTAGCATTTTTTTATTTGATATATAAGAAACTGAGATTTCAACAATTGTGAAAATATTGTAATAACAATAAGTGTTGTAACATTATTTTAAAACATTTATTTTTAGTTGTGGTTGGCTATAACCTCATATGTTATTATTTTATTTCGACTTGTAAGAAATTGACACATCAATAATTGTGAAAATATTGTGAAATTTGTTGTGTCAGTATAACAATATAAATGTCAGCTTACATCAATATTTAAAAGAAAAAAAAAAAAACATAAACCGATTATTGAAAAAGAAGAAGAAGAAGGAAGACTAACTAAACCAAAGCACTGTTGTAGCTACAATGCTGCACAGTACAAAAGCACTATATGTACAGTGCCAAGATACTGTACGCGCATTCGTGCTTTCATTATAAACAATTATTTTTAGTTGTGGTTGGTCATTGTCTCATATTTTATTATTTTATTTTGATTTTTAAGAAATTATAATTGTGAAAATATTGTAAAATTTGTTGTGTTAGTATAACAATATATATACCGGCTTACATAAATATCTAAAAGATAAAAAAAACACAAATAGATTACAAAAAAAAAAAAAAAAAAGGCACGATAGCTACAATGCCGTTTGGTATGGTAGCTACATTGAAAAATACTATACTAACAAGTGTTACAACATTTTTACAAAACATTTATTTTCAGTTGTAATTGGTCATGGTTTCATATTTTATTATTTTATTTTGACTTATAAAAAATTGACACTTCAATAATTGTAAAAATATTGCGAAATTTGTTTTATCAGTATAACAATATATAAAAAAAAATACATACAGAAGACTAAAAAAAATGCAACTACTGTAAGTAAGCGGCACTGTAGCTACTGTGCAAAACTTAAACAAAAGGGTTAAAAAAATTATAAAAAAAAAAAAGAAAAAAAAAAAGAAAGAGGACTCACGAAACTACTGTTGCAGCTACAGTGCTGCACAGTGAAATACGTTGAAAAAAATACATACGGAAGACTAAAAAAATGCAACTACTGTAAGCGGCACTGTAGCTACTGTGCAAAACTTAAACAAAAGGGTTAAAAAAATTATTAAAAAAAGAAAAAAAAGAAAGAAAGAGGACTCACGAAACTACTGTTGCAGATACAGTACTGCACAGTGAAATACGTTGGGTGTACAGTGCCGAAGCACTGTAGCGGGCATTGGTGCTTTTTATATATAAGATATATATATGGAAAAGGGAAATTAATGTGATTGGGTAATCACAGGAAGGCTTTTGATAACACACATTCCCATTTGAACTACTGCTTTTTGACTGAAAATCCATAATTGGTCTCTGGGAAAACAGTTCACGACCTGTAGGCCTTGAATCTCCTTTTACTTCACTCAAACCATATCAATTGTATTTATATATTTGTTTTGAGAACTTATTCGCGAGGCTAGTAAATGGAATCTTGAGCTAGCTGCTACTTGAGACGATATTTTGTAAATATATAATTATCTCGAATATATTAACTCCTTTTATTTCTAGTCTTTTGATCGCCTGGATATTATTATTTTATATCTAACCGATTTGATGAATTACTCCTAGAAACTAATCGATAATCAAATCACACTTTCAATAAATAAAAAATAACCTTTTTGCATTTTACATAAAATTATTAAATACTCTTAGAGTATAAAAAAATTGTCTCCTCTCATATTCATAATAAACCCTACAATTAATTTAATGAATGATCTCTACCATAACTATAAGAGAAAAACACCATTCTTCATATTATAAAAATATCTAAAAATTACTCACTTTTTACATGTTACAGTCTCCTTCTAGTGAGTTCTTAATATAAGATTATAATTTTATTTATTTATTTATTATGCTTTGAAATAACATAACTATTTTCATATATATTTATGATACGTTTGTTTTATGATGATGTAAAGTTGTTTTTAAGATGTGAACTTCTTTTAAAATAAAATAAGATGTGATTTTTTTTAGGAAGTGACTACCGACAGATAGTAAGCACACCGTAGTCATCATCATCACATTATGAGCCTCATCAGACAACATGATTAGGTTCCTACGTCATGTGAGAAAAAGACAAAAGTGCATTCTCTATTCTTAATTATTTATTACACTAGCAATTAACCAACGTGTGCCTCTATATATATCTATATATATATATGCATAAAGAAATAAGCGAGGCTTAAATATCGTATTTAGGTGTTGTTTTAAAATTTTATTATGTAAATTTTTTCTCATAAAGTGTATTTTTTAGTTAAGTAGTCATATGACTGAATCTTAAGTGAGAAATGTAAAAAACAACACTTAGATGCTATACGTAAGTTTTATCCTACAAGAATTACTTCAATCACCATTAATTCATTTATCTTTTTTTTTTTCTTTTTTTTTTTGTTTTTTTATTTTTATAATTACGATGGAAAAATAGGTTTTAAATTTCGAATATATCTGTTGAAAAAACTTATAAGCCCCATCAATTAAATTAGATAACTCTTGAAACTTAAGTCTTAAGATTTAGAAATGAACACTAAAACTTTATATTAATTTCATGAACTTACTACTATTTCATAATTGAGGGAGGTGCTAAATAATATGAGCCCTGACCCACGTGATGGCTTCGCTCCACATGTTGCTGTCCAACACAAAGAGAGTGACGCCGGCCCTACTGAGCCCTTCACTGTATGTACTAAGGTTGGAGGTGGTGCAAAATTTAAATGTGTGTTTAAGTTAGTTTTGATTTTCCTGTTTACCGCAAATATCTACTTTACTTAAAGGCAAATCGTTAATATTGGGAAGTGGTCATTGATATTTGTTAGTGCATTTTAATATTAAGTAACAAATAAATTTAAATATTTATGTGTATTAGGGACAAATCTAGGTGAGGGTTCAAAAGGGTTTGGCCGTCCTAGGCCTTATAAAAAAAAGGGTATAAGCCCTATATATATATATATATATATATAGGCCCCTCTTCCAAGTAGCGTTACCCTCTTTGATCCCTTCAAAATCATCAATCCAATTTAGCCTAGTCCAACTAAACCCATGTGAATTCTCAACCCAAAACACAACAAATTTTATTCAAAAAAAAAAAAAAAAAAACAAATAATAACTAATGGTGTTTTGTATTATTTGTCTTTGTTGATAGGTAAATGCATTTTAATGTATTAAGAAATAATGATTTTACGTATTTGTCTTGATTAATAGTTTGTTAATACTATATGAATCTAATTTATAATTTTTTTTGTTTATATCATCTAGCCCCCCTAACTTGAAATGGAGAGTTATTGTATTACAAATAACTCCAATATTTAATTCTAGACACTCATACCATTAAAATAATAATTATTATATTTATCAAAATAGATATGGTGATAATGTTCATTATTCTTGAGTGATTTTATGAGCCTATATATGTACCTATTTGGACCATATATATATATATATATATATATATAAAATAAAAATATCTATGTATATAAAAAAGTGATTTACAATTGTACATATTTTGAAAATTGACAAAGAATGGTGTTCTTCTAGTTGAACATTTGCTCTGCAAATTCATGGAGCTTAGAGTGTATGTGTCTAGTTGTTATATCTTGAGATCATCGTGCTAGTGAACCCGTTACACTGATTAAGATATATTTTTGATATTTTCTTGTGGTGCTGTGAAATGCTATAATAAGAGTGTACAGTGTGCCATGATGATAGATACCTTACTATTCTTATTATTACAAGTTTATTTGCACATTATATGTGATTATTTATTTAAGTGATTAATATAACAAGTGAGTAAAATTTTCAAATAAAAATTGTTTTTCAAAAATTGTTTTTCATTAAAACAAACGAATCGTAGGTTTTTGCACAAATCGAACAGAAAACATATGACCATTGAATGGTGAGAGTCTACCATCTTTTCCATTTTTCTTTCCCTTTCCTTTTCCCTTAAATGACCTGTAATGCATGTCCTATAAGACTATAAAAGGCTATTAATAGAGCCCAACTACTTGGAGAGTTTCACTTTCATCTTTCATAAATGAGGTATTAAAAAGCTTGTCTCTTGATATTTGACATTGGAGAACAAATTTCATAAATGAGGTATTACAAAGCTTGTCTCTTGATATTTGACATTGGAGAACAAATTCAATCAACAAACACGCAGAGCGTTGGCCCTCCCCTTTTTTTTCCTAGCTGAAGTCGTTTTTTTACGTAGCTATTTATATTGGAAAATGCTAACGAATGCTGTTAAGATATTGGTTGACAATCCATTTAAAGAAATTTTTTTTGGGAAAATGAAAAAAAAAAAACAATTAATGTTATAACATTTTTTTTTTTTTTCCATAAAAGTAGTTTTAAAACTTTCCTAATATGAATTGTTAACCAATACTCTAAGAGCACTTGTTAGCATAACTCATTTATATTTAAACGAATCATGTGTGGATCATGCACAACAAGGCTTATAGAAATCTTCATTATAGCTGACCAAAGTTGTGCTAGAGATAAATTGAACATAACCTTTTCACAATTGTTGCCTTGAGCTCCATTGTGATTAAGTGGTATGTATTAAAAATAGTATAAATGGCCGTCACAAGTAAAAATAAGGTTCCAATCATAAAAAAACTATGTTAAAAATTGTAAAAAATTTTGTGTTTACCATTACTACTTAAAAGAATTTGCCTCCCCAAATATATACATCCCTTCCCTTGTTCTTTTTCACTTAACATGCCTGACAATTTTAACAAACTAAGCAGGGGGCTTGCTCTATGGTGGAAGGCCTAAAGATCATTGAATGGTGTTACAATGCGTGGCCTATGACGAATGACCATGTGTCTTTGAGCCCCTGACCAAACAAAGTGAGTTCAAGAACTAATCTAGAATTGTTATTAAACGAGAGAGAGAGAGAGGAGATCACAACCTCAGTCACGGATTATGCATTCAAGTTTTTGCCCTTTTAATTATATCTTTCAAAGCAAAAACTCCAAAGATAATGATTGAGATGCATGACGTTGACACACACACAGATATATATATATATATATATATATATGGGAAATGTTAATGAAATTTAAAACGTAGAGACATGCAAGGCAGTTGCAAATACATTTACGAGCTGTTGGACTCCAGAGAAATTGTGTAAAAAACTGGTGTAACCGACGCATCGTCATCATTAACCTGTTTGATTGAAAAATTTGCAGATGAAATCATGAAAGTCAGCTAAATGTTGAAATTGGCCAACAAAATGAGAAGCAGAATATGTGGAACAAAAAAAAAAAAAAAAAAAAAAAAAATGCCAAATTGCAGATTGATATTGGTCATGTATGTAGATCTTTCTTACTAATTGGTTACTCCGTTTTAACTGATGAATTAACTTTCTTATAGATGGAGTTTGACCGTGTGGTTTAGGATAAGATTTGTCCCTCTCTCACGCAGTTGAGTACTTAAGTCTCAATGTCTCATGACTCTCATCACAGGTGGTGACAACAAGATTGAGTGATTATATAAGATTGATGAATCCTAATTTTATGGCTTAAACTTTTAAATTAAATGATATTCTAATTCTAATATGTTATGTCAATATAAGTTCACACAAAACAATTTTATTAATTATTATTAAAACTTTATCAATATTGGATTAAAATTTTTTTTTTTTTTTAAAAAAAGACTTAAGAAATCATCTTCTGAACAGTGGGTATTTATTATAGGCCAACAACTCCACTTCCTTAATTACGCAACTTCCACCCAGATTTCTTCTAAGCCTTTGCTTTTGTACATTTTTGTCCTCATCCCCTTCGCAATGTTCTCATGCATGTGTAGAAGAAAAGTCCCATTTATTAGGCTTTCTAAAAAATTACATAAAAAAAAAATGGTGGGGAAAAGAAAAGGTCAAAACTTAAACCCTATAAAACCATCTCCACTCTCCCATTCACAACCAGAAGCCTCTAATAATATATGAGAGAGAGAGAGAGAGAGAGAGAGAGAGAGAGAGAGAGAGAGAGAGAGAGAGAGAGAGAGAGAGGTGCCAAAGAAATCTCCACATTATTGACCATGTCAAGTCCTAGGGTTATAATGCTCACCCTGACCATTGTCCTAGTAGTAACAATTGCACCTAAAGCCGAGGCAGCTCGGGCTTTCATTGTTTTTGGGGATTCACTAGTAGATAGTGGCAACAACAACTACTTAGCAACTACTGCACGTGCCGATTATCCACCAAATGGAATAGACTATCCCACCCGTCGACCAACTGGCCGATTCTCCAATGGCTTAAATCTTCCTGACATTATCAATGAGTTTATTGTTTTAATTTCCATTTCACTTCATATCTCTTTTCTAAGCTTAACAAAATTTTATTGTACGAATGTGTTTCATTGAACTAATTAATAAAACTTAATAAAATGTGTACAATATATATACATTTAGGTGAGCAAATGGGGCTAGAGCGCACATTGCCATACTTGAGTCCTGAACTCACAGGACAAAAACTGCTTGTTGGTGCCAACTTTGCTTCTGCTGGCATTGGAATCCTCAACGACACCGGATTTCAGTTTGTAAGTCCAATGTTAATTAAATTTGAGTTGGAACTTTTCCATTGTTAATGTCTAGAAAAAGTTAAAAAACACAACTTTTGTCATAATTTGACATGTTTAACAGAAAACTGAAAATTATTAAGTACTTTTGAAATACAATGACATAATAATCCTCTCTCATTTGTGCATGGTACCCCACCATAAATGTGGAAAGCGAGAGCACTATGCCATTATTCTCTAAAAGTATGTAATAATTACTTCTTGTTAATATTGTGAGTAGTGGAGAAAACACTTTAGCAAGTTGTAGCAAATAGAGTGATTCTAAAAAGAATATTCGTCCCAAATCTAGCTCTATTTTTGTATACTTCTCAATAACATTCTCTTTTAGATTTTTTTTTTTTTGGTTGAGAAACTTCTCTTTTAGTTTTTAATTTTTTATTATTATTTATGAACAACATTTTAATACCTCATTTTTCTATAGGGTTTGAACATATTCTAGCCATTAAGCAAATAATTTTAAACAAAAATCACCATCCAAATAGACACTTCATATGTAGACATATAATGACAAAAAAAGAAAAAAAGAAAAAAAAAAAAAGAGAGAGGTGAAAATATGGAACTTTGGCATGTGGAATAATTGAAAGACATTTTTCTAATCCGAACTCCAAAGTTGCCTTTTCTTGACTTCCCACCGAGAAGATTATGAAGTGGATATATGTATGTCAGAGCTTGAATTAGACATGTACATATGAGCTTGTATATATGTACACCTAAAACTTGATATTGTAACAAATGGTTACCTAGTCAAAAGAGCATACATATAATACCGAATTTGAAATTGGAGCCGCCGCGAGGGTAAATTGCTGCCTCTATGGTAGAATCAGTACTGATTCTACCATAGAGGCTAACGATAGACATACAATAACTCCACTCCAAACACAGTTTAATTTACAACTTTTATCGTATTATGTTCTCCAAAATAACCTGCTTGCAGAAAAAATTGTAGAATCTCTTGGGACATATAGTTTACAAATATCCCCCACTTAAGTATAAGGTTACTTTAAATTTTTGACACCGTTTGGCAACCAGTCCTTAGTTTTGTACGTGCAGCAATTTTTCAAGCATTCCTTTGAGGTTTAAGTTTTCAATGAAGTAATGAGTAGTGAATCAAAATTTTGCATTTTGCAGGTGAACATTATAAGAATCTTTAGACAATTTGAATTGTTCCAACAGTACCAGCAAAGGCTGAGTGCGCAAGTCGGACAAGCCCAGGCTAAGCGGCTAGTGAACGATGCACTTGTCCTCATTACACTTGGTGGTAACGATTTTGTTAACAACTATTTCTTGACGCCTTTCTCAGCAAGATCACTCCAATTCTCCATCCCAAATTACTGTCGTTATCTCGTCTCTGAGTACCAAAAAGTTCTAAGGGTAATTCCCATAAATTTTAATATAAATTTTCCTTCTCTTCTCAAAATCCGGTAGCATATTCTGTTTTACATGTTAAATTATTAATTATTTTAAAAAATTAAATTATTAATTATTTTAAAAAATTAAATTATTATAATATTATAAATTTAATCAATTAATTACATACTTCTATATTAATGTAAGTGACTTGATGTAAGTGAGTCTGTTGCTCGATATTGGGGAAATTGAGTTTTGGACGTGGACACAGGATGATGAAATCATGATATTTTGGGGGGGGGGGGGGGGGGGAGGGGTATTGAATTATTATTAATTAAATAAATGTTTGGTGGGTGAGGACCTACTAGGGTTTAATTGTTTCATAAATATATGGCACACACATTGAAGACTTGATAGAGATGGAGGCCTTTATTTACTACAAACAATGCATGCAACTGGGGCCCCATTTTGGTCAACTACAAGGGGAAGAAAAACCACAATAAGTTTACGTAGACTGTAGAAGCATTAATTTTTTTTTTCACAGTTACAGATGATGGTACCACCTCCCACTGGATTAAAGACCCTGGAAACGCCACGTCCCTTTATTGCCGTATCTCTGTGGCCGATCAATATGGTTGATATGAAATCAATTTTCAGACTTGGTCAAATACCATATATCGAAAATCAAATTATTGAATTCAATTATTTTATTTTCTTAAGTGACTTACTCATTGTTATTGTAATATTAATTAATTTCTCAAAAAATTAATTTCTTCATCTTTTATTAATTTAAGATTTTAAAATAAATAATAATTTATTATGCTTTATGATATAAAGCATATATAAGTGATCTTGCATTCAATCTTGTATCTATTTTATCTTTCATATTCCATAAGTTAAAAATAAATTATCCTAAAATGATAAGTGATAAATCATAATTTATCAGTTTTCTTTAATCGATTCCCATATATTTTATTTAGTTCCATTGGCATACCAAAAAAAGATTTGATTATAAAATTCGAACTCTACCTAGTCACTTGCACCAAAAACTATTTAATATTTTGATTTAATGATAAAAAAAAAAAGAGGGCATAATTCTTACAAGTGTGTTATATTTAAAATTTATTACAACTTACAAATACTCAGTTGTAAAATAAATGAAATTTACTTTAAACAAAAAATAGTTCAGCAAATTCTTAATTAGAACCTCTCTATCTTATTGGAAAAAAAAAATCCCATATGCATGTTTGGCTTTTGTTCTTTTTTATTTAATCATTTATTATTTTGTTTGGGCCCTTTGGTGGGGATTGTTTTCTCAATTCTCACCCATTTGTGAAAGTGTAGAGATTGTACGAGCTGGGAGCCCGTAGAGTAATGGTGACAGGAACTGGGCCACTGGGTTGTGTACCAGCAGAGCTAGCCATGAGAAGCAGAAATGGGGAATGTGTACCAGAGTTACAACAGGCTTCAGGAATTTTTAACCCGGAGCTTGCCCAAATGATTCAACAACTCAACAGTGAACTAGGCTCAAATGTCTTTATTTTTGCCAATGCCTTCAATATGAACACGAACATCATCACCAACCCCCAAGCATATGGTTTGTTTTCCTAATTAATTTGCACCCTTCCCCTCCCCTCTCATATATATAGTAATATTAGTATATTACTGACACAAAAAAGGTCATACTATTTCACGACATATTTTTAAAATACTCGACGACCTCATTAGTCATCACACATGACCTACTATAATGTGAAATTTAAAATTTTATATTACTTATTTGCTGATGATGTGAACTTTTATTCTGTAACTAGCATATTATTTTACACATATATTTATCAGAAGATTTAGAACATCCTCCTTGTATATAGATTGGTTTAATAATCGTTCTACATTTATATCATGTATCGCTACAAAAAAAAAAAAAAAAAAAAAAAAAACCTCCTTAGACCTTTTTATTCTTTTGGGTTTTTTATACTTTTTTCAAGTGTTTTGACCCTTAAAAAAAAAAAACAAAAGCACCAAACCTTTTTTGTAGTGTATGGTCCTGGCCCTCCTGTGTCCGGACCTTGAAGAAGGCCACATAACCAATGAAACTTGTAGATTTTTCACGTCATTTGGTATAAGAAAAAAGAATTTGTAAAAAAAAAAAAATCATTTTTAAGATAAAAGTATTCCCCTAATATCAAAGGGTTATTTTTAAATTAAATTCTCTCACTTCAACCTAGCTATAAAAGAGGTTGGCGAAAATATATTGACCGGTGTATATACAAATAATACAATATAGTTGATTGGCAGTTAATACTTGTAACGTAGCTACAGTACAAAGATCAATAAGTTTTTTTTTTTTTTTTTTTTAATTTATTTTATTTAAAGGTCGATAATTTTGGGTGATCATGGAAAAGACTAGAACGTTTCAAAAAATAGTAAAACTCATGAATATATATCCTCTAAAAGAGAAACAATAATATAGGGACCCAATAAACTTTTTTTTTATTATTATTATTTTTAATTCCAATCATTCAATCTCTATAATGATTTTTTTTTGGTTGAAATGGAACTCATGAAAGTATTTGAAAAGAAGAATTTTTTTAATTTATAGTTTGAATTTTTATTAATACAAGAATTTAAAATATTCAGGGTAAAATATTATTTTAAATCTATTACATTAACCTTTATACCAAACAATTTATATAATTTTCAAAAATTCCTTGATTTTAATTCCCTAAATCCAATTTGTTAGGTTCCTAAAAACTGTCACAAATGCATCCTATTATTTTGATTGGCCATATATCAGCAATTTGTGACATGGCTCTTATCTTTCTGCTTCATTCTCCATGCATATTTGGTTGGGAAAATGAGTAATTAAGGTTGAGTTTGGATTGCACTGAAAAAGGAAAAAAAATGTGTCTGGTGTTTTTTATGTGGTTTTCGTGCACTGTTCACGAGCCCACAAGTATGAAAAAATGCAACTTTTAAGTTAAAAATGGGTTCTACGGTATTATTCATAAATTTAAAAATTATTTTGCTATAGTATTTTTAGTTTTCAGCAATAAGCGGTATCCAAATAGATTTTAATTGTATGTTTCTCACTGAGGGGACCAGGTTTTGTTACATCAAAAGTAGCATGTTGTGGCCTAGGCCCCTACAATGGACTTGGAACATGCAATCCACTGTCAAACCTATGCCCAAACCGGGACGCCTATGTGTTTTGGGATCCTTTCCATCCAACGGAGCGTGCAAACCGGCTCATTGTTCAGCAGATCATGACTGGTTCCACAGAGTACATGAACCCAATGAACCTGAGCACCATTATGGCCATGGACTCCAAGAACTAATATCTAGTATTATCATTATATAACTAATAATCCTCAAGAAATTGGATATTTAGGTTCCAATGTACTTATTTTTCTGTGTCTCTACTCTCTACCCCTTGAATGCATGTTTGCTAGTGTGTATTATCAGTACAGTCTATAGGCAATAAGGTACAAGGCTCATATCTCAATTGTGTAACTTTTTAAAAATAAATATTGATGGACTTTGAGATGTGGTTCCTAGTAAATCTGCAACTTGTGGCAGTGCACTTATGCGGTACTTGTATTGTATCTGATTTTCTTGTGTTTGCACAATCACGTCATATTAAGTGGCTTGGTTGAAATTTGATTGTATAATGTTGATGTATTATTAATAGCTTGGTGAACCCTTATTTTCCCTATATCTTATTATTCCTTTAAGGCTTTACCGTATGAATTTACTAATTGGAAGAAAACAAAGTTCTTTGAAATTTTGAACTTTAAAGTCTATCCATTTTGAAGTTAAAATAAAAATACTAGTTTGGTGAACTCTATGTATGTATAGATGCAATAATATTCATGTCTCTTATTTATCTTATTTATGGGAGATGCATAGCAAGTGTGTTCAAAGAAACCATTGATATATTGCCAGTTGATCATTTTCTTTTGTGATTTCTTTGGACCAATAAATAAGATTAAAAAAAAAAAAAAAAAAAAAACAAATAAGATGAGCATGAAAGTTCGTTATTATATTTTGCCTATCATATAGTTGGTTTCAATTTTATTCAAAATAATGCTATGTTTAGAACAAATTAATCACAAGTGACAAGCTGTTTTTTGTTTTAATTTGGACTCACCATTAAAAATACTTTTTTTATTCACTAATAATAACTTATTACCTAAGATTTGTTATGAAGCTTTTGTGGGCATAGTATTTCTCTTAAGTTAAACATGTTATAATTATTGCCATCTATGCATTATAGTTATTGCCAGATTTTTATTGTCGACAATTGGAGGGAAGAGACAATGAAATAAAAAATAAATAAAAAACTACATTAAGAAGAACGAAAATTTACTTGCATTAAGTTTAATAGAACAATAATATAACAGCTGACAGCTATTATCCTCCATTGAATCTTCAGTACAATACGTGAACCTACTGCAATACTACTTCTATTCCTAAATTATTCTAATGAAACAGAGAAACAACCATTGATTAAAACAGAATAAGTATGGCTGTACAAATACCCTACCAAAACTTTTTGATGAGTAATACTATTACCAACCAAACTAGACATTTACATGATGTCTAAACCTAAAAACAGAATCAGTAAGCATATAAAAATCCCCTACCAAAACTTTTTGCTAAGTAATATATATACCAACTAAAACTAGATATTAACGTAAAGTCTAAGGGGGGTGTTTGGTAGAAGAGTTTGAGTAATGTTATTTGGGTGTTTTTGATATATGTGTGAGTGAAAAAGTGTGTGAAAAAGTGTGTAATGTTGTTTAAAATGCTCAAAAGTGTGTTCAAAATGGGCTACCAAGCAGGCCCTAAACCTCCAAAGCTCACTCCAATGAATAGTGTGTTATAAGTAGAGGTGTTCGTGGTGCGGTGCGGTACAGTTTTGAGCCATTTTTAGCACCGCATTTTGCGGTGCGGTTTAGCTAAAACCATAACTGCACCACACCTTATTTTTGCGGTCACATGTGCGGTGCGGTGTGGTGCGGTGCGATTTAAAGTTTAGCCAAAACCATAACCACACCGCATCTCATTTTTGCGGTCACATATGTGGTGCGGTATATAAGATGTGGTTTGAATGATTTGAAATTTGTATATTTTTCAAATTTTGGGTTTTTTCTACCCAGCCCAAAACTAATTTTTCCCTTTGTTTTGGTCCAAGTTTTAAATTTTGAGCTAGTTTTTCTTTATTTTGGGTTGGCTTTCTTAATCAACACTTGCTAGGATTATCAAACTATTTTTTTTTTGGGGGAAAACTAAGGTTATTAAACTATTAATAATATATTTAATATTAAAAATAATTAAATATGTTAATATATAGAAGGGTGCGGTGCGGTGCAGTTTGTGCGGTTTTCTTATTATAAAACAGCAAACCGCACTACACCATGCGGTGTGGTGCAGTGCGGTGTAATATTACTTGCGGTGCGGTGCGGTTATGCTATTTTGCGGGCGGTTTTGGTGCAATTTTTGTGGTTTATGCGGTTTGGTGAACACCCCTAGTTATAAGTGATATAACCGTAAAGAACTAGCAAAAATATCTCCAATCCCAGCATTGAATCTGTATTGCATAGAGAATCACTGTTTAATAGTGCCATAATTTCAGCCATAAAATTTCATTTTCTGAACAATCCCGCAAGTACTCCAATCCATTAGACTCATCCTTTGATTCTAAGCCCACCAAAATACTTGGCATGGCAGCTGCAAGTACTCCTGTCCATTAGACTCATCCTTTGATTTTCCCCCCACCAAAATACTTGGCATGGCAGCCTCAGTAACAGGATAATACAGAGCATCCTCAGCAAAAATCTCAGACACACAGGTAGACTCAGTGGCGGAGCCAAAAAGTTTTCTTTGGGGGGCCACGACTAACCTATACTGTATATCTAAACAACACAAAACTCAAGAAGAAGAAGAAAGTTCTTATCATTATCATTTATATTTAAAATACTATGAAGAATTCTTTTTATATGTTATGTTTCCCTATTTATATTTTTTAGATGTAAAAGAACACTATGTCGTTGTATATTATTTACTCTATGATTTATAATTTATCAGAATATTAAATAAAACACGGTTGCTTTTAAAAATCTGCTGGTAGCAAAATATTGTAGTTAAATCAATTATAAATTATAGATATGTGGTTAAAATGATATTATTATATTTTACACACCAAAAAAATTGAAAAGCACTAATGTTATTTACAACCTATTATATATATATATATATATATATATATATATATATATATATATATCATCATCACTCTTGACATATATTATGAGAGGATTCTTACTTAATTATTTGTTGATTATGCTTACTCTAAAAAGTATTTAATTTAGACATTTAATAACAAATTGAGGGGGTCAAGTTGTATTTTCCCAAGGAGCTACTTATAAATATAGTTACATCATAAAGTAAGATAGATATTTTTTGAAATGTTTGGGGGGCCTTGGCCCCCTCTAGTCCCTTTGATCATCCGCTACTGGGAAGACTCATCAATTGCTTCAATCCCTACCGAAGAACTTGGTGTCACACAACTTCAGAGATAGGATAATAAGGGGCGTCCTTTGCCAAAAACTCAGATGGGTTTGTTGCAGTTGTGGATTTAGATCCCACAGGACTTCCCATCGAATAAGGGCCTAATTCAGAAGAAGACAAACAACACTCCTTTGCAAACTCCATCAAGAATGTGTGACTCATGACATCTGGAAAGTTGAGTCAAGCAGAGGCAACATACATTGTCCTAGTAGCTTTATCATAAGCGGAGGCAGCATCAACTGCAGTATCAAAAGTCCCAAGCCACAGTCTCTTTCCGCTATTTGGCTCGCGAATCTCTGCCACCCATTTATCCCATGTCCTCTTCCTAACCCCTCTATAACAGCATTGTGAATTTTCAGGCCCTCCCTTTCCTTTTCACACACCCTTTCTTTGACCCTTTGGTCAGAACTTTAGGAGCAGCATAAGACTCAAGTTGGGCAGCATTGTATTCTTTCCACTAGCCAGTGTCTCAGCTACAGAGTCTTCTCTAGTCTTCCTTTTCATCTTCTTCTCATCAGGATTGTCCATTTGAAACTCTTTCAAACAATTCCAATAATGCACTAGTTCAACACAATACCCATAAACACTAAAATTCAGTAACAATGTCTAATTTCTCAAACAAAGAAAATCACAAACCCTTTAGCAACAAACCCTAGAAAAATCAATCAATCAAAAAAACCCAAATGCAAAAGGAAATTTATTTATATTAGTCAAACAAATAAGGAAATTGAATTTCCCAAACAAACCCTTTTGAAACAAACCCTAGAAAAGTAATTTAATAATAAAGAAAATCCCAAACAGAAAAGGAGATTGAATTGCCCAAATCGAACATTTACAAACCCTTTTGCAACAAATCCCCCCCAAAAAAATATCAAGAAAACCCAAAAGGAAAAAGGAATATATAGAAAAGAAAAATAAATTTTTTTTATAATTATTAAAAAAAAAAAATGAATCGCTCTGAGACTTAGGAAAGCATGGGTGTGCCTCTAGGGGCGACGCACTCGCGTCTAACATGCACGGACACACCGTGTGGCTGTCGATGCACATCGACGCATTTTTTTCTTCTTCTGATTTTTGATTCGGCCTGAGGCCAATTTGGTCTGGAAAGGGTTGAAATAGCGCCGAAGTAAGTGTTCTTTTTTTAAAAAAAGTAAAAACACACACACACACACACACACACACACAATAAAATGCATCGTTTGACTCTAGTTTAAAGGAAAAAAAAAAAAATCCCTAAAATTGCAACTCAAGCTCTCTTGTTCTCTGTGTTTTCTTTGTCTCCAATCTCTCTCTCTAATCCACACTCTCTAACCCATGACTCATCCAATAAGAATCCCTCCATCTCTCCTCATGCTCACTGACCCAAGCTCACTCTTTATCTCTTTGTCTCAAGCTCATTGACCCAAGCTCACCGGTAATGTATTTTGCTTTCCTTCTCACCCTTCATCTATTTCTCACATGCTCTATTGCTCAATCTATATTTGTCCCTCAATCTATCTGACTGTCTCTATTATCCTATTTTTAAATTTTTTTTATATAAGTTGTAATGTTAAGACTTATGTTGATCACTTGATTTTTTTTATTTAGTTATTATATATTTGTCAAATTATTTAGTATATGTTTTTCATTATATGAAAAAACATGTTTAGCAACATATAGAAAATATAAATAAAAATATATTTAATAATTTATTAATAAACATATCTCATTGCACCCACACCCTACTTTTTCAAAAATTGCTGAGTCACCACACCGCACCCACACTCGAATCCGCACCTGTGCTTCCTAACAATGAAGACTACGAATGAACAAAGAAAAATCCAAAATTTCCCACATTCAATGAAAAACCTAGAAACCCTAAGATTCAAGTAACAATATTGAATTTCCTAAACCAAAAAAGAAAAAAAAAAAAAAAAAAAAACACCATGAACCCTTTTGCAACTAAACCCAAAAAAAATCAAACAAGAAAATAAAGAAAACCCAAAAAAGAAAGGCGAAAAAATATTATAAAAATAGAAATAAACTTGTACAAATTGTTTGAAAATTAAAGTACCTCTCAGTCGGTCGAGGAAGACAAGAAAGAAACTTCTAGTGTTTGTAATCTTTGTTTGATTCTTTTGACCCAAACGAGGCGTTTCTGAATGAAGATTAGGGTTTTATTTTCTCCTTTGCATGTGCTTTCTGAATCAATGGGTGTGTTTGTGTTTTTGAGAGAGAGCTTTGTTTTGTTTCAAAAAGCTTTTAGAGAGAAAGAATGAGAGCAGAGTGTGAGAGAATGAGAGTAAGAGTAAAATAGTGGGTATTTATAGGCTCTGTCTCTCTCACTTTCAATTTTAGGTTTAATTTAATGAGACCATTGGAAATAATGACGTGGCATTTTTCTACACGTTGTTGTGGAGATTTGGACTGCGTACTTTGCGCACAAGCTTCTCACTTCTTTTGTTGTTATGTAAAGACTATTTTCTTTTTAATAAAAGGTTTTTATTTCTCTTTTCCTTGTCCGACTTCCATGCAACTTTTATAAAGTTTTCACTATTTTTTTTAGTACTCATCAAATTGATTTACTTGTTCATCCAAAAAAAAAAAAAAAAAATCAAATTGATTTCCTTCATGCAATATATACACTACATCAAAATAAATCTATTACATCAAGTGTTAATACAACAAAATTAATATAGTAGTATTAGACATAATATCACATCTACAAATTAAAAATCGTTGCAATAATAACTTAAAAGTGATAAATTATTACACTAATAACAATTAGTTGCAATAACTTATAATTTTTAGTTCAATAGAGGCTTTAATACTAAATTGTTTTAAGAAATTTTTTTGCAATAACTTAAATTGAAAAAATCATTGTAATAACTTGATACCAATTATTTTGCAATCTATAACAATAGAAATTTCAAAGTGATAGCTTATTGCAGCAAATATATCATTGCAATAACTAAATATCAATTATTTTACTATCTATTTCAATGACAAACATGAATTTGCAACGAATATATTATTACAATAATCTGATACAAATTATTTTACAATATATTGTAATGAAAAATATGAAATAGTTATCTATTACAATGAAGATATCGTTGAAATAACTTGAATCAAATTATTTTTGTCAATTATTTGCACTCTATTGCAATAAAATTCAAGAAATAATAGCCTATTGTTACAAGATATTCAATGTAGTAAATTGTTTATTGCAACAGCAAATATATTATAACATCAAAATTTTCAATTAAAATATTTTAAAGTTTATTGCAACAACTTTTTTTTGTAGCACAAACCTATTACCTCAAATTGTATTGCAACACTTTGCATAAACTATTGCAATGATTTTGATATTATTGTAACGATTTTTTTTTATTGTAATAAACATTTTTTTGTTGTAGTGATAATACATAAATAATTATGATGGAGGATCCAGAAAATTTCAATTTATAATCCTTTAACTTATTCAATTGCCAAATTACTTCCGTTAGTTTATATGAATTTTTGTCAATTTAATCATCCCTTTTAATAACAAGTCAATTTAGTATTTCTATCCAAATCTATGAGCTAATTAAGTTGTTTAATTTTTTTTAAAATAAAAATTTTAACTGAAAACGAATGTGAATCCTAAGATAAGATTATGGTGAGTGAAATAGAAAAACATATTTGGAGTATTGTATCAAAAGTACCATATGATATTATCTGGCAAGTTGAGTTGAGTAGAGCCAGCATACATTGTCCTAGTAGCTTCATCATAAGCGGAGGCAGCATCAATTGCATTATCAAAACTCTCAAACCATAGTCTTTTTCTGCCATTCGGCTTGCGAATCTCTGCCACCCATTTACCCAATGTCCTTTGCCCAACTCCTCTGTAATGGCACTGTGAATTTTTAGGCCCTCATTTTCCTTTCATACACCCTTTCTTTGACCCTTTGGCCGGAGCTTTAGGAGCAACATAAGACTTAGGTAGCATTGTGTTCTTTCCACTTAGCCAATGTCTCAGCTATAGAGTCTTCCTCTTCCTCTTCTTCTGATTAGGATTTTCCATGTGAAACTCTTTCAAAAAGTTCCAATAATGCACATGTTCAACACAATAACCAGAAACCCTTAAAATTCAGTAACAATGTCTAATTTCTGAAACCAAAAAATCATAAACCCTTTGGGAACAAACCCCAGAAAAATCAAACAATCAAAGAAATAGAAATAGAAAAGGAAATTTATTTATTTTTTATCAGCCAAATTGAAAAGGAAATTGAATTTTTCCCAAACAAACCCTTTGCAACAAACCCCAGAAAAATAAAACAATTTTAATGATAAAGAAAATCCCAAACGAAAAAGGAATATATAAAAAAGAAAAATATTTTGACAAATTAAAAAAATTAAGTTTTAAAAAATATAAAAAAATGAACCCCTACAAGACTATGAATAAACAAAAAGAAAAATCCAAAATTGCCCCACATTCAGCGAAATCCCTAGAAACCCTAAGATTCAAGTACCAATATTGAATTTCCTAGCCCAAAAAAAAAAAAAAAAAAAAAAATCCATAAACCCTTTTACAACAAACCCAAAAAAAAGAAAAAAAGAAAAAAGAAGAAGCTGAATTCATCTTTCCATTGTGCAACAATCCTCCTCTCTTTTGGTTATTGTGTCTTTCACTCCCATGAGTATATAATGTAATTGTAATCTATATATCTATATATATAATAATAGGTGAAGCTGAGAGAATCTCAAATTAGAATTCCAAATTAGAGTTCTAATTTTATGCCATGTGTTCTAAATTATTTATTCTTAAAGAATTTTATTTCTTAATTTTAAAATCAAATGTGGGACCACATCATAAATATTCATCAAAGTGAGTTATTAAGTAAAAAAACCAATAAGTCTAGAATAAATGAATCATATAAAAAAAAAAGTGTTTCACAATAATTTTTAAAAAAAAATTGGACAATTTACATTTTATACCTAATAATATCCTTACAAATTTTTTTAAAGAGTTAACAAAACATAAAAATAACTATCAATAGTATTTAGATTATATATATATATATATATATATATATATATGTGGGGGCCAATTGATCCCATATGTTCAAATTGCATGGGAAAAGGCTGAGTCCAATATCTAGTCTCGTATGTACAGACTGCATAAGAAAGGGCCGGGCCCAATATCCAGTCTGAGGATAAGAGAATATCCGAGGACGACCAGCAAAGGAAGAGATGAAAGTTGCACTCCGAAAAGAAGTAAAGAATGCCTGTGAAGGATTTGACCGTGTCCGAGGACAATAGTCACCTCGGAACATCTGTCCGAGGCATCTAGTAGACTTATCAGTCTCTTAGGGTAACGCCTCGGACAAACCTTGCAACAAAGTGAATGAGAAAATATCAAATAAAGGATAAGAATGAGAGAAAAAAAATATCTGGGGGTACTGTTGCCTCCGCATTAAATGCTGCCCAGCTAATGTGGAGGTGATGCCTGAACAGTGAACACGCAGCTTTACAGCTAAGAATGGAAGATTCAAGGAAAGGCAAGAGAAGCGGGAAAAAAAGGATTTCCAACACCTGACCCACACGTGGATGGAGGAAATGGTAAAAAAGCCATAGTATATAATACGAAGAAAGGAAAAAAGTGAGGGACACAGAAAAAAAAAAGACTAAGAAAAAAGAAAGAGAAAGGAAAGAATTGAGTGCACTTAGTCATAGTATTATGGCATGTCCGAGGATACTTTTTGGATAGACATATGCGTATAACTCTCCCCTTTTAACGCTATAATCCAATATCTTTATCCTAGATTCAGACTAGCTTTTTCTTCCACACTCTACAAATTTATTGTTTGGGCTTCGTGGACCTGGATCCATTCCTGTTCTGGATTCGAGTCAAATCTGGTCCTTACAATTGGCGTCGTCTGTGGGAAATTGCTTGATCTGATCAGAAAGAGATTTTGGTTTAGTGCACAAAATGGAAGAGTCAGGTTCACATCAACCAACGATAGGGCCATATCAGGGTAATGACAATCCGCACCAGGCGGCATCAGGAGGTTCACAACATAGCCAATCGGAGGTCAACCCTCAACAAATGGGAGATCGTGAGCAAAGTGTGCAAACCATGCACACTAATAGGAGCCAATCGCGTGGGAAAAGTCATGTGTCCCATGCAGAGAATGAGAAAGACATGCAACATGAAATTAATGAATTGAAGAAGAAGTTACGCTGCGCACGGCGGAGGCGAGCATCATTTGAATCTGAGTCTTCTTCTGGGGATACAGAGGATGACACGTATAGGCAAAGATCTAGAACTCCGCCTAGTGAAACCTTCTCCGGTGATGAGGAGTACAGTAGTTATAGGCGGAAGAGCAAAAGTACATTGCATAAGGGTCTAGGAAACAAAGCCATGAACGAGGCATTAAATCAGGTTGCTAAATCGCCTTTCACGCGTCGGATCGAGGGTGCCAGCCTTCCTCGGCGATTTAATCAACCAACCTTCTCTCTTTATAATGGCCGGACAGATCCAGTGGAGCATGTTAGCCACTTTAATCAAAAAATGGCCGTCCATTCAAAGGATGAGGCCCTAATGTGTAAGATCTTTCCGTCCAGCTTGGGTCCAATGGCCTCAGGGCAAATTCCATTGACTTCTTCAAGAAACTTACCCAGTCCTTTGGCGCCCGCTTCATCACATGTAGCAGGGTACCATTGCCTTTAGGATCTTTGCTATCTATGTCTATGCGTGAGGGAGTGACTCTAAAGGCTTACTCAGATAGATATTGGGAAATGTTTAATGAGATAGATGAGAACTATGATGATGTGACCATTAGTACATTTAAAGCAGGATTGCCAGCGGAGCATGATTTGAGAAAGTCACTCACTGGCAAACCTGTCACCAGTGTACGCTTGCTAATGGATATGATTGACAAGTACAGGAGGATTGAGGAAGATCAGTTGCAAGGAAAAGGGAAAGCGAAGGTGATCCCCCAAGATAGGAGGGATTCCAGGTCGGATCTTTTGCAGAACAATTGTCCTCGGAGAGACTTTTCAGGGCAATCTGCATCTGCCAACTCCCAGGCGGTCAACGTTGTGTTTCGGGAACCAGTGCAGAAAGTCTTAGAGAAAGTAAGGAATGAGCCATTTTTTAAATGGCCGAATAAAATGGCAGGAGATCCAATCAATCGTAACCAAAACCTGTACTGCCATTATCATCAGGATCATGGTCATACTACTGAAGATTGTTGGAACTTGTGGGACCATTTGGAGCAACTGGTCCGAGAAGGGAGGTTAAAGCATTTATTGCATCATTCCAGTGGCCAAGGAGGCTAGACTGGTTCGGCGTTTCAGGGAAATCCTGCATCGAAGCCTCCTCTGGGTACCATAAATGTCATATTTGCTGCCCCAGGGAGGACTGGATCCTGCCCTTCCAGGATAATGTCAGTATCCCATTATTCCGATGATGAGCCTAATTCAGTGCCAAAGAGAGTCAAGACGAACGTCCCTATAGTGCTGAGTTTTTCAGAGGCGGACAAACAGGGAACCATACAGCCACATGATGATGCTCTGGTGGTTACCCTTAGAATTGGTGGATACGATGTGAGGAGAGTCATGATTGACCAAGGAAGTGCAGCGGAAATTATGTATCCTGACCTCTTTAAGGGTCTGAGTTTAAAGCCCGAGGATTTGACTACATATAGCTCACCTTTGGTGAGTTTTGAAGGTAAAATGGTTGTCCCTAGGGGCCAGATCAGATTGCCTGTGCAAACTGGATTGGATGTGGTTGAGGTAGATTTCATCGTGGTAGATGCTTTTTCCCCGTATACGGCCATTATGGGCAGGCCATGGCTACATTCCTTGGGTGCCGTTTCTTCCACCCTTCATCAGAAGGTAAAATACCCTTCTGGAGGTTAAGTGCTGGAGATAGTAGGAAGCCAATCTATGGCTAGGCAATGCTTAATTGCGGCAATTCAGCACAAACCAGAGACTGGCACCTCGGCCAGTAAGGAAAATGATTTATAGCAGTTAAAAACCTCATCGTCACTGCCCGGTGGGCCAACCAACAAGATGAAATGTGAGGACTTGGATAAGGTGATTATAGGGGACGACCTGGAGAGATTCTTTCAGGTTGGGGCTCAGCTGCCCCTACAGGAGAAGGAGGAGTTGGTTGAACTTCTGAGGAGAAACATAGACGTTTTTGCATGGAATGCCTATGAAGCCCCTGGTTTAAATCTGGAATTTATCTGTCATCGTTTAAATGTAGATCCCTCAGCCACTCCAAAAAAGCAACCACCTCGGCGCCCTTCAAATGAACACGTAGAGGCAATCAAGAGTGAAGTGGTTAAACTTAAACAGGCAGGGGCTATTAAAGAAATATTCTACCCTCAATGGCTGGCTAATACCGTGGTGGTTAAGAAGAAGACAGGAAAATGGCGTGTCTGCGTGGACTTTACAGATCTTAACAAGGCTTGCCCCAAAGACCCTTTCCCTATGCCGAGGAAAGATCAATTGGTAGATGCAACAGTAGGCCACCCTCAGATGAGTTTCCTGGATGCCTTTCAGGGTTATCACCAAATACCATTGGCAACGGAAGATCAGGAAAAAACGGCTTTTGTCACTCCTGTGGGGAACTACCACTACAAAGTAATGCCTTTTGGCCTGAAAAATGCAGGATCAACTTATCAACGGATGATGACAAAAATGTTCGAATTGCGGTTGGGAAAAAATATTGAAGTCTATATTGATGACATGGTTGTGAAGAGCAAGTTAGTGTCCGAGCACTTAGCAGATCTTTCAAACATTTTTGAAATCCTGAGGTGGCACAAGTTGCGTCTGAACGCTTCTAAATGCTCCTTTGGAGTGGGGTCAGGAAAGTTCCTAGGATACATGGTGACTCATAGGGGGATTGAGGTAAACCCAGATCAGATTAAAGCAATCAATAGCTTGCAATCACCTCGGAATCCAAAGGAAGTCCAAAAGCTTACTGGGATGATGGCAGCTTTAAATTGGTTCATATCTAGGTCAGCGGAAAGATGTAGACCTTTCTTTCTTCTATTACATAAATGGAAAGAGTTTCAATGGTCTGAGGAGTGCGTCACAGCATTCCAAGAGCTTAAACGCTACCTATCCCATCCACCCATAATGTCTAGCCCAGTGGTGGACGAACTCCTCTTTGCCTATCTCGCCGTTGCTCTACATGCCATAAGCCTTGTGCTCATACGGGTGGACAATGGTATACAACAGCCAGTCTATTATGTGAGCAAGTCACTTAACGAGGCTGAGGTGTGTTATCTGCCACTAGAAAAAGCGATACTGGCTGTAGTGCATGCCACAAGGAAACTTCCCCATTACTTTCAGGCGCATACTGTGGTCGTTCTAACTCAACTCCCCTTCAAGTCAGTGCTTAGGAGCGCTGATTATACAGGGAAGGTAGCTAAGTGGGGTAAGATTCTAGGGGCTTTCGATATAAAGTACATGCCCCGTACATCTGTAAAGGGGCAGGTGCTCGCTGATTTGGTGGCCGAATTTACTGAATGTCCAAAGGAGGTGGAAATGGGAGATGAAGCACTGGATGAGAGGTTGGTAGGCGTGGCCTCTATTCAGGGCCTACCGCCTTGGGAATTATATGTTAATGGAGCAGCCAATCAACGGGGATCAGGAGTGGGGCTAGTACTGGTGTCACCTGAGAAGATTACCATTGAGAAATCCTTAAGACTGAATTTCTCAGCTACGAATAATGAAGCAGAGTATGAAGCTCTGCTGAAGGGGATGGTGATGGTTCAAAAAATGGGGGGAAAGGCAGTAAGGGTTTTTTCGAACTCGAAACTAGTTGTGGGACAAGTAAAAGGTGACTTAGAGGCACGAGATTCAAGAATGCAAGAATATTTAGGTCAAGTCAGGAGTATACAAGAAAAGTTTGAAGTTTTTGACTTGTCTCATGTTCCTAGAAGTGGGAACACCCATGCAGATTCGTTGGCCACCCTTGCCACGTCCTCGGCCCAGGATTTTCCTCGGGTAGTCTTAGTGGAAGACCTATATATGCAAGCTTTGGCGCATCAGGGTGCTCCTCGGATACACCAGATCACACTGGGCCTAAGCTGGATGGATTCTATATCACTGTTCCTGGAAAAAGATATATTGCCTGAAGAAAAGCCTGAAGTTGATAAGGTGCGAAGGAAAGCTCCTCGGTTCTGGCTATCCGAGGATAGAAAATTGTACAAGCGCTCCTTCTCTGGACCTTATTTGCTGTGTGTGCACCCAGAGGCATCAGAGTCACTTCTAAAGGAATTACATGAAGGGGTTTGTGGAAGTCATACAGGAGGAAGGTCACTGTCTCACAGGGCTCTTACCCAGGGATATTGGTGGCCAAACATGCAAAAAGAGGCGCAGGAATATGTCAAGAAATGCGATCAATGCCAGAGGTTTGCACCCAATATTCATCAGCCTGGAGGGGTGCTCAACCCTCTTTCTAGTCTGTGGCCTTTTGCTCAGTGGGGCCTAGATATTGTGGGACCTTTCCCCAAGGCTGTGGGGAACAAAAAATATCTCTTGGTATGCACAGATTATTTCACTAAGTGGGTCGAAGCTGAGCCTTTAGCCAATATCAGGGATGTGGATGTTAAAAGATTCATCTGGAAGAACATAGTTACGCGATTTGGGGTTCCCAACGTCCTCATCTCAGATAACGGTCTCCAATTTGACAGCAAAGCTTTTAGGAAGTACTGTTCTGATCTGGGGATAAAGAATAGGTATTCCACTCCAGCCTATCCGTAAGGAAATGGGCAAGCTGAGGCTGTTAATAAGGTCATCGTGAACGGACTTAAAAAGAGGCTGGATGACGCCAAAGGAAGATGGGTTGAAGAGCTACCACACGTTCTTTGGACATACAGGACAACGCCTCGGAAGTTAACTGGAGAGACCCCCTTCTCAATGACGTATGGGGCTGAAGCTGTAATCCCTCTAGAGAGCGGTTTCCCTACCATGAGGTCTAGTGCATTCACCTCAAATGGAAATGACGAATTGCTGAAAAGGAACTTGGATCTAATTGAAGAATGACGAGAAAACGCTAGGGTGCAGTTAGCCTATTATCAACACAAGCTAAAGCAAGGCTACGATATGAGTGTGAAGTTGAGACCATTGGCCCCAGGGGATTTGGTTTTGAGGAAAGTTGTGGGAAACACTAAAAACCCTGCTTTGGGAAAATTAGGGCCCAATTGGGAGGGACCATATCGTATTACGTCGGTAGCAGGAATATGTGCATACTACTTAGAAGATTTAGATGAAAGAGCTGTACTTCATCCTTGGAATGTAAATAATCTGAAAAGGAATTACAATTGATAAGAAAAATTATACTGTGTTTTTCCTTGCTTCTATTCATCCTATGACATCTATTGAAATACTAAACAGAAACTAAGTTATGTCAAGTCCTCGGACCATAAACTTAGTGGAAATTAATATCCTATGACATCTATTGAAATATTAAACAGAAACTAAGTTATGTCAGGTCCTTGGACCACAAACTTAGTGGAAATTAATATCCTATGACATCTATTGAAATATTAAACAGAAACTAAGTTATGTCAGGTCCTTGGACCACAAACTTAGTGGAAATTAATATCCTATGACATCTATTGAAATATTAAACAGAAACTAAGTTGTGTCAGGTCATCAGACCACAAACTTAGTGGAAATTAATATCCTATGACATCTATTGAAATATTAAACAGAAACTAAGTTGTGTCAGGTCCTCGGATCACAAACTTAGTGGAAATTAATATTTTATGCCATCTATTGAGGTACTAAACAGAATCTAAGTTATGTCAGGTCCTCCGACCACGAACTTAGTAAAAATTAATATCCTATAATATCTTTAGAGTATTATACAGAGGTTGGTTTGAATTTGATTTACCTACCGTTGGCTCGCTGAAAATGAGAATTCAAGAAATTTCCTTGAAATATAAGAAGGGTAAAACTTCTTTGTACCACATCCTCAGATCATGATCATTGCAAAAGTAATTGATCTGGCCATCTCAAGGGATACCCTTAACGAAATATAAGTTGTATCAACATCTTTAAAATGTGATACTTAATGGAAAATGTTAATTTCTAAGCCAAGTGTTGTCTTATTTTATAAGTCATATGTTAGTCTTATAATTAGTAAATTAAAGGTCAGTATAGTTCCCTGTATTGAGGTTTTGCTCGTTATATAAGTGTTGAAATAAATGAGTAAGTAAATACACTTTATAACAGGATTTGATGATATGTCTTACCAATGTACTGCATTCCCTAGTGATCTATGTAGAAGATAGCATAAAAGGTAAGATGAAGTAAAAACCATACATTCAAGTAAAATAATGTTACTGAGAAATATAATAAGGAGCAAACAATAATGCCTCATACATTATAAAAATCTGTCTTTCAATATAAAAAAAAAGGGGGAAAAGAAAATAATAACCAAGTTACAACCATTATCCAAATCATAAAACAAAAGAAAAATTACAAAAGAAAAACTAGCATAAGGCTCAGGGTTTCAGCTTGATCTGAAGCTTGGGCTTGGGAGCCTGGTCAACTGCCTCAGGGGTGATCTCTTTCTCTTTGTCCATAAGAGACTCCTGTGCAGGTAAAGTGACTAAAGCTAATTGCTTCTCAAAATCCTGAGAAGCTGACCCTGGTTGAGGGGCTTCAGTCACTTTATCCGAGAAGGGTCCCTTCTGGATCTCTTTTTCCTTGCCCTGTTCTAGCTGAGCAGTAGAAGGAGGGTGCTGAGGAGGGGCTTCACTAATCAGTTGGGGCGCGAGAGGGACTGTCTCAGTCTGCTTCGGAATTTGCAGGGCTGAGGGGAAGATAATGCTCTCTGGTCTCCTCAGTCCTGATGAAGCTTCAACCCCAGCCTGGTTGAGAGCCTCTTCCCAAGTCTGGGCACAATAGGCATGACAGATAGCAAGGACCTCAGCCCGAAGAGCGTCCTCGGTCTCAGCTACGCCGACGTCGTAGCCTTGTTGCTCAGCCTCGTCCCTCTCCTTCTCAGCTTTGATCTTGTCCTCCTCAGCCTGCAATCTGGCTTTTTCGGCCAAGTCCTTAAGCCTATTAGCCTCCTTTAGCTGCTGCCTTAGGGCTGTAATCTGCTCCTTGGCCGCAACCAACTGCCCTTTAATCTCATTGGCCAGCTTCCTTTGGCTTTCGGCCTGTGTCTCAGCACTCTTCAAGGCAGCATCAACGCTTTTCCTCTCCTGCTCCTTAGCCTTCAGCTTTTCCCTGAGATCGGCATTGCTGTTCTCAGCAATGGTCAATGTCTGCACAGCAGAAATCCTTCTTTTTTGTTCGTCATCCAACTGCTGTGTGATGGAGTGATATATTTCCTCCATTCTAAATGTACTCTGAATAGCCTATTTAAAAAAAAAAAAAACAACAACAAAACATGCACAAAAAAAAAAAAAAAAAAATATATATATATATATATATATATATATATATATAAGGATAATAATATATATACATATGAATAACATGAAACAAGTGTTATACCAAATGAAAAGAAAAGAAAAAGATTGAAAGAGTAACAATACACACCATTCCTAAAAACAGTTTGGCTTGAAGAAAGACTTCGTTCCTCCTCAGTCCTTGTAGCTCCACCATATCTTTGGGGAGTATGAGGGTTTCTTCCAATACTGAGGCCACATGGTAGCCTATACTCCCATTATAATCTCTGATCGATGCATCATCAGTCAGAGGCTCACCACCAAGCATGGGGGCTGGAAGCCATGCTTGAGGTTCGGGCAGTTGAACCTCTCCCCTCTCTGGTCCTCGGCTGGGGGCATGGCTAATTCTTTGTTGCTTGGTTGGCTTGTGGGCCTCTTCTTCACTGGAAGAATGAGTCCTTCCGACCTCTATTACTTCTTTGCCCTTAGGCTCACTTCTCCTCTTAGGGTCAGGTTGTTCAGTCCTGGAGGGAGGGGGTGGCTGAGGGGCACGAGAAGGAGATTTAGGAGGGGGAGGAGGAAGTTTAGGTTGGGCAGACCTCCCAGCCTCCCCCCTTCCTAGCTGGCTCTCCAATAACTCTTGAAGACTGCGTTGGGGTTTCCTCTGGATGCCCATGTCTTCAGGTGTGTTAGGTGATGAAGTAGATTGATTGAAGACTTCGTAATCGTCTGTGGCCGAGGTGAGGTCCACAAAACCTTCTTCCTCTTGTTCTACTTCTTCTTCCTCCTCTACTTGGAAAACTGGGGGGGGGGGGGGGGAAGATGTTGCTGCTACTGCAAGGCTGGCAACAGGCAGTGGTTCAGTGAGCGGGGAGTATTTGGGGAGAGGAACGCCTTGAGGGACTACGAACCCTTCGTAAGCGACGCTAATTCTGCGAAGCCGAGGATCCTTTGCCTTTATCACACACGAAAGAGCTTGGAATGCACGCGATATGGGATTGTAGCTGAGGATGAGATGTGCTGCTCTTAGCTGACCGTCTGACTCGTTGACGTAAATTTCAGCTTGAAGAACTCTATCCAAGCTTGCTTTGTTAACTAAGCGCAATAAAGGCGTAGTGGCGCGGGGATCTGCAATGTCAGTAGAGACAATGAGGAATAATTTTAGTACCAGTCGACAACAATGGGAATACCAAAATATGTAAAGTTAAATGTGAAAATTAAATAGTTAGTTTCCCACCTGGTTCACCCTCTTTAACTGGGCATGGTAAGCCATCATGCCATCGCCCAGAGAAGATTAGAAAATCTTCTTTTAATCCCTTGTTAGATACAGGGAGACACTGAATTAACCTAACCTCGGCGTGCCTGGATTTTAAATAATACCCTTGCTTTTTTAGGTTTTGAAGGTTGTAAATCCAGTTTATATCGTGGTGGGTTAGGTTTAGGTTCATTCTTTCGTTCAGGGCTTCTATACACCCTAACACTCTAAACATATTCGGCGCGCATTGTGTGGGGGACAACCTAAAATACCTAAGGTAATTCCTAGTAAGGGTACCCATGAGAATTGTCATTCCCCCTTCTATGAAGGCAATCATGGGGATGACCACCTTGTTTGTTTTCCTTTCATCATACCACTCACCCTGTGCCGCGTACCTAACGCCCACATGTGGAGGGATGTTATACTTAGTTCTAAAATTCCTCATTTTTTCCTTGGTGTCTACTAATTCCTTAAATCTACCCATTTTCTAAAAAGTCCTATAAGGGAAATTTTACAACAAAAGGAATAAGAGTTGGAGATAGTTTAGGAAGACTTACAGGTGTGAGAAATGGTCACCGGACAGGATTTTAGTATTTGTAGACACACAAAGGAATGAAAGAAAGAAAGAAAGTATCCGGTTCTAGAATAACGCAATCGTTTAAAGTGAAAAGAAACTGATTTGAAAGGCTATTTATAGTGGTGCAAAAATTGGGAGTGAGAATTCGCCCGCTCAAATTCCCAGAAAGCTCAACTGCCATTGGATTCTCATCCAACCGTCAAACGTGGGAGACAAAGGAGTTGCCAAAATTAAATGAAGGCACACCTTGGGCATTGAAGAGTCAGGGATGAGTTATAAGAAGACAAACACGTGTTGTTGCGATTTGACCAAACGAAACCAGATCATAAGGCAGATCAGACGAGGGAATCAAAATCCTCATTTTCTCCCGAGGAGCCGAAAAGCAAGATTTTGAGGGGCTATTGTGGGGGCCAATTGATCCCATATGTTCAAATTGTATGGGAAAAGGCTGGGTACAATATCTAGTCTCGTATGTACAGACTGCATAAGAAAGGGCCGGGCCCAATATCTAGTCCGAGGATAAGAGAATATCCGAGGACGACCAGCAAAGGAAGAGATGAAAGTTGCACTCTGAAAAGAAGTAAAGAATGCCTGTGAAGGATTTAACCATATTCGAGGACAATAGTCACCTCGGAACATCTGTCCGAGGTATCTAGTAGACTTATCAGTCTCTTAGGGTAACGCCTCGAACAAACCTTGCAACAAAGTGAATGAGAAAATATCAAATGAAGGATAAGAGTGAGAGAAAACAAATATCTGGGGGTACTGTTGCCTCCGCATTAAATGCTGGCCAGCTAACCCTCTGGCCGCATTAATGTGGAGGTGATGCCTGAACAGTGAACACGCAACCTTACAGCTAAGAATGGAAGATTCAAGAAAAGGTAAGAGAAGCGGGAAAAAAAGGATTTCCAACACCTGACCCACACGTGGATGGAGGAAATGGTAAAAAAGCCATAGTATATAATACGAAGAAAGGAAAAAAGTGAGGGACACAGAAAAAAAAAGACTAAGAAAAAAGAAAGAGAAAGGAAAAGAGAAAAAGGAAAGAATTGAGTGCACTTAGTCATAGTATTAGGGCATGTCCGATGATACTTTTTGTATAGATATATGCGTATAATTCTCCCCTTTTAACGCTATAATCCAATATCTTTATCCTAGATTCAGACTAGCTTTTTCTCCCACACTCTACAAATTTATTGTTCGGGCTTCGTGGACCTGGATCCATTCTTGTTCTGGATTCGAGTCAAATCTGGTCCTTACAATATATATATAATTTATATTATACATCTTATTGTATATTTTTAAGTATATCCATGGATATGCATGAGGTTACAAGCTAGTGTTAATATAATTGTAATCTTATATGTATGCAAGTTTAAAGTGTGCATGTATATGTAAAATAGGTGATTATTTTGGTGGCATTGTTGTTTATTATGCCCTAGTTTACCTCTCCCTGCTTCTCACCTTTTACATTTTAACTCTGGTTTGAATAGTTTTTGGTAATTTGTAAGGGTTGTACTTGAAAAGGTGAATTATCCATCTAAGGGCACCTTTCAATGGAAAGTATTTCAGATAATTATTTCTTCTTTTAATTGCCTAATGTGTGAAACCAGACCGGAGTTTATGACATTCATTGTGTAACTCCAAATCTTTTGATTATAATTTATACCCCTTTCTTTCATGCTTCAATTTGATCATTCAATTTGATTTGTAGCATACTTGTGACGCTTTGAGATTGGAATAGGCATAATCATTACACAAGATCTTAGAAGACAATGATTCACCATTAATTAATGATTTTCTAGATTAACTTATGAAAAAAAATCTGCTGTTGAACATTAAAATTAGGAGTGTGTGATCACTAATAGAATCTATTATAAAAAGGTGCAATCTGCCAGAGCACCCTGAGTTGTGACATCTATTATGATTCCAATGGCCACTCCAATTGGACTTGAAATGGCAAATGCAAAAGCATAGGCTGCACATGATAAGAAGGGACGGTTTGGAATCATACGAAGGAGAGCAATGCCCATGGCTATATATGGCTGCAAATATCTTGTGTAAAGAAATTGTCCACAAAGCTTTCCAGGCATCATCTTTTGTTTCTGCAACTCCAATTGCAATGCCCTCAAAAACAGAATGGAAACATAAGGCAACAATCAACAAAATGCTATCCCCAACTGAACCTGCAGGAGCTAGGGAGTGGTGCACGGTGCACCTATTAAGGCATACAAGCAATATATTGATTTAGTCATAAAACCACTAACAAGTTATATACCCAATACTACATCCAAGGAGGAGCTTGCTTGTCTAATGCTAACATGAAATGAATGAGCACGTATCTCACTTGATTATGTGATTGTGAAGTCCCACCATTTTTTGTGCCGTTTCCTTGCCCAACTCCACCTGAAATAAAGGAAAGATCGAATAAAGTTATCAAACAGGAAACAACCATTACACATTTACATCCTCTTTTTGAAGTCAATAGAGGAGATTCACATTTATTTGATTTGTCTAGCTTGATTTGCTTCTTGTGAGACTTTTTGCCAGCTTTATTTGCCTCTTGTAAGCTCAAACTTATTTATTTCAAAACTTTAGGGCCTGTTTGGTAATGTTGTTCTAGTAACGTTGTTAAGTGTTATGAAAATACGTGTGGGTGAAAAAGTGTTGAAGAAATATGCGTTGTGTTGTTTAAATAACGAAAACTGTTGTTTAAACAACTATACCAAACAGGCCCTTAATCATCCTAACTCCTTTTGCACCCCAATGGAAAATCACCACAGAATCCAACCCAATGTTGCAAACAACACTGTTTCTTACAAACGAGGCCTTCATATCTATATACTAAGTGTCCGTTTAGGAACAGATTATTTCGTTCAAACTAAAAACTTTTTGCTGAATAGTACTAAAAAATGCATTGAGACTCATGAATAGTAACAAAAATAAGCTGAAATTGCGAATAAGCTGAAATTTTCAACTTATCCCAAATGCACACTAAATCCAAAAAGCCTCATTGCTCACCATGGATTTATTTAAGCTACCAAAACTTGACAAAATTACCCACCTTTTCCATCTTAATTCTATCTTTTCATGTACTAATTGAATACAATCAACCTCTCAAAATAAAACAACCAGTTTCACATCTTCCAAAAACAACCAAACCAAACCGTTTCATCAAAAACCCACATGTTAGTTAAACAAAACCAAAACACCCCTTTTTGTGCTTGTTCCCCTGGAAGTTAATTTCTTCATTTATTCTCTCTCTCTCTACTTTTCAGGGGAAAAGCCGAGAGGGGAAAGAAATAAATTCAGTTACTTTTTCCATCCCATCAATTAATCAGGACCGGTATACTTTACAAGTACTATTAATTCATATATTTCACCAATTCCTAAAGCTTCAACCTTTAGGATTAACATCCCATTCATCAACATTAATTGAAATTTTGCTAAGATCCCAAATAAGAAAAAAAAAAAAAAAAAGGAAAAAAAAAGAAAAGAAAAAAAAAGAAAAGAAAAAAAGAAGAAGCTCGAGATCACCAGCCTTTTCGTCGCTTCTAAACACAGAGGAGACCACACAATCAGCAACCATGGTCAACAAGTATCCAACACAAGCCAACATGAATGCAGAAGTGTACCTTTTTGTAGTGTCGAGTTCTCAAAAGTTTCATTTGCATCACTCAAAAAGTGCATCATAGCCGTACCCAAAACCACACCCCCAGCAAACTGGGTCCCCAAAAACAAAAACCCCTCATTCCATTTTAAGAAGGTGAAACACCACCAACAAAAGTGCCCACAAATATGAGAATCAAGCACCATATCTTCACCAGTATCAATGGCTTTGATTGAAGGTTAATGCTGCCGTTTTCATTGCTATCATCGTTGCTGTCATCATGGCCACTGTGAGCTGAGGCAGAGAGGATGAGCAAGAGGAAAAAGAAGCAGAAGATGGAGAGGCAACAGTACGTTGTTTTGTATGGTGAGAATTTTTGGAGTTTTGGGATTGTGATATATAAATTTGTGAATTGGGTTTTGGGAGTTTGTGATTATCGTCAAAGGAGGGACCAAGGTCTAGTTGGCATTGATTAGTTTGATTCATTGTTTGTTTGTAGTACATAGAAGAGTGAGAGAGTACTTACTGCAAAGAAGACGAAATTGGAAACATAAAACACTGTGTTTTTTTGTACTACATAGAATATGGGAGAATTTTTAGTTTTGAGGTGGATGTTAGTTGATGTTGTAAGTTGTAACAGCTGTGTTTCGTGGGAGTTTGACGAACTTAAATCCACAAGCTTTTGCGGCAGGTGGTCTTCCACGTCGCGATTATGGGACATCTCAAGTGCATATATAACAACTAGCCTCATTGATGGGGTTTTTTATTTTTTATTTTTTGGGTTTACATGTTTTACTCATAACACGTTTATTTTATTTTTTATTTTAAAAAAGAGTTATATTAGTGTTGACTAAAATGTGAGAGAAAAATGTAGAGGCAATAGAAAAATATTTTTTTTAAGCTAAAAATTAAAAGTTTTTAAATTACTAATTTTACATGACCCTATAATTTAAATCTTAGAAATGATGACTTTGAGGGTAGAAAATCTAAATTGAGGATCCCAAATAAGAGAAACCCCTTAAATAGTAGTATAGATATTAATAATACTATTTATTCTCTTTTTAAGGTTAGACTCCATAATTTTAATTTAAAAATAAAAATAAAAAATAGTCAAAAACTTGTACAACTCCCAAGAAAGGGATGTGAGAATATTTTAAAATTATTATTTTCATTCATTTTCTTTCCATTCATTTTTCTACTCCCAAACGACCTATAAGATTAGACTCTATAATTTTAATTTTCTTTTTAAAGAAAACTAGTCAAAAACTTGTACAACTCCCAAACAAGGGAAATGAGAATATTTTCAAATTATTATTTTCATTCCATTTATTTCCTTCTTCCCAAAGGACATGTAAGTTTAGACTCTTATAATTCTATTTTTTCAAAATGGAAAACTAGTCAAAAAAGGAAAGTGAAAAATATTTTTTCATTCATTTCCATTCCATTTATTTTCCTCTACTAAAATGACCTGTAAGGTTAGACTCTAAAATCTTGTACAATAATTCACTTTAAAGTTCAACAAAACATGATATTTTCTATTTTTTTCTTCTTCTAAATATATAATTTAATAATTATAAGAATGATTTATGGATATATTTTTTTTTCTTTTATGAAACCTTTTTGTGAAGATAGTTTTTTCACATTTTCGTGTGTTTGGCAGTATTAGAAAAAAATTGTTAAAAAGAAAACTATCTTTTTTGGAAATATGGCAGCATTTGTGACAATTTGGGGATTCAGATGGGGAAAAAAAAAAAAAAATTATGATTGGACTTTGAACCCTAACCCCAATGAGAATTGTATTTTCTGCTTTTTTTGTTTTTGCTTTTTCTATGTTTTTGGTTTGGTTTTGTTTCTTTTTCATTTTTCCTTTATTTTTTTAGAGCATCTTGTTATTACTTTTTTTTAAAAATGATTTTTTCTATGTGGACATCTATTATTCGGTTGTTTTCCATTTTTCCATCTACTAGATTTTGGAAACAATTTTAGAGTTTTTATTTTTATTTTTTTTTAATACAAAAAGAAAAGAAAAACCAAATATCATATTTCCACAGGTTTTTTTTTTTTAATTTTTAAATTTAAAAAAAAATCTAAAACTTGATTTTTTTTTTAAAGGAAAGGTTTACTTTCAAGATTAATATTTGGAAAATATTTTTATGCAACATGTTTTCTTCAAAAGAAAATAGTGAGTTTTTTTAAAACATTTTAATTTTAGTGGCATATTTTTTACACAATTTTTTGAAACATAAATACTATTCTTACTTCTTAGATTTTCTATACATTTTAAGTGGAATTGAAGATATATTTTTACTAGATTGTCCTCAAAATTTTTTTTTTTTCCATTAAACCTAAGGTTTTAGGGTATTTATAAACTACATAAAAGTTCAGTCTAAAGAGTGGAATCCTCTTTTATACTACTATTTAAGGGCCTTTCTTTATTTGAATTGGACTTTTATGTAGTTTGAAAATACTCATAAACCTTATATTTAACTATGAAAAAACTTGAGAACAATTCAATAAAAATTTATCTTCAACTCCACTTAAAATGCCTACAAAATAGGACATTCTATCCATGTCTTCAAAACAAACTTATCCATTTTTAAAAAAATAGAAATTATGACACTAGTCTATACTATTATTTAAGGGGCTTCCTTTGTTTGGATTGAACTTTTATATGGCTCAGAATACCCCTAAACTTTATATTTAATAAGAAAAAAACTTGAGGACAACTCGGTAAAAATATATCTCCAACTCCACTTAAAATACCTACAAAATAGGACACTCTATTCATGTTTTCAAAACAATCTTATCCCAAAAAAAAAAAAAAAAAAATTAAAAAGAAAAATTATTACATTAGTCTATACTAGAGTACTATTTAAGGGGCTTTCTTTGTTTGATCCGAACTTTTATGTGATTCAGAAAAAACTCTAAGAAAAAATTTGAGGGTAATTCGGTAAAAATATATTTCCAATTCTACTTAAAATACCTACAAAATAGGACACGCTATCTAAGTCCTCAAAACAAACTTATCCAAAAAAAAAAAATTAAAAAGGGAAATTATGACACTAGGAAAAAATAGAAACCTTATCCGCATGCGCAAAACGTGTGTGATGAGACTAGTATAAATGGTATAAATTAGTAGCTTGTTAGAAAGAACTATTACTCTTACTGAGAGATACTATGCCCACAATATTTTCATAACAAATCATAGGTGATTGGCTGTTATTAATTCAAATTTGAACTTAACATTAAGATTACTTTTTTGCTCCAACAATAACAATTAGTAACAACCTGTCACTTAGGATTTGTTGTAAAAATGTTGTGAACATATTATTTCTTTTACTCCTTGTGTTGCAAGTACACCAGTCAGATTTTGGTTTTAAAATGTAAACAAGTTACTGATGGATAATGACATTTGAATTTGACAACTAATAATGTTGAGACTTGAGAGTTTGCAATGATTTTGGATGGATGTTGAGGGATTTTTTTTAACAAGGTTTTGTTGTTTAGTAGTTTTATAGGGAGGAAAATGATAAGAAAAGAAATGGGTGATGTCTAAACAAACTATAGGGTGCATTTTCGGGTAGGTTAAGAATTTGTAACCTTTGACTTAAAACTTGAAAATAATAACAACACAAAAAAGATTTGTGACTGTAGTCAATTTATTAAAGATTTATTTTCTAGTTTCTTTTTTTGAGGTAGATGTCTAGATGATTTATTTTCAAGTGATTGATATTTTTATAATGGCTTTAATTAATTAATTAATACCATCAAAGGGTATTGATTGAAGAATATTCAAATTGGATATTCTCATGTGCTCTTGTTGATACAGAACTAGAGGTAGAGAGGTATGGACTAGGGACTATGGTTTCTAAAACTTCTCTGGGTGTGCTTGGGCTAAATTTTGCTATAATTTTGCCCTAGAATAGCCCATCACAGTTTACATGATGGTGAATCAAGCTAACACAAGAATCTAAAATTTTATTAACAAAAAAAATTCTAAATTTTTTAGGCGTACATGACAATTTGGTATATAAACAAATAAATTATGTTAATTTGGTTCAAATCTAATTTGGATGCCATACAAATTAAAAGTAGCCAGTATATATAATATGTAAATACATATTAAAAAAATTTTAATTAGTTAACAAGAAACGCATAATATGAGGCCATGACCATGAGACTGACCTCCCAAAATATTCATAGAGTAGTGTTTTCTTTTTGATAATTTTGCTATACAGTTAAACATGTTCAGATGTTGGGTTTGAGTTTCTAGGATACCGCAGTAGAAGATAAGAAAAGTTCTAAGGTATCAACCAAAAAAAAAAAAAAAAAAGTCTAAAATATACTTGTATATAGTATAGAATTCCAGTCATAGAAGGGAAGGTCTCTCCGAAGAAAACCCTAAAACCCAATTTTGTTCCAAAAAAAAAAAAAAAAAAAAAAACCCACCACTAAAATTAACGAAGCACCTGCTATCAAACCCAAACCTACACTCAATTTCACAATTGTTGGATTGTGGGGCCAAATATCTCACAATGTGTGCAATGATTTTTGCATGATGTGTTCTCAAAAACTATATTCCAACCTAATTATCTAAAAATTGTTTTCACATTGTTTTGAAAATAAAAACATTTTGGCTCTTACCAGATGAGCACTAAATGATTCAATTTTCCATCAAAGCCATTAAATTTTAATACGAGTAGTGTTTATTACCCGAAAAAAAAAAATGCATAGTTTTACCATACACCCCCGAAAGCAGCTGGAATCATGACTTCAAGTCATGATGTGAAGTCACAATATCAAAGTATAACAAAAGTATAGCATTGGCATAGATAAAAAAATAAAAAAATAAAAAATAAGGAAACAAATGTTAACGAACTCAACAAGGTATCAGCAAATGCAAAAATGTACTCCCCAAAAAAAATTAAGTTAAAGCAGAAAGTTGTATATGTGTTCCACATATACAACTTTCAGCATCATCTCTTATGGCTTTATTATCTTGTGAGCACAAAACTGTGAGATTTGAAACATGAGATTGGCCTTCGCTGAAATGAGCTTTGGGGATCAGGGAGGATGTAATTTGTGGGAGAGAGAAACTTGTCCTATTGGTGCATGACAAGCTTGTTATTCAGCTAAGTTATTCTCTTTATGCAGTGATAACACTTTCTAAGAATACTCTCCTGACTCTTTTTTTTCTTTGCTACGATTTTCACCGAGGGTTTCGTTGTGAGATGCAAGCTGTCATGTGTTTGTGTTGTGGGTCGTCGTGGCCTCATGTTTTGCCCCCATTTTATTTTGGGCCTTTTCGGCCAATGTTTTAGTTTGGGCCTTATATAAGGCTGTGTAATGAATTGGGTTGCAACACTTATCAAGTATCAACCTTTGTAAATAGGTGCTAATTATAGGTCATAAATGTAGGCTAAATAAATGTTACAGGTAATTAATCCACACTCTTTGGGTTCACCAAACCCAATCCTTGTATCGCCATCACATCTGTCTTCCACGTCGGATCATTCTCCATCACTCCCTTTGTCGTCGTTGGATATTTCATCATCGGCCCATATTCCTCCATCTCCTTCACACCTGGGCGGACCCCACCCAGTAATCGCATGCCTCGCGTGAGAATCAATGTCCTGCTTATATATATATATTACCTTTTTGGGTGAACATATTATTTTTAATATTCATTTGGTAAGTAAACTGCTTTTTCCTCCCTATTAATTTAATAAATACTGTTTGTGTTAAAAATGTAAGGGGCAGAATTTAAAATCAATGGGAAATTTTATTTATTTATTTACCTTTGGAAATGAAGAGAATAGCAAGGCTGAGGATCATAGTGTAAGAATGATGATGGCAATAGAAGAAAAGTTCCATAAAGAGTGAATAATATTATCAAATTTCAAATATATGATTCGATATTTTGGATTCTCAATGTGTAAATTTACTTTTCTTCTATGGGGAATGTATTTCCAGTGCAAAATGAATGAAGTCAAAATCTAAATTTGGAAATCGTTTTAGGTGTATTGAGATTGATAAATAAAAGCTGCAGAGTGCTGAGAAATTATATTAAATAATGATTTATGCAACTAAGTTGGTGCATCAGATATTAACCATCTTGTTTTTGTCTAGTTTTCAAATTTCTTAGAATTTTGGCCCTGTTTCTGAATCATGGTGTTTGAATTTAACAATTTAGCATGGTGTTTGAATTTGTGTTGTTACTGTCACTACTTTTTTTTTTTTTTTTTTTTTAAGAAACAATCATGCACACACAAGAGAGGGATAATGAAATTATTGTTGCGTAGTTTTGTTATATATAGAATTTTTGTTTGATGAATTATGTGTTAACAATTTAGCATGGTGTTTGACTGGGTTTTAAGAGAAGCAAATGGTGCAGCCCACTGCTTAGCAACTTGGTCTTTATTGAATAAGCTGGCTGGTTATTTTGTTTTAGGCTCTGCTCCTCAAGTTTTCAGTGTAATTCATATGGTTTCTGCTATTTCAATAAAATCTTCTTGATTTTTTATTATTGTGGGAAGATTACATTTTGTCCTTGAAATTTGTTGAAGTTGGATTTTCCTCCCTTAAATTTTTATAGGGTGGTAATCAAATGGAGCTTTCTGTATAGTCTCAGGATAAACAATTTTGAGGTTTTGAGCTTTCTACTATGTGGGTCCCACGTGAGTATGTGTGTTGGAGACTAGTGTACGAATGATCTGACACCAAACAATGCGAATTCTTTGTAATGTGATTGCATGGAGATATGAGTCCTGTTATTTATTGACTTTAGTCATTTGACATAGGTGGCAACCAGGGACGGCAGTAACCGATTTACTTTTTTCTATTCAATGTATATATTGCTTTTATCATAATCTAGAGGCCTAGGGAGAAATTATGGAATACTAGACCCTATCATTACAGTTTGTTAGAAATTATGGAATGCCTGACTTTATACGTTAAACTAGTTGATACTTTTAATTAGATTGTTTCTAGTTCCTCTTGTATCATATCCTTAGAGCTTAAGATCATTAAGTACTTTGAAATATAATGTCCACTGGATTTATATAATGTCTCAAACTCTACATTGAAATATTCTTTTATGCAGGTTTTTCCACTGGATTTAGTACTCTTTTTCGGTTGAGGACAACTTAAGGTGTGTCCCTCATTGAAGATTTTTTAAAAAATTTAATCCAACTTTAGATGGAACGGAATTGGGTAAAGCTTAGGAATAGAGCTCTTCTTGAGTATAGACAAGGAATTAAAGACTTCCTTGATTTTACGTTTGAGCATACAACAATGGGGGATAAAATTTATTGTCCGTGTAAGAAATGCAATAACTACTTTGCAAAGACTAGAGATGATGTTGAGGCTGATTTGCTTACTATTGGTATTCTCCCAAGTTATACTCATTGGTTTAGACATGGTGAGGAGAGACATTTTCAAACATGTGATAGTTTGGATAGTGATGATGAATCAGACGGGGATGGCTTTAGTGAGATGGTAGAAGATTATTGTGCAGCCTTTAATGCAGCCAGTTGTGTAGCTGGAGATTCGAGTGGCGACAGTACTCTTGAAGAGCCTAATGATGATGCAGCTAACTTTTTTTTGAAACTAGGAGATAATGAGCAGAAACTTTTTCTAGATTGCAAGTATACAAAACTGTCTTTCATTGTGAAGTTACTTCATATTAAATGCCTTAATGGTTGGACAAACAAATCGTTTACTTTGTTGCTTCAATTGTTGAATGATGCGCTTTCTAAAGTTATTGTAGAGTTGCCAAATTCATTATATGAGGCAAAGAAGATGATTCGGGATTTGGGTCTTGATTATTTGAAGATAGATGCTTGTAGAAATAATTGTATGTTGTATTGGAAGGAAAATTCCAACAAAAGTGAGTGTCAAGTTTGTGGCCTCTCAAGATGGAAATCAAGTGAAGAGAGAGTAAGGGGTGAAAAAGTCCCTCACAAGGTATTGCGTTATTTCCCAATAACACCAAGGCTCAAGAGGTTTTTCTTGTCAAAAAAGACAGCTTCCTACATGACTTGGCACCATGATAAGCGTGTTGATGATGGTCTATTAAGACATCCGGCTGACTCTAAGGCATGGAAATTTTTTGATGAGATACATGAGTCATTTTCTTCTGAGAAGCGCAATGTTAGGTTGGGTTTAGCAAGTGATGGGTTTAATCCATATGGAAACATAAGCACCAGTCATAGCACATGGCCTGTTGTCCTTGTTCCGTATAATTTACCACCGTGGATGTGTATGAAGCAATCTTATTTTATGCTAGCATTGCTCATTCCAGGACCGAAAGGTCTGGGAATTAAAATTGATATTTATTTGCAACCATTAATTGATGAGCTGAACAAATTATGGGAAGTTGGTGTTACTACTTTTGACTCCTCTAGAAATCAAAATTTCAATATGCGTGCAGCAGTTTTATGGACAATTAATGACTTCCCAGCATATAGTAATCTTTCTGGTTGGAATACAATGGGTGCTTTGGCATGTCCTTCTTGTCATAATGAAACAAGTTCTTCTTATTTGCAAAATGGAAGAAAGTTTTGTTTCATGGGGCATCGACGCTTCTTGCCAATCAAGCATAGATGGAGATTGGAATCTAAGAAATTTGATGGTAAGAGAGAGATTGGTTTATCCCCTAAACAACTATCTGGAGATGATGTGCTTAGTCAATTATGTGATCTTGAATTCTTGATGATAATTGGTCGAAGAAGAGTATATTTTTCAAATTACCATATTGGAGAACCTTATTATTGAGAAATAATTTAGATGTTATGCACATTGAGAAGAATGTGTGTGATCTTGAGATATTTTCATTAGGGTTGTTCCAATAAGATTAAATTTCATAAGATTTAGAAATTTTCATTAGGGTTGTTCCAATAAGAACCTTATGATTTAGAAAACTCATTTGTGATCTTGAGATAAACCTTTTGAAAGCTTCTGTGAAATATTGTTCCAATAAGATTAAATTTCATAACCTAAACTTGCATTTTACAGATTTTTGATTTATAGAAATAACTCGAGGAAAACTTTGAGCTCTTGCTATTTGGAAGAATATAGCTTTCGTCTCCGCTTTTGAAGTTTTATGTACTTGATCTATAATAATTTTCTTGGTAGTGTGAGAATATAGGTAATGGGTTAGTCTAAAAGCTACTATGGATCAGTTCATTATTGCTTTTATCATTACAAATTTTAGTTGCTCTGTTGAGTTGTATCACCTCACAATCAGCCCAATCTAGTAGTGATCACTAAGGTATGAAGATCATCTCAAGCTAGTCACCGTTTTGGTACTATTGGATAAATTTGGAATGACTTGTTGAGCTGTTGGTACTAGTTTGCTTTTGCAATCCTTAACTGATTTATATAACATCTAACTGATTGCTCGAACAAAATGCGTACTGGATTGCTATTGTTAACAAGAAGTCAAATAATAATATGAATGACTTAATCTTTTCACTGGCATGCTTTGGTTGGCACATTTCCATGATTTGGCAGGCTTCTCAAATGATTATATATATGGATAAGTTTGGTGCTGATGTATATCTGATTTATCTATTGAAAGTTCAATGTTGTGATATTCTGTTCCTTTAGTCTGATTGTGAAATTTCCATTTTTGTTTTTTTCAGGTGGCTTTGCTGTTAATTTGGGTTGCTGATATAAGGAAACATGTGAAGAATTTAGAATTTTGGAAGGGACACGTATATAAAGCTGTGCATGTAACCGATTTTTATTTCCTTTCATCACCTTTGGCCTTATATAGGATGTATTAGGATTTGTTCTGTTCACCTACTACCATGTCAGATTGTGCAAAGAACCTTGTTTTTACAATTTAAAACTCTTGCCCCTGTTGACTATTGAATTAGATCATATAAATATTGATCGGGTTAATCTGACTTTTGGTATCATATAAATTCATACAATTATGAATTTTTGTGTATGTATATATATATACATATATATATATATATATATATATATATATATATATGTTTGTGCATGATTGTGGTTTTTAAAAAAAAAAAAAAATAAATAAAATCCTGTTTTGAGGGTCAAAAGACCCCTTAAATAACCTTATTTATCAAGGGTTGTAGATATAAATTTTTTAAACCTTGGTAAAAGGTTATTTAAGGGTCTCTTGACCCTCAAAATAAGATTAGAGCACTTATTTTAAGGGCCACGAAGGCTGTTAAAATTTATTTTTCGACGGTATATATTTCGAAGGTTATTAAGGGTCAATTGGACTCTTAAAATAAATTTTTTCAAGGGTTTTTAATACTTTTTTAAGGGTTTTGACCCTTGAAAAAAGTCAAATTTGTTGTAGTGGCAGCACAAGATCGATATAATGTTTTGGACTCACTTGGGCTTCATCACTGATTCACAGTACCGCTACCCATTGCCACACGTCCTATCTTCACACTTGGCATCACCCTAATCGCTTGACCGTCCATACAATTTTACTATTTGCTAGTTACACTGTGCGATTTCTGCTGGGTACCTGGGAGAAAATTAATTATGTTTCGGGAATAGGTATGTACTCTTTCTCACATGAGGGTAGACCACATGTGAGGGAGATGATGCACATTTCCGAAACATGGTATACTCTCTCCCATTATGAATAGATGGAGGCCTACCGGCCATGAATTTTTCATGTTACTTTCTCTTCTTTTTTTTCTTTTTTTTTTTGTATGGATTTTGTTTGATTTTTCTCCATTCTTGTTCTTTTAATTTTCTATATATCAACTTCAATAGTTAATTTAAACATGGTTACTTAAATTCCCTAATTGATTTCAACTTTGTAATTACATTAATCAGTGAGTTACATTAGTGATTTTAAGTATATTCTTTGGGAGATAATTTTGTTTATACTAGGATTAATTCTTAGCTACTCCATCCGGAACATGGAGAATGATATTTCCTCCCCTCACATTCATAGTGGGGTCTACTAATTAAATTTATGGTAAAGTCAACCATTAATGTGAGAGGAAGGAGTAAATTTTTTTTAAGGATGGCAATTGAGTAGTGCGAGGCTGAAGGATGGGGTCTTCGTCTTTACCTTACATGATTTTGTCTTGCCTCATCCTCAACCCATGATGCGAAGCTAAAATCTTACCCCATCCCTACCCCATTATCTTTGCGGGATGGGTCAAGCAGGGTAAAACAAAATTATCATTCCTAAATTTCTCCCTAATATAAGGGTACTTAAAAATTTTCCTTATACTAGTACTATATCAATCAATTTCTAAATTTCTCTGTACTTTAAGAGTGCTTAAAAATTTTCTTTATACTAGTATCATGTAAATCAATACAATCATATATATGAATTTCATTGAAGTTAATTTAAGAAGTCAAGGTACAAAACTTAATATTAAGAAATTGTACTTTAGTTTATTCAATATTAAATTTGAGAGAACGTGTCCTTTCAAAAGAATTAGAGAGAACATAAATGCATAGTGAAAGTCCTACATGGTGACAAGGTTGGCAACCTTATTGCTACAGTGTTATTTTTATAGTTTTATTTTTTACCGTATCATGTCAGAATCTTACATACTGTACAATTATAATGCAGATGGGGTGGTTAAATGAGGTTCTTCGACTATACCCATCAGCACCAAACTTACAAAGGCAAGCATGAGAAGACCCATCAAGTAATTAGAACTTAGAACCCCATACTGCAAGCAACCAGGGGCGAAGCTATGTGTAAGGGTCCCCCCCCCCCCAATTTTGAAATATATATATATATAATTATTTTAATATTTTCTAAATTTAGTCTAAAAAATAAGAGTTGGCTTCTCCCAAATATTTGATCTAGTCCAATGACGCTTTAAAAAAAAAAAAAAATTGGTCTAATAATTATAGACATAACATTATTTTTCACAATTATATTTTTTATTGTAAAATATGCTCTTATATCTGTTAAATATTTGATAAAGTTTGGTACCAAACATATTTGAATCTATATATTTTTCAACCAATTATATGGCATTTAACAAGTAATTGACTCATTAAAAAATAATATTACTAAAACTATACATGAAATGTCTCTTTAGTTACTACATAATGGGTTAGAGTAAGATAGCTTTATATATGTTTGAAGCCTAACTTATTCCTCCAAGTTTTGGATCATTCATGTTTTTGAAAATTTCATTAGCTCAATTGAAAGATTTTTTACTTACTTTAGTATAAAATTTGATAATTTGTATCGATCGAAATTGAATTTTTTTAAGAATTTCACTATAAAAATAGTAAAAATGAATTTTATTTTATGTAAGATCGCCATCAAACATAATTTTGATTGAAATTACTATGCTATTTTTGTTGTTGTTTAGTGTGTGTATATATATAACTTATCAAATAAAAAAGTGTGTATATAATAAAAAAGAGTGTATATATGTATGTAGGGTTGTCTTGATAAATATATTAGAGTCGCAACTTGGCTCCCCAAACAAAAATTCCTGGCTCCGCCCCTGATGTAACCCAATAAAATAGAGAATGAAAGACATTTTTATGATCCAATGATAACTCACTTGCAACACATGCTATTTATTCTTTTTCTTTTCAAACAAATAGAGTGTAGTGAAGTAAGAACTAAAAACACACACAAATAAAACCTAAAATCCCACAAAAAAGTAACAAAGGCCCACCGAGAATAAGACCACCTTGTTCAAGAAAACAGCAAGAGATGCATACAAATATTCATAAAGAAGATATTTTTTGTCTTCTTAAAAAATGAAGAAGGTATTTTTTGATATGTGAAGTATGTATATCAGTACCACGATGAAATATTTTGAAGTAGGAGGAGTTGGGAATTGGGAATTAGAGAGAGTAGTATCATATGTATACTATATAGAGCTTTCTTTTGTTGGTCTTCGGAATGGGAGGAGTGGAAACAGAAGGCGGGCCTTGTGGTTGCGGTTTTGACTTTATTATTATTATTATTATTATCTATATATATATATATATATATATAAAACCGAAACCTTTAAAACTCCCACAATTTTCCACGTCAGCATTATTAAAAAAAAAATTTTGATTTAAAAAAAAAACCGATAATACATAAAACCCAATAATACAAAAAACTAAATTTTGATTTTCTTTTTCTCCTGTTCTGCTTCTCCTTCCCTGTTCCACTTCTCTGTCATCCAATACACGCCTCACGGTCAAACCTTCACCGTCATCCAAAACATTCTCCATCGTCCAAAACAGACCCTACGGCTAAAGCCCTTCTCCATCATCCAAAACCCAGACCCATATTAGCTCCAACAAAACCCGATCCCATTCCCCTTCTTCGTCGTCCAAAACGCCTCTAAAGTGATTCACTCCAATCGCAGATACAAGTTGGCCAAACCTCTTCTCCGTCTCAGACCATTCTCTCTGTATTTCTCAATTAATCTATGAATAATACCTTTTCCTATTGTCTTTAATTAGGTTTTTCTGTCAATTTAGGGATTTTTTCTTTAATTAGGTTTTTCTATCATTTTAGGGATTTCACTTCCTAACCCTTGGGTGTGTTGGGTTTTGGCCGTCAACTGCAACTGAAAGCAATCTCCTCTGTAAAGGAAGTCCAAACTCGAGGTAAGAATTCTGATTTGCTCTTCAATTGAAAACCTACCTGCCCAGTTATTCTTCCAATATAATGTTCTTTCTCCACTTCAATTGTTCATGGAATTTTTTTTGTGGTTGTGGGTGATCTACTTTGGTGTTTTGGGTTGCTATGGCTGAATGGTTGGCCTTTGGTTTGCCGGCATTAAAAAATGTTTTTTTTTTTTTTTTTTTTTGAGACGGATTTGCTGGGCGGGGTAACAAACTAATAGTGGTGTTCATGGGTTGCAATAAGGTTATCCTCATGCCCAATTCTTTTGTTTTATGTATTGAATATAAATTGGATTTTCTAGCTGAAGCCTGAAATTGGTGGTATATCAATTTTCTGTCAATAAGTTTTTAATTTCTAGATTAGATTATTCTAATTTTTTTTTCGAGTTCTTTTGTTTCAGCACCTATACATCAACTAAGTTCTATTTCTTGGCCATATTTGTTAGGTGTTTGACAATAGGCCTACAAGAGTAACTATGTACATGGGTTGTCAATTGAAATAAGAAAACAGTTGAATGTATTTCTTTATAATGGAAACTCAAAATTTATATGTAGAGGAAAGTTTTAGAATGTATCTCTTTCATAAGGTTACTTTTACCAAATCATTTTTGCCAGTATGTATCTCACAAATTTAGCTTTTGCGTAACAGGTCATTGTTTGGCAACATCTACATGGCTCCTCCTTCCATGTCTATTTGTGCAGTTTTGTTTGCCTTATATAATGTTGTACGTAAGCACAACTACAGTACCCAATATACTTCCATTAGGGTGAGATATAAAGTAAGATCTCAAAGGTAAATGCCTTTGGTAGGTTTTGACTTACTAATGGTTGTATTTATTAAATAGTTGCAAATCCTTTGTCTTTTAATTGTGCTACTGATTCTTGGGGGAAATGTTTTGATGATCCATGTTTAGTTTATCAATTTATCCATAAAAATGTATTTGGTACTCCAAGAACCCGGTTTTGGTCTATACAAAACACCCGTATCTTGAATGTGTCTAACTTTTGATTAGGAAGCTTCTATACAAAAAAAAAACTAGATGGTTCTAATGTGAAATGAGTCTGCCATCATGATATGTTAGATAGTTGATGCAGAATCTATTTTATAACTTATATTTATGACAATGATGGTTAATATCTTAGACATTGTTACCTGACCGGGGTGTAGTTATATGCAAAATGGGGTGCACCGACTTGACCTTTTTTGAAGGCTAGGTTATTTCTGTTAGTATGCTGGATTATTTTTATGTGTGTTATTTCAAGTCCACCCTTTGGAAACTATGTAGATATTTATGTGTGCTATTATCTATATTTGTTACTGGGAGTGAAACTATGGAGCACTTTGGTTTACTAATCTCTTTAAATTGTGTTATTTTAATTCAAAACTTTTGAATAAGGTTCTAAATGATGTATTATAAATTTTTGGGTGTCAATGTTAGTTAGTTACTATTTTGTTATATTAGATATTACCCATAAGATAATTTTAGACAAGCTATGAGTTTTCCATATTTGAAAAACTGAATCTTTATCCAAATATACGGAGGCTTAAAAAGTAAAATTCCATTTTAAATTTAGGGATTTAAAAGGATTTTGTTAGGTTCTAAAGATTTAGGTTTTATGTATTTAGAATCCTAATTTGTATTGTTGGCAAACCATGATCAAAACAATGTATTTAAGTTGTTTTAGAAGTGCTCAAATTTGGTTCTTTGTTGTAAAGTTGGAATGTAATACTAAGCTATTTAAAAAACTATTTCTGTACATTTCGATCGATCGAAGCTTAGGCTCGATCAATCGAAAATTGTACCTGACGTTTTTTAAATAGGTTTTCCAACTCAGCCCTAAAGAGTTTTAATTGGTTTAGGTTTCTAATTTACCCTAGGTATATAAGGGAAACCCTAGCAACGTTTTTGTGTTGCTCATATTGCGGTTTATGTGAATCTCTTGTGAGATCTTTGAGGAGGTTTCCTTCACATAAACTTAGGGTTTTCAAGGAGAAGATTTTTCTACACCTTGATGATCATTCCAATTGCTGCCATTGAAGCTTAAAGAAAACACAAGCGGGTGTGCTTGTATTTGGTGGTGAATCCAAGAAAGAAGGAGTCCGTGGATTTGGAGCTTGCATGTGGTTGTGTCAGTAAATTCTACTGGTGGGTAGCAATAAGAAGTCGAGCGTGGGGGCTTGTAAGTCTTATTGTATGAACTTCGATTCTTTCAAGATAGTGGATTCAAGTTTACCTTGAGGATAGCTAGGTTAAATCCTTCCCAGGTTTTTACCGGTTTGGTTTCCTGGGTGATCATATTTTTGTGTTCTTTATATTTCCGCTGTTATACTTGATATGATTATTTGATTGTGTTAACCTAGATTTAATTAATTTGACTAAGTAACAACTTGGCTAAATTCCTAGGTTAATCCAATTGTTTTAAGGGGTCTAAAAACCAACAAGTGGTATCAGAGCGGGTAGTTCTTTTGTTTTTGATCCTTTGATCTTTGAGTTGATCCTTGACCCCTGTTGTCATGGAACACGGACACTCTCTAGTTATTCCTCCTCACTTTGATGGGAATAATTATGCTTATTGGAAAGTAAGGATGAAAGCATTCCTGAAATCCATTGATGAGAGAGTCTGGAACTTCGTTGAATACGGATGGGAGAAGCCCACTACTCCTGTTATTGAGTGACAAACTTCTCAAAAAGAAGCAGCTGCGTTTAATAGCAAGGCTATGAATGCTATCTTTAACGCTGTTTCTATGGAGGAATTTAAGAGAATCTCAAATGTTGAGGTTGCTCATACTGCTTGGAATATCCTCCAAACTGTGCATGAAGGCACAAAGGCTGTCAAAATAAATAAATTGCAGCAATTAACTTCTAAATTTGAAAGCATTAGGATGTCTGATGATGAATCTTTTGATGAATTCTATGCTAAACTGAATGATATTGTTAATTCTGGTTATAACTTGGGTGAAATTTATGATCAACCTAAAATTGTTAGAAAGATTCTTAGATCTTTAACTGAGAACTTTAGACCCAAGGTGACTGCCATAACTGAAAGTAAGGATGTGGACTCCATCCCTGTTGATGAACTTGTAGGATCTCTTCAGTCCTATGAGTTGGACCTACCTAAAACTATCAAATCCAAATCAATGGCTCTTAAGTCAGTTGATGATGTTGAAGTTGGTGGATTTGATGATGAGCTCTCTGCTACAGAGATTGCTTACCTTACCAAGAACTTTAGAAACTTTCTCAGAAATAACAATAGAAAGGCAAGAGGTGTGAACACTGCTGAACCTAGAAATTTTAGGAAGAATGATCCCACTAAGGTTAACAATATTGATAAACCTAGAGAAAAAGTAGGTTAATCTTCTAATAATTCTATGGGTTCTCAGTGTTTTGGATGTCAAGGGTATGGCCACATGAAATTTGAATGTCCTACTTACTTGAAATCTAAGGGTAAGGCTATGGTTGTAACCCTTAGTGATGGTGAAGTTTCTGATGATGAGTCAGAATGTGACGAGGATGGAAACTTCATTGCTTTCACAGCTACTGCTGTAGTGAGTGAAAGCATATCTGCTGAAGAGAACCCTTTTGATGGGGAACTCTTTGAAGATGCAGATCTTCAAGAGGCCTACTATAAATTTTGCAAAGTTGCTGTAAAGGATGCTATGAGTGTTGAACTTGGCCTGAAAAAGATTGAATTTCTTGAGCTTGATAAGAAGAATTTGCTTGTTAAATTGTTTGATGCTAATGAACTTTTGAACAATGTGAAAACTGAGAACATGTTATTGGTTGATAAAGTTAAATCTTTGGAACTTGATTTATCTGTTGCTAGATCTGCTAGTTCTAAACTTGATCAACTGTTAAGTGTTCAAAAGTCTCCTTCTGACAAATCTGGTATAGGTTATGTTGAAAGTATCTCTGTGTTTGCTCCCCATTCCACACACTTTGTTCCTTCATCTTCTTCTGAACCTTCTGTGAGTGAGGTTGTGAGTGAAACTGTCAAATCCCCTGTTAGTGAGGTAGTTAAACCCATTGAAGTTTCATCATCTAGGAAGATTAGGGTTGATCTGAAAGAATCCAAACCTAAGGTGTCTACCATTTCTAAGGACAAGGTGCATGGTAAGCCTGCTTGGGTGTGTCATTTTTGTGGGAAGTTTGGACACATTCGTCCAAACTGTTACAAGCTGCAAGCTGCTAAGAGAGCAAATAAGCCAAAAGTGCCAGTGCCTCAAGCACAAAATCCTATAGCACTTATTGGTGAATTGGTAAAGGCGCTCAACCTTTATTCCAATCTTGGAGTTGGAAATCATTCTAATGTGAATACAAACTCCAATGCTCGTGGTGCATTTAAAAAGTTTTGGATGCAAAAGACTCAAACTAACTGAGTTTTTCTAACATGGTCCTTGTGCTTCATTGCTTTTTCCTTTGTGACCATTGTTCTTTGGTTTTTGTGTTTTTTCCTTTTGTCTCTAGGATTTGCATTGCATTACATTCATGCATTTCATTCTAGGTGTTTTTTTTTTATTTTTTAATATAAAAAAAAAAGGGAAAAAGGATGGAAAGAAAAAGGAAGCACATCATTGTTCTTGCAATATTCTCTTTGTTTTTTGAAAACAAGGTTGGTTAATTTATTTTCACATGACATGTTTGTTGTACTTTGTTTAGCTTTGATGAGCTTATTTATTGCACTTTACTAGTGAAAGCTTTGTTGAACATGTTGTGTGGGAAAGATGTTTATGGTGTTTATCACTTTATTTTAATGTTGAAGTCACATGTTGTTTGACTGTCGGACTTGATATTTTTGAGAAAGGCATAAATAACCATCTCACCACTGTGCACTAGCCAATCATGAACACCTTAGTACATATTATAAGATTTTGTGCTCGAGAAAGTGTAGCACATGCACAAAAAGAACATAAGGTGAAGCCTTGGTTTAAATGATAAATCTCTTACATTAAAATTGGTGTGTATTATTAGGCTGAATGCCAAATCACTTAAATTAAAAATTGGTGTGTATATTATGAGGCAAAATTCAAGAAACTTACATGATTGCAAGCTTATGTTCTAGGAGATGTGGGAGTTATATGATGTAACTCTTTAGGTGATAGTCTCTTTTAAATTCCATGTGATGAATTGTGTAGACTTTGTGATTGATTTTTGTTCTCATATCACCTCACATGTATCTCAAGCTTTTGCTAGTTGCACACACAACACAAGTTACTCTTTGCTAAACTTTGTACATGTAATTGTGTGTGTTTATGGTCTGACCAACCACGTTTGAAAATTACATTGAGTTTTTATGCAAAAACTGTTTTTGTTGCTTTAAAAATGGGGGAGATTGCTTAAAATCTAAATTTCTGGAAAATTGGGTTTAAATCTTGTTTTTGGGAAAGCATTTCATCTCATAGTCATGCATTTGTTTTGTTATATTCAATGCTTTGAGGTAAGTTTTTCAAAATCTGGTTTTTCTCTCAAAAAGCTGTTTTTTCCAGAATTTCGATTGATCCAATCTATTTTTCGATCAATCGAAATTTTGCTTTAAAATTTATGTGAGCCTTTGCCTGGTTCGATTGATCGAACCTGATTTTTGATCAATCGAAGATCGTATTTCAAGTTTTTTAAAACAGTTCTTTGACTGTTTCAAATCATCTTTTTCAAAAAGTTTTTCAACTTTTCTTCTCTCTCCGACTTGGCAAGGCAGCACATCACATTTTTTGTCATTTTCTTCCTCAATTTTTGCAAGGTTTTCCTCCCTCAAGGCCGGTATGACTATTCTATCCCTCCTTTTTGTTTTATTTTCATGATTTCATGCATTTTTTCATGCATTTAAGGGATATTTTTGGACCTCTCTATTTTTGGGATTTTTGATGATTCAAGGCTTGTTTTCTGAAATTGATCATTGGGTTTTGATGGGATATTGGTATATTCATGATTGGTATTGATTAATTTGATCAATTTGGGGCTTTATGAAAAAATGAAAATTCTAGGGTTTATGCTTAAGACCGATTTGGGGATTTTATTAAATTGAGTTCAAATTGATGAAATTGGCTTGTTTTTTTGATGTAATTGATCATTCTAATTAGTTTTCTAACTTGTGTAATGGTCAATTAGTCAATTTCCTTTTGAAAAATTAACAAGTGGTTGATTTTTTTTTTTGGGTTTTTGTTAGAAACTCTATGCTTAAGCCAATTTTGTGAATTTGAACTTAATTTGGACCTCATTGTCTGCATTAGCTCATGCATCATATCATTTAATATGTTCATGCATCATATAGTTCTTCTTGTTCTATATTTTTTTTGGCTAACTTGCAGTCTACCCTTGGTTTTGTTTTTGTTGTTTTTCCCTTTTTTTGTGTGCTCTTGTTCCTTATTCTAGCACCATGCCTAGGAAGACTAGAGTTAATAGGGTTCCCTCTACCCCTGCTGTGTCTCCTCCTAGGGTTCAGTTGTTTAGGAATGAGCGTGTGCGTGAGGCCTATGAGAAACTTAATAGTAAACGTAAGATTTGGGCTGAGCGTTCTGTGATTCTTGATGAGGTCAATCCAGTTATTAGGGCTAATCTTGAGTCTAAAGGTTGGTTGTCACTCTTAGAGATAGATCATCCACCCCCGACCGCTTTGATTAGAGAGTTCTTCTCTAATCTCACATGTCACATCTATGATTCCAAAACCGTTGTTCGGAGTTGGATACGAGGTGAAGAGTTCACCATTACCCCTAGGGTAGTGGTTGAGGCTCTTGGGGTTCCGATTGTCACTGATCCGGTCTATCCCTATGATGAGTCACCTCCTATTGATGAGGTCATGTCACACATCACCGGATCATCTATCCAGTGGGGTTCTGATCCTTGGATCACGTCTTCTGCGCTTACTGAGACCGCATATTTGTTTCTTCGAGTTGCTTGTCATTCCTTGTGGCCCATTTCTCATCTCCATACCATCCCTCTGGAGCGATGTGTGTTTCTATATGCATTTATGTCTGGTGCTTCTATCAGTTTTCCTCACTTGTTCCTTCGTTCTTTGAACGAAGTTCATAGGAGTTCTGCCGTAGGACATGCGCTTATATATCCTATTTTCATTCATAGGATACTTTTGTCTTTAGGTCTAGCTGACTTTCCCTCTAGTGAGCCTGTCCATGTTGTTGGTCCTCTAGGTGCCACTTTCCTTCGTCAGAGGGCTGCTCATTTGAGAGCTGATCCTTCGGTCTCTCATGGTGCATCCTCTAGTAGTGTCCCCACTCCTCCCTCCTCTGCAGGTGCTGCTGAGACTTTTGGTGCTGCTGAGACTTTTGGTGATGCTGTTGTTACTGATGTTCCTCCACCGACTACTTCGGATGATTTCGACATTTGACGTACGTTGGATCTTGTCTTGACCGTTCAGGCGGCTCAAGGACAGGTTTTGGTGGACATTTTGGATGAGATTAGAGGTCTGCGAGCAGATTTGGAACGGTTTTGGAGTTCTTCATCGCCACCTCCTTTTGATGATGGATTTTGATTGCCCTTTGGCTTTCTGTCCCAAAAATGGGGAGTACATATGAGAGATGTTTTTGGCATTCTCTATACTTGTTTTTGTTTTAGGGGGAGACTTTATTTTTGTATGGTTGGAGCTTCTGGAGTTGTTTAGATTGTATCTAGGTGCTTCACTTTGTACTTTGTCTTTTAGCTCTTGCCACATTGTTTTTGTTTGGGTTATACATGTTAGGGGGAGTATACTTTGTGGTTCTTGTTTCAAACTTCTTATTGATTTATGATTATGAGTTCTTCATTATTATATGTCTTTATTGTTTGTGTTTGAAGTCAAGATTTTTATTTTTCTTTACTTGTATTTTTTTCACATATGCGGTTATGCATTTTGTTTAAGTGTTTCAGGAAATATACATGTTGATTCATTTGAGCTGCTGTCTACTCTTGCAACTGATGGATAGTAGTTAGATTAAATTTGTGTTTTTGAGCATTATTTTGTAAAGGGCTTTTACTTGTAAACTTTGAGCTATTTAAGTTGTGTTTTGTCACGGATTGCCAAAGGGGGAGTTTGTTAGGTTCTAAAGACTTAGGTTTTATGTATTTAGAATCCTAATTTGTATTGTTGGCAAACCATGATCAAAACAATGTATTTAAGTTGTTTTAGAAGTGCTCAAAGTTGGTTCTTAGTTGTAAAGTTGGAATGTAATACTAAGCTATTTAAAAAACTGTTTCTGTACATTTCGATCGATCGAAACTTAGGCTTGATCAATCGAAAATCGTATCTGATGTTTTTTAAATAGGTTTTCCAACTCAGCCCTAAAGAGTTTTAATTGGTTTAGGTTTCTAATTTACCCTAGGTATATAAGGGAAACCCTAGCCACGTTTTTGTGTTGCTCATATTGCGGTTTATGTGAATCTCTTGTGAGATCTTTGAGGAGGTTTCCTTCACATAAACTTAGGGTTTTCAAGGAGAAGATTTTTCTACACCTTGATGATCATTCCAGTTGCTGCCATTGAAGCTTAAAGAAAACACAAGTGGGTGTGCTTGTATTTGGTGGTGAATCCAAGAGAGAAGGAGTCCTTGGATTCGGAGTTTGCACGTGGTCGTGTCAGTAAGTTCTACTGGTGGGTAGCAATAAGAAGTCGAGCGTGGGGGCTTGTAAGTCTTATTGTATGAACTTCGATTCTTTCAAGATAGTGGATTCAAGTTTACCTTGAGGATAGCTAGGTTAAATCCTCCCCAGGTTTTTACCGGTTTGGTTTCCTGGGTGATCATATCTTTGTGTTCTTTATATTTCCGCTGCTATACTTGATATGATTATTTGATTGTGTTAACCTAGATTTAATTAATTTGACTAAGTAACAACTTGGCTAAATTCTTAGGTTAATCCAATTGTTTTAAGGGGTCTAAAAACCAACAGATTTATTTTTTGGTATTTTGATTAGTTAGATTTTGTTTTAATTAAGGTATTGATTTAGACTTATTCTTCTTCATCTACTGTAATTTTAGAAGGTTGTTTATTCATTTGAATGAAATTGATACGTCTTTTTGGTGGTTTAATTGTTCTGATAATGATTGATTTTGTTTATTTGTTTGGTGTTTTCAGGTTCCCAAAGCGGTTTATTTAGGCTATTATCGGATTGGCCTCAACCTCCGACTCATGGTTTGAGTTTTTCACAAAGATAGTGCTCAGTAAAGGCGTTACACGCTGAACCAAAACGTAATGATTTGATGGGCCCCGGTGAGTGCAAAAGTTTGAGTTTGAATTTTTTTTACATAGTCATTATCTTTTTCAATCATTTGTTATTATTTTAATGATTTAATTTAAAATAGATTTCTTTAAACAACTTCATTTCAAGCAGTATCATCCTTATTAGTTTATGTACTTTGATGACATGGTTCCTTATGCTCTGAAGAGTGAAGGAGTTTGTGTATGGGGCTTGCAAAAAATATGATGGGGATGTGCAGAGTGATGTGTTAGCGTAAGATTTGTGTCTATATGAGGATAATTTGTGCTTGACATATTGTTCATTGTAGCTTTTGCTACTTTTGTTGTAAATGAATGGACCTAGGGTTGTATTTTAAAATTTTTTTTATTTAAGATCTAAAAAAAGGTCTCCATATGTTTTATTTTTTATATTTATTTTTATTTTTTTAAGGTATTGATATCTTGGATTTGTATAAAAATGTTTGCTTTCTTTGTAGGGTTTGGTGTTGTTGGCACACAAAAAGCTCATTAGGGAGAAGCTTGTAGAAGAGGCTGAATAGAACGTCAAGCAGGGGAGGCCAAGAGGGAATATTACTTGGTAACAAGTATTTCATACTGGACTGCATTGTTCAAGAGCTACTGCTGCATTAAGGTTGCATCAATTAAGTGCTACTACATATTGAGGCAAACAAATTTATTTCTATGCACTCTCAATCAAATTAAATCATTTTGAGTTCAAGCCTAAGGTAGACTTGGCAGTGTATGAAAATTGAGGAATAGATGTCTTGATTTGGTTGGGTGAAAGTTTTTGAATTAGCGGAGTGAATGTATTTTTATATTGCTGATTTTTTTCCCATTTAGATTGGAGTCTCATGCATTCCTTTTTTTTTATTTTTTATTTTTTTATTATTTTTTTATTTTTTATAAAAAAAAAAAAAAGAGATCTCAAATTTCACATGCCTTTTTTTCAACTCTTTTAAATAACAACATTATTACTGTGCTCTTTTTTCTTTGTTTAGTTGTGTGAGAGACCGCGCCCCCGGCCCGTTTTATATGGTGTTGGGCCAAACCCACGTGAATGGGTGGAGTCGTGTTATTGCCTCTCAAAATGGAGGTTTGACTGATTATATTTTCCCCCTTAGATTAGGGGTTTTATAATGGAGTCGCCATTTATTTAATTATTGAAAAAAATAAGAAAACCACAATTCAAAGATTCCTCATTTTATTAATTTGAAATTGAATTCACATTGATCATAGGAAAATTACATGGCTTTGGTTCTAGATACAATCTAAGATAAAGTACACGGTTTTGTTTCCTAGTTACAATCTAGAAATTGAAAAATTACATGGATAAGCATTGATCTACTAACCCTTGATCTAAGTTTGGAGGCTATGTTACAAGGTGGGAAGGTGTTAAGCACCCACCTTGCTCGGTAAAACCGGTTTTCTAAACTATGGTGGCCAACATTCATATCACATCATCCAATATGTCAATCAAGTTACATGTTGAATTTAATGTGTGTGCACGTGATAAACCCTAATTCAATTTATTTAGCATTGCATTTAGATTGAAAAATAAATTCTAGTGAATGTGTGTGGATGGTGATAACCTAGATTCAAGGATTTGAAAGAATTATTAAACAAACATATTTTTCATATTTTTGATGTGGATTTAAGATCAAAACTAGTGTTTATGCATGAACATGTGATGAACAATCAAGAATATGTGAAGAACATATAAGAACATTCAAATATATTCAAGAGAATTTAAATAATTACTATAATGCTTTAATCCTAAATTCCCATCATGGCAACACAAAAAACAAGTAAAGGAAAGGGATTATACCTTCATGCAATATCCATATGGTGGAGGAGGAGACTCTTGGTAGAGGTCCTAAGGGTGGAGGAAAAGAAGAGTTAGGAGAGGAAGAGTGAGTCTCACTCAATACCTTGAGTCTCAGGAAGACCAAGATATGACAAGACTACTCAACTTCCTAGAACTCAAGAGAGGAGAAGAGAGAGGGTTTTTGTGTCGTGTCTTTGGAATGAAGGAGACGGGGGTTTATATAGTAGTGGTGGAGAAAATATGAATGGAAAGCCATTTAATGAGGGTTGACAAAGAATCATGAACCTAGTCCTCATTTTAGCCTTGGGGGAAATTTGGTGCATTAAATGGAAAGATTGGTGGGAGTGAGAAGCAAACCAAGTTCGGTTTTCCCGCAATTGCTGTAACAGCTTGTAGAACTAACTTCGAAAAATCATATCTGACTCAATTCTGATCGGAATTGTCTCATTCTTGTGCTCAACTTGAAGCCCCCGATGTCTAGTTTCTGGGAAAATTAAACTCATTCACGAATTCAAAATATTTTGAGAGATATGGATGAAATGGTAAGCAGAGGTCATTTGTTAGAAAATGGTTTCAGCACAATTAACATTAATAGGTCCCAAATTAGCTCCCAATTAACATTAAATGGCTTCAATCACTCCCATTTTAGACTTAATTGGTTCTAAATTTACTCTAATTAAAAGATAATTGCACAAATTACTCATTGAATAATTAATGTTTAACTATCTAATTAATTAGGTGTATGCAACCTCACCATAAAATGTAGTCCTAACTAATCAAATTATGACACATCATTGATCTCAAATTGATTACACTTATAACCAATTGAAATCAATTGTTCATAATCACATATAGTCGGATTCAATTTGTGATAGTGCATCACAGCCATTAAAACTTGATTTGATGATAACTTTCAATCTGGTGGTCCGATTAGGGCTTATGACTAGTCGATTTGACCGTTACGACATCAAGATCATTTTGGTGAAATGAGATTAAGGATCTAATGGCCAGAATCAAGATGCATATTCCCAAGGCAAAATTACCCTTTTACCCTCCATGTGAGGTTAAATGCAGGTTGCAAAATGGGGTGTCAATAGGTTGATGGGATGTTATTCAAAATTTAAGTCAATTATTTTTTAAAATTGCACTTAATTTGGTTAGATGGTCCATACTCCTAAATTTTAGATTTCTATTTTTGTCCTCTTTGCTTGGTTAGTGTGGAAGTTCAAGAAGGTTAAGGAATTAAGAAATGGGATTTTGGCAATTTTCTTTTGCTCAATGATTGGGATTTGCTAAATAGAAGTTAATGTTGAATTTGGCAAAATTAATTTTATGTTGGATTAGCACTAGACACCATTATTTGATTGGAATATTTTTAGACTTAAAGTAACATCTTAAACTACAAATGAAAAATGCATTCAACAGAAGAAGAAAAATAAATCAAGATGATTTTGCATATGTTATATACATTTCACATTTATGTAAAAACTTTCCACGCATAGCGAGAGTTAGCAACTAGTTATTATTATTATTATTATTATTATTATTATTTATTTTTGGGTAAATAAGGATAATTTATTGAAGAAGAGAAGATGGACTAGGCGAACTAGTTGATTAGCATTAACAAGGGCCTAAGATGGGATAGAGCCAATAGGGATGATGCCGTTCAAAAGAAGCCTAATTGAATAGAGCTTAAATTAAAAGTGAACCTTTTAACTTTCAATGGCAGCCTTTGAAAAACAATTGCTATTGTACTATATCTCAATCTTTTTTAATAAGAACATTTTTCAAAAGTTGAAGATGTAATAAATGTGTTTGGATTAGTATTTTACTTAAACTTGATAAAAGTGCACTTCTATTTTAAAAAATACATTAACATAAATATTTAAAAAAAAAAAAAAACCTATAAGAAGCTTACATTTGGATTGAAAATAAGTCATTTTTAGGATAAATAATAAACACTAAGTTTAGAACACGCCTAATTTACAACTTGCTAAAGTGGTGCGTTCATATGAAAATAATTATCCACCACTCATAATTAACTACTTCAACCAATTTTAAAACTGAGTGTGAAATTGGTCATGCCCTTTGATTAATTAATTAATAAGGGCAAAATCAAGTAGAAGCTTTTAAGAATACTATATACTATTGCTAGATTGATGTGTAGTTTGGGGTTCTCTTTGTCTTAATTTGGCACTTTTGGGAGGTAAAAGTATTAATTCAACATCTTAACTGGACAATAATTCACATTAAAATTGATCACCACACACTCTTGGCATGATAGTTACTCCACAAGTATAAGTGTTTGTGGGTTGAGGGAGTAAGGGGAGGGGTTCAAGTTTTCAAGAGAGAGCTTCATATACATATACTTTGATTATGTTAGAGTATGATTTCTATCTCAAAAAATTCAAATTTGTTAATTATCAAACTCGTACCATTAAATTCACTCCATTTTAAACACATGAAAGATGGATTATGTTTTATAGGTGAGAAAGCACACCACAAGAAGATATTCAAGTCAATAGCCTAAAAATCCTAAGAACCAATTCTAGCATCACTTTTATAGTTTTTGTAGGGACTGGGTTTGAGCATTGTTCCTAAGAGATGAGTGAATTCAAGCCCAGCAAATCCAATACAATAAATTTTTAGAGAGTGGGTAGAAGAACTGGGCTTTAATGAGTGTAACAAAAATTGAAGATGGTTTAAAGAATGAATAAGTAAAACAAATATGAACTTGAGCAAGAAATTCAATCCTCGGCACTAGTCTGAGGAGCTTCAACTTATTATTTCTTGAGTGATAGTGACGATGGTTACAAAGTTAGCTCAGATTGCTACAGTGTTTTTTCTGGTAAAATCTCCGATCCCTTTTCTCAGAGCACCTTTTTCCTTATATACTACTTTCCTCCTTCATCTCCACCATACACGTGCAGGTCAGATTTGCTGTTGTTGGTCTTTGTCACATTAACCTCCCCCCAAAGCTCTTAGGTAGTAGCTGTGAGTCTGAAAAGCCACTGCTCAGGTATCATTTCCATATTAATACGGCCAGAGTGTTAGTTGTGGAACATTTAATGTGGAGGCAGTAGCTTTTCCTAGAATTGCTCTTCCGCCATGCTCCAGTGTGCTTACTTGCTGTACTTATCTTTTTCCTTGGAGTGCTTTGGAAGATTGTCTTTGATGGTAAATCACTTTTCTTCTACCTCGGCTTTGGCTAGCCGAGGATAGGGTTGTCCTTGGCACGGCTTCCTGGGTTGCCATGATCATCACTGTCTTCTTCATATGCGACTATGGGCCTCAGGGCCAGTACAAAAGGTGGATGTATATCACTGGGCTCTATGACCCCACAATAGCCCTTCAAAATTTTGCTATCTGGCACCTCAGACAGAAAGGAGGATTTTGATGTCCTCAGGCGTACCTTAGGCTTATCACATCTTGTCTTCTGCCGGCTTCAGTGCCTTTTTAATTGCCCAAGGCATGTTCCTAACACTTCGGCATCTGGAGTGCGCCCTCATTAAATTCCTATGACTGGTTGCCCCCCATGTTCTACAGTGCGAAGGCAATCCAAAGGTGGAGATTTTTACCATCTCATGAGCGGGAAAACTCCCATTGCTACTTCGATTTAGGTATAAATACCCATTTAAATCAATTTGCCCAAATTACCTTTTCATTCAAGAGCTCCTGCGCACATACGTTGAATCTGCCAATCTTTCTCACTCACTCGTGTCTCTTTAAAAGCCTGTCCGAGGACACTTTCCTCATCCTTGTAAGTTTTTTCCAAGCTTTTCAAATTTTCTTTACTTTCCTTTCTCTGTGTCTTTCTTCCTTCGCCTCTTTTCCCGACTCTCTTTAGCTTTTCTAAACTTTTCCTGGGGATGGGTAGATTTAAGAGTTTGGTAGAGTTTGAGGAAGGGATAGAAAAATTTAAGGCTGACTACAGGATTCCACCCAACGTGGGCCTGAGATATTGTAAGGAGGGCGAATGGAATTTTCTAAGGCAAATGGGTGAGGTGGTGATTCCCATGATCACCTTCATAGAAGGTGGTGTGAGAATCCCTATGGGACTGGTGATGAGGAATTATCTTAGGTTTGTTAGGCTAGCCCCCACTCAGTGCGTCCCAAACGTCTTCATAATATTAGGGTGTGTGGACACCTTAAACGAAAAAATGGGGTTACGGTTGACCTATCACGATGTGAATTGGGTCTACAACTTTCACCATCTGAAGGGGAAGGGGTACTGCCTGAAAACGAGGCAACTTGAAATCAGGCTCATACATTGCCTTCTCGAGTCTAGCAAGGGGCTAAACAAAGATTTTTTGATCGTGTCTGGGGAGTGGCATGATGGCAACCCTTGCCCAACGAAAGAGGGGCAACCAGGTGGGGCTCTAGAGATAGGAGTAGGACTTGTTCGTTGCCTGTTCGTGATTTGTGTTGTTTGGCTTCTAACCCTTTGCTTTTCATGGTTCTGCAGATAGACGCGCCATTGAACCGAACTTCAGTTTGGTTAACAGGGAGAGCTTGGACAACATCCTTAAGGCAGAGGTGTTTGTGAACGAGGACGACAATCAACTCAGGGCAGCTCGCCTGATACTGGGATATACTCCAATCTCTTGTGCTTTCCAGGTGTCGAAGTGTGTCATTAAGGCCCGCGATCCACGTCTCCATAGGATTAGCATCGCAGTTGAGGGTTTCTTGCTTCCTAAGGGTACTTTACTTCCGGAGGGCGTACCCTTGGTTGGTTCTTCTTCTTCCCGTCCTGTGGTAAAGGAAGAGGAAGAAAAAACAAAGAGAGAAGAAGAAGTTATTGAGTTAGATTCGTCTGAGGATGAATTTGAGGTGTTCAATTGAGCTCAGTCGTCTGAGGACCCTTTTGGTGATCTCGGCGACCCAGACTATACTAAAGTAGACTTCCCCTTCTTAGAAACTCCTTTCGAGGAAGATATGGGTATATAAAGGAAGCAAAAAACAAGCCTGCTGGACTTGATAGAATCCTAGCCGGGGAGGGAGACACAGGGGAGAGCTATTCAGAACAAACCACCTTCCCCTTCTCAGAGCAAGCTCCTTCCTGCTCCATCCAAACTTCTTCCTCCTCCTCCTAAGCTAACCCTGCCGTCGAGAACCAAGCCCTTCGACCCTAAACGAAAAAAGGAGTTAAAGGGCAAGGAGGTGATGGAGGTTGAGAAGTCTCGCCCCACATCGGAAGAGGGGGCCCAGTGAACCGCCAAGCAACAAAAGGTTGGGCACAGGGGACCTAAGAAGAGGGTTGACCCTTTGCCTGAGCTCTAGGCCTGGCTCCCGGCTCCAATGCTCAATGCCCCCCCCCCCTGATGGACAATGCTTCCATCAGGGACTTCTAGGAAGGCACCGGTAGCCATATGGCCGATACTTTAGAGAGGACCCTGTTACTACCCTCGGACATGGCCGCGCTGTGATCCTTTAGGAGGCAGGGGGTCTTCCTCAGCCTCAAGAGGTACTTGGGCATGGTAAGGTTTCCAACTTACTTAGTTTAGTTAGTTAGTCCCCCCCTCTCCCCCCCCCCCCCCTTTTCTTTTTAGCCTTTATTCTCTATTTACCTTATATTCGTTCTCTTTTTTAGGCTGTTTAGGCCATGTTTAGGGCAGAGGAGATGGCTAACAATTGCAGCAGACAACTGGAAGATGAAAGGAATAGGCGTGTTGCGGCTGTAGAAGCCTTTAACATTGTCGACTAGTCTACCTAGGACAGCTGAAGGACGAGGAGAAAGCGATGAGGAGTGCGAATTCGACTTTAGAGAGCACTCAGAAGCAGGCCGAAGACCAAAAGCTACTTTGTCGCAAGGCTGAGGACCAATTGGCTGTTGCCAAAGGGCAGATTGAGTCCTTGAAGAAAAAATTAGAAGGTGCAGTGAAAGCCAAGGACACTATGGAGAAAGCCAGGGACGAGACAGTGAAAGCTCGGGTAGAGGCAAAGAAAGCTAGGGAGCCGGCAAAGGAGACTAAAGAGCGGGCTGAGCAAGAAGCTTATGAGATGGGGATGGTTGAAACTGAGACCAATCTCAAAGCCCAAGTTCCAAGGGTATGCAGGCTCTACTGCTCCCAAGTTTGGGCCGAAGCCCTCAACTAAGCTGGGGTTGAGGCTTCATCTGAACTTAGGAAAGCAGAGAACGTGTATTACCCCCCTGCAATCTAAGAGTCTGCTTTTGCCAGTTTTGAAGCCGATACTGCCCCCGAAGCAACAGAGGTGGGTCAAGACAGTGCCACCAACGCTGCTACTCCTCTTGACAAGCCTGCTGAGGAGACCGAGCATCCTGCGGTGTCAGAAAAAAAAGAAAATCATTAACCAGGAAGTACCCCAGGATGTGATGAAGCCTCCAGTTGACCCCCAAGCTCCTCCTACTGAGAAGGAGGCCCATGAGAAAATGGAGTTAGTCTTGGCCTCCCTTGCTGTGCCAATCAAAGCCATTCCTCCTTGCTAGGATTCTGAAGCCTTTGACACAGCCTCTTAGCAGCCTTCCAAGGACAAGTTAACTATAAAGCTAAAGAAATAGGCTATTTCTATTTATTTGCAATGCTGTTGTTGTTTTTTCTTCTTTTCTTTTTTAGGTGTACTTGAATTTTTCGTAATGAAACTGCCTTTTTTGTAATGAAATGTGTGCAGTTCTTTCAATGATAAGGCCCATTGCTTATATGATTTGTGTTGTTACTAACATTTCAGTAATCCTAATAGTGTGTTTCATCTTTAATTGAACGGAAAATCAAAAAATACTAAGTCCACAGTGTAAATTTCAACTTAGGCTTTAATTGATAATTGAGTAATCTCAATAATGCAATTTGCCTCCTATTGGGTGGACCACAAAAGAATTTAAGTTTATAAGGTAGATCCCGTGCCTTCTGAATTGGTTACCACAATGGGCTAAAGATGCTAAGTTCACAGTACTTACAAAAATAAACCTCCAACTTCTAGGATCATACATTATGGTAGGACATGCAAAGGTACATTTTTTATAAACTTACTGATCTCAAGGAGACACTATAGTATTGACTATAAAGGAAAGATAAGCCCAGTGTACCTTGAAATGCTTTAAGTGATACTCATGGACGGACATTTGTTTACACCTTTGTTGAATAAGGACAGGGTAGGTGATCTGAGGAGCTAGGCTCCATTTTGGGTCATGTTTATCACTTAGATAAATGTTTAAAGTAGTTAATTTCTTCGAGGCTTGTGGTCCGAGGATCCATGCATACTTTGGTTATGTTTAACACTTAGACAGTTGCCAGAAGTTATTAGTTTCCTCAAAGTTTGTGGTTTGAAGAGCTATGCAAGACCTTCGTTATGTTTGATACTTAGATAGTTGCCAGAAGTTATTAGTTTCCCCAAGGTTTGTGGTCTGAAAAGCCATGCAAGACCTTGGTTTTGTCTAATACTTAGATAGTTGCTAGAATTTATTAGTTTCCCAAGGTTTGTGGTTCGAAGAGCTATGCAAGACCTTGGTTCTGTCTAATACTTAGATAGTTGCCAGAAGTTATTAGTTTTCCTAAGGTTTGTGGTCCAAGGAGCCATGCAAGACCTTGGTTCTGTCTAATACTTAAATAGTTGCCAGAAGTTATTAGTTTCCCCAAGGTTTGTGGTCCAAGGAGCCATGCAAGATCTTGGTTCTGTCTAATACTTAGATAGTTGCTAGAAGTTATTAGTTTCCCCAAGGTTTGTGGTCTAAGGAGCCATGCAAGACCTTGGTTCTGTCTAATACTTAGATAGTTGCCAGAAGTTATTAGTTTCCCCAAGGTTTGTGGTCCGAAAAGCCTCTGAGAAGCCATGCAAGACCTTGTTTCTGTCTAATACATAGATAGTTGCCAGAATTTATTAATTTCCCCAAGGTTTGTGGTCCGAGGAGCCATGCAAGACCTTGGCTCTGTCTAATACTTAGATAGTTGCCAAAAGTTATTAGTTTCCCCAAGGTTTGTGGTCCGAAGAGCCATGCAAGACCTTGGTTCTGTCTAATACTTGGATAGTAGTGAACCGCATGACACACAATTACAATAAATCAAAAATCAAACGAAACTGCTTTCATTAATAATAATACCTTCTTAGGTTATTTACATTCCATGGGCGGAGTATATCTTTCTCATCTAAATCTTCTAAATAATATGCGCCTATTCTTGCTACTAAAGTGATGTGATATGGTCCTTCCCAGTTGGGCCCCAACTTTCCCCAGGTTGGGTTCTTGGCACTACCTAAAATTTTTCTCAGCACCAAGTCTCCTGGTGCTAGTGGCCGTAGCTTCACATTGGCATCATACCCTTGAGTTTCTGGTGGTAATAGGCTAGTTGGATCATTGCCTTTTCTCTTCCCTCTTCAATTAAATCCAAACTCTTTCCTAGCAGTTCATCGTTGTTGCTCAAAGTGAAGGTACTCGTTCTCAGCATTGGGAAGTTAGTCTCTAGGGGGATGACAGTCTTGGCCTCATAAGTCATGGAAAAAGGAGTCTCTCCTGTTGACCAACGTGGTGTAGTCCGATAAGTCCACAAGACGTGTGGCAATTCTTCCACCTATCTTCCCTTTGCATCATTCAACCTCTTTTTTAGCCCATTGACTATGACCTTGTTAACAGTCTCGGCCTGTTCATTTCCTTGGGGGTAGGCAGGAGTGGAATACATGTTTGTTATTCCCAGGTCACAACAGTATCTCCTAAAGGCCTTGTTATCAAATTGAAGGCCGTTATCTGAGATGAGGGTATGAGGGACCCCAAATCGAGTAACGATGTTCTTCTAGATAAACTTCTTAGCATCCACATCCCTGATGTTAGCCAGGGGTTCGGCTTTGACCCATTTAGTGAAATAGTCTGTGCCAACCAATAGGTACCTCATATTTCCTGCTGCTTTAGGGAAATGACATATAATATGTAGGCCCCACTAAGCAAACGGCCAAGGACTGGAGAGAGGATTGAGGACCCCTCTCGGTTGGTGGATGTTTGGGGCAAACCTTTGGCATTGATTACACTTCTTGACATATTCTTGGGCTTCCTTCTGCATACCCGACCACCAATATCCTTGAGTGATGGCTCTGTGAGACAGAGATCTTTCTCTTGTGTGACTCACACAAACTCCTTCATGCAACTCCTTGAGCAGTAACTTTGATGCTTCAGAGTGTATACATAGCAAATACGGCCCAGAATAGGAGCACTTGTACAACTTGCGATCCTCGAACAGCTAGAATCGAGGAACTTTTCTTCGTATTTTCTCAGCTTTTGATTTTTCTTCAGGTAGTGTATCATTTTTAAGAAAGCTCACTATAGGATCCATCCAGCTCGGACCTACTTTAACTTGATGGATCTAAACCATGTCCTTCTTGACTCCATCTGCTCTGCACAAGTCCTCAACAAGGATGACTCGAGGTAATCCCTACGCCGAAGAGGTGGCAAGAGTGGCCAATGAATCTGCGTGTGTGTTTCCACTCCTAGAGACGTGTGACAAGTTGAAGAATTCAAAATCCGATTGTAAGTGCTTGACCTAAGTCAAGTACCCCTGCATTCTCATATCTCTGGCCTCTAGCTCCCCCTTCACTTGGCCCACAACCAATCTTGAGTCCGAGAACACTTCCACTACCTTTCCCCCCATTTTCTGTATCATAGCCATTCCTTGCAATAAAGTCTCATATTTGGTTTCATTGTTTGTGGCCGAGAACCTTAGTCTCAGTGATTTCTCTATGATAATCTTCTTAGGAGATATTAGAACTAGCCCTACCCCGGGCCCCCTTTGGTTTGTTGCGCCATCAACATACACTTTCCAGCGTAAGGGTCCTTACACGGAGATTGTACCAACCGATTTTCCATCCATGTTTTACTCCTCTGCTACTATTTCTATCAAGGGTTTGGCAAATTTGGCTATTAAATCAGCGAGGACCTAGCCCTTGACAGAGGTTCGAAGCATGTATTTGATGTCGAAAGCCCCTAGAACTGTGCTCCACTTGGCAATTCTTCCCATGTAATCGGCACTTCGGAGTACCGACTTAAGTGGAAGCTGAGTTAGAACAATAACTGTGTGCGCTTGGAAGTAATGAAGGAGTTTTCGCATGGCATGCACTACTGCCAAAATTGCATTCTCCAATGGTAAATAGCGCAATGATTTACTCACATAATAGACTGGTCGTTGTATGCCACCATCAATTCATATCAACACCAAGCTTACAGCATGAGGGGCCACCGTAATGTAGGTGGACAAAACCTCGTCGGCCTCAGGGTTGGACATGATGGGTGGCCAGGATAGATATTCCTTAAGTTGCTAGAAGGCCAAAGCGCAGTCCTTGGACCACTTAAATCCTTTCCATTTGTTCATCAGGAGGTAAAAAGGTTGGCACCTATCCGCAAATTTGGAAATAAATCGATTCAAGGCTGCGATTATTCCAGTGAGTTTCTGGACTTCTTTAGGGTTCCGAAGAGGTTACAGATTGTAAATCGCTTTGATCTGATCTGGGCTCACCTCAATTCCCCTATGAGTTACCATATAGCCCAAAAATTTGCTAGACTCGACACCAAATGAGCACTTAGAGGCATTGAGAAGCAGTTTGTGTTTCCTTAAAATGTCAAAAATGACTTTAAGGTCTCCCATGTGCTCGGACACCACTTTACTCTTTACCACCATGTCGTCTATGTAGACTTCAATACTCTTGCCCAACTGTGGCTCAAATATTCTAGTTATCATCCTTTGGTAAGTAGACCCCACATTCTTTAAACCAAAGGGCATCACTTTGTAGTGGTAATTTCCAATAGGAATCACGAATGATGTTTTTTCTTGATCACTCAGGGCTAGTGGTATTTGATGATAGCCTTGAAAGGCATCTAGGAAGCTCATCCGAGGATAGCCTACAGTTGCGTCCACTAACTGGTCTATCCGAGCATGAGGAACGGGTCTTTCGGACACGCCTTGTTTAAGTCTGTGAAGTCCACACAAACATGCCACTTCCTACTCTTTTTCTTTACAATCACAGTGTTAGCCAACCACTCAGGGTAGAACACCTCCTTGATAGCATCTGCTTGCTTGAGCTTTCTCACCTCATCCCTGATAGCATCAGCGTGCTCTTTGGATGGGCGCCGAGGTAGTTGTTTTTTGGGAGTGGCTGATGGATTTACATTTAAGTGGTGACATATGAAGTTCAGATTAATTCCTGGGGCATCATAAGCGTCCCATGCGAACACATCAACATTTTTTCTGAGGAACCCTATCAATCCCTCCTTTTCCCAAGGGGGCAGTTGAGATCCCACCTAGAAGAACCTCTCCGAGTTATCTCCAATGATCACCTTTTCTAAATCCTCACATTTTGCTTCCTCGGCTGGTGCATTAATAGGCGATGCCGGGGTTTTTGATTGCTATGAGCTTTCTTCAACACAGACCGAGAACTTTACTCTGGGCCGATGTGAAATGGCAGCCACCAAGCACTCTCTTGTCATAGCCTGGCAACCTTGAATTTTCAAGACCCGGCCCTTAGAATGGAACTTCACATTTTGGTGCAGGGTGGAGGCAACGACTCCTAAGGTATGAAGCCAAGGTCTGGCCACGATGGCAGTGTAAGGGGAGTAAGTATCCACCACAATAAAGTCAACCTCCACTATCTCCGGGCCGGTTTGCACAGGTAGTCTAATCTGGTCCTTTGGCATGACAATCTTCCCATCAAAACTCATCAAGGGGGAGCTGTAGGGCATCAAATCTTCTAGTCTCAGCTTCAGCCCCTTATAGAGATCGAGGTACATGATCTCAGCTCCACTATCATCATCTTCCATTACCCTCTTCACATCGTAACCCCCAATCCGAAGAGTGATTACCAACGCATCGTTGTGGGGATGGATGGTTCCAATTTTGTCTTCCTCGGAGAAACTTAAAATCGGATGAGGGTACACTTTGGGTCTTTTCGGCTCTGGGACAGAGTCATCAGCAGGTAGCCGAGTTACAGACATCATCCTAGAAGGGCGTAAGCCCATCCTCCCCGGAGCAGCAAAGATTTCGTTTATTGTTCCTATGGGTGGTTTTAAGGAAGTGTCTCTTCAAGGCTCTTGGTTTGCCTAGCCTTGATGACCACTAGAAGGATGTAAAAGGTGCCTCAATTTCCCTTCTTGGACTAGCTGATCCAGGTGGTTCCAAAGGTTCCTGCAGTCTTCTATAGTATGTTCGTGGTCTTGGTGGTACTGACAATACAGACTCTGATTGTGCTTCATGGAGTCTCTAGCCATCTTATTCGGCCACTTGAAGAATGGCTCATTCTTAATTTTCTCCAAAACCTGATGTACCGGTTCTCTGAATACGGCGTTAACCTTCTGCGTATTGGTTGATCTGTATTGCCCTGCGGAATCTCTCCTAGGATTGTTATTGTTGTATCAGTCCGACCTGAAATTCCTCCCCTTTTGAGGGATAACCTTCTCCTTTCCTTCCCTTGTAGCTAGTCCTCTTCCACTCTTTTGTATTTGTCAATCCGGTCCATAAGCTGACGTACACTGGTGATAGGCTTGCCAATCAAGGATTTCCTTAAGCCGTGCACAGTTGGGAGACTGCTTTTAAAAGTGCTGATGGCGACGTCATCAAAGTTGTCGTCCATCTCATTATACATTTCCCAATATCTGTCCGAGTGTGCTTTTAGAGTTTCTCCCTCACGCATGGATAATGACAACAACGAACTCAGAGGCCGAGGAACCCTATTGTTCGTAATGAAGCGAGAGCCAAAAGCTTAGGTTTGCTGCTTATAGGAATCTATGGAGTTCGTCTTCAAGCCGTTGAATCACCTCATCGCTATAGGTCCTAGGCTGGATGGGAAGACCTTGCACATCAAAACTTTGTTCTTGGAGTGGACGGCCATTCTTTGATTAAACTGGCTCACATGCTCTACGGGGTCTGTCTGACCATTATAAAGGGTGAACGTAAGCTGATGGAACCGCCGAGGTAGCCTAGCCCCTTTTATCTTGCATGTGAAGGGTGACTTAGAGATCTAACTTAGAGCCTTACTCATGGCATCATTACCCAGGCCTTTACTAGATGGGCCCTTGTGTTTTTGTCTATGATGGTGCTTGTCTTCATAAGAGAAGGTCTCATTTGGAGGAGTTCTTGATCTCTGCCTATAATTGCCGTTCTCTTCATCATTAGAGGATATGTCAAAACTGGAAGGATACCGCCTCCTCTGTGCATGGTGTAGTTTCTTTTTCAAGTCATCTATCTCCTGCTACATGGTTTGGTTGTTATTTTGTCTTTGAGATCTGCGATTGCCCACTTGGGAGTGGCTTTTGCTCGTTTGGGTGGTATTCACACTCCCTTCTCGATTCCTTTCATTCTCCTGATTTTGTTCATGTTCAGGGCTAGGGAGATTACCCTATCGTTGGGATCCTACGGGTTTTGTCCGTTGGGGATCTGCTTAGCGTGGGTTTTCCTGGTGTGGACCTGATCCTACCATGTCTAACTGTTGCACTCACTAATACAAAAGTTCTTCTCACAAACGGTGCCAATTGTAGGGACTGGGTTTGAGCACTGTTCCTAAGAGATGAGTGAATTCAAGCCCAACAAGCCCAATACAATAAATTTGTAGAGAGTGGGTAGAAGAACTGGGCTCTAATGAGTGTAACAACAGTTGAAGATGGTTTAAAGAATGAATAAGTAAAACAAATATGGACTTGAGCAAAAAATTCAATCCTCGACACTAGTTCGAGGAGTTTCAACTTATTATTTCTTGAGTGACAGTGACGATGGTTACAAAGTTAGCTCAAATTGCTACAGTGTTTTTTCTGGTAAAATTTTCAATCCCTTTTCTCAGAGCACCTTCTTCCTTATATACTACTTTCCTCCTTCATCTCCACCATACATGTGCAGGTCAGATTTGCTGTTGTTAGTCTTTGTCACATCAACCTCCGCCCAAAGCTCTTAGGTAGTAGCTATGAATCTAAAAAGCCACTGCTTAGGTATCATTTCCACATTAATGCGGCCAGAGTGTTAGTTGTGGAGCATTTAATGTGGAGGCAGCAGCGTTTCCTGGAATTGCTCTACCGCCATGCTCCAGTGTGCTTATTTGTTGTACTTATCTTTTTCCTTGGAGTGCTTTGGAAGATTGTCTTTGATGGTAAATCACTTTTCTTCTACCTCGGCTTTGGCTAGCTGAGGATAGGGTTGTCCTCGACACGGCTTCCTGGGCTGCCATGATCACCACTGTCTTCTTCATATGCGACTATGAGCCTTAGTATGGGCCTCAGGCCTAGTACAAAATGTGGATGTATATCACTGGGCTTTATGACCCCACAGTTTTATTATACATTAATCATAATTTGTCATCTCAACAATTGTGAAAACAATTATGAAGTTTGCTGTATCAATAAATCTAATGAATTTTTAATCCATATCATTATACCATTAAGTCGTTGAATAAACTTGTGGGGCCGGAGAGTCCAAAGATACTTATCCACATATGTATCGGGTTCGAGGCCCAAATTGAGGACGAGGACATGTCCGAGAACAAATACGTGGTGTCATAGAGGCCCACAGTTGTAGGCGAAGAAGACAGTGTTAATCGTAGTAGTCAAGGAAACGCCAAGGATGAACCCTTCCTTGATTAGCCAAGGCCAAGGTACGAAGAAGTGCTTTACCAACAAAGACAACCTTCCATACCATTCCATATGAGAAGATAAGTACTACAAGTGAATAGGACAGAATGTGATTATGTAGTATCTCTAGGGAAAGCTGCTACCTCCACATTAAATGCACCGTAGCTAACTCTCTGGTCGTATTAATGTGGAGGTGATACCTGAATAGTATGTTTCAGCTTTACAGCTACTACATGGAGACTGATGGAAGGTGCAGATGGGACAAGTATCAACACCAACCCTTCGATATACATGTGTGAAGTGGGAATGAGAAGAGAGGATGATATAAAAGGAAAATGAGGCAACAAAAAGAAGGAGGAAGAAAAAAGAAAGAAAGAGACACTGTAACATTCTGTAATCAAATTTGAAAGTAAACTTAAGAACAATATATAAGAACAGACCTCCTCGGATCTTGCCGAGGACGATTTACTCAAACACAAACCCTTTCTTTTTCATTCTTTCAACATCTGAATCCATTCTAAGGTTTGTTTGATTAACTAAAACCCATTTTTCCAACCTATTCTCTACAAATTTATTGTTAGGACTTTTTGAGTCTAGGTCCATTCACGTTTTGGGCTAGAAGTTCAAACCTAGTCCTTACAAAACTTATGACTCCATTTCCAACAGCTTTTCAAGCTAGAATTTGGCCTTTGCAATTGAATATAATTAGCCAATATTCATGAATCCAAAAAAAGAAAAAAAGAAAAAAAAAAGAGTATTAATCTACCAACAAAAAAATTGTAAGGAGATAATCGTGGGTGGCTTGCTCGGTGGTATCTCATACACTCCACTCGAATTGTGAACCACATAGGCTGGTTGAGTTTATCTTGACCTAGCCTAGACCTACGTCTGATCATTTGCAGATAATTCCCCAGTTAAGTCGAGGCTATTAATTAGGGTACGTACGGCCCTCCCTTGAGGATTCAGGCTTACAGTGAGACCTCCATGAAACTAGGGTCATCATTCCTTGACTATCTACACTACTACAATTAAATGGAGGTTTTGTGCAGAACATATGTGAATAGTGATTCAAAATAGTAAGTTAGGAACGGTTTGAAAGATTTAAGAAAAGTAACATCTCGAGTTTTAGAAACTCGAGATCCATATTAGAACTCGAGTCCAAAAGACTCGCCTTGCAAGTGTGAAAATGCCACATAGATCTCGAGTCTTTAAGACTCGAGTTTTATGCAAAAAAAATTTCACCTATAGTGGCGTTTTTAAGCCTTACAGTGACGTTTTAAAGCCCTATAGCGGCATTTTCCTGCAAATTTTTTTTTTGGTAAGTACCAGGTTTAGAGAGCCCTATAGTGGCGTTTTTAAGCCCTATAGTGACGTTTTAAAGCCCTATAGCGGCGTTTTTCTGCAATTTATGGAAATCGAGTTTTTAAAACTCGATTTTCATGTCGATTTTTTTCTCACTTTAAACCAATCCTTTTACAAATCGAGACCTAAAAACTCGAGATGCTAGTTTTCAACATTGTTTTGAAATGTGACAACTAACTAAGTTTTTTAATATTTATTGTTATTTAGAAAAAAAATTCCAATTAAATGCTCCACTAATGAGACTTGAAAGCTGCCACTATTTTGCGTATCCGTTGGTAATAACTGCAATGACAATGATGGTCACCATATTAATAAGGCATACATGTTGGCTAGCAATTACTACTATTTGGGACTGAATAGGTTGCCGAATGTGGTACATTCATTAATGCTGAACATTGACTTCAAAGTGTGTATTTATATATACATTGAACTTTTAAGATGAGTTAAAAAGGAAAAAAATACATCATATTTTGGGTGTGTTTCTTCCTTTAATAGTTAGTAGAATTCACAGTCGATAAGTCCTACTAACTTATAAGAGTAAGAAAATTTACACATGAAACAGGGTATATTTCTTCAACCTAAAGGTTTAAAACTCTTTTTATGTCGTGCATATTTTCATTGAAAACAATAACTAAAAATATTTAGTTGAGCTAATAAGAGTCCTAGCTCTTTTTGCTTTTTACTTATTAGGCGTCATTAACTAATTTTGGCATCAGTCTTTGTTGGAGTCAATAATTTCCCCCTTTCCCCACAACACTATAGACACACGTAAGGAAATTTTTTCTTCTTTTCCTGCATTTCGCTACTCCTGCCTCAACGCAGCCCATTTATGTTTTTCACATGGTAGTCAAACTTTGTATAGGCTCTTCTGCCAACCCAATAAATACATGGAGAAATATGAAGAATTAGAGGGTACATAGGAAGGTTGTTGGTGAAACTTCACTAACGCTGCAGGGACACAGTGGAATTCAATCAAAATTTGTGACAGTGCATTTGTATTTTTAATGCCTTGTGCTATTAATACATTATTGTCTTAAAGTTAGGCAGCAATGAGATTTTTTTTTTTTTTTTTTTTTTTTTTGTTTGAGAGAGAATTTCAACCTATGACATCTGCTCCTGATGATAACTCTTTATCAATAGACCAAGACACCAATTAGTTTTCGGTGTAGACAGGGATTAAACTTTAGATCTCTTATTCAACCATCAGAGACTTTACCAGTTGAGCTAACTAGAGCTCACACAGTAATGAGATTTTAATATATTGTTTTAAGAGTAATGCTAAAGCCACTAATATTTTTACAAACATTCTAAAAACAGTTGAGCTAACTAGAACCCACACAGCAATGAGATTTTAATATATTGTTTTAAGATTAATGCTAAAGCCACTAAAATTTTTACAAACATTCTAAAAATAGTTGATGTGGCATGCTTAACATAAGCTTTTAAAAAAAACTGAGTATTCACGTCAAATACAAAATAACTCAAACAAAAATATCTCTACATCAAATCTAAAAAAATTCATCAATTGACCGTTTGTCTCCTCATCTAGATAAAGAAATTATCGAATGTGACAAAAGTATCGTCATATATGATGTTAGTATTATTAAATACATGTGACGTTGAAACAATCTAATGTGAGTAAAAAAATAAGGTAATTAATCACTGAATGTGATAAAAGTATGATTATATGTAATGTTGGTACTGCTTAATGTGTCAATGAAGTCATTCAATGTGACTAAAAACTAAAGAACCACTATATGTGACAGTAGTACATTTATATGTGATGTTCGTACTGCCCAATATAACATTAGAATCATTAAATGTGATGTTTGGTAACCACTATTAGCAGTTTAACTATCATACCTAGCAAAAGAAAGGGTACCTTAGAATTTCTCTAATGAAATGTCTCACATTGAACACATTTTATGTAACAACATTGCCTATTTAAGCCAAGATAAATCATTGCTGATGAGGAGAAAAATCACCATCGTCCAAAAGAAGAGAAAGCTAGCTTCGTCCATCAAGCCAAAATCGCCCATCAAGCCAACATTGTCCATGTGACGAATGACTACAGTATACATTAAATGAGTTCCCTATAAATGACATGAGTAATGGTTAACGTGCCAAATAGGAAAAAGCGTAACTGACGGACTAATAGGCAGAAGACCATTGAAGTCTATTACACCTCTGCATTCATTATAGATGAATTATTAAGATTGTCCATCTCTCGATGGATGAGTTAAATGTTATTCAATACAAGGCGTAACGTACGGACATCAATGACGGATGAAGCCATAAAATACATTCAATGCTTAAGACAGCTAAGGAGTAACGTACGGACATCAACAGACAAATAGCCGTTTGACGGACAATATTAAAAGCTAGCCATTAATACCAATAGCTCCATATCTCATGAATGCAGATATTCATTCAGGCAAAAAAGAGAAGGGCTATAAAAACCCACACAAACCAAAGGCAAAGGTACACACAATTCTCACCCCAAAAACTATTCTTAAGTTGAATTCTTTTGCAATATAATTCAATTGAATCCCATTCTAACTTAATCTTCGGAGGGTGTTTGGCAAACGCCACATCAGTGTATCCATATTTCTCTATTTCATATTTCATTGCAAGTTCGTCTCTAGATGAAGCAAATAGCTTTGTCCATCCGTATTGATAAAGATAGAGAAGAATAGCACCAACAGGTTCATCTTTGGCGAAGCGAACGCCTTTGTCCATCAGTATCAACGAGGAGTTCAACAGATGATTTTTTGCATCATCAATTGCTACCAATAATATTTTTTTAATAACCACTACCAATAAAATCTAAGTTGCCTTTTCATAGGTAGTTTAGCAAGATTATTATTTTGTACCCATATTTTTAGAATACAAACTAGGGAGTTGGTTCAAGTTCAAGCTAAGACACAAGAGCTTGATAATAAATTTGATATTGACTTAATAATGTACTTGTATTAAATCTAAGCTAAAAAACTTGGGGCCCGTTTGTTACCGTTGTTTAAACAACAGTTTTCAGTAGTTAAATAACGTTACACGTATTTTTACATACTTTTTCACTCACACGTATTTCCAAAAAATACATACAATATTACTAGAAATCTTTTACCGAACAAGCCCTTGATAATTGAAAAGTGTAAAAAACCTTCTCCTACTTTTGAATTGTTGAAACCAAAACTCTAATGTTTTATATAAATAGAAAAGCGAAATTAGTATGATTGGGTAAGCACCGGAAATCTTTTGATAACACATATTCCCATTTGCACTTTTGCTTTTTAACTGAAAATCCATAATTGGTCTCTGGGAAAACAGCTCACGATCCGTAGGCCTTGAATCCTCTTTTACTTAACTCAAACCATATCGTTTGTATTATAGATTGTTTTGAGAAATTATTAGCGAGGCTAGTAAATGGAATCTTGAGCTAGCTGCTACTTGAGACACTATTTTGTAAATAAATTATTATCTTGAATATATTAACTTTTCTATTTTTAATTTTTTGATCGCCTAGATATTATTATTTTATATCTAACCAATTTGATGAATTACTCTTAGAAATTAATTGATAATCAAATCAATCTTTCAATAAATAAAAAATAATCATCTTGTTTTTTATATAAAATTCTTAAGTACTCCTAGAGTATAGAGAAATTGTGCTATCTTCTTTCATATTTATAGTGGACCCCACCATAAATTTAATGAATGATCTCCACTATAAATGTAAGAGAGAAGTACTATTTTTCATGCTCTATGAGTATCTAAAAATTACTCACTTTTTACGTGTTACAATTCCCTTCTAGTGGAGTTCTTAATATAAGATTATAATTTTATTTATTAATTTTTTTGCTTTGGACTAACATAACTATTTTCATAGATATTTATGATATGTTTGTTTTATGATGATGTAAAGTTGTTATTAAGATGTGAACTTTTTTTTTCCCCATAAGATGTGATTTATATTAGGAAGCGGCTGCCGACGATTACTAAGGACACCGTAGTCATCATCAGATTTAGATGTGGCAAAACAGGCGGATCGGGTTTGGGTCGGGTCAATTGGGTCGCGGGCTAGGTCGGGTTGGCCTGTATTTTTCAAACAAGTTTTTTTTTTTTTTTTTTTTTTTTTTGAAATAGATGCAATTTGTCAATCGTTTATGAGTTCCTCAACTATGATTAGATTCTTATTAGTGATACTATTATTACCGATTACCACTAAACACTTGATATCCAAATTTGGTGCAACTCTTGTTCCAGCTTTCTAGAAGCTAATCTTGGTATAATCTTTGATCTGTTTAAAGTAGGAAGAGAAAATGAAAGTAGCAAGTAAAGAATGAAAAATTATAATGGAGTACAACTAGTTGATGTATACATCAAATTTGGTAATTTACCAACACGTATAACATGCACGTGCATTGTACACTAATATTAAAGAATTGGGATTTCCCTTGCTCCTCATCAAGCCAAAGGACACTACAGTGCTGATGTGAACTCATCAAAAGCACAATTTGTGCGCTTAGTCTCTAGATCCTCCATTCATTCATTTTGATTTACAGTTGTACAATTCATTCACACACGTGATAGCAAGCCAGAGTTTGCTTCTACATTCACACACATGATAGCAAACTTGTAAACTGGTAAAAAAGTAAATTTTAAGTTTACATTACTAATAATATCATTCCCCCCCCCACCCCCTCCCCCCCCCCCCCCAAAAAAAAGACTAAGCTGAAGCTAATAATGTCAGGTTTCAGTGTTTCACTTTTTCATGTTTGTGAATTGTGCCTTTGGCTTTGGACTATAGCTAAGCTAGTCAATTGAATTAGATTTTTTCTTTTTTTTAATAGTTGTGTAGTGTTGTCTAAGTCTTGTCTTATTCTCTCATGTCATGTCTGTGGAGCAGTGGAGCTGAAGCTTTATTGGTTGTGAAGCCCTCAAATACTTAAATTGCATGTGAAGGCTGAAGCTATTGTCTTATTTTGTAATTTATTGACTATTGGTTTGGTTCTGGTTCTGGTGTTTTGTGCTTTATGCACCTAGTATTAGTATAAATATTTTTTTAGCGAATTTTTTTTAACGAGTCAGGTTATGGGTTATTCTGGTCAGGTCGGGTTGACTTGCAAAAAAATTGAATCGGATCATGGGTCAACCCGTTTTTGCTTCGAGTTAAAAAAATCAAGTTTAGGTTAGGTATTTATCTGGTTAAATCAGAAAATTCTGACCTTTGCCATGTCTAATCACATTATGAGCCTCATCAGTCAAAATGATTAGGTACCTACGTCATGTGAAAATAAGACAAAAGTGCATTCTCCCTTCTTTATTTATTACATTAGCAATTAATCAACGTGTGTATATATATATATATATATATATATATATATATATATATATTTATATTTATGGATGAGTAAGACTTAGGTACTGTATTTAGGTGTTATTTCAATATTCTGTCATGTAAATTTTTTTTTTATAGGATGGAAGTGTAATTTTTAGTTAAGTATTCATATGGTTGAATCTTAAGAAAAAAAAACCTAAAAATACTGTATCGAAGTTTTGTCTTATATAGATTACCATTAATTCACTTACCTTACTACTATTTCATAATTGAGGGAGGTGCTGAATAATATGAGCCCTAGCCCACGTGATGGCTTCACCCCACACGTTGCTATCCAACATAGAGTGACGTCAGTGCTACGTTATGGGCTGAGTCTTTTGGCTTAATATTGCCATTTTCAATCTTAATTAGCATTATAGGTACTATTTGAACATAATTGGCAAATTGAGGAGAGAGAAAGAATTTCGGCAACAGTGTTGCCGAAATTCAACAAAAATGAGGAGAGAGAAAAAGAAAAAGGGGGAGAGAGAAAGCAGAGGAATTTCGGCAACACTGTTACCGAAATTCCTCTGCCAAAAATGCTACTCGTTTAGTAAAAATAAAAGCAATTGCGGCAACGCCATTGCCAAAAAAGGAAAAAAAAAATTTGTTTTGGCAATTGTGGCAATGTCATTGCCGAAAATGGAAAAAAAAAATTATGAAATCTGTGAATGAGTAAAAAAAAAAGTTGTCACGTACACAATATTTTTACAATATTTTCATAATAAATCACACGTGATTGATTATTATTAGTTCAAAAAATTTGTGACAAATTAATTGTGGCAATGGCATTGCCGAAAATGTAAAAAAAAAAAAAAAAAAAAAAATTGTTTTGGAAATTGTGGCAATGCCATTGCCGAAAATGGAAAAAAAAATTATGAAATCTGTGAATGAGTAAAGAAAAAAGTTGTCACGTACACAATATTTTTACAATAAATCACACGTGATTAATTATTATTAGTTCAAAAAATTTGTGACAAATTAATTGTGGCAATGGCATTGCTGAAAATGTAAAAAAAAAAAAAAAAATATTTTGGCATTTTCGGCAATGCCATTGCCACAATTGCCAAAAAAAAAAATATATATATATATATATATATATATTTTTTTTTTTTTACATTTTCGGCAATGAGATTGCCACAATTGCCAAAACAATTTTTTTTTTTTTTTTTTTTTTTACATTTTCGGCAATGCCATTGCCACAATTAATTTGTCACAAATTTTTTGAACTAATAATAATTAATCACGTGTGATTTATTGTGAAAATATTGTAAAAATATTGTGTCCGTGACAACTTTTTTTTTTACTCATTCACAGATTTCATAAATTTTTTTTTTTCCATTTTCGGCAATGGCATTGCCACAATTGCCAAAACAAATTTTTTTTTTTCCTTTTTCGGCAATGGCGTTGCCGCAATTGCTTTTTTTTTAACTGAACAGGTAGCATTTTGGGCAGAGGAATTTCGGTAACAGTGTTGCCGAAATTCCTCTGCTTTCTCTCTCCCCCTTTTTCTTTTTCTCTCTCCTCATTTTTGTTGAATTTCGGCAACACTGTTGCCGAAATTCTTTCTCTCTCCTCAATTTGCCAATTAAGTTCAAATAGTACCTATAATGCTAATTAAGATTGGAAATGGCAATATTAAGCCAAAAGACTCTTATGGGCTCTTCATTGTAAGTACTAAATTTAAATGTGTGTTTAACTTAGTTTTGGTTTTCCTGTTTACTGCAAATATCTACTTCACTTAAGGGCAATCGTTAATATTGGGAAGTGATCATTGATATTTGATGATGCATTTTAATATTAATTGACAAATAAATTTAAATATTTATGTGTATCAAGAACGGATCTAGGAGGGGGTTTAAAGGGGCTTGGCCGCCTTGGGCCTTATAAAAAAAAAGGGTATAAGCCCTAAACAAACCCATGTGAATTCTCAATCCAAAACACAACAAATTTTATTCCCAATAAAAAAAAAAAAAAACTAATGGTGTTTTGTATCATTTGTCTTTGTTGATAGATAAATTCATCTTAATGATTTTACATATTTTTCTTAATTAATAGTTTGTTAATATTATATGAATACTTATTTGGAATTTTTTTGTTTAGCATCTGGTCCCCTAGCTTGAAATAGAGAGTTATTGTATTACAAATAACTCCAATCTTTAATTCTAGATACTCATACCATTAAAATAATAATAATTATATTTATCATCAAAATAAATATGGTAATAATGTTCATTATTCTTGAGTGATTTTATGGGCCTATATATGTACCTATTTGCACCATATATATATATATATATATATATATATATATATATATATTATATAAAAATATGTATGTATATAAAAAAGTGATTTACAATTGTACATATTTTGAGAATTGTTGCTGGACAAAGAATGGTGTTCTTTTAGTTGAACATTTGCTCTGCAAATTCATGGAGCTTAGAGTGTATGTGGCTGGTTGTTATATCTTGAGAGCATCGTGCTAGAGAACTCGTTACACTGATTAAGATATATTTTTGATATTTTCTTGTGGTGCTGTGAAATGCTTTAAAAAAGTGAGTGTACTACGGTGATATATATCTTACTATTCTTATTATTACAAGTTTATTTGCACATTATATGTGATTATTTATTTAAGTGATTAATGTAACAAGTGAGTAAAATTTTAAAATAAAATTGTTTTTCAAAATATGTTTTTCATTAAAACAAACGAACAGTAGGTTTTTTCCACAAATCGAACAGAAAACATATGACCATTGAATGATGGGAGTCTACCATCTTTTCCATTTTTCTTCCCCTTTCCTTTTCCCTTAAATGATCTGTAATGCATGTCCTATAAGGCTATAGAAGGCTATTAGTAGAGCTCGACTACTTGGAGAGTTTCACTTTCATCTTTCATAAATGAGGTACTAAAAAGCTTGTCTCTTGATATTTGACATTGGAGGACAAATTAGCAAACATGCGGAGCGTTGGCCCTCCCCTTTTTTCCTAGTTGAAGTCGTTTTCTTATGCAGCTATTTATATTTAAGCGAATCATGAGTGGATCACAACAAAGCTTTTAGAAATCTTCATTCTAAGTTATAACCGACCAAAGTTGTGCTAGAGATAAATTGTACGCAACCTTTTTACAATTGTTGACTTTGGTACATAATAAAAATAATATAAATGATCGACACAAATAAAAATAATATTCTAATCATAATAAACTATGTTAACAATTGTAAAAAATATTGTGTTTATCATTACTCCTCAAAAAAAAATTGTCTCCACAAATATATACATCCCATTCCTCGTGTTTTTTTTTTTTTTTTTTTTTTTTTTTTTTTTCACTTAACACGCCTGACAATTTTACTTGTAGGGGTTTCCTGATATCAAAAACTCCTGGATTTAACAAAATAAGCAGGGCTTACTCTATGGTGGAAGGCTTAAAGATAGTTCATTGAATGGTGTTACAATGCATGGCCTATGACGAATGACCATGTGTCTTTAAGGCCCTGACCAAACAAAGTAAGTTCACGGACTAATCTAGAATTGTTATTAAACGAGAGAGAGAGAGGAGATCACAACCTCTGTCACGGATTTATACATTCAAATTAATTTTTGCCCTTTTAATTATATCTTTCAAAGCAAAAACTCCAAAGATGATGTCATGATGATGGAGATGCATGACGTTGACATATATATAATGGAGTTCAAAACGTACGTAGAGACATGCAAGGCAGTTGATAGCTAATACATTTACGAGCCGTTGGACTCCAGAGAAATTGTGTAAAAAACTGGTGTAACCGACGCATCGCCATCATTAACCTGTTTGATTGAAAAATTTGCCGATGAAATCATGAAAGTCAGCTAAATGTTGAAATTGGCCAAGTTGACATTCTTGACACACCAAAGAACTTAACTCAGGCCGACAGACATTAGGGTTTCAAGCAGAGAGGTCGGTGTGACACTAAACTCTAAGGTTAATGTGCAATAATGGGTATTTTCTTTTTTCCACAAAAGAACAAATGAGAAGCAAATGCCAAATTGCAGATTGATATTGGTCATGTATGTTGATCTTTCTTTCTAATTGGTCACTCCGTTTTAAATGATGAATTAACTTTTGGAGTTTGACCGTGCGGTTTAGGATAAGATTTGTCCCTCTCTCTCTCACGTAATTGAGTACTTAAGTCTCAATGTCTCATCACAGGTGGTGACAACAAAATTGAGTGATTATATAAGATTGATGGATCCTAATTTTATAGCATTTTAAATTAAATGATATTCTAATTCTAACATGTTATGTCAATATAAGTTCACACAAAACAATTTTATTATTAAAACTTTATCAATATTGGATTAAAAAAAAAAATCATTTTTTTAAAAAGATTTAAGAAATCATCTTATGAACAGAGGGTATTTATTATATGCCAACAACTCCACTTCCTTAATTACGCAACTACCACCCAGATTTCTTCTAAGCCTTGCTTTTGTACATTTTTGTCCTCATCCCCTTCTCAATGTTCTCATGCATGTATAGAAGAAAAGTCCCATTTATTAGGCTTTCTAAAAAATTACATGAAAAAAAAATGGGGGGAAAAGAAAAGTTCAAAACTTAAACCCTATAAAACTATCCCCACTCTCCCATTCACAACCAGAAGCCTCTGCCAAAGAAATCTCCACATTATTGACCATGTCAAGTCCTAGGGTTATAATGCTCACCCTGACCATTGTCCTAGTAGTAACAGTTGCACCTAAAGCCGAGGCAGCTCGGGCTTTCTTTGTTTTTGGGGATTCACTAGTAGATAGCGGCAACAACAACTACTTAGCAACTACTGCACGTGCCGATTCTCCACCAAATGGTATAGACTATCCCACCCACCGACCAACTGGCCGATTCTCCAATGGCTTCAACCTTCCTGACATTATCAGTGAGTTTATTGTTTTAATTTCCATTTCACTTCATATCTCTTTTCTAAGCTTAACAAAATTTTCTCGTACGAATGTGTTTCATTGAACTAATTAATAAAACATAATAAAATGTGTGCAATATTTACATTTAGGTGAGCAAATGGGGGCAGAGCGCACATTACCATACTTGAGTCCTCAACTCACAGGACAAAAACTGCTTGTTGGTGCCAACTTTGCTTCTGCTGGCATTGGAATCCTCAACGACACCGGAATTCAGTTTGTAAGTCCAACACTAATTAAATTTGAGTTGGAACTTTTCCACTGTTTAATGTTTAGAAAAAGTTTATGAACACAACTTTTGTCTCATAATTTGACATGTTGAATAAAAAATAGAAAATTATTAAGTGCTTTTGAGTCCAAACACAGCTTACAACTTTTATTGTATTATGTTCTCCAAAAGGAATCTGATTTCAGAAAAATTGTAGAATTTCTTGGGTCATACAGTCCTAAGTTTTATACGTGCAGCAATTTTTCAAGCATTCCTTTGAGGTTTAAGTTTTTAATGAAGTAATGAGTGAATCAAAATTTTGCATTTTGCAGGTGAACATTATAAGAATCTCCAGACAGTTTGAATTGTTCCAACAGTACAAGCGAAGGCTGAGTGCGCAAGTCGGACAAGCCCAGGCTAAGCGGCTAGTGAACAATGCACTCGTCCTCATTACACTTGGTGGTAACGATTTTGTTAACAACTATTTCTTGACACCTTTCTCAGCAAGATCACGCCAATTCTCCATCCCAAATTATTGCCGTTACCTCATCTCTGAGTATCGAAAAATTCTAAGGGTAATTCTCTTAAATAAAAATTCCTTTCCTTCTTAAAATCCTAGCTAGCTAGCATATTTTATTCTGCAAGTTAATTATTAATTGTCTCAAAAGTTTTTAATTATTTAAATATAGTAAATTCAATTATTTAATTATATAACTCTAACATTGCATGCATATGAGTGAGTTTGTTGCTTTACGTTGAGAAAATTGAGTTTTGGATGAATATATTTGGGGGAGTATTGAATTATTTACAAAATATATGTTTGGTGGGTGAGGACCTAGTAGTGTTTAATTGTTTCATAGATATGGTACACACGTTAGAGACTTGTCAGAGATGGAGGCCTTTTTTTTCTACAAACCATGCATGCAATTGGGCCACATTTTGGTCAACTAGCAGGGGAAGAAAAACCACAAAAAGTGTACGTAGACTGTAGAAGCATTAATTTTTTTTCACAATTACAGATGATATAATACCACGTCCTTATATTTAAAAGAATTTAAAAAAAAAAAAAAATCTTCTTTTGATCTTTTGCTATCCCACTGGATTAAAGACCCTGGAAACCCCACTCCCCTTTATTGCCGTATCTCTGTGGCTGATCAATGTGGCTGATATGAAATCAATGTTCAGACTTGGTCAAATACCATAAATCTAAAATCAAATTATTGAATTCAATTATTTTATTTTCTTAAGTGACTGAGGGCCCGTTTGGTATATGTGTTTAAAAACTGAAAAATGTTGTTTGAAAATATTTATGGAAATACGTGTGGGTGAAAAAGTGTGTTGAAATGCGTGAAATGCTGTTTAAAAACTGAAAATTGTTGTTTGAAAATACAAACCAAACACCCCCTGACTCATTGTTTTTTTTATTTTTTATTTTTTATTTTTTGAGCTCAACGATAGAAAACTTTTATTAAGATGCCAAATATAGTCATACAAGTAAAGCTAGTGCATACACTAGCGTAGGGGGGACATCCACTACATGCAGTGTTGTCCCAAAGAAAGACCACAGATAGCTATATAAGACCAAGGCTTACTCATTGTTATTGTAATATTAATTAATTTCTCAAAAAATTAATTTCTTCATCTTTTATTAATTTAAAATTTTAAAATAAATAATAATAATTTATTAAGCTTTATGATAGAAAGCATATATAAGGGATCTTGCATTCAATCTTATATCTATTTTATCTTTCATATTCCATAAGTTAAAAATGAATTATCCTAAAATGATAAGTGATAATTCACAATTTATCGGTTTTCTTTAATCGATTCCCATATATTTTATATAGTTCAACTGGCATACCAAAAAATAAAAGATTTGATTATGAAATTCAAACTCCACCTAGTCACTTACACCAAAAATTAATTAATGTTTTGATCTGATGATAAAAAAAAAGAGGGCATAATTCTTACAAGTGTGTTATATTTAAAATTTATTACAACTTACAAGTACTCAATTGTAAAATAAATGAAATTTACTTTAAACCAAAAAATAAAAGATTTGATTATGAAATTCAAACTCCACCTAGTCACTTACACAAAAAATTAATTAATGTTTTGATCTGATGATAAAAAAAAGGAGGGCATAATTCTTACAAGTGTGTTATATTTAAAATTTATTACAACTTACAAGTACTCAATTGTAAAATAAATGAAATTTACTTTAAACCAAAAATAATTCAGCAAATTCTTAATTAGAACCTCTCTATCTTATTGAAAAAAAAAAAAAAAAAAAAATCCCATATGCATGTTTGGCTTTTGTTCTTTTTTTATTTAATCATTTATTATTTTGTTTGGGCCCTTTGGTGGGGATTGTTTTCTCACCCATTTGTGAGAGTGTAGAGACTGTACGAGCTGGGAGCTCGTAGAGTAATGGTGACAGGAACTGGGCCACTGGGTTGTGTACCAGCAGAGCTAGCCATGAGAAGCAGAAATGGGCAATGTGTACCAGAGTTACAACAGGCTGCAGGAATTTTTAACCCAGAGCTCGTCCAAATGATTCAACAACTCAACAGTGAACTAGGGTCAAATGTCTTTATTTCTGCCAATGCCTTCAATATGAACATGAACATCATCACCAACCCCCAAGCATATGGTTTGTTTTCCTAATTAATTTGCACCCTTCCCCTCCCCTCTCATATAAATAGTAATATTAGTATATTACTGACACAAAAAAGGTCACAACTATTTCATGACATATTTTTAAAATACTCAACCACCCATCACACATGTGACATGACCAACTATAATGTGAAATTTTAAATTTTATATTACTTATTTGCTGATGATGTGAACTTTTATTCTGTAACTAGCATATTATTTTACACATATATTTATTAGAAGATTTAGAAAATCCTTCTCGTATACATATTGGTTTAATAATCGTTCTACATTTATATCATGTATCACTACCAAAAAAAAAAAAAAAAAAAAAACCTTTTTTGTGATGTACGGTCCTGGCTCTCCTGTGTCTGGACTTTGAAGAAGGCCACATTACCAATGAAACTTGTAGATTTTTCACGTCATTTTGGTATAAAAAAAAAGGGTAAAAAAAAAAAAATCATTTTTAAGATAAAAGTATTCCCCTAATATCAAAGGGTTATTTTTAAATTAAATTCTCTCTCTTCAACCTAGCTATAAAAGAGGATGGCGAAAATATATTGACCTCTGTATATACAAATAATACAATATAGTTGATTGGCAGTTAATACTTGTAACGTAGCTACAGTACAAAGATCAATAAGTTTTTTTTTTTAAATTTATTTTATTTAAAGGTCGATAATTTTGGGTGATCATGAAAAAGACTAGAACGTTTCAAAAAATAGTAAAACTCATGAATATATCCTCTAAAAGAGAAACAATAATATAGGGACCCAATAAACTTAAAAAAAAAAAAAAATTCCAATCATTCAATCTCTATAATGATTTTTTTTTTTTTTTGGGGGGGGGGTCAAAATGGAACTCATGAAAGTATTTGAAAAGATGATTTTTTTTTTTTTGGGGGGGGGGTCAAAATGGAACTCATGAAAGTATTTGAAAAGATGATTTTTTTTTTTAATTTATAGTTTGAATTTTTATTAATACAAGAATTTAAAATATTTAGGGTAAAATATTAATTTAAATCTATTACATTAACCTTTATACCAAACAATTTATATAATTTTAAAAAATTCCTTGATTTTAATTCCCTAAATCCAAATGCATCCTATTATTTTGATTGGCCATATATCAGCAATTTGTGACATGGCTCTTATCTTTCTACTTCATTCTCCATGCATATTTGGTTGGGAAAATGAGTAATTAAGGTTGAGTTTGGATTGCACTGAAAAGGAAAAAAATTTGCGTCTGGCGTTTTTCTGCAATTCCCATGCACTGTTCACGAGACCCAGAAGTATAGAAAAATGCAACTTTTAAGTTAAAAATGGGTCTTACAACATTATTCATACATTTAAAAACTATTTTGTTACAGTGTTTTCAGTATTTAACAATAAACGGTATCCAAACAGATCTTAATTGTATGTTTCTCACTGGGTGGACCAGGTTTTGTTACATCAAAAGTAGCATGTTGTGGCCAAGGCCCCTACAATGGACTTGGAACATGCAATCCACAGTCAAACCTATGCCCAAACCGGAACACCTATGTGTTTTGGGATCCTTTTCATCCAACGGAGCGTGCAAACCGGCTCATTGCTCAGCAGATCATGACTGGTTCCACAGAGTACATGAACCCGATGAACCTGAGCACCATTATGGCCATGGACTCCAAGAACTAATATCTAGTATTATTATTATATAACTAATAATCCTCAAGAAATTATATATTTAGGTTCCAATGTACTTATTTTTCTGTGTCTCTACTCTCTACCCCTTGAATGCATGTTTGCTGGTGTGGATTATCAGTAGTCTATAGGCAATAAAGTACAAGGCTCATATCTCAATTGGGCAACTTTTTAAATATAAATATTGATGGACTTTGAGATGTGGTTCCTAGTAAATCTGCAACTTGTGGCAGTGCACTTATGCGGTACTTGTATTGTATCTGATTTTCTTGTTTTGCACAATCACGTCATATTAAGTGGCTTGGTTAAAATTTGATTGTGTAATGTTGATGTATTATTAATAGCTTGGAGGACCCTTATTTTTACTATTTCTTATTATTCCTTTAAGGCTTTACTGTATGAATTTACTAATTGGAAGAAAATAAAGTTCTTTGAAATTTTGAACTTCAAAGTCTATCCTTTTTGAAGTTAAAATAAAAATACTAGTTTGGTGAACCCTATGTATGTATAGATGCAATAATATTCATGTCTCTTATTTATCTTATTTATAGGAGATGTATAGCAAGTGTATTCAAAGAAACCATTGATATATTGCCTGTTGATCATTTTCTTTTGTGATTTCTTTGGACAAATAAATAAGATTAAAAAAAAAAAAAAAACAAATAAGATGAGCACGAAAGTTCGTCATTATATTTTACCTATCATATAGTTGGTTTCAATATTATTAAAAATAATGCTATTTTTACAACAAATTAATCATAAGTGACAAGCTATTTCTTGTTTTAATTTGGACTCACTATTAAAAATACTTTTTTTATTTACTAATAATAACTTATCATCTAAGATTTGTTATGAAACTTTTGTAGACATAGTATTTCTTTTATGTTAAACATGTTATAATTATTGACATCTATGCATTTTAGTTATTGCCAGATTTTTATTGTTGAGAATTGGAGGGAAGAGACAATGAAATAAAACAAATAAAAAACTACATTAAGAAGAACGAAAATTTACTTGTATTAAGTTTAATAGAACAATAATATAACGGCTGACAGCTATTATCCTCCATTGAATCTTCAGTACAATACTTGAACCTACTGCTATACTACTTCTATTCCTAAATTATTCCAATGAAACAGAAAAACAACTATTGATTAAAACAGAATAAGTATGCCTATACAAATACCCTACCAAAACTTTTTGATGATTAATACTATCACCAACCAAATTAGACATTTACATGATGTCTAAACCTTAAAACAGAATCAGTAAGCATATAAAAATCCCCTACCAATACTTTTTGCTAAGTAAGATATATACCAATTAAAACTAGACATTTACATAAAGTCTAAACCTCCAAAGCTCACTCCAATGAACAGTGTGTTATAAGTGATATAACCATAAAGAACCAGCTAAAAGCTTAAAACATCTCCAATCCAAGTTGATCTGCACCATAACCAAAACCCAGCACTGAATCTGTGTTGTATAGAGGATCACTGTTTAATAGTGCCATAATTTCAGCAATAAAAATTTCATTTTCTGAACAATCCCGCAAGTACTCTTGTCCATTAGACTCATCCTTTGATTCTACGCCCACCAAAATACTCGGCATGGCAGCCGCAAATACTCCTGTCCATTAGACTCATCCTTTGGTTCTTCCCCCACCAAAATACTTGGTATGACAGCTTCAGTGACAAGATAATACAGAGCATCCTCCTCAACAAAAAACTCAGACACACAAGTAGACTCAGTGGCGAAGCCAAAAGGTTTTCTTTTGGGGGGCCATGACTGACCTAAACCATATATCTAAACAACACAAAACTCAAGAAGAAGAAAAAAGTTCTTATCATTATCATTTATGAAAGCTCGAATTTGTGTGAAAATACAAGAGCTATTTAGACCCCCAAATTAAAATAATGGCTCGGTTAGTTTTACTCTAACTTAAACTAAGTGTGAAATAGAGTAAATGCGAGCAAACAAACAATAAACTACTTTAAGCCATATTCATCAAATATCAACAATAAAATGAAAGCTAAAAGAGTAGGAAAGAAGAATGCAAACACAGATAACACCGAGACGTGTTATCGAAGAGGAAACCGAAGTACTCGGTGAAAAACCTCTCCGCCACCCTCCAAGCGGTAAATCGATCTATTAGAGAATTAGTTGGAGTATATGAATAACAAAAGACCCTCCAAGCCTAGTCTACCCTATGTACTTGAGTCCTCTAAGCTCCTGCTACCAACTAACTTAACGAAGCCTTATCTTCTCTAGCTCTCCGGATCACACATTTCAGCTCGATTGCATCCACCAACAAATGGCTTCTTCCAATGCTTCCCAGCAGCACCAAAACCTCACTTTACTCTTAGGATGGGTGTGGTACATGTTTGGGCTATCAACCTCTCAAGGATTTAGACATAAAGAGGTAGGAGTTGAGGAAAACCACAATGAATTATGTAGAGGATTGTGAGTATGACAATCTCTAACTCTTAAGGGTTATAGCTAGGGTTTTTTCTTTGAAAAGCACTCCTCTCAATATGTCGGTAACGTGGATATATATAGAGTGGGTAAAGACATAGTGTATCAGATATGACAAAATAGCAAAACAGAATGTTTCGTAGGTATCTCGCAGGAAGGCATTACTCGCAAAATACTAACGAAAACCAGCTGTCACCATCTGTCATGACTTTTCGCATTCCAGTCATGTGCTAAGCACATGGTTTCACTTTGCAGGAAGGCTTCTCGCGAACTACCCATGAAAACTCCTTTGATCTTCAATTTGTCTTGAGTCTTCACACTCTCTCTCACATACAACCCATACAATAAAATCCCACAAAAAAATACATGGTACATAAGATTGAACAAAATTATGATCAAATTTGGCACGGAATTAAAACCAACACAAAATAGTTGTAAATCACAACTTTGCAATTTATATTTAAAATGCTATGAAGAATTCTTTTTGTAAGGTTGAAATTATTCAATCATGTGTTGGCTTTATTCCGTGCTAAATTTGCATATATTTCAGCAATTAGATACCCTGTATTTAGGTGAGAATTATGTAAGGATTGTGTGTGAGAGAGTGTGAAGAAATTCAAGTGTGTGTGTGCATTTGGAGGTTTCTCGCTAGTGACTCGCGACTGGCAACTCGCCAAAATGCCACAAGTGTGAAGCATGTAGGAAGCTGAAGGGTCATGATAGCTGAAGCATTACAGGACAAAAATTGACAATTTGGCCTGGCAGTTAACTCGCGACTCATCCCACTCACGAGACTGAGTCTCCAGAATGCCCTGTTTTGCATAAAAATGACTTTTCAGATTCCTCACGTACACTACTATAAATACCCTTATACCCATGAAATTCCAGAGAGAATTTTTGTGAGAGAAACCCTAGAGAAAACCAAGATTGACTCATCCACAATTTTAGACATTTGATTCTCTAAATTCCTCTACTCTTACCGTCTCCATTAACATACCCTTGAGAGGTTCATTAACCAAATCCTTATCTCACCATATAGTGAGGAGGTATTTTGGTGCTTGAGAAGCAGTTTAGAGATGACCAATTTACTTGGTTGATGCAATGGGCTTATTGTAGGATCTGAAAAGTTAACGAAGACACGGTTAGGCTTAACCTTGTTGAAGCAAGAAGTTTGGAGGGCTTAGGTGCATTGGGTAGATTAGGCTTGGAGGGCCTATTGCTATTCGTGTATCCCAACTTTATTCTTTAGTGGATCATTTTACCGCTTTGAGGGCAGCGGAGAGGTTTTTCGCCGAGTTCTTCGGTTTCCTCTTCGATAACACGTGTTGGTGTTATCCTTGTGTTTGTATCTCTCTAACCCTTACTCTCTACCTTTAATTGTTGTTGTGTTGTGATTAATTATGGTGTAGAGTTGTTTATTTGTTTGGGTTTTTGCTTGTACCTATTATTCCACACATCTATTATTTGGGTATAAGCTTGTGTTGGATAAATTTGAAATTGGGCGTCTAAACATTCATTAGTATTATACACAGTATTTGAAATTTCACTTTTTTATATTTTATGTTTCTATTTATTTATATTTTTTTAGATGTAAAAGAACACTATGTTGTTGTATATTATTTACTCTATGATTTATAAGTTATCAGAATATTAAATAAAACACAGTTTCTTTTAACAGTTTGCTTGTAGCGAAAGATTGTAATTAAATCAATTATAAATTATAGATATGTAGTTAAATCGATTGAAAATTACATGGAATAAGATATAAAAAGAAAAAAGGAAAAAAAAAAGCATTACACTTAGAAAGATATTATTACATTTTACACACCAAAAAAATTGAAAAACACTCAAGTTATTTACAACCTAATATATATATATCTATATATATATATATATATATCATCACTCTTGACATATATTATGAGAGGATTACTACTTAATTATTTGTTGATTATGCTTACTCTAACAAGTATTTAATTTAGAGATTTAATAACAAATTGAGAGGGCCAAGTTGTATTTTCCCAAGGAGCTACTTATAAATATAATTACATTGTAAAGTAAGATAGATATTTTTCAAAATGTTTGGGGGGCCCTTGGCCCCCTCTAGTCCCTTTGATCATCCGCTACTGGGTAGAGTCATCCATTGCTTCAATCCCCACCAAACAACTTGGTGTAATAGCTTCAGTGATAGGATAATAAGGGGCATCCTCTGCACAAAACTCAAAAGGGTTTGTTGCAGTAGTGGATTTAGATCCCACAAGACTTCCCATCGAATAAGAGCCTGATTCTGAAGAACACAAACAGCACTCCTTTGCAGACTCCATCAAGAATGTGTGACTCATGACATCTAGAAAGTTGATTCAAGCAGAGGCAACGTACATTGTCTTAGTAGTTTCATCATAAGCGGAGGCAACATCAACTACAGTATCAAAAGTCCCAAGCCACAGTCTCTTTCCACCATTCGACTCACAAATCTCTGCCATCCATTTATCCCATGTCCTCTTCGTAACCCCTCTGTAACGGAACTGTGAATTTTCAGGCCCTCCCTTTCCTTTCATATACCTTTTCGTTGACCCTTTGGCTGGAACTTTAGGAGCAGCACAAGACTCAAGTTGGGCACCATTGTATTCTTTCCACTTAGCCAGTGTCTCATATACAGAGTCTTCTATAGTCTTCCTCTTTCTCTTCTTCTCATCAGGATTATCCATTTGAAACTCTTTCAAACAATTCCAATAATGCATCTGTTCAACACAATACCTAGAAACACTAAAATTCAGTAACAATGTCTAATTTCTCAAACAAAGAAAATCACAAAACCTTTAGCAACAAACCCCAAAAAAATCAAACAATCAAAAAAATCCAAATGCGAAAGGAAATTTATTTATTTTTTATCAGTCAAATAGAAAAGGAAATTGAAATTCGCAAACAAACCCTTTTGAAACAAACCCTAGAAAATTAATTTAATAATAAAGAAAATCCCAAACGGAAAAGGAAATTGAATTTCCCAAACTAAACAATTACAAACCCTTTTGCAACAAATCCCAAAAAAAAAAAAAAAAAAAAAAATCAAGAAAACCCAAAAGGAAAAAGGAATATATAGAAAAGAAAATAATTTTTTTTTTTTTATAATTTTTAAAAAATAAAAAATGAACCTCTCTGAGACTTAGGAAAGCACAAGTGCACCTCTAGGGGCAATGCACTTGCGTCTAACATGCTCGGACACGCTGTGCTATTGTTGACGCAGTTACACGCACATCCATTGCAAATCTTTTTTTTATTTTCCTGATTTTTGATTCGGCCTGATACAAGTCGATTTAGTTCGAAAAGGGCTGAAACAGTGCCGAAATAAGTGTTCTTTTTTTAAAAAGTAAAAAAAAAAAAAAAAAAAAACACAACAAAACTCATCATTTGATTCTAGTTTAAAGGGAAAAAAACCCTAAAACTGCAAGTCAAGCTCTCTCGTTCTCTCTGTTCTTTCCGTCTCCAATCTCTCTCTCTAATCCACACTCTCTAACCCACGACTCATCAAATTAGAATCCCTCCATCTCTCTCCTCAAGCTCACTAACCCAAGCTCACTCTTCATCTCTTGATCTCAATCTCTCCATCTCTCAATCTCAAGCTCACTGACCCAAGCTCACCGGTAAAGGTATTTTGCTTTCCTTCTCACCCTCCATCTCTTTCTCACATGCTCTATTGCTCATTCTATATCTGCCCCTCAATCTATCTGACTGTCTCTATTATACTTTTTTTTTAAAAAAAAATTTATATAAGCTATAATGTTAAGACTTGAGTTGATTACTTGATTATTTATTTATTTATTTAGTTATTATATATTTGTCAAATTATTTGGTATATATTTACCATTATATGAAAAATATGTTTAGCAACATATAGAAAATATAAATAAAAACATATTTAATAATTTATTAATAAACATATCCCGTTGCACTCGCATCCTATGTTTTCAAAAATTCACACTGCACCCACACCTGAATCCACACCTGTGCTTCCTAACAATGAAGACTATGAATGAATAAACAAAAATCCAAAGTTTCTCACATTCAACGAAAAACCCAAAAACCCTAAGATTCAAGTAACAATATTGAATTTCCTAAACCAAAAAAAAAAAAAAAAAAAAAAACAAACCATAAACCCTTTTACAACTAAACCCAAGAAAAAAAAAAGAAAATAAATAAAACCCAAAAAAGAAAGGCAAAAAAAATATTATAGAAGTAGAAATAAGCTTGTACAAATTGTTTGAAAATTAAAGTACCTCTCAGCCGGTCGAAGAAGACAAGAAAGAAACTTCTAGTGTTTGTAATATTTGTTTGATTCTTTTGACCAAAACAAGGCGTTTCAAAATGAAGATTAGGGTTTTCTTTTCTCCTTTGCGTTTGCTTTTTGAATCAATGGGTGTGTTTGTGTTTTTGAGAGAGAGCTTTGTTTTGTTTTAGAAAACTTTTAGAGAGAAAGAATGAGAGTAGAGTGTGAGAGAGTAAGAGTAAGAGTAAAATAGTGGATATTTATAGGCTCTCTCTCTCTCACTCTCAATTTTGGGGTTTATTTTAATGAGACCATTGAAAATAATAATGTGGCGTTTTTCTACATGGTGTTGTGGAGATTTGGACTGCATACTTTGCGCACAAGCTTCTCACTTCTTTAGTTGTTATGTAAAGATCATTTTTTTTTAATAAAAGGTTTTTATTTCTCTTTTCCTTGTCCGAATCCCATGCGACTTTTATAAAGTTTTCACTTTTTTTTTTTTTTTTTGTACTCATCAAATTGATTTACTTGTTCATCCCAAAAAAGAGAAAAAAAAAAATCAAATTGATTATCTTCATGCAATATATACACTACATCAAAATAAATCTATTACATCAAGTGTTAATACAACAAAATTAGTATAGTAGTATTAGACATAATATCACATCTACAAATTAAAAGTTGTTGCAATAATAAAAGTGATAAATTATTACACTAATAACAATTAGTTGCAATAACTTATAATTTTTAGTTCAATAGAGGCTTTAATACGAAATTGCATTAAGAAATTTTTTTGCAATAACTTAAATTAAAAAAATCATTATAATAACTTGATACCAATTATTTTGCAATCTATGATAATAGAAATTTCAAAGTGATTGCTTATTGCAACAAATATATCACTGCAACAACTAAATATCAATAATTTTACTATCAATTGCAATGACAAACATGAATTTGCAACGGATATATTATTACAATAATCTGATACAAATTATTTTACAATTGTAATGAAAAATATGAAACAGTTATCTGTTATAATGAAAATATCATTGAAATAACTTGACTCAAATTATTTTTGTCAATTATTTGCAATCTATTATGATAAAATTCGTGAAATAATAGCCTACTGCTACAAGATATTCAATGTAGCAAATTGTTTATTGCAACAGCAAATATATTATTACATTAAAATTTTGAATAAATTTTTTTTAAAGTTTATTGCAACAAATATTTTTTGTAGCACAAACCTATTACCTCAAATTGTATTGCAACACTTTGCATAAACCATTGCAATGACTTTGATGTTATTGTAATGATTTTTTTTTTTTTTTTGTAATAAATATTTTTTGTTTTAGTGATAATACATAAATAATTATGATGGAGAATCCAGAAAATTTCAATTTATAATCCTTTAACTTATTCATTTGCCAAATTACTTCCTTTGGTTTATATGAATTTTTGTCAATTTAATCATCCCTTTTAATAACAAGTGAATTTAGTATTTCTGTCCAAATCTATGAGCTAATTAAGTTGTTTAAATTTTCTTTTTAAATAAAAAATTTAACTAAAAACAAATGTGAATCATAAGATAAGATTATGGTGAGTGAAATAGAAAAATGTATTTGGAGTATTGTATTAAAAGTACCATATGATATTATCTAGAAAGTTGAGTCGAGCAGAGCCAGAGTACATTGTCCTAGTAGCTTCATCATAAGCAGAGGCAACATCAACTGCATTATCAAAAGTCCTAAGCCATAGTCTCTCTCTGCCATTCGGCTCGCGAATCTCTGCCACCCATTTACCCCATGTCCTCTGCCCAACCCCTTTGTAACGGCACTGTGAATTTTTAGGCCCTCCCTTTCCTTTCATACACCCTTTCTTTGACCCTTTGGCCAAAGCTTTAGGAGCAACACAAGACTCAAGTTAGGCAGCATCATGTTCTTTCTACTTAGCCAATGTCTCAGCTACAAAGTCTTCTCTAGTCTTCCTCTTCCTCTTCTTCTGATTAGGATTGTCCATGTGAAACTCTTTTAGAAAGTTCCAATAATGCACATGTTCAACGCAATACCTAGAAACACTAAAATTCAGTAACAATGTCTAATTTTCGAAACCAAAAAATCACAAACCCTTTAGCAACAAACCACAGAAAAATCAAACAATCAAAGAAACCCAAATGGAAAAGGAAATTTATTTATTTATTATCAGCCAAACTGAAAAGGAAATTGAATTTTTCCCAAACAAACCCTTTGCAACAAACCCCAGAAAAATCAAACAATTTTAATAATAAAGAAAATCCCAAACGGAAAAGGAATATATAGAAAAGAAAAATATTTTAACAAATTAAAAAAAAAACAATTAAGTTTTAAAAAAATATTAATAAATGAACCCCTATGAGACTACGAATAAACAAAAACAAAATCCAAAATTGCCCCACGTTCAACGAAATCCCCAGAAACCGTTGAGAGAAACTTAAATTAGAAATCTAAATTAGATTTTTAATTTTGTGCCATGTGTCCTAAATTATTTATTCTTAAAGAGTTTTATTTCTTAATTTTAAAATCAAATGTGGGACCACATCATAAATATTCATCCAAGTAAGTTATTAAGTACAAGAACCAAATAGTTTAAAATAAATGAATCTTAAAAAAAAAAAAGGTGCTTCACAATTTTTTTTTTTTAAATGGACAATTTAAATTTTATACCTGATAATATCCTTACAAATTTTTTTAAAGAGTTAACAAAATATAAAAATGACTATCAATAGTACTTAAATTATATATATAGGAATTATACTATGCATCTTATTATATATTTTTAAGTATTTCCATGCATATGCATAGAGTTACAAGCTAGTATATAATAATAGGTGAAACTGAGAGAAACTCAAATTAAAATTCCAAATTAGAGTTCCAATTTTGCGCCATGTGTCCTAAATTATTTATTCTTAAAGAGTTTTATTTCTTAATTCTAGAATCAAATGTGGGACTACATCATAAATATTCATCCAAGTGAGTTATTAAATAAAAAAACCAAAGAGTTTAGAATAAATGAATCGTAAATATATATATATATATATATATATATATATATAAGAGTTTCGTGGACAATTTACATTTTATACCTAATAATATCCTTACAAACCTTTTTAAAGAGTTAGCAAAACATAAAAATGACTATCAATAGTATTTAAGTTATATATATATATATATATATATATATATAGAATTTATATTATACATCTTATTGTATCTATGCATATGCATAGAGTTACAAGCTAATGTTAATATAATTGTAATCTTATATGTATGCAAGTTTAAAGTATGCACGTATATGTAAAATAGATGATTATTTTTGTGGCATTGTCGTTTATGCCCTATTTTACCTCTCCCTGCTTCTTACCTTTTACATTTTAACTCTGGTTTGAATAGTTTTTGGTAATTTGTAAGGATTGTACTTGAAAAGGTGAATTATTTCCATCTAAGGGCACCTTTCAATGGAAAGTGTTTCAGATAATTATTTCTTCTTTTAATTGCCTAATGTGTGAAAGCAGACTAGAGTTTTTGACATTCATGTGTAACTACAAATCTTTTGATTATATTTTATACCCCCTTTTTTCATGCTTCAATTTGATCATTCAATTTGATTTGTAGTATACTTGTGACACTTTGAGACTGGAATAGGCATAATCATTATACATTTTTCTATCAGTATTGATCTTAGAAGACAATGATTCACCATTAACTAATGATATTCTAGATTAACTTATGGAAAAAAAAATCTGCTATTGAACATTAAAATTAGGAGTGTGTGATCACTAATAGAATCTATTATAAAAAGATCCAATCTGCCACAGCACCCTGAGTTGTGGCATATATTATGATTCCAATGGCCACCCCAATTGGACTTGAAATGGCAAATGCAAAAGCATAGGCTGCACATGATAAGAAGAGACGATTTGGAATCATACGAAGGAGAGCAACACCCATGGCAATGGCTGCAAATATCTTGTGAAAAGAAATTGTCCACAAAGCTTTCCAGGCATCATCTTTTGTTTCTGCAACTCCAATTGCAATGCCCTCAAAAACAGAATGAAAACACAAGGCAACAATCAACAAAATGCTACCCCAACTGAACCCGCAGGAGCCAGGGAGTGGTGCACCTATTAAGGCATTCAAGCAAATATTGATTCAGTCATAGAACCATTAACAAGTTATATACCTAATACTACATCCAAGAAGGAGCTTGCTTGTCTAATGCTAACATGAAATGAATAAGCACGTATCTCACTTGATTCTGCGATTGTGAAGTCCCACCATTTTTTGTGCCGTTTCCTTTCCTGACTCCACCTGAAATAAAGGAAAAATCGAATAAAGTTATCAAACAGGAAACAACCATTACACATTTACATCCTCTTTTTGGAGTCAACGGAGGAGATTCACATTTATTTGATTTGTTTAGCTTGATTTGCTTCTTGTGAGATTTTTTGCCTAGAGTTTTATTTGCTTCTTGTAAGCTCAAACTTATTTATTTCAAAACTTTAATCATCCTAACTCCTTTTGTACCCCAATAGAAAATCACCACAGAATCCAACCCAATGTTGCAAACAACACTGTTTCTTACAAACATGGCCTTCATATCTATATACTAAGCTACCAAACACTTGACAAAATTACTCACCCTTTCCATCTTAATTCTAGCTTTTTATGTGCTAATTGAATACAATCAACCTTACAAAATAAAACAACTAGTTTCACATCTTCCAAAAACAACCAAACTAAACAATTTCATCAAAAATGCACATGTTATAGCTTTTTCCATCCCATCAATTAATTAGGACCATTATACTTTGCAAGTACTATTAATTCATATATTTTGTTAGAGATATATCAGACATATTAGTCCAATGTAATAGACCCAAACCCACTCCTACTTGTACTAGTAGTCTAGAGTTTAGTCGCCTATATGTACTCATGTTAGGGTTCATTGTAATAGAGGTTATTGTACTACACTCTTACATAATAAAGATGTAGCCTTAAGGGATTCCTCCGTGGATGTAGGCCAATAAAACTGAACCACGTAACCCTCGTGTTTTCGGTGTTTCTATTCTATGCTTTCTGTTCCTATTCTATGCTTCCCCTTTCGCATCCACTCTAGCATATATAATATGGTATAACACATTGCGTTGTTAGTAATATATTTAACTTAGTATCAGAGCCAAACTTCGTTCTTGGCATCAAACAAACATCTTTACATAGCAAAGAAGATTCTCACGTGCACACCACCATCTGAAGTCGCACATGTTTGTTTGCTGGATCTAGACTCCACAGCACCTCACAGCCACAATGGCTCTGTGCTGTGTCAAAATCCAACAACCAAGCAAGCTGTGACTTAACTTCTCAAATTTGTGCACATCAAGCCTTCGCCTAACAAAACCAACCACACAGACATGCCCCACGGCCTCCCGCGAGAAAAACCCAAAAGTCTGGTGTCACACCCCAAACCCGAAAGGGTCCAAAGCATGAGAAATACATCCCAAGGGTACTTGTAGATTTTTCCTTTTTGGCAAATCAAGCTATAGGAGATCTTTATTTTCCTTTCTTTTCCAAAGGATAAAAATATACAACCTTACTAAAATCTCCACATTACAAGTCAGAACTCTATAACACATTTACAAACAACAACTAAAAATCATGTGCCTCCACATAATACATCAATATATTACAAAACTCTGATTAAATTACATAAAGTCACAATCTTATCAAGAATAAGGACCTTAACATCGAGTCAAGGCCTACCATGCCAAGGGCTAACAAACCTCAAGCGATCCACCTCCAATAGAATTAATTAAGGTCTCGTTGAACATAGTAAGATCGAGTCACCAACCATTTACAGCAAAAGTCTCCAAATTTAACATAGCAATCTAATGATCACCAAAGAAGTAAGCTTCATACCCAAGGTGTAGCTAATAAATTTGAAAAACTGTTAGAGGGTGGGATGAGCTAATGCCCAGTAAGTAGCATAATTAATAGGGTGGGAGAAATGAAATTTTCATCTTCAATAATAATATAATATGATAAGAATGACTAAATAATGAAATACAAAATTTCTCAAAATAAATACCTTGAAACTATATATTATAATCTATGAGCACCAACAATATAATTTCCAAAGCCATAATATCTAACATAAGGTAAATTATCACAAATATACCACATTACCACATAGATCGATCAGGGGATCTACCCATTCACAACTGGCATGATATTGTCCTCTTTGGTATGCAGACTTTTGGCCCCATGGACAGCAGCCTCACCTATACCCTCAAGATTTTTCTCTTCTCCCATGGGTAGCAGAGAGAGCATGTCAAATAAGACCTCTTTTGCATGTGGTCTCTTGGCCCCATGGACAGCAGCCTCACCCACACACAATCAAGGAACCTCTTCCCCACGTGGGTAGCAGGGAAGAACGCATTATCCAAAGTGAAAGGGCACTAACCTAGATTTGATTCCGTTGTCACAAAGACTACAAAAACCAAACCGGGTGATCGCCGAGAAATCACACATGGCATGGTGTCAAAACCACATAAAGCTTACAAGTTACATTACTTAGAAACACATAGTTCATATCCAAGTAGTTTCAGAAAAATTTTAAATAATCTAACTTCTACAAAGTTTGTAAGGTTTTCAACTTCATTCTTGTCAAGAGATTTTCTATCAATTTCCCACGTAACAAGACAAGATAAGCATCTTTGAATTTTCTAATATACCATAAAATCCATGATTTCCTTATCAAAGATAAAATAAAAGATGCTCATTTTTCCATATCAACAATTCATGTATTTCCCCAAATGCAATATCAAATATGATGCATTTTCATATATAATCATATATATATATATATATATATTAAGGTTATGACACAATAGTTTTTAGGAAAATATAGTTTCCATAGGTAGTTTCCAAAAGTGTGTCTAACCCAAAAACAACATTTATGCAACATGATTATTTTTCAAAATCCCATTAAAAAGCTACTTACTTTGCAACCTGCAAAAAGCCTAATTCTCCAAACTCCAAAGGAGATTAGCTAGAACCTCAACAATATTAAGCAAACCTAACACAATAAGCATAAAGCTTAAAATTGTATCTAGCTACAATTTAGGAATTGCCAAATAAGTATTTAATTAGGCAAACCTAGTATTTAACCTCATCAATAATAATATATTCCACTTCCAAAGTTTCTCAACAAATTGATTCACAAGGCATAAACTTCAATTTATAAAGTTAACCCATTTAATATCATCTCCAATATTATGACTAGCTTTCATAAAATTTACACTACATCAATAAGAGACCCATGAAAGCAAAATCAAAATATCCTCAAAGACAAGAAATTTAGAACTTTAACTAACTCCAAATAAACCCAATAGCAATGGAAAAATTGGATTTACCAACCATCACATGTTATAACTCCAAAACCCCAAATTTTCCACCATACATAAACCTTAGGTAGTCATCATTAGCACAAACCATAAACTCACTCATCAAATAATTCCACCAATACAAAACCCATACATATAAACACATAAATATTACTTCCAATCCTCATAAATCACATGGGTATCATTATTCGGGTTAGGTTGGGTTGACTCCCAAAAAAGTCGGATCGGATCATGAGTCAACCCATTTTTGCTTCGGGTTAAAAAAATCAATTTCGGGTTAGATATTTTTCAAGTCAAAAAATTCTGACTCATTTTGCCATGTCTAATCACATTATGAGCCTTATCAGCCAACATGATTAGGGACCTATGTCATGTGAAAATAAGACAAAAGTGCATTCTCCCTTCTTTATTTATTACATTAGCAATTAATCAATGTGTGTGTGTGTAGAGGGATAAACAAAACTTAGGTACTGTACTTAGGTATTATTTCAAGATTCTGTCGTGTAAATTTTTTATTATAAAATGGAAGTGTAATTTTTAGTTAAGTATTCATATGGTTGAATTTTAAGAAAAAAAACCTAAAAAATAGCATCTAAAATACTATATCTAAATTTTGTCTTATATAGATTACTTTAGTGGCCATTAATTCACTTATCTTACTACCATTTCATAATTGAGGGAGGTGCTAAATAATATGAGTCTTAACCCATGTGATGGCTTCGCCCCACATGTTGCTGTCCAACACAGAGTGACGCCAGTGCTACGTTATGAGCCCTTCACTGTAAGTAATAAATTTAAATGTGTGTTAAACTTAGTTTTGGTTTTCCTGTTTACCGCAAATATCTACTTCACTTAAAGGCAAATCTTAATATTGGGAAGTGATCATTGATATTTGTTGATGCATTTTGATATTAATTGAAAAATAAATTTAAATATTTATGTGTATCAAGAACGGATCCATGAGGGGGTTTAAAAGGGCTTGGCTGCCTTGGGCCTTATAAAAAAAAGGGGTATAAGCCCTAAACAAACCCATGTGAATTCTCAATCCAAAACACAACAAATTTTATTCAAAAAAAAAAAATAACAATAATAATAACAAATAAAAACTAATGGTGTTTTGTATCATTTGTCTTTGTTGATAGATAAATGCATCTTAATGTATTAAGAAATAGTGATTTTACGTATTTGTCTTGATTAATAGTTTGTTTGTTTGTTTTGTTTTGGTTATGGGTTTTTTTTTTTGGTTCCCCACAGTGTTTCCTCAAAACTTTCAATCATAGACTAATTACTATTCGCGACAGATTAATATTATATGAATACTTATTTGGAATTTATTTGTTTATCATCTAGCCCCCTAGCTTGAAATGGAGAGTTATTGTATTACAAATAACTCCGATCTTTAATTCTAGACTCTCGTTCCATTAAAATAATAATAATTATATTTATCATCAAAATAAATTCGGTGATAATGTTCATTATTCTTGAGTGATTTTATGAGCTTGTATATGTACCTATTTGCACCATATATATATATATATATATATATATATATATATATATATATTATAAAAATATCTATGTATATAAAAAAGTGATTTACAATTGTACATATTTTGAGAATTGTTGCTGGACAAAGAATGGTGTTCTTCTAGTTGAACATTTGCTCTACAAATTCATGGAGCTTAGAGTGTATGTGGTTGGTTGTTATATCTTGAGAGCATCGTGCTAGAGAACTCGTTACACTGACTGAGATATATTTTTGATATTTTCTTGTGGTGCTGTGAAATGCCTTAAAAAAGTGAGTGTACTACAGTGATATATATCTTACTATTCTTATTATTACCAGTTTATTTGCACATTATATGTGATTATTTATTTAAGTGATTAATGTGACAAGTGAGTAAATTTTTCAAATAAAAATTGTTTTTCAAAATATGTTTTTCATTAAAACAAACGAACAGTAGGTTTTTTGCACAAATCGATCAGAAAACATATGAACATTGAATGGTGAGAGCCCAACTACCATCTTTTCCATTTTTCTTTCACTTTCCCTTTCCTTTAAATGATCTGTAATGCATGTCCTATAAGGCTATAAAAGGCTATTAGTAGAGCCCAACTACTTTGAGAGTTTCACTTTCATCTTTCATAAATGAGGTACTAAAAAGCTTGTCTCTTGATATTTGACATTGGAGATCAAATTAACAAACATGCGGAGCGTTGGCCCTCCCCTTTTTTCCTAGCTGAAGTCGTTTTCTTATGCATCTATTTATATTTGAGTGAATCATGGGTGGATCACAACAAGGCTTATAGAAATCTTCATCTAAGTTATAACCGACCAAAGTTGTGCTAGAGATAAATTGTACGCAACATTTTCACAATTATTGACTTTGGTACATAATAAAAATAATATAAATAATCGACACAAATAAAAATAATATTCTAATCATAATAAATTATGTTGACAATTATGAAAAATATTGTGTTTATCATTACTCCTCAAAAAAAAATTTGTCTTCACAAATATATACATCCCATCCTTTTTTTTTTTTTTTTTTCACTTAACACGCCTGACAATTTTACTTGTAGGGGTTTCCTGATATCAAAAACTCCTGGATTTAACAAAATGAGCAGGGCTTGCGATCCATGGTGGAAGGCTTAAAGATAGTTCATTGAATGGTGTTACAATGCGTGGCCTATGACGAATGACCATGTGTCTTTAAGCCCCTGACCAAACAAAGTAAGTTCAAGGACTAATCTAGAATTGTTATTAAACGAGAGAGAGAGAGAGAGAGAGAGGAGATCACAACCTCAGTCACAGATTTATGCATTCAAATTAATTTTTGCCCTTTTAATTATATCTTTCAAAGCAAAAACTCCAAAGATGATGATGGAGATGCATGGCGTTGACATATATCTTTCAAAGCAAAACGTACGTAGAGACATGCAAGGCAGTTGCTAGCTAATACATTTACGAGCCGTTGGACTCCAGAGAAATTGTGTAAAAAACTAGTGTAACCGACGCATCGTCATCATTAACATGTTTGATTGAAAAATTTGCGGATGAAATCATGAAAGTCAGCTAAATGTTGAAATTGGCCAAGTTGACATTCTTGACACACCAAAGAACTTAACTCAGGCCGACAGACACTAGGGTTTCAAGCAGAGAGGTCGGTGTTAACGCTGACACTAAACTCTAATGTTAATGTGCAATAATGGGCATTTTCTTTTTTCTACAAAAGAACAAATGAGAAGCAAATGCCAAATTGCAGATTGATATTGGTCATGTATGTAGATCTTTCTTACTAATTGGTTACTCCGTTTTAACTGATGAATTATCTTTCTTATAGATGGAGTTTGACTGTGCGGTTTAGCCTAAAATAATGTAAAAGGTAATACAGAGGGTTGTCATAACTCAGAATGAAAATATTGTAAAAATATTGTCAGATATTGTTGTGTAAGTAAAGTTTTTCAAAACTCATGGTATTGTAGTGGGCATTCTTGATGCAAGTAGAGAAAGCAAGCGTGGATATCTATTCAAAGTCCACGACTAACTTGAGAAAAAACTCAAGTCTCCCAACAGAATGAATTTGAGGAGCCAATCAAGCAAAGGATTAGATTAGAAAGAATAGAATAATCAACCAGCTCCCCTTGATTAGCAGTGACTAGCCATGTGACTCTCTTTCAGCTGGTATGGTGTTGGTGTGTGAATTCAATTTACACCTAAACAAAAGCAACCTCCAAATTTCAATTTTATAATAATATTAATAATAATAATTCACTCCCAAGTCTTAATTTGAAGTTGGTCGGATTAGCATGAACCTAACCTTTAGATCAATTGTCGAAATTTTAGGAATAGAGGTTGGCCAAATTTAATAAGAAAATTTTACATGAAAATCCTAACCTGGGAGAGAATATTTTGAAGAGAACTACGTGCCTCCACAACCCAAAAAATTGTTTTATCTTTTGAACCATAATTCTAGAGTTGTTAAATAAAACACCTTTCATTGGTCCAAAACTTATCTAGTATTTTAGTAGATAATAATAGATATAAAATATAGGTGAATTCGCACCCACTCACACACTAGTCACAATCCAATAGAAGATATAGAAGAGAGGAACCCATTTCTATGCTATTAATTTCTCTTGTTCTGTTTGAACCACTCTATTTACATTATTACATAGAAAAAGTTGAACATTTTGCCAAATCTTTTTCACACTTCATTTTCAAATGTTTTGATACATGGCTTTATAAAGCTGTCAAGCATTTCCCCTAAACTACATATAATTTATTACTTTAGATTAATTGCTTAACTTACCGGGGTTTTCTTTACTTCATTGAGTCTTCCTTTAAATAAGGTTGATTTAATTAAAAATCAGGTTTAAGTTAAATTAAATATTAAAATGTACAAACAATTTGAAGTAATCCATCACTCCTCTTATCTAAAGGATGAACTTGAATTTTTTGAATTTTCTAACAAAAACCTCTTTTGTAAATATGATCTTCTTAATTATTTCATCTTGATTTTTAAGATGAAAATATGAGACATTTTTTCGTAACCTAAAATCTGAAAGAAGATTACTCAAGTTAATAAGAATTTGCTTAGAAAATAAATCTTGTAATTCAAGCAATTTCTTTATTAGAAATTTGTTTGTAGTTCTAGCAAAAGAATAAAGAGTAAATTATAAGTTCATTCAACATATTTATAAACTTAGGCATTCAACTAATAAAAAAAAAACTATTACATTAATCATGTTCAATAAAGTATGCATGCATTATTTTAGTGCATATGCGTATGCACAAAATGTATTACATAAATCCAACAAATTTAGGTAAAGACCAAACTAAGCACTAATAGACTAGTTATTTTATTGAAAGGTGCGTGTTTTGAAAACACAATTTAAAAAATCACAATCGAACATTTAATTTGGGCTTTTGGGCTAATTTGTATACAGCCATAACATTTTTATATAAACTCCTAAGTGACAAGTTGCTACTAATTCTAATTTGAACCTACCACTCAAAAAATAAAAAAATATATATTGTGAAAATATTGTATAATAAATCCCAGGTGGCAAGTTGTTACTGATTTTAATTTGAACTTATCACTCAAAAAATAGAAAAAAAAATATTATAAAAGTATTATGAAAATATTGTGAATATAGCATTTCTAACAATTTTTTTTTGTTTAACATTCTACGTGACAAAATTTTGGAAGATCAAATTTTATTTTAATGGATTCAAATTTTTATTTAGATTGTTCAAGTTTTTATTTATTTTTATTTTTATTTTTATTTTTTTAAGGGTGGTTAACAACACAATAATTTAAAATTCAATTTTTTTAGGGTATATAAAAAAAGAAAAAAGAAAATTTCAAGTCAGGTGGTCAAGTGCCTCCCTTATTAACACATAGCGCTGCCCTTCCTAATTAATTAGAACTATTAGATAACTTGTAAAATAAATTAAATTGTGAGGCAGCCAATTATGCATTTTTTTCAGGTTAATGGTGAGCGTAGTCCAGGACATTATTTCTTGAGAGACAAACGAATCATAAAACGGAGGGAAAAAAAAGAAAGATGGAGACATGAATTGAACACTTAATCAATTGGTAGGAAATTTGAGGTCAAGAAAGTCATTCAATGCTTAATGAGTAAAATCTGACAGAATTCTGGTGACAAAACCTCGGCCTTAGGGATACAATGATGGAAGCTTTTGCAGCACTTTAATTCAACATATGTATGCCAACAAAAAAAGTAATCCAATTTGTGGGACGGGAATTACACACGTTCAAGATATTCAAAAAGTTTGAATATTCATGTTTATTCAAAAATAAATAAATACATATGAATCAGGAAAAAAAAAAAAAAAAATACATACACACAGCAAGGTGGTGTGTTGACCAGTACCAATGCTTGGATGCTTAATTATCAATTCATTAGAGCATCCGTAGCAGATGTTCTAAAAATTTTGTCATTTTACCACATCAAATGCTTACTTTATTATTTTACCACATTATTTTACAACATCCCATTTATCAGATGTTTTATAATTCAATTCTATACATTAAAATAATATTTACTACATCTTAAAATAATATTTCCTTCTCATCAACACAATCAACAACCCTCTGCCAACAACCAACAGCCACCACCACATCCACCGCATCCAAAAATCCAACTTAAAGCAAACCCAGCCAAACCCCAACCCAAACAAAACCAACCGCCAAACCCCGGCCAAACCCCAACCCAAACAAATCCAACGGCCAAACCCCGGCCAAACCCCAACCCAAACAAATCCAGCGCCGCCGCAACAGCCCATCAGCACTGCCGTAAATCCATTAGCGCTGCCGCTACAACCCAAACAAATCAAACAAACAAACTCATGAGCACCACCCAACCCATCAGCGCTGCCGCAAATCCAAACGTCGACCCACAATGCCGCCGACCCACAATCCATAGCCCGCCAACACCAAATCGGAAGCCCCACCACCACCACCTCAACCACGAACCCCGACAAACCCACTGCCTCCACACCCTCACCCACACCCACTTCTAAACCCAAAACCTTCATAACCCAAACTCCAAACCCATTATCTTCATCGCCGTCATCATCATCGCCGACCCACACAACAGACCCACACCGACATCGTCGACCCATAGCCTAGCCCATCCGAACCCACCCACCTCCATCGGAACCGAACCCATCAAACCACAGCAAAAAAAAAAAAAAAAAAAAAAAAAAACAGAAAAACCATTGCTAGAGAGAGATCGGCGTCGACGTTGGCGTGGAAATGATCGTCGGCGTGGGCGTGGGCGTCGGCGTGGGCAAGAGAGAGAGGAGAGGAGAGGATTGGGTGAGAGAGAGGAGACTGACGGAGAAAGGGGGAGAAAGAAATAAACAATGAATAAAAATTTTACCACTTCTCTTCCGTACCGTGGCAAATTTGTCACGGTACTGTTCAATGTTGGAAAAAAAATACAATATACCACATCTGATAAATGGGCTTAAATTGGGTTTGGTGTGGGATATGTGCCAAATTTAGCATTTGGCACATATCCCACATCTGCTGTGGGTGCTCTTACTTCAGCTACTGCAACTATTTATTATGGGCATGGCTATATCAAAATACAATCCATTAACCAATTCTTGCCTAACAATAACAAACTGATGACTGACACAATTCTAAGTAGTATATAACAACAGATTAACAGACTGCCCTATTATGGCTGTAGCTAATTAAGCAGATGACTAATTAGTAATCATACACATACACAATGTAATACTCCATCCATCCCAATTTGTTTGTTTTATTTGAAAAGTCGAACTTTTTAAGAAAATATCATTTATTGTCTTGTCTACCTTATAAAAATATATAAGTTTATAAAACTACCCTTAAATAAATTTATTTTTTTAAAGAGTTATTCTTAATGAAGCAACTAAAAAGGTGCTCCAATTAGATTGATTTTTTTAAATATTTGTTAGTTTTCTTTTTCAAATAGTTTTGAAAATAGAGTAGAGATATAATAAGAATATTAGTAAATTAATAACTTTTATTTTTAGAAACAGGACAATATTTTTGGACATCTAAAATGGAATAGAGGATAAACAAATTGGGACAGAAGGAGTAACTACTAATCACATGACTAATTAATTAGTAACTTGTCACAACTAGGGGTGACAATTTTTATTCATATCCATGAACTTGCCCATTACCCACCTTATTTGGATAAGTTTTAATCCAACCCACTTAAGTATTTTGGGTTAAATAGATAAAGACCCATTTGGTTATTTAATTAGATGGGTCTAAATGGATAAATCCACTAATACCCACTAAGCCCATCTAAAATTTAAAATTAAATAAACCCACTAATACCCACTAAACCCTTCAATTTAAAACTTAAATAAACCTCAGTCTCACTTTTCCTTAAATTTTCTCAGTAACCAAACAAAAGGAAATTCTAGAGAGAGAACCAGGATGGAATCGAAGTTCACCATTCCACTCTTTTCCTTGTCATTCGATTTCCCAAAGAAACGTTAGTGGTGCTATAGGACTTGTCGGGTACGACTCTGATGGATCTGATAACGACGAACCCGACTCTGGCCCTGGCTCTTGCGTCGGCGGCTTTAGCACTGTCTTCAACGGTGGCGACTCAGGCTCTGATGGCGCTAGGAAAGCTGTCCTGGGAAAAGAGGTTGAAGCAATCGGCACTGATGCAGATCCATAGCGACACCGTTTCGACTGCTAAGGCTGCTCTCCATCCAGTTTGTACCAATATCATGCCTTAGAATCGTAAGAGAAAGAAGGTAACTCTTTCACGGTTTCTGTTTGGTGGTTGAGAAAGTGTTAGAGAATTGGAAATGATGTCTAGTTTATGACCTACCGTGTGCTTGAGACTCTGTTTCGTTGCCGAGAAAAAAAAAAAAAAAAAACGGAGAAGAAAAAAGTCTTTTTTTTTTCTCTCTCACTCTCTGTGGCTTTGTTTGGTTGCTGAGAAATGATTTTTGTGAAGGGAAAATGAAAGGAAAGTACAGGAAAAGTGATTTTTGAATTTTTGTTTTTAAAGTTTTTAACAAGTTATTTATTTATTTGGGTCATATTGGGTTAAATTGGCGGGTTATTAATTAAATGGGTTGGACGGGTAATAAATAATTAATTTATATATAAACGGGTCATAAATGGATAAATAGATAATTACACACTCAACCCATTTATAACCCAACCTGCCCATTTTCCACCCCTAAGTTTAGGATAAGATTTGTCCCTCTCTCCCACGTAGTTGAGTACTAAAGTCTCAATGTCTCATCACAGGTGGTGACAACAAAATTGAGAGATTATATAAGATTGATGAATCCTAATTTTATGGCTTAAACTTTTAAATTAAATGATATTCTAATTCTAACATGTTATGTCAATATAAGTTCACACAAAACAATTTTATTAATTATTATTAAAACTTTATCAATATTGGATTAAAAAAAATCATTTTTTTTAAAAGACTTAAGAAATCATCTTCTGAACAGTGGGTATTTATTATATGCCAATAACCCCACTTCCTTAATTACGCAACTCCCACCCAGATTTCTTCTAAGCCTTTGCTTTTGTACCTTTTTGTCCTCATCCCCTTCTCGATGTTCTTGACACCTTTCTCAGCAAGATCATGCCAATTCTCCATCCCAGATTACTGTCGTTACCTCATCTCTGAGTACCAAAAAGTTCTAAGGGTAATTCCCTTAAATTTTAAAATAAATTTTCCTTCCCTTCTCAAAATCCTAGATTGCTAGAATAATCTGTTTTGCATGTTAAATTACTAATTATTTTAAAAGTTTAAATTATTAAAATTTAATAAATTTAATTATTTAACTATATACTTCCATATGCATGTAAGTGAGTCTATTGCTTGATGTTGAGAAAATTGAGTTTTGGATGAGAATACAGGAAGATGAATTCATGATATTTGGTGTAGTATTGAATTATTTACTAAATAAATGTTTGGTGGGTGAGGACCTAGTAGTGAATTTAATTGTTTCAGAAATATGGTACACACATCGAAGACTTGATAGAGATCGAGGCCTTTTTTTTTTTTTTTCTACAAACCATGCATGCAATTGGGGCCCCATTTTGGTCAACTAGAAGGGGAAGAAAAAACCACAATTAAAGTTTACGTTGTCGAAGCATTAATTTTTTTTTTCACAATTACAGATGATCACTACAACAAAATGTATTTTTAGCGACGAAAATTAGTGAGGAAATATTTTTTGTCGCTAAAAATATAGCTTTAGTGACGAAATTCATATTTTGTCACTAATAGTGGGAAAAAAAATATAAAATTTAGCGACGAAATATAAATTTCGTTGCTATTGTGATCTAAATATTAGGTGCCAGTGGAGGGAAATTTCAGCGCGAGTTAATTTAATCTATAGCGACTAAATATTTCGTCACTAAAAGTTGAAATTTTTAGTGACGAAATATTTCGTCACTGTAGGTATTTCTATGGACAGTATTAGTGACGAAAATCCTTTCGTCACTATAAGGAAGAATTAGCAACGAACAATATTCGTCACTAAAAATAATAATAGTTTTGCACTTATATGTTTTTAGTGACGAAATAACAATTTGTCACTAAAAGTATGCTACAACGACAAAATGTGACGTTCGTCACTAAAAATCTTAACAAAATATGGTTTCTTTAGTGACGAAAATAAAATTCGTCACTAAAAGCGAAACAAATTCTTCTATGTTTTTAGTGACGAAATAATAATTCGTCACTAAAAGTATGCTATAGCGACGAAATAACTTATCACCTAAGATTTGTTATGAAACTTTTGTGGTCATAGTATTTCTCTTATGTTAAACATGTTATAATTATTGCCATCTACGCATTATAGTTATTGCCAGATTTTTATTGTCGACAATTGAAGGGAAGAGACAATGAAATAAAACAAATAATAAACTACATTAAGAAGAACGAAAATTTACTTGCATTAAGTTTAATAGAACAATAATATAACTGCTGACAACTATTATCCTCCATTGAATCTTCAGTACAATACGTGAACCTACTGCTATACTACTTCTATTCCTAAATTATTCTAATGAAACAGAAAAACAGCCATTGATTAAAACAGAATAAGTATGGCTATACAAATACCCTACCAAAACTTTTTGATGAGTAATACTATTACCAACCAAACTAGCCATTTACATGATGTCTAAACCTTAAAACAGAATCAGTAAGCATATAAAAATCCCCTACCAAAACTTTTTGCTAAGTAATATATATACCAACTAAAACTAGACATTTACATAAAGTCTAAGGGGGTGTTTGGTAGAGAAGATTGAGTAATGTTATTTAAGTGTTTTTGATATACGTGTGTGTGGAAATGTGTATAATATTGTTTAAAATGCTCAAAAGCGTGTTCAAAATTGTTAGGAGTTTTAATTAGGAGACTTGTTAAATGTAATGACCAATGCTATTTTAATTGGTTAAGTGCTTGGCTGTCTGCTAAGGTACCTAATTAGCTAAAATAGCAAAGGTAAGAAGTAGGAACTACAATAAGACTAGAGGGAGGCTTGTACCGAATCAAGTGTAGAGGTTAGTGGAGTTAGTTGTTACAGCTAGGACAGCTGGAGTATGAGTTAGTTACACAGCTGTAAGCGCAGCTATGTGCAGTTAGTTATCAAGGGGAATTGGGGTATAAGGATGCAAGGCATGTAACCAAGTGGGGCATGAATTGAGTAAGAAGTTCAGTATTCTTTTTTCCATTCTCTTTCCATTCTTGCATACATCTTAGGAGGCCTAGCTAACCTCGAATGTAGCTACCATCACCTCATCAATTCAATCCTTAACAATTGGTATCAGAGCCAAGATTCTGTGACCAATGGCTGAGACACGATCAGCAACTGCCATGGCAGCCACCAATGAAGCTATTTCTTCTCTGCGAGCTACTTCTGATCATCATGGAAAAAGTATCCAGGAAATTCAAAAGATTCAGGAGATTCATACCAGAACAATGAATGAGATGAACCAACATCTTATTTCAATTCTTCAGAAGTTGAACACAGATGACAATAGATCACAGGAACCTTCATCTACAATTCCTAATTCTTCCACAATGACATTTGGCAGACCTATTAGGCTTGATTTTCCTCGCTTCTCAGGTGATGATCCTGCTAGCTGGGTATATAAAGCTAATCAATATTTTGCTTATTACCAAACTCCAGCTATGGAGAAACTCTTGGTGGCCTCTTTTCACATGGACCAAGAAGCTCTGGTGTGGTTCCAGGATGCAGAGGATGCTGGAATTTTCTGTAACTGGGAGGGTATGGTACAAGCCTTATATGTCAGATTTGGATCAACACCATATGATGATCCAATGGAGGCCCTTACCAGGTTGAAACAAACATCAACAGTAGCTGTGTACAAAGCTGAATTTGAGGCCTTATCAAATCGAATCAAAGGCTTGTCCTCAACACACAAGATGAGTTGCTTATTAAGTGGTTTGAGGGATGAAATTCGTTTGCCTGTGAGAATGCTGAATCCACCATCATTGAATGCAGCCTTTGGTTTGGCTAAGATTCAAGAGGAGTATTGGAGCAGTTGCAAAAGGAGTTCTAGAATCCAACAAGAAACGGGTAAGCCATCTATCTTGGGTCCTACTAAAGTCAACACGTTTTTAAAAGCCAAATCTAGAATTCCAATTAAAAGAATCTCCCCTGCTCAAATGGAAGATAGGAAAAAGAAGGGGTTATGTTATAATTGTGATGATAAATGGAGTCCGGGCCATAAATGCAAAAATGCTAAGATATTTCTGCTTGAGGGAATTGATCCACAGCCTGGTGTCAAGATTACTGAGTTGGAAGAAGACCTTGGAAGTTCAGTGGCTGTAGAAGAAGACATTAATGCCAATTCTGAGGAGGTTGAGATAACCTTATATGCCTTAATTGGTAACCCCACGCCTGGTACTATGAGGATTAAAGGGAAAATCAATGGAGTAAGTTTGGTAGTGTTGCTTGACACAGGCAGCACCCATAACTTCATTGATGCAGCCTTAGTACCTGGACTAAAATTAGCAGTTGATCAATCACAGAGACTTGAGGTCAAGGTGGCCAATGGTGCCTTAATCAGGACTAAGGGAATTTGTGACCAAGTACCAGTTTGCTTGCAGGGAAGGGAATTTTCTATTCAATTCCATGTGTTACCACTTGGAGGATGTGATGTGGTGCTAGGAACACAATGGCTAACTACATTGGGCAATATTCAATGGAATTTCCAATTCTTAACTATGGAATTCTGTCATCAAGGGCACAACATCAAGCTGCAAGGATTGAAGCAAACTGATTCACATCTCATTGATGGTGACCAATTTCTTAAAACCCCAATCAAAAAGGGTCTATTGGTTCATATTTCAAACCCTTCATCACTGGAGAACCCGGCTGCATTACCTGTGGCAGTAACTGATCTACTGCAAGATTTTTCTCATGTTTTTGAGACTCCAGTAGGCCTGCCTCCTCTCAGGGGTCATGAACATCATATTACCCTTAAGGATGGAGTCCAACCAGTCTGCCAGAGGCCATACAGGTACCCTTTTTATCAAAAGAATGAGATAGAAAAAATAGTTAAAGACTTGTTGTCTGCTGGATCTATAAGGAATAGTTGCAGCCCCTTTTCATCTCCTGTTTTGTTGGTGAGGAAGGCAGATGGCTCTTGGCGTATGTGCATTGATTATAGGCAGCTTAACTTGAATACCATTAAGGACAAATTTCCAATACCTGTTATTGATGAATTGCTTGATGAGCTGAATGGGGCTTGCATATTTTCTAAAATTGACTTAAGGTCAGGTTATCATCAGATTAGGATGAGTGAGGAAGACATTCCTAAAACAGCCTTTAGGACTCATGAAGGGCATTATGAATTTCTGGTTATGCCCTTTGGACTCACTAATGCTCCTTCAACATTTCAGTCCCTAATGAATCAAGTGTTTAGACCCTACCTTAGAAGGTTTGTTCTTGTGTTTTTTGATGACATTCTGGTGTATAGCAAGTCCCTGGTGGAACATGTTTCTCATCTTAAAACTGTATTGGAGGTGTTAACTAAGGAAAAGTTATTTGCAAAGAAATCCAAGTGTGTCTTTGCTTGTGAAGAGGTGGAGTACTTGGGCCACTTGATTTCTGGTGAGGGAGTAAGGACAGATCCTAAGAAAACAATGGCAATGCAGCAGTGGCCTACTCCAAAGGATGTTAAGGCCTTGAGGGGATTCCTAGGTCTCACAGGGTATTACAGAAAATTTGTGAAGGGGTATGGGCAAATTGCAGCACCACTGACAGCCCTTTTGAGAAAAGACTCTTTTGCGTGGACTGAAGAAGCTAAGTTGGCATTCCAGAATCTCAAGTCTGCTATGTCCAATCCACCTGTCTTAGCTCTTCCAAACTTTGATAAACTATTTGTGGTGGAGTGTGATGCTTCAGGTGTTGGGTTTGGTGCTGTGTTAATGCAGGAAGGGAGAGCTATAGCATTTCACAGCCAGGCTCTTAAAGGCAGGAGTCTAGCTTTATCAACCTATGAAAAGAAACTGCTAGCCTTGGTCACTGCTATGCAAAGGTGGAGACCATACCTGGTTGGAAACTCCTTTTTGGTAAGGACAGATCAGCAGAGCCTCAAGTACATTTTGGAACAGAAAATTGGTACACCAGCACAACAAAAGTGGATCACCAAGCTACTCGGGTATGCCTTTATTGTGGAATATAAGAAGGGTAAAGAAAATGTAGTAGCTGATGCTTTGTCCAGGCAGGTTCCTAATGATGAAGTCTCATCTCAAAAGGGGGTTTTGTGTATGATTTATTTCCCTACTCCTGACTGGTTAGCTTAACTTAAAGGCAGTTATGCTACTGATTCCCATGTTAGGAGTATTTTGGAAGCTTTTCAAACAGGGAAGGAGGGGCCTAAGGGATTTAGTATGCACAATGGGCTGCTGTTGTACAAAGGCAGGATGTATGTGGGGTCATGTGAAGCCTTAAAAACAGCTATTCTGCAGCAGGTACATGATGGTCCATGGGGGGGTCATTCTGGGGTCCTTAAAACTTTGCACAGAGTTCAAAGGGACTTCCATTGGCCCGGATCAAAGTCAGATGTGAGGAAATATGTTAGGGAGTGTGACACTTGTCAAAGACTCAAGCATGAAACATGTCATCCAGCAGGTCTACTACAGCCCTTGCCTATCCCAGAGAGACCTTGGGTGGCTATGAGCATGGATTTTGTTGAAGGCTTGCCAAAATCTCAAATGAAGGAAGTGGTGATGGTAGTGGTGGACAGGTTCACAAAGTTTGTTCACTTCATAGCCTTGTCACATCCCTACACTGCTTCTAAAGTGGCAAACTTGTATCTGCAACATGTGTTTAAATTACATGGGATGCCTACTTCGATTGTGAGTGACAGGGACCCTGTTTTCACCTCTCACTTTTGGCAAGAACTGATGAAACTTCAGGGCATTCAATTGGCAATGTCCTCAGCATATCATCCCCAGACAGATGGACAAACAGAGGTTGTGAACAAGAGTCTTGAACACTACCTCAGAGCTTTTGCAGCTGACAGACCAACCACTTGGGTGGAGTGGTTGCCACTTGCTGAGTATTGGTTTAATACCAACTTCCACACCTCACTCAAGCTCACTCCTTTTGAAGCAGTGTATGGCTATCCTCCTCCATGATTGATGGACTACATTGCTGGGACAACAAAGATTGAAGGAGTGGATGCTCATTTGAGGACTAGACAGCAATTGACCTCCTTACTAAGGCAGAATTTGGTAGCAGCAATAGACAGAATGAAACTATATTCTGACAGGCATAGGACTGAGAGAAGCTTTTCTGTGGGGGATTGGGTGTTCCTAAGACTCCAACCTTACAAACAGAAGTCCCTTAAGCACCATCAGTTGAAGAAATTAGCTCTTAAGTTCTATGGACCATTCCAGATTTTGCAGAAGGTTGGAGAGGTGTCATATAAATTGGATTTACCTTCAAACTCTAAGAGTCATCCCACCTTCCATGTATCTTGCTTAAAAGCTAAGTTGGGTCAACATGTGGTCTCAGTTCCCACTCTACCACCTACTGATATGGAAGGGGCAGTCATCACCGAGCCTGTAGCTGTGCTCCAGGAGAGGTCACACCAGCTTCGAAATAGGACCATCACTCAAGTCCTAGTTCAGTGGCAAGGAGAAGGTGTTGATGATGCTACTTGGGAGAATTTATATGTGATGCAGCAGAGGTTTCCTCACCTTGTGGGCAAGGTCTTTTAAAGAGGGAGGTATTGTTAGGAGTTTTAATTAGGAGACTTGTTAAATGTAATGACCAATGCTATTTTAATTGGTTAAGTGCTTGGGCTGTCTGCTAAGGTACCTAATTAGCTAAAATAGCAAAGGTAAGAAGTAGGAACTACAATAAGACTAGAGGGAGGCTTGTACCGAATCAAGTGTAGAGGTTAGTGGAGTTAGTTGTTACAGCTAGGACAGCTGGAGTATGAGTTAGTTACACAGCTGTAAGCACAGCTATGTGCAGTTAGTTATCAAGGGGAATTGGGGTATAAGGATGCAAGGCATGTAACCAAGTGGGGCATGAATTGAGTAAGAAGTTCAGTATTCTTTTTTCCATTCTCTTCCCATTCTTGCATACATCTTAGGAGGCCTAGCTAACCTCGAATGTAGCTACCATCACCTCATCAATTCAATCCTTAACAAAAATGGGCTACCAAGTGAAAAGGTGAATTATCCATCTAAGGGCACCTTTCGATGGAAAGTATTTCAGATAATTATTTCTTCTTTTAATTGCCTAATGTGTCAAACTAGACCGGAGTTTATGACATTCATTGTGTAACTCCAAATCTTTTGATTATAATTTATACCCCTTTCTTTCATGCTTCAATTTGATCATTCAATTTGATTTGTAGCATACTTGTGATGCTTTGAGACTGGAATAGGCATAATCATTACACAAGATCTTAGAAGACAATGATTCACCATTAATTAATGATTTTCTAGATTAACTTATGAAAAAAAATCTGCTATTGAACATTAAAATTAGGAGTGTGTGATCACTAATAGAATCTATTATAAAAAGGTCCAATCTGCCACAGCACCTTGAGTTGTGGCATCTATTATGATTCCAGTGGCCACCCCAATTGGGCTTGAAATGGCAAATACAAAAGCATAGGCTGCACATGATAAGAAGGGATGGTTTGGAATCATACGAAGGAGAGCAACGCCCATGGCAATATATGGTTACAAATATCTTGTGTAATGAAATTGTCCACAAAGCTTTCCAGGCATCATCTTTTGCTTTTGCAACTCCAATTGCAATGCCCTCAAAAAGAGAATGGAAACACAAGGTAACAATCAACAAAATGCCATCCCCAACTGAACCCGTAGGAGCCAGGGAGTGGTGCACCTATTAAGGCATACAAGAAATATATCGATTCAGTCATAGAACCACTAACAAGTTATATACCTAATACTACATCCAAGGAGGAGCTTGCTTGTCTAATGCTAACATGAAATGAATGAGCACGTATCTCACTTGATTCTGTGATTGTGAAGTCCCACCATTTTTTGTGTCGTTTCCTTGCCCAACTCCACCTGAAATGAAGGAAAGATAGAATAAAGTTATCAAACAGGAAATAACCATTACACATTTACATCCTCTTTTTGGAGTCAACGGAGGAGATTCACATTTATTTGATTTGTCTAGCTTGATTTGCTTCTTGTGAGACTTTTTGCCTAGAGTTTTATTTGCTTCTTGTAAGCTCAAACTTATTTATTTCAAAACTTTAGGATCTTCTTGGTAATGTTGTTCAAGTAACGTTGTTAAGTGTTATGAAAATATGTGTGGGTGAAAAAGTGTTGAGGAAATACGTGTTGTGTTGTTTAAACAACAAAAATTGTTGTTTAAACAACTATACCAAACAAACCCTTAATCATCCTAACTCCTTTTGCACCCCAATGGAAAATCACCACAAAATCCAACCCTTGTTGCAAACAACACTGTTTCTTACAAATGAGGCCTTCATATCTATATACTAAGTGTCTGTTTAGGAACAGATTATTTCGTTCAAACTGAAAACTTTTTGCAACTAAGCAAGTGAGCTTTGTGGCTCTTGTTTGTAATGAGTAAGATTAAGTTATCTCTTGTACTTAACACTCATATCACTCTTTTTGATGGGAATGACTAAAAAAATCCTAAGAGAAAGGCATAAATAACTATCTCATCACTGTTGTCCGCCAATCATAATATGACACCTGTATGCTTCGACATAGCAAAAGTGCAGTGTCATTGACATTTGTATGCTTTGGCATGGCAAAAGTGCAATCTCAAAATCTTAACTTAAATTGGTATTTCTTTTCTATCTCTTATATGCCCATGCATGTTTTGCTTAAATAAAAATATGCAAAGAAAATAAAAAGCAAAAAGATCAAAAATGCTTTAAATATGATTGCAAGCGTGTTTTCTAGGAGATGTGGGAGTTATAGGATGTATCTCGAAAATGATAGTCCACATTAAGCAATTATGATTGTATGTGAATTAAAGTGATTTTCTCATATCTCAAATCGTCATAACTTGTATACACTTATGCAATCTTGCGATGTTTTTCACACACAACATGCAACATTCTTTACTACTTTTGATACATGTGCAGGTACAATGTGATTTGACCATCACAAGGTTTTACATGTGTTAATGTATGCTTATTAAACTGTCTTGACTTGTTTTTGAAATATAAAATTGGTTAGACTTGTTTAGTGTGTGCGTGTGTTTTTGAGATTCATGTGCTTTAAAATTCTTTGTTGAGAGATGTTCTTGAAAGCTTAAAATGTTATTTGGATCATTGGTTGAGTTGCATACTTGATTGCATTCATGTCTGTGTTTTTCTTCTCTTGAAAAACTGTTTTTGAAAAGCTGGCTCGATACCTCCTTGACACCTCCTCGATAGCTAGCTATCTGTTGAGCTTCCTAAGCTTTTTCTTAACGCAATCTCGACAGCACCTCGACACCTGGTGGATCGATCGAGAAAAATTCTGATCTCTCAACAGCTCCTCGACACCTAGTGGATCGATTGAGCATCATATCTTGCTTCTGGTGTTTTTCTTCCTCAACAGCTTGTCGACACATGATCTGTTAACATTGCTTTTTCTAGACACCTGCTCGACAGATGTCTCGACACCACCTCGACACCTCATCTGTTGAGAATTACTGATGCTCTATATATTCTCCTCGTACGATTTGCAGCTCATTCCTATCAATCTCTTTCTCGATACCTCTGACTTTTCATCTCCCGAACCTCTCTCACTCACTCCAAACCTCTTCCCTTGGGATTCTCAAGCTTTTTCAAGTCTTTCTTCACTTGGTAAGCTTCTGACCTCCTTCATTTACATGCATTTCATGTTTTGAAACCTAGGATTTAGGGTTTTTGAAAAAATTTAGGGTTTTTCAAAATTGATGAAATATTGTTGAAATTTTGGGTTAGTTTTTGAAGATTTGATTTTAAAAACTTCATGCATTGCATTACATTTGCATTATAACAGTATTATCATGCATTTAGATATGTGCAGTCTCTTTGTGTGCTGGTAGAATTGGATTGGGCTGAGCTTATGATGTACTTACGTTGCATGTCACGTGTTCATGCATTTTTCCATGCATTTGTACATTTTTTCACATATTCTTACTATTGTAAACTATTTTGGATCTTTTCTGATTGTCTCTTTCTTTTCCCTTTCTATTTTTGTTTACGTTAGTTGTATCTATGGCACCTAAGCGTAAATCCACTTCGGCCCGGAATCCACTTCGGCCCGGAATCCTCTTCATTCCGATGCCTCTTCCTCTTCTGATCACGCACCCCTTTCTCTCCATTTCCGTAATGATGATGCCTACAAGGCATTTGTGGAAAACTTTTCTCGACGAGGCATTCATTCGGAATGCCGAGTCATCTTGGGTCATTTTGCTGACATTGACCTTCCCACTGTCATTCATAGTCAGGAATGGGATTCTCGTTGTGACGAGCCCGTCAATTATCCTCTCGTGCTGATTCAGGAGTTCTACTCCAACATGCACGGGATTGACCACTCCGTACCTCATTTTGTTACTCATGTCTGAGGTATTTCCATTCCTATCACATCGTAGCTTGTTGTGGATGTGCTTAGGGTTCCTAGGATAAAGTTTCCCAACTATCCTTCCTATTAGCGTCTGAGGACTATGTTCAAGGATGAGTTCATATCCGCTTTCCGTGAGCGTCCTTTGGAGTGGGGTGAGCGTCAGTTCACTTATTGCTTAAGTTTTGCAACAGGCCCTCTATTTTTTAACATGGTGATTTGCAAAGCCCGAGTAGTAAGTGAACTGGCGCTAACCCCACTTTGAAGGACGCTCACAGAAAGTGGACATGAACTCATCCTTGGACACAGTCTTCAGACGCTCATAGGAAGGATAGTTGGGAAACTCTATCCTAGGAACCCTAAGCACATCCGCAACAAGATGTGGTGTGACAGGAATGGAAATACCTTGGACATGAGTAACAAAATGAGGTACGGAGTGGTCAATCCTGTGCATGTTGGAGTAGAACTCCAGAATCAGCACGAGGGGACAAGTGATGGACTCATCACAAAGAGACTCCCATTCCCGATTGTGAATGATAGTGGGAAGGTCGGTGTCAAGAAAAATGACCGTTCCGAATGAATGCCTTGTCGAGAAAAGTTTTCCATAAATGCCTTGTGGGCATCATCATTATGGAAACGGAGAGAGAGGGGTGCATGATCAGAAAAGGAAGAGGCACCGGAATGAAGAGGATTCCGAACCAGAGTGGATTTACGCTTAGGTGCCATAGACATAACTAACATAAAAAAAATAGAGAGGGAAAAGAAAAAGACAATTAGAGAAGCTCCAAAACAGTTCATAATAGTAAGAATATGTGAAAAGATGTACAAATGCATGGAAAAATGCATGAACATGTGACATGCAAAGTAAGTACATCATGAGCCCAGCCTAATGCAATCCTACCAGCATACAAAGAGATTGCACACATCTAAATGCATGATAATACTATTATAATGTAAATGTAATGCAATGCATGAAGTTTTTAAGATCAAATCTTCAAAAATTAACCCAAAATTTCAACAAAATTTCATCAATTTTGAAAAACCCTAAATTTTTTCAAAAACCCCAAATCCTAGGTTTCAAAACATGAAACGCGTGTAAATGAAGGAGATCAGAAGCTTACCAAGTGAAGAAAGACTTGAAAAAACTTGAAAGTCCTAGGGGAAGAGGTTTGGAGTGAGTGAGAGAGGTTTGGGAGATGAAAAGTTAGAGGTATCGAGAGAGAAATCGACAGAAATGAGCGGCAGATCGCATGAGGAGAATATGACCATCAGTAATTCTTGATAGATGAGGTGTCGAGGTGTTGTCGAGAAGGTGTCGAGAAAAAGCAACGTCGACAGATCATGTGTCGAGAAGCTGTCAAGGAAGAAAAACACTAGAAGCAAGATATGATACTCGATCGATCCACCAGGTGTCGAGGAGCTGTCGAGAGGTCAGAAACTTTCTCGATCAATCCACCAGGTGTCGAGGTGCTGTCAAGATTGTAATAAGAAAAAGTTTAGGAAGCTCGATAGATAGCTAGCTATCGAGGAGGTGTCGAGCCAGCTTTTCAAAAACAGTTTTTTGAGAGGAGAAAAACACATACATGAATGCAATCAAGTATGCAACTCAACCAATGATCCAAATAACATTTTAAGCTCTCAAGAATAGCTTTCAACAAAGAATTTTAAAGCACATGGATCTCAAAAACACACGCACACACTAAACAAGTTTAACCAATTTTATATTTCAAAAACAAGTTAAGATAGTTTAGTGAGCATACATTAACACATGTAAAACCTTGTGATGGCCAAATATGAATTAACAGAAGATGGAGAGGCAACGGTACATTGTTTTGTATGGTGAGAATTTTTGGAGTTTTGGGATCGTGATAAATTTGTGAATTGGGTTTTGGGAGTTTGTGATTATCGTCAAAGGAGGGACCAAGCTTTGGTTGGCATTGATTAGTTTGATTCATTGTTTGTTTGTAGTACACAAAAGAGTGAGAGAGTACGTACTGCAAAGAAGACGAAATTGGAAACAAAAAACAATGTGTTTTTTTTGTACTACATAGAATATGGGAGAATTTTTAGTTTTGAGGTGGATGGTAGTTGATGTTGTAAGTTGTAACAACTATGTTTCGTGGGAGTTTGGTGAACTCAAATCCACAAGCTTTGGCGGCAGGTGGTCTTCCACATCGCGATTAGGTGACATCTCAAGTGTATATATAACAACTAACCTCATTATGGGGTTTTTTATTTTTTTGGGTTTACATGTTTTACGCATTGTATGTTTATTTTATTTTTTATTTTTAAAAAAAAAAGTTATATTAGTGCTTGACTAAATGTGAGAGAAAAATGTGGAGGCGGGAGAAAAATATATATTTTTTAGCTAAAAATTAAAAGTTTTTAAATTACTAATTTTACATGACCCTATAATTTAAATCTTAGAAATGATGACTTTGAGGGTAGAAAATCTAAATTGAGGATCCCAAATAAGAGAAACCCCTTAAATAGTAGTATAGATATTAATATCCGTCATAATACTATTTATTCTCTTTTTAAGGTTAGACTCCATAATTTTAATTTAAAAATAAAAAAAATAGTCAAAAACTTGTACAACTCCCAAAAAAGGGATGTGAGAATATTTTTAAATTATTATTTTCGTTTATTTTCTTTCCATTCATTTTTATCCTCCCAAACGACCTATAAGATTAGACTCTATAATTTTAATTTTCTTTTTAAAGAAAATTAGTCAAAAACTTGTACAACTCCCAAACAAGGGAAATGAGAATATTTTAAAATTATTACTTTCATTCATTTCCATTCCATTTATTTCCTTCTTCCCAAAGGACATGTAAGTTTAGACTCTTATAATTCTAATTTTTCAAAATGGAAAACTAGTCAAAAAAGGGAAGTGAAAAATATTTTTTCATTCATTTCCATTCCATTTATTTTCCTCTCCTTAAATGACCTGTAAGGTTAGACTCTAAAATTTTAATTTAAAAAAAAAAATGAGAAACAGTCAAAATCTTGTATAATAATTCACTTTAAAGTTCAACAAAACATGATATTTTCTATTTTGTTTCTTCTTCTAAATATATAATTTAATAATTATAAGAATTATTTATGGATATCTTTTTTTTTTTTTATGAAACCTTTTTGTGAAGATAGTTTTTCCACATTTTCATGTATTTGGTAGTTTTAGAAAAAATTGTTAAAAAGAAAACTATCTTTTTTGGAAATGTGGCAGCAATTGTGTCGCATTTATGACAATTTGGGGATTCAAATGGGGGAAAAAAAAAATTATGATTGGACTTTGAAACCCTAACCCTAATGAGAATTGTATTTTATGCTTTTGTTGTTTTTGCTTTTTCTTTGTTTTTGGTTTGGTTTTGTTTCTTTTTCATTTTTCCTTTATTTTTTTAGAGCATCTTGTTATTACTTTTTTTTAAAATTATTTTTTCTATGAGGACATCTATTATTCGGTTGTTTTCCACTTTTCCTTCTACTAGATTTTGGAAACAATTTTAGTGTTTTTTTTTTTTTAATACAAAAAGAAAAGAAAAAACAAATATCATATTTCCACAGGTTTAAAAAAAAAAAAAAATCTAAAACTTGATTTTTTTTTTTTTTTTTTTTTTTTTAAGGAAAGGTTTACTTTCAAGATTAATATTTGGAAAATATTTTTATGCAACATATTTTCTTCAAAAGAAAATAGTGATTTTTTTTTAAAAAACATTTTAATTTTAGTGGTATATTTTTTACACAATTTTTTGAAACATAAATACTATTCTTACTTAGATTTTCTATACATTTTAAGTGGAATTGGAGATATATTTTTACCAGATTGTTCTCAATTTTTTTTCCCCATTAAATCTAAGGTTTAAGGGTATTTATAAACCACATAAAAATTCAGTCTAAAAAGTGGTATCTATACTACTATTTAAGGGGCTTTCTCTATTTGAATTGGACTTTTATGTAGTTCGGAAATACTCCTAAACCTTATATTTAACTATGAAAAAACTTGAGAACAATTCAATAAAAATTTATCTTCAACTCCACTTAAAATGCCTACAAAATAGGACATTCTATCCATGTTTTCAAAACAAACTTATCCATTTTGTTTTTAAATAGAAATTATGACACTAGTCTATACTACTATTTAAAGGGCTTCTTCTGTTTGGATTAAACTTTTATATGGTTCAGAATACCCCTAAACTTTATGTTTAATAAGAAAAATACTTGAGGACAATTCGGTAAAAATATATCTCCAACTCCACTTAAAATACCTATAAAATAAGACACTCTATTCATGCCTTCAAAACAATCTTATCCCAAAAAAAAAAAAATTAAAAAGCAAAATTAGTACACTAGTCTATACTAGAGTACTATTTAAGGGGCTTTCTTTGTTTGGATTGAACTTTTATGTGATTCAAAAAAACTTCTAAGAAAAAAATTGAGGGTAATTCGGTAAAAATATATTTCCAATTCTACTTAAAATGCCTACAAAATAAGACACACTATCTAAGTCCTCAAAACAAACTTATCCAAAAAAAAAAAAAAAAAAGGAAATTATAACACTAGAAAAAAAAAAAGAAAAAGAAAAAAAAAGCCTTATCTGTAAGCGCAAAATACGTGTGATGAGGCTAGTATAAATGGTATAAATTAGTAGCTTGTTAGAAAGAACTATTACTCTTACTGAGAGATATTACATCCACAACATTTTCATAATAAATTATAGGTAGTTAGTTGTTATTAGTTCAAATTTGAACCTAACATTAAGATTATTTTTTTGCTCCAACAATAACAACCAGTAATAACCTGTCACTTAGGATTTGTTGTAAAAATGTTATAGACATATTATTTCTCTTACTCTTTGTGTTGCAAGTACACCAGTCAGATTTTGGTTTTAAAATGTAAAAAGTTACAGATGGATAATGGCATTTGAATTTGACAACTAATAATGTTGAGACTTGAGAGTTTGCATTGATTTTGGATGGATGTTGAGGGATTTTTTTTTTTTTTTTTAACAAGGTTTTGTTGTTTAGTAGTTTTATAGGGAGGAAAATGATAAGAAAAGAAATGGGTGATGTCTAAACAAACTATAGGGTGCATTTTCAGGTAGGTTAAGAATTTGTAACCTTTGACTTAAAACTTGAAAATAATAACAACACAAAAAAGATTTGTGACTGTAGTCAATTTATTAAAGATTTATTTTCTTGTTTCTTTTTTCGAGGTAGATGTCTAGATGATTTATTTTCAAGTGATTGATATTTTTATCAAGGAAGTCAATCTTATACCGGAGGCTGTACCGGTTTGACCAATGGTACAATATATTTCAGTACCGGTCAATACCGGTGTACTATTTCGGGTTTACCACTATTTTATATATTTAATATATATATATATATATATATATATAAACTAAATATTTTTTAGAAAATAATAACATCCTAAAATTTAAAATCTAATGTGAAAATGTTGTAAAAATATTGTAAATATAACATTTTTATTTTTGTTTTGGTACATATGTCTCAATTTTCAACTACATTGTTAATAACTCACCTTTTTTTTACCTCCACTCATCCTCTGTTACTTTTGCAATTTATCTTTCTTTATTTTTATATTGATTTTATCTCCTCCACATGTTTACCTTTACTGAGTCTTATCTCGTTTCAAATTTCAAAAAGCAAGTCATCTCCTTACTTAGGTTAGTCATCGCGTGAGCACCCAAAGGAAAACTCAAAATCTTTGAGAAACAGTAGAGATAAAAAAAAAATGAAGAAGAAGAAGAACATCAGAGGAACACAAACGTTGCAAAGACCACGAAGAAAAATGGAAAGCTAAGCAGAAAAGAGACCTAGATACGTGAAAGATGCATTAGATCATGAAATTTGTTGAGAAATTATCTTAGGTGAGTGAAAAATTACAAAGAAATCTGCATTTTTGTTTCAAGCTGTTATCCATTTTCCTGCCAAAATCTGGTATTTCAGCAAATACAGCCGGAATGCTCCTGATACTGTCGGTATTTAAAACAGTACGGAATGAGGTCGTTTCTGTACCGTTTCAGGCATCGATACGGAAAATATCGGCCGTACCGGCTGGTACAGTACGAAACTGACTACACTGATTTTTATAATGGCTTTAATTAATTAATTAATACCATCAAAGGGTATTGATTAAAGAATATTCAAATTGGATATTCTCATGTGCTCTTGTTGATACATAACTAGAGAGGTAGAGAGGTATGGACTATGGACTATGGTTTCTAAAACTTCTCTGGGTGTGATTGGGCTAAATTTTGCCCTAGAATAGCCCATCACAGTTTACATGATGGTAAATCGAGCTAACACAAGAATCTAAAATTTTATTAACAAAAAAAATTCTAAATTTTTTAGGCGTACATGACAATTTGGTATATAAACAAATAAATTATGTTAATTTGGTTCAAATCTAATTAGGATGCCATACAAATCAAAAATAGCCAGTATATATAATATGTAAATATATATTAAGAAAATTTTAATTAGTTAACAAGAAATGCATAATAAGAGGCCATGACCATGAGACTGACCTCCCAAAATATTCATAGAGAAGTGTTTTCTTTTTGAAAATTTTACTATACAGTTAAACATGTTCAGATGTTGGGTTTGAGTTTCTAGGATACCGGAGTAGAAGATAAGAAAAGTTCTAAGGTATCAACCAAAAAAAAAAAAAAAAAGTCTAAAATATACTTGTATATAGTATAGAATTCCAGTCCTAGAAGGGAAGGTCTCTCCGAAGAAAACCCTAAAACCCAATTTTGTTCCAAAAAAAAAAAAAACCCCCACCACTAAAATTCATGAAGCACCTGCTATCAAACCCAAACCTACACTCAATTTCACAATTGTTGGATTGTGGGGCAAAATATCTCACAATGCGTGCAATGATTTTTGCATGATGTGTTCTCTAAAACTATATTCCAACCTAATTATCTAAAAATTGTTTTCACATTGTTTTGAAAATAAAAACATTATGGCTCTTACCAGATGAGCACTAAATGATTCAATTTTCCATCAAAGCCATTACATTTTAATATGAGTAGTGTTTATTACCAAAAAAAAAAAAAAGCATAGTTTTACCCATACACCCCCAAAAGCAGCTGGAATCATGACTTCAAGTCATGATGTGAAGTCACAATTTCAGAGTATAACTAAAGTATAGCATTGGCATAGATAAAAAAATAAATTAAAAAAAAAAAAAAAAGGAAACAAATGTTAACGAACTCAACAAGGTATCAGCAAATGCAAAAATGTACCCCCAAAAAAAATTATGTTAAAGCAGAAAGTTGTATATGTGTTCCACATAATAGGTTGGGCCAAAAAGCTCTCAGCATCATCTCTTATGACTTTATTATCTTGTGAGCACAAAACTGTGAGATTTGAAACATGAGATTGGCCTTCGCTGAAATGAGCTTTGGGGATCAGGGAGGATGTAATTTGTGGGAGAGAGAAACTTGTCATATTGGTGCATGACAAGCTTGTTATTCAGCTAAGTTATTCTCTTTATGCAGTGATAACACTTTCTAAGAATACTCTCCTGACTCTTTTTTTTCTTTCCTATGATTTTCACCGAGGGTTTCGTTGTGAGATGCAAGCTGTCATGTGTAATTGTGTTGTGGTCATGGCCTCATGTTTTGCCCCTATTTTATTTTGGGCCTTTTTGGCCCATGTTTTAGTTTGGGCCTTATATAAGGCTGTGTAATGAATTGGGTTGCAACACTTATAAAGTACCAACCTTTGTAAATAGGTGCTAATTATGGGTCATGAATGCAGGCTAAATTAATGTTCCAGGTAATTAACCCACACGCGATTCACAGTACCGCTACCCACTGCCACACGTCCTATCTTCACACTTGGCATCACCCTAATGGCTTGACCGTCCATAAAATTTTACTATTTGCTAGTTACACTGCCTTTTCTGCTGGGTACCTGGGAGAAAATCAATTATGTTTCGGAAATATGTATCCTTTCTCTCATATGTATTCTTTCTCACATAAGAGTGGACCACATGTGAGGGAGATGATGCATATTTTCAAAACATGGTATACTCTTTCATGTTACATTCATTTTTTTTTGTATGGATTTTATTTGATTTTTCTCCGTTCTTGTTCTTTTAATTTGCTATATATCAACTTCAACAGTTAAGTATAAAATTTACACAGATAACTAAACATGTTTACTTAAATTCCCTAATTGATTTCAACTATGTAATTACATTAATTAGTGAGTTACATTAGTGATTTTAAGTATATTATTTGGGAGATAATTTTGTTTATACTAGGAGTAATTCTTAACTACTCCACCCGGAACACGGAGAATGATGTTTTTTCCTCTCATTCATAGTGGAATCTACTAATTAAATTCAAGGTAAAGTCAACCATGAATGTGAGAGGAAGGTGTACAATTTTTTTAAAGATAGCAATTGAGCAGTGTGGGGCCGAAGGATGAGGTCTTCGCCTCTATCTTGCATGGTTTTGTCTTGCCTCATTCTCGTCCCATGATGCGAAGCTAAAATCTTACCCCATCCCTACCCAATTATCTTTGCGGGATGGGTCAAGCAGGGTAAAACAAAATTATCATTCCTAAATTTCTCCCTAATATAAAGGTACTTAAAAATTTTCCTTATACTAGTACTATATCAATCAATTTCTAAATTTCTCCGTACTTTAAGGGTGCTTAAAATTTTTCCTTATACTAGTGCCATATAAATCAATACAATCATATATTTGAATTTAATTAAAGTTAATTTAAGAAGTCAAAGTACAAAACTTAATATTAAGAAATTGTACTTAGTTTATTCAATATTAAATTTCAGAGAACGTGTCCTTTCAAAAGAATTAGAGAGAACATAAATGCGTAGTGAAGGTCCTACATGGTGATCAATGGCGACTCTAGGAATTTTTCCCAAGGTGTTCCTTAAGAAGCATAATTTTTCCTAGTGGCGGTTCTAGAAATTTTTCCTAAATGTATTGTTATTTAATTGTCTCATTAATTTTTTTGTCTTTTATAAACTATAATTTGTTATATTATTGTTTCATTAATTATAAAATTATTAGTTGTTGTTTAGCCTAACATAATTTAAGGGGAGGGGTTGCTCTGTTTTTAGGTTTGCTTTAGCTTTAGGGTCCGTTTGGCAAAATTTGTAGAAGTGTGATTTTTAATTGTTGTTTTAATTGGAAATTACCAAAAAGACTTATATACACCAACATTTTTAAATTCAATCTTATATATAAAATTAAAGTATTCCATTTTTTAAATTCAATCTTATATATAAAACTAAAGTATTCAGTTCTCAAAAAAAAAATACACGTGGAGGGTGAAGACACCACTCCACATGAAGTATTTCCTAACAAAGATTCCCTATCACTTGCACACCTTTCACTTTACCAATATCATTTTACTCTTACAGTCCTACTTCTACACTTATCCTCTAGTAACATTAGCAGCTATCCTCACTGGTCAAATACTCGTCCTTTTGTTGTCCACGATACTTTCCATTTGAGTCTTGAAGAAAAGAAAGAAGATGAATATGAGTGCTCCAGCTTATTGAGGATTTAGCAGGCTATGGTGAGAGTAAGAGAAGGGCGAAAACAAAATGGAATGTGAAGCAGAGGTGAAGGTATGATGGAGGAAAAAAATAGAACAAATACTTGTCTTTTTTTTTTTTTTGCTTGAAAGTAGAATAAATATATATATTTTTTTAATTTGAAGGTGTTCCAAATTTTGATTGAGGGCATTCCTTATTTTTTTTTAAGAGCAAACAAATAAAAAAATTAATTATTATATATATTAAAAAAAAATTTCAACTAACGTGGCGTCGCCACTGATGGTGACAAGGTTGGCAAAGTTATTGCTACAATGTTATTTTTATAGTTTTATTTTTTACCGTATCATGTCAGAATCTTACCAACTATACAATTATAATGCAGATGGGGTGGTTAAATGAGGTTCTTCGACTATACCCATCAGCACCAAACTTACAAAGGCAAGCATGAGAAGGCCCATCAAGTAATTAGAACTTAGAACCCCAAACTGCAAGCAACCAGGGGCATAGCTATGTGTAAGGGTGGTCCCCCAAATTTTGAAATTTATATATATATATATATATATATATATATAATTATTTTAATGGTTTCTAAATTTAGTCTAAAAAATAAGAGTTGGCTTCCCCCAAATATTTGATTTAGTCCAATGATGTTCATAAAAAAAAAAAAAAAAAGTCTAATAATTATAGAGACATAACATTATTTTTCACAATTCTATTTTTTATTATAAAATATACTCTTATATTTGTTAAATATTTGATAAAGTTTGATATTAAACATATTTTAATCTATATCTTTTTTAACCAATTATGTGGCAATTAACAAGTCATTGACTCATTAAAAAAATAATATCACTAAAACTATATATGAAATGTCTCTTTAGTTACTACATAATAGGTTAGAGCAAGATAGTTTTAAATATGTTTGAAGCCTAACTTATTCCTCCAAGTTTTGGATCATTCATGTTTTTGAAAATTTCATTAATTCAATTGAAAGATTTTTTACTTACTTTAGTATAAAATTTGATAATTTGTATTGAAAATGAAATTTTTTAAGAATTTCACTATAAAAATAGTAAAAGTGAATTTTATTTTATGTAAGATCGCCACCAAATATAATTTTGATTGAAATTACTAAGCTATTTTTGTTGTTGTTTGGTGTGTGTCTATATATAACTTATCAAATAAAAAAGTGTGTATATAATAAAAAAGCGTATGTATATATGTATGTGGGGTTGTCTTGATAAATATATTAGAGTTGCAACTTGACTCCCCGAACAAAAATTCTTGGCTCCGCCTTGATGTAAGCCAGTAAAATAGAGAATGAGAGACATTTTTATGATCCAATGATGACCCACTTGCAACACATGCTATTTATTCTTTTTCTTTTCAAACAAATAGAGTGTAGTGATGTAAGAACTAAAAACACACACAAATAAAACCTAAAATCCCACAAAAAAGTAACAAAGACCCACCGAGAATAAGACCACCTTGTTCAAGAAAACAGCAAAAGATGCATACAAATATTCATAAAGAAGATATTTTTTGTCTTCTCAAAAAAAGAAGAAGATATTTTTTGAAATGTGAAGTATGTATATCAGTACCACCATGAAATATTTTGAAGTAGGAGGAGTTGGGAATTGGGAATTAGAGAGAGTAGTATCATATATACTATATAGAGCTTTCTTTTGTTGGTCTTCAGAATGGGAGGAGTGGAAACAGAAGGCGGGCCTTGTGGTTGCGGTTTTGACTTTATTATTATTATTATTATTTATTTTTGGGTAAATAAGGATAATTTATTGATGAAGAGAAGATGGACTAGGCGAACTAGTTAATTAGCATTAACAAGGGCCTAATATGGGGATAGAGCCAATAGGGATGATGCCGTACAAAAGGAGCCCAATTGGATAGAGCTTAAATTAAAAGTGAACCTTTTAACTTTCAATGGCAGCCTTTGAAAAACAATCGTTATTGTACTAGATCTCAATATTTTTTAATAAGAACATTTTTCAAAAGTTGAAGATATAATAAATGTGTTTGGATTAGTATTTTACTTAAACTTGATAAAATTGCACTTCTATTTAAAAAAAAATACATTAACATAAATATTTATAAAAAAAAAACCCTATAAGAGGCTTACATTTGGATTAAAATAAGTCATTTTTAGGATAAATAATAAACACTAAGTTTAGAACACGCCTAATTTACAACTTGCTAAAGTGGTGCATTCATATGAAAAATAATTATTCACCATTCATAATTAACTACTTCAACCAATTTTAAAACTGAGTGTGAAATTAGGCGTGCCCTTAGATTAATTAATTAATAAGGGCAAAATAAAGTGGAAGCTTTTAAGAATACTATATACTATTGCTAGATTGATGTGTAGTTTGGGGTCCTCTTTGTCTTAATTTGGCACTTTTGAGAGGTAAAAGTATTAATTCAACATCTTAACTTGACAATAATTCACGTTAAAATTGTTCACTACACACTCTTGGTATGATAGTTACTTCACAAGTATAAGTGTTTATGGGTTGAGGGAGTAAGGAAAGAGGTTCAAGTTTTCAGGAAGGAGCTTCATACACATATACTTTGATTATGTTAGAGTATGATTTATATCTCAATATATATATATATATATATATACTCACATTCAAATTTGTTAATTATCAAACTCGTGAAATATGGATTATGTTTTACAGGCGAGAAAGCACACCACAAGAAGATATTCAAGTCAATAGCCTAAAAATCCTAAGAACCAATTCTAGCATCACTTTTATAGTTTTATTATACATTAATCATAATTTGTCATCTCAACAATTGTGAAAAAAATTATGAAGTTTGTTGTATTAATAAATCTAATGAATTTTTAATCTATATCATTATACCATTAAGTTGTTGAATAAACTTATGACTCCATTTCCAATAGCTTTTCAAGCTATAATTTGGCCTTTGCAATTGAATATAATTAGCCAATATTCATGGATCCATAAAAAGAAAAAAAAAGAAAAAGATAATTACAACAAACCCACCTGGGGTTTGGCCCGTTTTCACTTTACCTATCCATGGTTTAAAACTTTACACTTTATCCACTTGGACTTCAATCTATTACCCATTTGTTACCCACCTTTGGCTTTTCTGTTAGAAAACAACTTTTACAACCAAAACATAACATAACACGAATCAAAAATTTAGGGTTTGAATTTTTTTAAAAGAGCTTGGAGGGTTTTGTGTCTTTATACAAGGACAAAGATATCAACACATGTTTTCATAGTTGAGTTCAAGTATCCCTAAAAGAATTTATTAGGTTTGTCCCCACTTTTCAAATATTCCTAAGTTTGGGCCAGGTAATAAATAAAAAAAAATCCTACGTTTGACTATCGTACGACCTTGTCCTATAAATAATAGTAAGGCCATGAATCTAAACACTTACAAGGTATCCAAACATGGTCATGAAGATCCCTATACTAGAGTTTCTTTTTCATTTTTGTTCTTCATTATTCTTTCTGAAAGTAATTTCTTGGCCAAGGCACAAACAAACATGACAATCCCAGTTAACGTGGGTGTGATTCTTGACTTCGATACATGGACTGGAAAGATGGGTTTGAGTTGCATCAACATGGCCCTTTCAGACTTCTAAACCCTTTGATTCTCTCCTGCTACTTTCAATCTGTGAATGAGATTGGGTTTTATGTTGGGTTTGGGTTTGGGGGTTTGTTAATGGTGGGTTTGGGTGAATTTTCTAGAGGGTTTTCTTGCGTTGGATAGTGAATTAAGTTTTGGTTTGATAAAGGGGTTTGATTGAAAGGTTGGTATATAAAAATTCGAAATGGGTACAAAACCCCCCTATTTGATCTTGTTTGTTTGAGTTTTTTATGTTATTTTTTGTTTTTCGAGGAGAGAGACATAATAGTGAACATAAAATACATTTTTACTCTTGATTTTAACAGAGGTGGGTAACGGATGGGTAACAGATTGAAATTCAAGTGGGTAAAGTGTAAAATTTTAAATCACGAATAGGCAAAGTGAAAACGGCTCAAACCCCAAATAAGTTTGCTGTAATTATCAAAAAAAAAAATAATAATAATAATAATAATCTACCAACAAAAAAATTGTAAGGAGATAATCATGGGTGGCCTTCTCGGTGGTATCTCATACCCTCCACTCGAATTGTGAACCACATAGGCTGGTTGAGTTTATCTTGACCTAGCCTAGACCTACGTCTGATCATTATGCAGATAATTCCCCAGTTAAGTCGAGGCTATTAATTAGGGTACGTACGGCCCTACCTTGAGGATTCAGGCTTACAGCAAGACCTCCATGAAACTGGGGTCATCAATCCTTGACTATCTACACTACTACAATTAAATGCTCCACTAAAAAGAATTGAAAGCTGCCACTATTTTGCGTATCCATTGGTAATAATTGCAATGACAATGATGGTCACCATATTAACAAGGCATACATGTTTGCTAGCAATTACTACTGTTTGGGACTGAATAGGTTGCCGAATGTGCTACATCCATTAATGCTGAACATTGACTTCAAAGTGTTTGTGTATATATATATATGTGAAAAATACTAACGAGTGCTCTATATATATATATATATATATATATATATGTGTGAAAAATATTAACGAGTGCTCTTAAAGCACTCGTTAAAAATTCAATTAAAGAAAATTTTTATGGAAAGAGAAAAAATAACAATTAATATTTTGACAATTTTTTACATTTTTCATAAAAGTGATGTCAAAACTTTCCTAAAATTGATTCTTAAAAAGTATCCTTAAGGTACTCGTTAGCATGACGTTTTATATATATATATATATATATATATAATGTTCAGCATTAATGGATGTACCACATTCGGCAAACTATTATATATATATATATATATATATATATATACACAGTTTGAAGTCAATGTTCAGCATTAATGGATGTACCACATTCGGCAAACTATTCAGTCCCAAATAGTAGTAATTGCTAGCAAACATGTATGCCTCATTAATATATACACTTTGAACTTTTTAAAATGACTTAAAAGGAAAAAATACATCATATTTTGGATGTATGTTTCTTCCTTTAATGGTTGATAGAATTTACAGTTAATAAGTCCTACTAACTTATAATAGGAAGAAAATATACACCTGAAAGAGGGTATATTTCTTCAACCTAAAGGTTAAAAACTCTTTTTAAATCGTGCACATTTTCATTAAAAATAATAACTAAAAATATTATTAGTTGAGCTAATAAGAGTCCTAGCTCTTTTTGCTTTTTACTTATTAGGCGTCATTAACTAATTTTGGCATCAGTCTTTGTTGGAGTAAATAATTTCCCCCTTTCCCCACAACACTATAGACACACGTAAGGAAATTTTTTCTTCTTTTCCTGGGCCACATTTCGTTACTCCTGCCTCAACCCAGCCCATTTATGTTTTTCACATGGTAGTCAAACTTTGTATAGGCTCTTCTGCCAACCCAATAAATACATGGTGAAATATGAAGAATTGGAGGGTACATAGGGAGGTTGTTGGTGAAACTTCACTAACGCTGCAGGGGCACAGTGGAATTCAATCAAGATTTCTGACAGTGCATTTGTATTTTTAATGCCTTGTGCTATCAATACATTATTGTCTTAAAGTTAGGCAGCAATGAGATTTTAATATATTGTTTTAAGAGTAATGCTAAAGCCACTAAATTTTTTACAAACATTCTAAAAACAGTTGATGTGGCATGCTTAACATAAGCTTTAAAAAAAAAACTGAGCATTCACTTCAAATACAAAATAACTGAAACAAAAATATCTCTACATCAAATCTAAAAAAATCCATCAATTGACCGTTTGTCTCCTTCTCTATATAAAGAAATTATCAAATGTGACAAAAGTATCGTCATATATGATGTTAGTATTATTAAATACATGTGACGTTGGAACAATCTAATGTGAGTAAAAAAATAAGGTAATTAATCACTGAATGTGACAAAAGTATAATTATATGTGATGTTGGTACTGCTTAATGTAACAATGAAGTCATTCAATGTGACTAAAAACTAAAGAACCACTAAATGTGACAGTAATACATTTATATGTGATGTTCGTACCTTCCAATATAACATTAGAATCATTAAATGTGATGTTTGGTAACCACTATTAATAGTTTAACTATCATACCTAATAAAAGAAAGGGTACCTTAGAATTTCTCTAATGAAATGTCTCACATTGAACACATTTTATGTAACAACATTGTCTATTTAAGTTCTTAATATAAGATTATAATTTTATTTATTTATTTATTTTGCTTTGGACTAACATAACTATTTTCATAGATATTTATGATATGTTTGTTTTATGATGATGTAAAGTTGCTATTAAGATGTGAATTTTTTTTTTTTTTTCATAAGATGTGATTTAGTTTAGGAAGTGGCTGTCGACGGATACTAAGGACACCGTAGTCATCATCACATTTAGATGTGGCAAAATAGGCAGGTTGGGGTCGGGGTCGGGTTTGAGTCAAGTCAATCAGGTTTGCAGGTTAATCGGGTCGCGAGCCTAATTGGGTTGGCCTGTATTTTTCAAACAAGTTTTTTTTTTTTTGAAATAGATGCAATTTGTTAATCATTTATGAGTTCCTCAACTGTGATTAGATTCTCACTGGTGATACTGTTACCAATTACCACTAAACACTTGATATCCAAATTTGGTACAACTCTTGTTCCAGCTTTCTAGAAGCTAATCTTGGTATAATCTTCGATCTGTTTAAAGTAGGAAGAGAAAATGAAGGTGATAAGTAAAGAATGACAAACTATAATAGAGTACAACTGGCTAATGTATACATCCAATTTAGTAATTTACCAACACGTATAACATGCACGTGCATTGTACACTAATATTAAAGAATTGAGATTTCCCTTGCTCCTCACCAAGCCAAAGGACACTACGATGCTGATGTGAACTCATCAAAAGCACAATTCGTGCACTTAGTCTCTAGATCCTCCATTCATTCATTTTGATTTACGGCTGTACAATTCATTCACACACGAGATAGCAAGCCAGAGTTTGCTTCTAAATTCACACACATGATAGCAAAATTTTAAAAAGTACATTTGAAGTTTACATTACTAATAATATCATTCCAAAAAAAAAAATACTAAGCTGAAGCTAATAATGTCAGGTTTCAATGTTTCACTTTTTCATGTTTGTGAATTGTGCCTTTGGCTTTGGAATATAGCTAAGCTAGTCAATTGAATTAGATTTTTTCTTTTTTTTAATAGTTGTGTTGTGTTGTCTAAGTCTTGTCTCATTGTCTCATGTCATGTCTGCGGAGGCAATGGAGCTGAAGCTTTATTGGTTGTGAAGCCCTTAAATATTCAAATTGCATGTGAAGGCTGAAGCTATTGTCTTGTCTTGTAATTTATTGATTATTGGTTTGGTTTTGGTGCTTTGTGCTAATAGTATTAGGACGTAGTATAAATATTTTTTTAGCGAATTTTTTTAACGGGTCAAGTTATGGGTTATTCGGGTTGAGTTAGGTTGACTCGCAAAAAAATCGAATCGGATCATGAGTCAACCTGTTTTTGCTTCGAGTTAAAAAAATCAAGTTCAAGTTAGGTATTTTTTGGGTTGGATCAGAAAATTCTGACCTTTACCATGTCTAATCACATTATGAGCCTCATTAGCCAACATGATTAGGTACCTACATCATGCAAAAAATAAGACAAAAGTGCATTCTCCCTTCTTTATTTATTACATTAGCAATTAATCAACACATGTGTGTGTGTGTATATATATATATGGATGAGCAAGATTTAGGTACTGTATTTAGATGTTGTTTCAAGATTCTGTCATGTAAATTTTTTCTTATAGGTTGAAAGTGTAATTTTTAGTTAAATATTTATATGGTTGAATTTTAAGAAGAAAAACCTAAAAAATAGCTCCTGAAAATACTGTATCTAAGTTTTGTCTTATATAGATTACTTCAGCGGCCATTAATTTTATTAGGTTCTAAAAAATTAGAAACTAATGTATTTAGAACTCTAATGTGTATTGTTGGCAAACCATGATCAAAACAGGTTGTTTAGTCTTGTTTAGATTTGCTCAAAGTTGTGTCTTTTATGTAAAATTGGATTCGAGCTGATGCAGAATTAATAGTGCATTTCGGCCTGGTTCGATCGATCGAAGCTTAGGCTCGATCAATTGAAATTCGAGCAAAATGCATTTTTCTGTAGAATTCCAACTTAGCCCTAGCTCATTAAAACATTTAGGGTTTTATGTTTTTGTCCTAGGTATATAAGGCAAACCCTAGCCACATTTTAGAGGTTGCTCATATTGCGGTTTGTGTAAATCTCTTGTGAGATCTGTGAGGAGTTTTCCTTTACACAAGTTTAGGGTTATTAAGAGGAGATTCGTTCAAGAACTTGATGATCATTCAGTTGCTGTACTAAAGAGCTTAAAGAAACACAAGCGAGTGTGCTTGTATTTACTGGAGAATCCAAGAAAGAAGGAGTCTGTGGTCTCGGAGCTTGTACGTGGTCGTGTCAATAAATTTCTACTGATGGGTACCAATAGGATGTTAGTGGTCTAAGTCACTATTGTAAAATTTCGATTCTTTCATAGTGGATTCTGGTTTATCTTGAGGATAGTTAGGTTAAATCCTTCTCAGGTTTTTACCGTGTGGTTTCCTAGGTTATCATATTATTGTGTTTTTTATTTTTCCACTGCTTTACATGATATGATATATTTGTGTTATCCTAGATTTGAATAATTTGACTAAGTAATCACTTGACTAATTAACTAGGTTAATCCAATTATGTTTTAAGGGGTCTAAAAACAAACAAGTGCACTTATCTTACTACTATTTCATAATTGAGGGAGGTGCTGAATAATATGAGCCCTAGCCCACGTGATGGCTTCGCCCCACGCGTTGCTGTCCAACTTAAAGTGACGCCAGCGCTACGTTATGAGCCCTTCACTGTAAGTACTAAATTCAAAACGTACGTAGAGACATGCAAGGCAGTTCCCAATCCATTTACGAGCTGTTGGAATCCAGAGAAATTGTGTAAAAAACTGGTGGAACCGACGCACCGTCATCATTAACCTGTTTGATTGAAAAATTTGCAGATGAAATCATGAAAGTCAGCTAAATGTTGAAATTGGCCAAGTTGACATTCTTGACACACCAAAGAACTTAACTCAGGCCGACAGACACTAGGGTTTCAAGCAGAGAGGTCGGTGTTAACGCTGACACTAAACTCTAATGTTAATGTGCAATAATGGGCAATTTCTTTTTTCCACAAAATAACAAATGAGAAGCAAATGCCAAATTACAGATTGATATTGGTCATGTATGGTGATCTTTCTTACTAATTGGTTACTCCGTTTTAACTGATGAATTAACTTTCTTATAGATGGAGTTTGACCGTGCGGTTTAGGATAAGATTTGTCCCTCTCTCTCACGTAGTTGAGTACTTTAGTTTCAATGTCTCATCACCGGTGGTGACAACAAAATTGAGTGATTATATAAGATTGATGGATCCTAATTTTATGGCTTAAACTTTTAAATTAAATGATATTCTAATTCTAACATGTTATGTCAATATAAGTTCACACAAAACAATTTTATTATTAAAACTTTTTCAATATTGGATTTAAAAAAAAAAAATCATTTTTTAAAGAAAGATTTAAGAAATCATCTTCTGAACAGTGGGTATTTATTATATGCCAACAACTCCACTTCCTTAATTACGCAACTACCACCCAGATTTCTTCTAAGCCTTGCTTTTGTACGTTTTTGTCCTCATTCCCTTCTCAATGTTCTCATGCATGTATAGAAGAAAAGTCCCATTTATTAGGCTTTCTAAAAAATTACGTCAAAAAAAAAAAAAGGGGGGGGGGGGGGGGGGGGAAGAAAAGGTCAAAACTTAAACCCTATAAAACCATCCCCACTCTCCCATTCACAACCAGAAGTCTCTAATAATATAAGAGAGAGAGAGAGAGAAATGTCAAGTCCTAGGGTTATAATGCTCACCCTGACCATTGTCCTAGTAGTAACAGTTGCACCCAAAGCCGAGGCAGCTCGGGCTTTCTTTGTTTTTGGGGATTCACTAGTAGATAGTGGCAACAACAACTACTTAGCAACAACTGCACGTGCCGATTCTCCACCAAATGGTATAGACTATCCCACCCACCGACCAACTGGCCGATTCTCCAATGGCTTCAACCTTCCTGACATTATCAGTGAGTTTATTATTTTAATTTCCATTTCACTTCATATCTCTTTTCTAAGCTTCACAAAATTTTCTCGTATGAATGTATTTCATTGAACTAATTAATAAAACATAATAAAATGTGTGCAATACCAATATATACATTTAGGTGAGCAAATGGGGGCAGAGCGCACATTACCATACTTGAGTCCTCAACTCACAGGACAAAAACTGCTTGTTGGTGCCAACTTTGCTTCTGCTGGTATTGGAATCCTCAACGACACCGGAATTCAGTTTGTAAGTCCAACACTAATTAAATTTGAGTTGGAACTTTTCCACTGTTTAATGTTTAGAAAAAGTTTATAAACACAGCTTTTGTCTCATAATTTGACATGTTGAATAGAAAACTAAAAATTATTAAGTACTTTTGAGTCCAAACACAGCTTACAACTTTTATCGTATTATGTTCTCAAAAAAAAAAAACTGATTTCAGAAAAATTGTAGAATTTCTTGGGTCATATAGTTTATAAATATCCCTTACTTAAGTATAAGGTTACTTTAAATTTTTGACACCGTTTGGCAACCAGTCCTAAGTTTTGTATGTGCAGCAATTTTTCAAGCATTCCTTTGAGGTTTAAGTTTTTTATGAAGTAATGAGTAGTGAATCAAAATTTTGCATTTTGCAGGTGAACATTATAAGAATCTCCAGACAGTTTGAATTGTTCCAACAGTACAAGCGAAGGCTAAGTGCGCAAGTTGGACAAGCCCAGGCTAAGCGGCTAGTGAACGATGCACTCGTCCTCATTACACTTGGTGGTAACGATTTTGTTAACAACTATTTCTTGACACCTTTCTCAGCAAGATCACGCCAATTCTCCATCCCAAATTACTGCCATTATCTCATCTCTGAGTATCGAAAAATTCTAAGGGTAATTCTCATAAATAAAAATTCCATCCCTTCTCAAAATCCTAGCTAGCTAGCATATTTTGTTCGGCACAAATTAAATTATTAATTTTTTCAAAAGTTTTTAATTATTTGAATATAGTAAATTCAATTATTTAATTATATACTTCCAAAATAGCATGCATATAAGTGAGTTTGTTGCTTTACGTTGAGAAAATTGAGTTTTGGGGGAGTATTGAATTATTTACGAAATAAATGTTTGGTGGGTGAGAACCAAGGAGTGTTTAATTGTTTCATAGATATGGCACACAAATTGAAGACTTGTCAGAGATGGAGACCTTTTTTTTTCTACAAACTATGCATGCAATTGGGGCCACATTTTGGTCAACTAGCAGGGGAAGAAAACCACAAAAAGTGTACGTAGACTGTAGAAGCATTAAATTTTTTTTCACAATTACAGATGATAATATAATACCACGTCCTTATATTTGAAAGAATTAAAAAAAAAAACTTCTTTTGATCTTTCGCTATCCCACTGGATTAAAGACCCTGGAAACCCCACTTCTCTTTATTGCCGTATCTCTGTGGCTGATCAATGTGGTTGATATGAAATCAATGTTCAGACTTGGTCAAATACCATATATCCAAAATCAAATTATTTTATTCAATTATTTTATTTTCTTAAGTGACTGACTCATTGTTTTTTTTTTTTTTTTTTGAGCTCAACGATAGAAAACTTTTATTAAGATGCCAAATATATTCATACAAGTAAAGCTAGTGCATACACTAGCGTGGGGGGACATCCACTACATGCAGTGTTGTCCTAAGACTAAGACTTACTCATTGTTATTGTAATATTAATTAATTTCTCAAAAAAATAATTTCTTTCATCTTTTATTAATTTAAAATTTTAAAATAAATAATAATTTATTAAGCTTTATGATATAAAGCATATATAAGCGATATTGCATTCAATCTTATATCTATTTTATCTTTCATATTCCATAAGTTAAAAATGAATTATCCTAAAATGATAAGTGATAATTCATAATTTATCAGTTTTCTTTAATCGATTCCCATATATTTTATTTAGTTCAATTGGCATACCAAAAAATAAAAGACCTGATTATGAAATTCAAACTCCATTTAGTCACTTACATTAAAAAACTAATTAATGTTTTGATCTAATGATAAAAAAAAAGGACATAATTCTTACAATTAAGTGTGTTATATTTAAAATTTATTACAACTTACAAGTACTCAATTGTAAAATAAATGAAATTTACTTTAAACCAAAAATATTTCAGCAAATTCTTAACTAGAACCTCTTTATCTTGTTGAAAAAAAAATCCCATATGCAAGTTTGGCTTTTGTTCTTTTTTTTATTTAATCATTCATTATTTTGTTTGGGTCCTTTGGTGAGGATTGTTTTCTCACCCATTTGTGAAAGTGTAGAGATTGTACGAGCTGGGAGCCCGTAGAGTAATGGTGACAGGAACTGGGCCACTGGGTTGTGTACCAGCAGAGCTAGCCATGAGAAGTAGAAATGGGGAATGTGTACCTGAGTTACAACAGGCTGCAGGAATTTTCAACCCGGAGCTCGTCCAATTGATTCAACAACTCAACAGTGAACTACGCTCAAATGTCTTTATTTCTGCCAATGCCTTCAATATGAACATGAACTTCATCACCAACCCCCAAGCATATGGTTTGTTTTCCTAATTAATTTGAACCCTTCCCCCTCCCCCTCTCATATATATATATATATATATATATATATATATATATATATAGTAATATTACTGACACAAAAAAGATCACAACTATTTCACGATATATTCTTAAATACTTGACCACCTCATCACACATGACCTACTATAATGTGAAATTTTAAATTTTATATATATATATATATATATATATATATTTTTTTTTGTATACCAAATTTTATATTAATTATTTGCTGATGATGTGAACTTTTATTCTGTAACTAGCATATTATTTTACACATATATATTTATCAAAAGATTCAGAACATCTTCCTCGTATATATATTTCTTTAATAATCGTTCTACATTTATATCATGTATCACTACCAAAAAAAAAAACTTAACCTCTTAGACCCTTTTATTCTTTTGGATTTTTCATACTTTTTTCAAGGGTTTTGATCTTAAAAAAAAAAAAAAAAAAAAACCAAACCAAACCTTTTTTGTGGTGTACGGTCCGGGCTCTCACTACAAAAAAAGGGCCTGTCTGGCCGCGTTTTTTTTGGGCCGCGTTTTTTAAAACGCGGCCCAAAACGTCATAAAGCCCCGTTTTTTAAAAACGGGGCTTAAAGGCGCAAGGCCCAGCCGCGTTTTACACGCGGGGCCTTAGCGCAAGAGATGGGCTGCGTTTTTCTGCCCTGTTTCCGCGTTTTTTTTGGAAGGTATTGGGCCGCGTTTGTAAAAAACGCAGCCTCAGAACCTCAGAACCTCCAGCCCTTAATTTCTTAAAAATTCCCTTCGTGGACTCACTCTCTCCTCTTTCTTCCTTCTTCCTTCTTCCTCTTAAAAAGTCTCCGCTACAGAACCAGAGCTTCTAACTACGGTTCTTCACACTCCGATCAATGCTGTTCCAGTAGCATCAAACTTCAGGTACATTTTTTTCACCCATTTCTTTTATTCTGTTTGTCTTATTTTATGTTTATTTTGACGGAATCAAAATTTCAGAATTTCATAAGCCCCTCCATCTCCTCCGATCTGAAGCCGTCAGCGTCGCCCTTCAACTCTCGTCTCTCTGTCTTCGCTCTATCTCGGCGGCTAGGGTATTGGCGCAGCTCTCTCAGTCTCCCACATCAGGTTCGATCTCTCTTTTGGCTCTTATTTTAGCTGAGATTTTGCTGTTTTAGGTTTGGTTGCTGTGTTTGCGTTGGTATTTCTCTATGGGTTCGTTTTCTTTTTTCTTTTTGAAATGGTGGTGGTAGTATTCTGTTTGGGGGCTTTGTTGATGATGGGTTTGGGTATGGGCTTTAGCTGAGATTTGGTATTTTTTTCTGGGTGTGGGCTTATGAACGGTGTGTGTGTTGTCTTAAAGCTGTTGTAGGATCAGCGTTAGATAATGATACCCAGAAAACCTATGTAGTGTTAGATTAGGCGCACCAGCACTAGCCACACCTAAAATCCCTGTCGAGAATTCACCTTTCCACGCAATGTGCATGCGCGTGAAAGCTATTGAACCATTAATCAATTTAGTGAAGGTTACAGAAAGCCATTTTTTCTAGTTTTAACCTCCACAAATCTTTCACTATCTGATAATGTGTTCTTGATCCATTAATTATAGCAAATTATCATGGAATATTCTTTCAAAACAGAGAAAGGAAAAGCTAAATTAATCACCCATTAAGTTCTTGAAATGTACACGTCAACTTCATAACTAGTACTTTGAACTAATTATAAAATGAGTGTCAAATTAGGCCCAGTTCGCAAACGACCCTTAATTAGCAATTTAGCATAGACATTGGCAAAGCCAAGTACGTACGTAGTAGCAAATTCAGAAAACAAACATTAATACCTATGGCCGCGTTTAATCTAATGGTAGGGTGAAGATCTGTGAGAGTAGGTGTTGAGGCCAACTGGTCCGAAGTACTAGACCCATTGATTCCATCATCTGCAGAGCGATAACAGCTGGTGTAGTTGAAGGGGGTGCAACAGCTGGTGAATTTTACAATAAACCCAATACATGGAACATATATATATATAAATACATATAAGTTTAATATAGAAACTTAAAACAACTGTAATCCATAGTTCTCTAAAAAATCAGTCCACGTCTCTGTGGTATATATAAAATGTTAATATATTCACAGAGATATAATAAATTCATATACACTTGTACAAAAATGCATGTGGAAATTAACAGTAGTACCATAATGAAAACTGAAAAGGTTTCACTGTTTGAGAAAGTTAGCACTATTAAGTTCCTAACAATAATATGGCATGGGATTAACCTTTTGAACTTTAGGGGGGCCATGCCCTGCCGGCTCTACATGTGGCTATGCTATTGCATGGAAAGCTGGTTGTTGGTCAAGCTTCAGTGCCTAGTTACCTAGGTGCTCCAATATTAAACTTGTTTTGGACCCCATTGCCATCATAATCATTCAGATGCATCAAGCTTGGACCTGGTTCCTTGTCTCTCAAACCTACATATATATCATATATATCCAATGAGAGCAATAATATTGTGTTTATGGATGAGTTGCCTTGTCAAGAAGCTAAGTCTTATTGTCTAGGGATTGGCAGAGCTAATTGAGAACTAATGCTGATTTTGGTTGTTGTTTTTGCAGAGAGAGACCAAAGCATTTTAGTGTGATGTTTAGGGTTTATGTCACTATCTTAATGGTCCAATGCATTACATGTACTAAAACTTAGCCTCACTGTATAGTCATAGGGCCAAAAGGCAATTGTAAAAGAACACCACCTGGACTCAACTTCTTCTATACGGATATAACTTCCCTTTTTCTTTTTCTTTTTTTTTTTTTCCTTTCTTTTTTGTTACATTTTTTTTTTGTTTTTGAGGTAGCTTTTTTCTTACATTCGATTGCTTCTCAGACTTCAAGCCTAAACTAGTAGACTTTTCCTACTCAACCAAACCAACACTTCGGTACAACTTCTTAAAGAGAAACCTGTGCGGAAACCGGACCTACCATGCCTAACAACTTTTAATTCTATCTACACTTACACGCAACAATTGGGCATAGAAAAAATATTAAATTACCAAGACAGGAACATGTACTTAGCGTCCAAATTACAGAAAACCTAATCTAAATCGTTATTTGTTTACATCATAAAACTCATTGGATATTTAGATAGTCTCACTATTGACCAAAAATATCCACATAAAAATAGTCTAATTTCATATAAAACTTAGATTTGACGAATAATAAGATTTCTTAAACTCTTACCATCAATCCTTCACAACATAAATATATTGAGAATTCCTCCAAAAATATCTATAGTTATACACAGACTTAATTAACTTATATATGGTTAAGAGTTTTAACGTAATTTTCTAAAAACTCCCTTAATAATATTAATTAAAAAATTGATCCCACAAAAAAGATTTACTTAAATACCTCACCTTTAAAGTGTCTCTCTCTTTTCTTTTTCTTTATTTTTTTCTTTTTTTCTTCTGGGTGTTACAGTTTAAGATCTTCTTATGAGAGGGGTTCTATCATTCAATCGGTGTGGGCTTCTATTTTGGTGTTTATGGGTCCCTTTGCTATCTTCTACAACATATGCAAGTCACTCTTTTTTTTTCTTTCTTTTTAATCTTTTCCTTTAAAAAAGTAAATAAAATTAATGTAAGTTACGTTACTTATCTATCCCTCCATATATGTTTGTGCTTCTATAAATATATTGGCATATTAATTTATGCCTTTGCTAGCTGCGTGATGCCGAGGATTTTTTTTTATTTAATAAACATTTTAGAGGTAGCCTTTATCAATCTTGGGAATTAACTATTTAAATTTACTTTGGTACTTCACCTTGAGTTGGATATGATGGAAATAAAATGTTGAGTTTCGATTTTCAGTGTTGCAATATCTCATTGGTATCAGCTTTATGTAAAATATTTGAAGTAAAATGTGAACTTCAGCTTTCTTGATAAGTTCTGATACTCATACAATTTGCCTTTTGAGTTGCTCAAAGAAAGGGATACCAAGAAGTGAAATTTGTTCATTAAGCAATCATATTAGAAATTTGTGCATGCATTTGGCCTGTTTGTCAATTGAACCAGTTCCAATCAATTTCTTAACAAGTCATTATTGTGTTCTTTATTTAATCCGTGAAGTCTCATTAGACTCTCATATTGGGAAGCACCTCAATGTTCATTTCCTAATTTCTCAATATATTTGAGAATATATCATTGCATTGAAGGAAATCGATTTATGTATAATGCCAAGAGAAGAGAAAAGTAATTTAACATTACATTGCCTCTATATTTGGAGGCTGTCCAACCAGGTCATTTTAGTATAAAGTAGAATTATAAGATTAAGTGTAACGTCATAAAACTTTACCAACTAATAAGACATTTTATGAATTTATGTTTCAAAAGTATGATTTGATTGAAAGATTCATGTGTGATGTTAAAAGACTTTACCAAGTAATTCAATATTCATTGTTTTTAAAATTTGGAAGCTCTCTATTGTTTGTTTCAATAAAAATGAGAGAATTCTGAGATTTAGGTGTAACGTCAAGAAACTTTACCAAATATATAATAAAACATTTTAGTGTCTTTATTAAACTAATAATACAATTTACATGAGCAGAAAGTAATTGAAGTTCAGTTGCCACTAACCACCAAACTCTCACTTCTATAAACTAACACAATGCAGCTAGTGCTTTCTCATCATGCCTAGCTAGGGTGAAGGTTAGAAGCTAAAAAAACACTATGATTCCCATTTCTCTCCTATCCAAAATGTGCCTGTATGAAATAGAAATACAAGGAGTTTATGTAAAGGCAAGTGTAGTGGAGCGTGCTGTTCTAGTAGATGCTCATATTGATGAGTTAAGGTCTTCCTTTGAAAAGCCTTTGGTTGCACCTATTGTGTCATTTGATATCAAGTGCAAAAACAATTGCAATGGTGCAATGTTATTGATCCTTTGTATTGGGGCTCGCTGTCTTATAGTTCAGTTGTACTACTTGGATTCATTTCCTGAATCCATCAAGAAATTTTTGAGTGATTCAAATGTGTGTTTTGTTGGCATATATTGGAGTGACGGATAAGGTCAAGAAAATACTACAATGGCTCCAGATGTTTGGTTGTAAGTCCTTGCATGGGACTAGTGTTTAACATGGGACTAGTGATTCAAATGTGTGTTTAGGGAAATGAAAATTGAAAGAAGAATAAGGGGTCTTCCATTATGCTTTTCACTTTATAGCATCTATTTTCTATTTGCTCTATGCATAATACCTAATAATATGTACAAGAATTTTCTGCAAACTAAGTTGTAGCAACTTCTGCAACAATACACACGTGTCAACGTATCAAATAGACACTTGTTACAACTTATATTTAAATGAAAACTTTCTTGTCAATATTGAAATTTTCACCAAATGGCCACTTTACATGTGTGCGTTTTGCAAGAATTGTTGCAACTTAGTTTGCAGCAAATCCTTGCGTATTTCATATATATTATAGTCAGAATTTGAGATGAAGATATCTTTCCAAATTTTGATATATACAAGATTTTTAATATTTGGCTTAGATTTCAGCGACATCTTTGTGGCTGTTTTGATCTGGAGGCTGTGGTGGTGGTGTTGTGGTTTTGGAGATTGATTTTGGGTCATGGGTTTGGTGGTTGTGGGTTAAAGAGAGGGAGAAGAGATAGAGACAGAGAAGAAGAGAGAAAAAATAATAAATAAATAAATAGTCTTTCACTTTTTCGTGACAAATAACAGTACTAATGTTAGGTGCGTTTTGAAATAATGAGTTAAAATAGATAACCTAGCTTTTTTAGATGCTAAAAGCCAATGAAATTAACACTACAATTGTGAATGCTCTTACAAGTCATTTTCTGCATCAATAGCATAGTTTGGTGTGTCATTTCTACAAGTGAGAAACACGATCACTAAAAATTAATATCTAACTATCTATATCCCCATAATAAGTCTTACACCAATTGTTTTTAGACCAACTTCATTAATTCGATTGAGTTTGAATTACTTAATAAAATCTAACAAGGTGCAATATATGCACCACTCTATTATTTATTAGCTGTGATATAATAATTAGTGATATTTTTATTTGTTTATTAACAATACAAGTTAATTGAATAAATAACAAGATCTGTAGCTAAGAATAGGAACAATCATTAATGTTTATTAAATGGAGAAGAGAAGAAAGGCAGATAATAGAATCAAAAGAAAAGTGCTCTTCCAACCAAACACTTTTTTCCTATTTAGACACTCCTATCAATGCAGTGAAAGAACCATCCCTTCCTATATGTTTGTCCTGTCAAATAGAAAGAAATTTAGACCCCAAACAGCCATTCTTCACCACTTTAGGGGGTGAGGGTGATAGGGGTTTACATACAACCAAGGCAAAGTGGTTTATGATTGATTCTTAGAGGCATTCTGATCACTTGTTACATCCAAGCCCACGGCCAATTTCAGGTTCACTTAGAGCTTTGGCAACCACCATAGGGGGTGTGATGTACATGTACCCATTTGAAGGGGGTGCAACACTTCTCAGTTTGGGCTTCATATTTATCCTATATACCATGTTCATGTAATGGCGCGATGTTCCATGTGAATCCACATTGGAAGGACATGTGGAATTTCACACTTTCCAATTTCCATTCAAGAGAGAGAGAGAGAGAATAATTCTACTTCCAGACCTTTAATATTACAAAATAAAAATCCGATTAACAAAAAAACATCCAGTTCAAATTCTCAAAGCAATCCAAACTCTGGGTTTGTTTTGGTTAATAATGTTAGATACAAACAAGATCAAGAGGGAATTGAAGAATACAAAAGCTTTGAATGGGCTAGGAAAAAGTTTAGCCCTAAGTTGGGGTAAGATCATCTGAGCAGAAAACACAGAAAGGGAAAAAAAGGAAATGATATAAGAAGCTTTCAATATCTCATTTAGCAAATCTCTCCATTCAAAGTGCTTTGTAGAGGACTTGATATAAACGGAATAACTTAACTTTTGGTGGAGTAAAATGAGGTTAAGTCATAGACTAATAAATACCACCAAAAGTAGCTGGTTGTCTTGAATTTCTTCAAAAATAAGAATTCGTAAGATAACAAAGTCAATAGCTTCGTTCAAGTAGATCTTCTTAAGCACCTACCCACCTCCTCCCCTTAACTGAGTCAAAGGGATCACTTCCTAAGTAGTCCAAGCACAAGATTATCAATAAAGGTCAGAATCATGCTTTGACATCTATCCATCAAACCACTATGGCACTATGTATTTATGTTATCAGTCCACTTAGGTATTTGTGTCAAGACATGTACAGCTTCCTTATTTTATTTCACTAACTATACACCATTTATGAACATCACATTGCAGCCAACTACACAATTGTGCAAAATTTTCAACAGATTGAAACAAATTTCCAGAATTTAGTAAATAAATTACTCACTAGTATATCACCTGATTTGAGTACATATGTCAATAGCTAGTTTGAATAGTTATTGGAACATGCCGCTGAAGCCAAAAATCACGGGTGACTCTAGCAATGATGTTTTTTGTTGAGAGAGAGAGAGAGAGAGAGAGAGAGAGAGAGAGATAGAGGGCAGGGTGATACAGAGAGAGCTTCAGTAGATCAGGTTGGTTTGCAAAAGATGTTGTGATCTGATTCCTAAACCATCAAATAACAGTCAAAAGAAGAAAATTATACTTTAAAATTCCAGAAGGGTCAAGCCCTTAGCACTCAAAGAATTAAACACACAAGCTTTAAAATGATCATTTGTCCAGAAATATAAATGTGAGTATCCATCCATCTATATAGAAAGCAAGGTAATAGATATTAAATGACATGGAATATGGAATATAATAAATATAAAAGAATGAGACATACGCTGTATTAGGCCAACCTTCAATCCAATAAAACGAGGAACTTGACCAACCCACTCGCAATCTCGTCGAGCAACATAATCATTAACAGTAACAACATGCACTCCTTTTCCAGTTAATGCATTTAGATAAGCTGGTAACATAGCAACAAGGGTCTTTCCTTCCCCAGTCCTCATCTCAGCTATTTCTCCCGTATGAAGAACCATGCCACCTACATAACCAAAGTTCAGGAAACATAAATTGGCTAGTTATGACTACATGCACACAAGCTTAACAGAAGGACACAGAGAGTCGTACACTACTCACAAGTGTTGAGCTCTAACGTGGACACCAGGGGACCAACACAACCACCCCTCAAATCTAGATAAGAAATCACTTTATGTATGTGAAATGCTATGCACCAAAAATGAGAAATCTGTTTTTCATGTGTACTGAAGTTTGACGAACCATAAGGAATAGTGTACAACAAACGCGTCAACATATAATGACTTCTTTTACACGAGTGTTACGCGCACTAGTGACGCAAACAAAGCTCCAAATTGCTTGGCACTGACCAAAATTATCCCAAACAGGAGAGAGAGAATAGAAATCACATACACAAACAACGTACGTATCAGCGTACCTTTCTTCTCTTCTCCATTTAATAAACATTAATGATTGTTCCTATTCTTAGCTATAGATTTTTGTTTTGTTTTGTTTTGTTCTTTTGTTTTTTTTTTTTTTTTTTTTTTGTTTGTTTGTTTGGTTTTCTTTTTTTTGTTTGTTTTGTTTTGTGTTTTTTTTTTCTAATGATCAAAGTTGTTATTTCTTTAAGCCAATCCAATAAGCCTGATTGCCAAAAGCTCCAAACTCCACAAACTTTTATAGAAAGGTTACCATTCATTGCTTAAATTTTTTCTATAAATATTTATTTTCATCTATTCATGTATATAGACTTGGCGAACGAGTTGAATCGATTGGGTTTGTGTTTAACCTGTACTCCACAAACCCATGTACTTCTTAATGCAAAATTGTCTCATTAAGAAAGTATTTTTTTCTTATTTTGAAAGCCAATCTGCTAAGCTTCTGTAATGTCTCATACATGATGTTCGAGTCCCTACTTGGATATTTCTTTTTTAATTATTTTTTGGTATACATGTATCTTTAGACACCAATGTTTGCCCACTTATAGATTAATTTGGTCCTTTGTTTGCATGGCACTTGAATTTCAACGTTGAGATTGGAAGGAATAAATTATGATTATTTTATTTTCGAATTAGTAAATTGCTTGACATTATTTTGTATAAAATGTTTTTCTTCCCCTCTCATATTCTTTCAGGTTGCAGATTATGATTCAGTAGGGTCTGTTTTGTGCATACGTGGGAAAATTTCCTAGAGAATGAGCATGTAAAGGTAAATGCAATGCTATATTGAAATAACTAATTATAAATTGATAATTCTCACTCTTGCTGTGTACTTATCAGTATTTTATTGCAGATTGGGGCATTCCATACTTTAGAACTTGAGCTGCATCGACCTTTTCTGTTACGAAAGGTGTGCTTTCTTGTTAATTCTTTTAAGTCTCTAAAATGTACAGTTGCTTCTTTTGTTGTCCAGATACTGTCTATACCATATGACATGCTATTGGTATCCATATCAAATTTGTTTTTGGCTTTTACAAGTAGACTTACATTCTGTTGATACAAATCATGTTTGGAATGAAGACTGATTGAGGGACATAGAGGGGAGAGGAGGGATTAGGTTAGGACATATCAATTAAGAAAGTAAAGAAAGTATGACTTCGAAACACTCTTTGACCAAGAAAATAATGAGTTTACAACAATCTTCCTTAACCAGAAGAGATAGTAAAGGCTACCAAAATATATATTCAAAAATCTTGGATCATATTGTCTCTCTCTAGCTTAACTTCGAAACACTCCTTGACCAAGAATAGTAAATTGTCGAAGAATTGCATTTTGCTTGCACGAATGGCAGCCAATATTGGTTTCTAGCTCTCCATGTTATGACCAAACCATCATTTCGGCCTAAATGGTCCAATTGGTACATTTCGGTCCACTTTGGTCTATTTCGCTCCACAATTTAGTTTAATTTTGGTCCATTTGATCTAATTTGGTCTGTTGGATCCAATTCAGTCCATTCGGTCTATTTTGCTTTATTTCAATATACTTACTTAAGAATGGTAAAAGACAAGTTTCAGTTGAGGGCATGGTTTTCAAAACCAAAACGGTCAAAGTGAATTGTACTTAAGTTTTATTTTTGTTGAATAGCTATAAAAAAAAAAAAAAAAATAATCCTTCTGCTATGTGCAAGTTTATTATTAATTTATTTAGCTAAGAAATTTAGACCAAAGCTCATCTTTTGTGATTAATTAGTTACCCTTGGTTTTATGGGTTTCTTTCAAATATTTACCAAAGTGTATTGAAAAGGAAAGATGACCCCTGGAAATGAATGAGGGATTTATTAAAGGAGTGGGGGACAAAGAGCTATAACCAATTATTCAACAGCTATAACCAATTAGTCCAACTTCTAACCATTTATTTTTATATTCACAACTTCGATGATAATTGCCAACCCAAAAAATTCTTTCCCAATTTCTTGGTGATTTTGCTAGCCTCTTCAAATTGGATTTCGCATTTTGCAAGGTCAAAAAAATGAAATAAACTCAATTAATTATAATTACAGGGTAACAGTAAGTATATGATTTGGTCATGTATATGCATAGTAGTATTATTATTTGGGCATAATCATTGGACAATTTCTTGTGCAATGCATTAGATGCTCCAAATCATTAACAAAATAATGTTCTTTTCTCTAAACATAATTAAGTTCAATGTAACTATGCCTTCGTCATTTATCTTAGTCATGCTATCAGAGTGTCCAAACCCATAGATGTATCATAGTGGATTTAGGTAAATTACTTGAGTAGTTGCTATAATATAGTGCCTATAATATTGGACCATGATTTTTAGCACGATTACGAAGCTAATGTGTCGATGTCTCAAAGCGGAGTAACGTTACTTGACACATTTTCAAAGAACGTCATTACGAATTAAATTCTCAACCAATCTTGTTTGAACTCACTTTTGACCAACGAGCCAAGTATTTGCCGTTTATGGTCTTACAATGTTATTGCATTATTAGGGATTTCATAATTATTACAAAAATTGTCATTAATGAGTACCAAATGACATATATTTAAATCACTTCTGCTTAACTAGTTTTACAACTTAACACATGACATTTGTCTAGGACAAGTGTTATATGTTATAAGCAACTAGCCGCATACTTGGGTATGTCTATTCTTAACAAATGACAAATAAATGTAATTATAATAATTATTACCTTTGTAGTAACAACTCTTGGTGTAGGTGAAAATCCGTACATATTGTATTGCAATGGATAAAAGTTGGATGGACAAGAGGAGGGGTTCAAGAGAATATTTTGAAGGTGTAAACCGATTCGTGGAATTTGCCTCCCCATCCGCGCGTGATGGGAAGATCTTCTGTCCTTGTGTGAAGTGTGTCAATTTGCTTGCACAACCGCTAGATGTGGCACGTGAGCATTGTTGGGCGAAGGGGATGCTTAAAACTTACAAAGTTTGGGACTTTCATGGGGAATCGGCGGCTGCCACGCCAGCTACCGAATGTGGGACCTCTCAAGTGCAAGAATCCCAAAATGTATATGGTGATTTTCGTGGGATGTTGCACGATTTGTGCCCCCCGCATGAAATGGCACCCGAACCAATGGAAGAAGGTCCAACTGCGCAACATTCGGGTGAAGGTCTGAATGATGACGCCAAGAAGTTTTACAAGATGATAGATGATGTACACAAACCTTTATATGAAGGTTGTACAAAATTTACCATTTTCTCAGCCATTGTCGTGTTGTTCCAGTTGAAGACTCTGTGTGGTTGGACGAATAAGTCATTTACTCTGTTGCTTCAAGTCCTGAGAGATATGCTTCCTTCAGACGCAAAGTTGCCAAAGGACCATTATGAGGCTAAGAAGATAGTCCGAGATTTGGGTTTGGGTTATGAGAAGATCCATGCTTGTCCCAATGATTGTATGCTGTTTTGGAAGCAACATGTTAACCTTGAGGCGTGTCCTTGTTGTAACGCTTCAAGGTGGAAAACAAATGAGGCATCTGTTGCTAGTAAGCATGCATCATCCAATAAGGGGAAGAAGAAAGCTGCGAAGATCTTACGGTGGTTTCCTTTAAAGCGAAGATTGCAGCGACTATTTCTTGAACCCGATCTGGCTAGTTCTATGAAATGGCATGTTAATGGTCGTACTGATGATGGGGTAATGCGGCATCCTGCTGACTCAGGTGCTTGGAAAATGTTTGACAGTAAGCATTTACAGTTCTCATCTGACCCTCGTAATGTCAGACTTGGCTTAGCTGCGGATGGGTTCAATCCCTTCGGAATTATGAGTACCAGTCATAGTACGTGGCCTGTGATGTTGGTCCCCTACAATCTCCCACCTTGGCTGTGCATGAAACGGTCATCTATGATTCTATCATTAGTTATCTCTGGTCCTACCTCGCCAGGGATTGCTATAGATGTGTACTTGGAACCGTTAGTAGAAGAACTAAGGGAGTTATGGGATGTTGGAGTACAAGCGTACGATGCATCTTCAAAAGAAGTATTCCAATTGCGTGCAGCGTTGATGTGGACTATAAATGATTTTCCTGCATATGCTGATTTGTCGGGTTGGAGTACCAAAGGTGAGTTGGCGTGTCCTTCTTGTGCTGTGGAAACTGACTCCCTATATTTGATAAATGGCCACAAATTCTGTTACATGGGACATCGGCGATGGTTGGATGTTGACCACCATTTTCGGAAAGAAAGTTTGCTATTTGATGGATCTATTGATACGCGATTGGCTCCTGAACCACCAGTCGCATCAGAAATTATGTGTGGAACTGAACATTTACTTGGACGTTGTCTGGGAAGGAAATGTCAACTTGCTTACAATAAAAGAAAGAGAAGGGAGGAAGACCCGATTGGTTGGAGGAAGAGGAGCATATTTTTCACCTTGCCTTATTGGGAGGATCATAAGTTGCGACACAATCTTGATGTGATGCATATAGAGAAGAATGTGATGGACAATATACTAAGCACACTGTTGAATGTGAAGGACCAAACGAAGGATAATTACAAGGCACGTCTTGACTTGGCGGAGATGGGGATAAGGAGTGAACTCCACCTACAACGAAAAGGTGATGATAAGTATATCATACCAGCCGCATGTTTTCATATGAATTTATCGGAGAGAGATAGTTTCTTGCAAGTTTTGAAGGACATAGCAGTGCCTGATGGGTACGCTTCCAATATCTCACGCCGGGTGAATATGAAAGAACGTAAGATTTCTGGTTTGAAGAGTCATGATAATCACATCTTGATGCAGCAGCTTTTTCCCATAGCATTACGTGGGTCTTTGCCATCTCATGTAACTAGGCCTTTGATAAAGTTAGCTTGCTTCTTTAGAGAAGTTTGTTCCAAAACCCTTACGGTTTCAAATATTGTGACTCTTGAGGCAGACATTGCAGTGACATTGTGTGAATTAGAAAAGATATTTCCTCCATCCTTCTTTACAGTGATGGTACATTTGGTCATACACTTAGCTGCTGAAGCTAAGATTGGTGGTCCAGTGCACTACCGTTGGATGTATCCTATTGAGAGGTAAGATTTATGTAATATTATTGATCAACTTCCAGTTTCATAAAAAACTGCCTTCGAATGACCATTGCCAATCATTAATCCTATCATTCCTTTATAGGTACCTCTCACGACTTAAGTCTTACGTACGAAATAGAGCTGCTCCGGAAGGGTCTATTGCTGAAGGATACATAGTGGAGGAGTGCTTAACATTTTGTTCACGGTATATGGAAGGAGTTGAAACTATATTCAATCGACCCACCCGGACGATTGAGGAGTCCACAGGGCCGGTTTCGATTGTGACACTAAACAATACAGAGTGGACCCAAGCCCATCGCTATGTTTTATTCAATTCAGAAAACATCAACCGCTTTCGTGAGTAAGTATTACGTATACATATATGATTGCAATCAATCCAATGTACGTTACGTGTATTAACCCTAATACAATTGCATACACAGGATGCACAATAGACTGATGGAGGATGAACTCCAAAAAGGCCAGAATCGTAACGTTTCCAAGGACATTATATATAAGCACCACATGGAGAAGTTCTGTACGTGGTTTACGAGTCATGTACGTATGACATTTTGAACTTAGTAAACCCGTAACACTGTGTCAACTATGATTACTTGTACTGATATGAATTATTTTATTTTGGACAACTGATGTTAGGTGATGTCCCTCACTGGTGCTGATAAGGAAAGGGAGGGAGTTAGTGATACCCTTATTGCATTGTCCAAATGGCCATCTCTTTATGTGAAGAGGTTCAAGCATTATGTCATAAATGGCTTAAAATTTAGGAGTGTCAGTGATGAGGCAAACAAGAAAACGCAGAATAGTGGAGTTAGTGTCGCTACTGATGGTGGCAGTACGTACTATGGTATTTTAACTGATATAATCGAGTTGAATTATTCAGACAATATCAAACATGTCTTATTCAAGTGTAAATGGGTTCATGACGAACATAGAAGAGGATATAAAACTGATGAATTTGGGTTTCCTATGGTGAACTTTACACACTGCATACATGTTGGGCATAAAATGACAGATGAACCATATGTCTTGGCATCTCAAGCTACACAAGTTTTTTATGTTGAAGATAAAAGGCAGAAAGATTGGTATGTTGTTGTCAAAACTAAAGCTAGGGATGTGTTTGATGCCGGTCTTGGTCCCCAACGTGAGGAGGATGACGTATATAGTTTCTCTGAGAATGTTCCGTACAATATAAGCACTAATGAGATTGTGGCTGACAACCTTCGTTGGGCTCGGGATGATCTAGACGGAATGACAATTGATGCCTCTATCATCACTGAGAGAGATCGTCAAAATGTAAACAAGGAAGACGATTGTGACTTTATTGACGATGAGTCCGACGATGAAGCTGACAACGAGGATGAGTACACCGAGGATGAGTAGTTCTGTATTGTTAGTGGTGTATTCTGCATTTGGATGTTACAGTTGTTAATGAAATTGTATTGGTATTCATGAATTAAAGCCATTCGTCGGTGTTGTATGTGATGAATTTGTTAATTCTATCTACATTGTTAATTCCTTGAATTTGTACATATTATGCATCCAACTTCTTTCCCTCTTCGCTATTGGATTTGCAATTCATTTCTTATGATTTTGTTTATATGTTCGTGTGGTGTGAGGGTTTCATGTCGTCATCGTTGTAGTGGTTGGCAAAGAGAAGCTCTTAAACTTAGATATATGCCTGGAAAAATTGTTAAATATTGCCATGAGTTATTTTACTGTCTTTTTGTCATAATACATTTTATGCAATTCACTGTTGTCTATAATTAACATTGTTTTTGTTTTGTGTGTAATTGGACGCAGGAATGGGAAAGAAACGCCAGTTGCCAGTTGTGGAAGTTGGCGAAGGACCTCCACGTTCACGACAGAGGGGGAAGGGGCTGGCAGCCGCCCAATCTAGGGATACTGGGACACATGACACAGGTAGTTTACATGTCTTTCTATGTAACATTTGATATTTATTACTGTTTTAACTAATTTTTCGGTTGTTTGGTGCAATAATGGAAGGGGAACATCCATTGACAGTGGTGGAAGTCGCCGTTGGACCATCACACGCACGCTCACGAGAGAGTGTGCAAGAGGAGCTAAGGGCCGCCTACGCGGCTGATCAGCAAGCAAGAGAGGAGGGAGAAGATGTTGATGAGACACAGCCGCCTTCTCCAGGTAAAAGTAAAAGTAATGTCAAAAGAAATTTGTTGAAGGACCCACTTGAAAATAATGTTTCAATCACAATAATACATGTCAATGAAACCCACCTGCTGCTTTGAGTTTAAAGTTTTTATTTAAGTTTCTTTCTATAATGGGTCTCGTTTTTCATTTATATAGTATCATTTTGTTTTGTTTGACTGTTTGTTATTATTTTATAATTTGTCAGTTTGGAAGATTGTTTATATATGTAATACTTTATTGGTTTGTGTATTAATTTCTATAGACCCAAGATTTTATTGAATGAGTTTGGTGGTTTCTGTTTAAGTAAAGTGTGTGATTTTGTTATTTTAGTTTATGACAAACAAGTTAGATCCATAGGAAGTAGAGTGTGAGTACAATTAGTTTAAAGTGTGTGGTCGATTTTGATTAGATTTTTGTTGATCTTTAACTGGGCTGGGGACTTCAGTGCATATTTTGCGGTACATGAGATTGAAATGTGCAAGATTTGGATTTGTTTGGTATCTTTTGTTTTTTAAAGTGCTATTGATTTATAAATTTGTTACTTTTAAAGGATTCAATTACAATAAAAACATCTTAAAGGATTCAATTACAATAAAAACATCTCTAACTTGCTTAAATGACCCAAAAAAAAAGGAGTCACAATCCACTTTCACTCGGCTCAAGCCATCAAGGTGGCATGAAAGGCAAACATTTTAAAGTGCATAAATAGGAGAACATAAGGTTTTAGGGGTTTTAAGTGATTGGATGAGCCTCTTGGTGGCAACATTGTGATGGGCTTGAAACTAATTCTTTGGGGATTTTCTTTATTCTTTGAAGATTTGTATAGTGTTTGGTAGTTGATTTGAGTAATCAAACATTGAGTCCCTTTTTCTTAAAATTGTAAAACATTTGAACTCTTTCCTTTGTGTTTGTGAGAAATTAGGGCCTTGATTATGAGTTTTGTGTGAAAAATATTATTTTTGTAAAATAAAATTTATTTATTTTGCCTCTTTTGCTACTTGTAGAATTGTGGTTACAAACAAATGTTTGGTTGCTTTTGATGCTATGATTGGTTTATTTGGGAAAACAATAATGAAAAGAATGGAAAGAGAACGCTTAAATTTGGAGAAAAATGCTGGGTAATATCCTTAAGTCCCTTGGTTTAAAGTTGATTATTGCTTTCTTACTGTTTGGTTACCTTGCATGAAAGTGTAGGAAAATGAAGGAAAATAAATAAGTAATTTGCTTAGAAGATTTTGATTTTTTTTTTTTTTTGAGAAAGAAGAAGATTTGATTTTACTGTTGTGTGAGTGAATTTATTTTTTAAATGATATAAATTTTTTTGTTAGTTTTGCTACTGTTATGTTTTTTTGCCAATTAATATGTTTATGTTAAAATTATGTGATTGTCATTTTGTTAGTGACATTGAAACTTGTTTGAGAAAGTAGAAACTAAATTGAAAAAAATAAATAAATTATTGTTTACCAAAATGAAACTTCTCCTACAGTTGATGTATCCATTACAAGATTGGTCATTGTTTTGTGAATTGTCATGATTTGTGCATTTTGTTTGGCAGATCGATTTTGATTGTATTCACCCATTTTGTCAAATTTATTATTCATTAATCTTCCTTTATTTTTGCACATTTAATCAATGCATACAAAATGCTTCACCATTATCACTTGTAAATTCCCTTAACATATTGTTATTTCATGCTTGCCTAACTTAGGGTCTACTTGGATTGAGGGGGGAGGGAGGGACTATGGAGGGGAATAAAATAGAGTTGGCTAAAATAGCCTCTCTCTCTCTCTCGCTCTCTCGCTCTCTCCCCTCTTAATCGAAACGGACTATTAAGTTACTAGTTCAAAATATTAAGTGCACTAGTACATGTTTTAGAACAATTCATTCAAATTGTAATCTTGGTTTTATCTAAAGACGAGACTTGTAAAAGGAAACAACTATTAAAAAAAAAAAAAAAAAAAACTCTTGGTATTTTTTTTTTACTACCTCTAGAAATTAAAAAACAAAAAAGACATTCATTTTTTATTAAAGAAATTATTGTAGACATTGATTCAACATGATTAATTAAGATGATTTGGCCAAGATTATTCCCTCTCAATAGGTTAAGGAAAAAAAAGAAGATATTAATAATAATCAAGTGAAATATTGTATGCGCATTATATGGATAAAAGTTGTACCCTTAACATTGTTGTTGTCTAAATAATAGAATGGGGTAAAATGCATTAGCTAATGTCTTAAATGGACAAGTATTCTCTTTCATTTTTATTTTTTGTTTTGTTTTATATTTTATTTTTTGTTTTGTTTTACTATTCTCCTTTTATGTTATTAGACTGATTTTAAAAAACCTTTAAACATGCTTTTAAACATACTTTTTTATTATGTTCAATATTGACATAAGAAAGATAGGCTGCCCATTACTGCTTTTCAAGTTAGGTAATCACAAAACCAATTATCAAAATGTATATATACACACAAACATCACATATATCATGTTAGTTAAGCACTTGAAATGTATATATATACTGTAACTTTTCTGTTGTTGTGAACTTTAAATTTTATTACTAATAGTGGTTTACTATATGCAGGCGATTTGGTCCAAGATACCCCATTAGTGGGCAATGGGCGTGAAGAAGATTCGGTTCAGCAAACCCCACAGTCCAGTAATGTTAAAAAGAAGCGTGGGGTAACGCTTATGAGCCGCATATGGGCTCTTCCAGCTCACCAAAGACTTACATGTCCGTTAACTAAGAGCGGCCAACCGATTGGACAGAGCGGCCAAACATTCAAAAGGTGGTTGGGGACTTTTTGCCTCTGCCAGGCCCTTTGCCCACTTGTACCAGTTAATTGGACGCATGTCCCTGATCATTTCAAAGAAAATGCGTGGGAGAAGATACAGGTAGTAACTTATTAAGCTACTTTTAATTTTTAGAATCAAATGACATTTTTAGTAAGGTGGACTATTGCACTATGCTAATGAGTAGTTTTGCATTTCAGAGTAAGTGGCAGTTTGCGCCCGAAATTATCAAACCACCTAATCAAATGGCCTGGGCAATGCGCTTATTGGGGGAACTAAGGAGGAACCGAAGGACCAAGTTAAAAAAAAAATACAAGGTCAAAGATGCGTCGATAGGAGAGGTCAAATTGGCCAAACCATCATGGGCTGACACGCAGGACTACGAGGAGCTAGTTGACTATTGGTTTGATCCTAAAATGGTGGTGAGCATATTTTCTTGCTCTATTATCTTTTACTGGTTCATTTCGTCATATGATGGGTTTTTTTTGTCATTAAGAAGGTATTGTCTTCCAATATTTTTATTTTAATAAATTTTTGTGTTGGTAATGTTGGTGGGAATGTGTTTGTAGACATTAGTTGATAAGAACAAGAGAAGTCGTGGATTTCAGAAGGACATAGCGAGGTCGGGGCCTATAAGTTTTGCCCAAACTGCTGAGAATATGGTAAGAAATGTATTGTAGAAGAAGAACTAAAGTTTTAATACACATGATATTTTAATCGAACTTGTGACATATTGGTATCAAAAAATTGTAGGTGATTTATTTTATTTCTTTAAGTTTACAAAGAACATGATAGAGCAATTTGATAACACCATTATTGACATTCTTACGAAGAACATGGTAGAGCAATATGACCCTCTTGTGTGATGAATATGAAGAGTTTGAATCTGAGCATTTTTTGTGAAGTAGTACGTAATTTTTGACCATTGCTTGCCTTAATAGTTTTATTTCATAATAAAAACTAATGTTAGACATTAAAAATGCGACTGAAATGCGGCTATAGGATCTTTGTTGGCAGCTTGAAGACATATTTTAGCCGCGTTTAAAACGCAGCTATAGATAAATTCAATATATATTTATGGGGTTGTAGCCGCGTTTAAACTGCAGCTATAGGTACTGACCTTAGGCCACATTTAAGAAACGCGGCTATAGTTGTGGCCTATTGCCACGTTTTAAACGCAGCTAAAATATGTCTTCAAGCTGTCAACAAGGGTCCTATGGCCGCACTTTTTGAAATGTGGCCTAAGAAAGGGCTATTTTATGTAATCATAAGGCACTAGTTGGCAGCCCGGTTTTGTGTGTTTTTTTTTTTTTTTCCCGGTTTTTTATTATTATTATGATACATTAAATTTTTTTTTATGTCAAAATGCGTTAACTTTATATGGACAAATTGGATGGAGATAGTTGTGTACAATATGCGTTAACTTTATAGGGACAAAAAAAAATTGAAAAAAATGAGTTAGTTGAAGCATAACGTGTTATTATTATGATGTAGGCAAAGGAAAGTGGACAAGCAGTGGAGCGTGCAGCTGTTTTCGCGAAAGTATACAGCAAAAAAGATGGGACTCCTATTAGTGATGCAGTGAGAGATAAGATTGTAAGTCAGATTATCGTTGGTGGACTATATGTTTTGTTTTTTGCGCGTGATATGTTTATAGCAAATAATATGTGATTTGGGTCTTGTGTGAAAACAGGATAAAATGAATGAAATTTTAAACAATGGGGGCTCACTACAAGGAGAGCGTGACGCAGGAATCTTATGGTCCACAGATGATGCATTCGCTCAAGTGATGGGCAAAGAACGTTGTGGTCGTGTACGGGGGGTCGGTTTTGGGCCAACCCCAACAGGAAGAAGTGGGGCCAACCTTCCATGTTCGACCGGTCCGTCGTCCAGCGAAACAGCCCATCGGATGACTGAATTGGAAAATTCACTGAGGGACCAACTTACCCAATCAGAGCAGAGGCATCAGGAGGCTATCGCCGCATTGCATGCACAGCATAAGGAAGAAATTGCCGAAATACGGGCCGAATCAGATGCACGACATCAGCAGCAGATGGCGGAATCAAAGCGGCAAATGGATGAATGTTTGGCGGGCGTGAAAGCGATGTTACAAGGATTTCACGACTTCCCTTCCATGACACAAGCGATGCAGGTACTAAAACTTTTGTCTTTAATATATTTTCGGTTGCGTGTTTATTGCAAATCTATTGTTTAGTACCACTAATACAATGTCTATAATATACTCAGGATAGCGCTGCTAGATAGCGTGGGACTAATCGTGGACATTTTGAAGATTCCAAAAGTTTATTTGTGTACTTCGACAATGTTTAATTTGTGTAAATATGTTGTTGTATTGAACTTCCAGTTGCTGTATTTATTTATGTATTGTACTTTATTTATTATATTTGAACTTCCAGTTGCTGTATTTGTGAGAATGAACTTCCAAATGTAGTTGTGAAATTGTGATTGGACAAAGAGAATGAACTTCCAAATGTTTGAGAATGAACTCTGAAATTGCGTTTGTGACAGGTTTGTGACAGGTTTTGTAAATTGGGAATAGGTTTAGTGGCCCAGACAGGGAGAAAAAAAAAATAAATAAATAAACTATGGCCGCGTTTAAAGCGCGGCCTAAAAGGGCTATATGCAACTGGTGTGTGCGCTAAAAGCGCGGCCTAATACCATATCTTAGGCCGCGCTTTTAAAGCGCGGCCTAAGGTTATGGTATTAGGCCGCGCTTTCAAGCGCGGCCTAATGTGAAGGTATTAGGCCGCGCTTTTAAGCGCGGCCTAATGTAAAGGTATTAGGCCGCGTGTAAAGCGCGGCCATAGGCCCGACCCCAGATGGGCCTCATCCCAGCCGTTTGTCCTTAAGCCGCGTTTTAAACGCGGCTTAAGGCTAAATGGGCTGAGAGGAGGCCCATGGGGGTAGACCTATGGCCGCGCTTTACACGCGGCCTAATACCTTTACATTAAGCCGCGCTTAAAAGCGCGGCCTAATACCATAACCTTAGGCCGCGCTTTAAAAGCGCGGCCTAAGGTCTCCTCTGAAGCCGCGTTTAAAACGCGGCCTAAGGGTAGTCTGAGGCCGCGTTTTTGTCGCGGCTATAGGCCTGGTCTTGGGCCGCGGCTCCAAAAGTGCGGCCTTAGACTCCACGGGCCTATAGTCGCACGTTTTAGGCCGCGGAAGAAAACGCGGCCTAATAAACCGCGGCCTAAGGCCCAACGGGCCTTAGGCCGCGTTTTTAGGTCCTATGGCCGCGTTTTTAAAACGCGGCCTCAGAAGCATTTTTTTGTAGTGTCTCCTGTGTCCGGACCTTGAAGAAGGCCACATAACCAATGAAACTTGTAGAATTTCACGTCATTTGGTAAAAAAAAAAAACATTTTTGTAAAAAAAAAAAAAATCATTTTCACGATAAAAGTATTCCCCTAATATCAAAGGGTTATTTTTAAATTAAATTCTCTCTCTTCAACCTAGCTATAAAAGAGGTTGGCGAAAATATATTGACAGGTGTATATACAAATAATATAGTTTTTTTTTTTCCTTCTCAAATTTTTTTTTTTTTTTGGTTATAAAAAAATTTATTTTATTTAAAGGTCGATAGTTTTGGGTGATCATGAAAAAGACTAGAACGTTTCAAAAAATAGTAAAACTCATGAATATATCCTCTAAAAGAGAAATAATAATATAGGGACCCAATAAACTTTTTTTTTTTTTTAATTCCAATCATTCAATCTCTATAATGATTTTTTTTTTTCGGTGGAAATGGAACTCATGAAAGTATTTGAAAAGGTGAATATTTTTAATTTATAGTTAGAATTTTTATTAATACAAGAATTTAAAATATTCAGGGTAAAATATTATTTTAAATCTATTACATTAACCTTTATACCAAACAATTTATATAATTTTCAAAAATTCCTTGATTTTAATTCCCTAAATCCAAATGCATCCTATTATTTTGATTGGCCATGTATCAGCAATTTTTGACATGGCCCTTATCTTTCTACTACATTCTCCATGCATATTTGGTTGGGAAAATGAGTAATTAAGGTTGAGTTTGGATTGCATTGAAAAGGAAAAAAATTTGTGTCTGACGTTTTTTCTGTGGGTTCCATGCATTGTTCACGAGACCCACAAGTATGAAAAAATGCAACTTCTAAGTTAAAAATGGATCCTATAGCACTATTCACATATTTAAAAATTATTTTGTTACAATATTTTTAATTTTTAGTTTTCAGCAATAAATAGTATCCAAACATATTTTAATTGTATGTTTCTCACTGGGTGGACCAGGTTTTGTTACATCAAAAGTAGCATGTTGTGGCCAAGGCCCCTACAATGGACTTGGAACGTGCAATCCACTGTCAAACCTATGCCCAAACCGGAACACCTATGTGTTTTGGGATCCTTTTCATCCAACGGAGCGTGCAAACCGGCTCATTGTTCAGCAGATCATGACTGGTTCCACAGAGTACATGAACCCAATGAACCTGAGCACCATTATGGCCATGGACTCCAAGAACTAATATCTAGTATTATTATTATATAACTAATAATCCTCAAGAAATTATATATTTAGGTTCCAATGTACTTATTTTTCTGTGTCTCTCTCTCTACCCCTTGAATGCATGTTTGCTGGTGTGGATTATCAGTAGTCTATAGGCAATAAGGTACAAGGCTCATATCTCAATTGTGCAACTTTTTAAATATAAATATTGGTGGACTTTAAGATGTGGTTCCTAGTAAATCTGCAACTTGTGGCAGTGCACTTATGCGGTACTTGTATTGTATCTGATTTTCTTGTGTCGTACAATCACGTCATATTAAGTGGCTTGGTTGAAATTTGATTGTATAATGTTTGTTAAATATTAAATATTATCATTAGCAACGCGATGTGTTATATCATGTTGTGTATGTTAGAGTGGATGTGAAAGGGGAATCATAGAATAGGAACACCAAGAACACAAGGGTTACGTGGTTCAACCTTGACGGCCTACATCCACGGAGGAATCCCTTAAGGGCTACATCTTTATTATGTATAAAAGTGTAGTACAATAACCTGTGTTACAATGAGCCATAATATGAGTATATATAGGCGACTAAACCCTAGACTACTAGTACAAGCAAGATTGGGCTTGAGCCTATTACATTGGGCTAATATATCTAATATGTATCTCTAACACCTTCCCTCAAACTCAAGGCGGAAGCTCGATGAAGGCTTAAGGTTGGATAAGCATGAGAAGATCTCTTGAAGATGCCATGAATAAAGCCTTTGAAGAAACCACAATGCAGAATGTGCCAATTGACCAATTTTGGAGTTTCAAACGAAAAAAAATGGAGCTCAAAATTGGAATCTACGTGAAAAACTGAGCAAGATAGACCCTGTCGGAAATTTTGTCTTTTGGTCAAAAGTCAACGCAAAAAGTCAAAGTCAACTGTCCTGGGTCAAAGGCAACGATCAGTGCTAACGGGTCAGATCCGTGTAGTCTGGGTCGGGTCGGTCCGGGTCAACGATAAGCCAGGTGACGTGGTGCTGACGAGGCGACACTGCTGATGTGGCTAGCTGACGTGTCTGCTGATGTGTCTAGGGCTGACGTGGCTCTTGCTGACGTGGACGTGCTTGCGTGGCTGCTAACGTGGACTGATGACGTCATCCGGTGACGTCAGATGACATCAGCAGCTAATTTCTGCGCGTGGAGGAGCAGCCAGAAATCCAGGTGGCGCGTGGAGGCCGTCATGGCGGCGCGTGTGCACGAACACGATTTGGAAGTCAGGGAATCTGAGGCGGCGCGTGGGATTTTTCCGGAGACAACTGAGGCGCGTGGAGGCGCGTGGCACGGCTTCGGGTGACCGGATTTCTTGGTTTTCCTTACGGGAGACCAAGGAGCATGCCTGTGTGGTTGGTTTCTTCAGGCGAAGGCTTGATTTGCACAGATCTGTAAGGTGAGTGGTTCGACTTGCTTGAGAGATCTGAGATGTAGCAGCGAGGCAACAACAGAGTTTCCGTGGGAGCTGCGTGATGCTGTAGACCCAGAACTGAAAGAAGGCATGGGCACTGTTGTGGATCTATGTTACGCATGTGAGAATCTTCTTTGCTTGCTAGAGATTTTGTTTGATGCCAAGAACGAAGTTTGGCTCTGATACCATGTTAAATATTAAATATTATCATTAGCAATGCGATGTGTTATACCATGTTGTGTATGTTAGAGTGGATGTGGAAGGGGAAGCATAGAATAGGAACACCAAGAACACAAGGGTTACGTGGTTCAGCCTTGACGGCCTACATCCACGGAGGAATCCCTTAAGGGCTACATCTTTATTATGTATAAAAGTGTAGTACAATAACCTGTGTTACAATGAGCCATAATATGAGTACATATAGGCGACTAAACCCTAGACTACTAGTACAAGCAGGATTGGGCTTGAGCCTATTACATTGGGCTAATATATCTAATATATATCTCTAACAATGTTGATGTATTATTAAAAGCTTGGTGAACCTGTATTTTTCCTATTTTTTATTTGTGGGGGGCCAAGACTTGAGCTTCTGTGTTGGGTTTAAAACTCCGTTTACTAGCAATAGTACGTCCGAGGAGGAGGAAACGTTTGGGAAAACCCCATAGTAGTTGGACGAATAGAGAAATGTTCAAAGGCACTAGTCCGAGAGAGTCATACTCCTTGGACCTGACGAATGTCAATAAAGTGAACTTCGTCTTGACTTGGGTAACCTTCTAGGAAGTTCCAGCAATGAAGATAGACTTCAGATGTACAGGGAAGGGAAAAGAACACGGAAATATCTAAGGGAAAAACTGCTACCACCACATTAAATGCACTACAGCAGCTTTTCTGGCCGCATTAATGTGGAGAAGACCTCTGAATAGTACTTTCAACTACTACCGCCCACAGAAAACCAGAAAAGCTGCTCAATGGGACATATACTTGAGTATAAGGTTTGATGATAAACAAGTGGACGATGGAAATGGATCAGAGGGGACTATATAATGGGAAAAAACCTCCATAAGAAGGGGATCGAAAAATATTAAGGAGAGAGATTGAACAAGATTTACTGTAGCACTAGGAAGAACATACCGTTTGAAATAGCCAATCCACCCAAAAACTTACTCCTCGGACTTAAATTCAACCTCTGATTATGTGTCTATTCCTCCTCGGACAGATTTAGAACCCCGATTAACTGTTAGAAACCCATTACCAGCCCAGTTCTTTCACCCACTCTCTTACAAATTTATTGTATTGGGCTTATTGGACCCATATCCTATTCCTTTTGGGTTTGGGCTACAATTTGTGACCTTACAATTGGCACCGTCTGTGGGAAGAATTAGTGCTTGTAAGGATTATAACGGTTATGGCGGGTTCAGGACCACATGAGACTAGTCCACCCCATGCAGAATTAGCTAACATTCATCAGCAAGGCGAGCTTCATAACCTTGAGCACAGAAATCATATGGATAACCAGCAGGAGGGCAGCTCGCAGATGCTCCATGCCGGCGGAAGTGGTTATCGACGAAGGAGTCATTTGGTACATGAGCAAGCTGATGAAAACGATTTGCAACGAGAAATTCATGATCTAAAGAAGAAACTTCGTCGTGCACAATGAAAACAAACCCCTTCTAGCTCTGATGTTTCTTCCAATGACGATGGAGATGCCAGTTACAAAAAACGCTCAGAAACTCCATCTAGTGAATCCTATTCCTGTGAGGAGGAACATTCTCACAAGAGAAGGCGAAGGAGTCCATCTAGGAGGGGGGTAGGAACTAATGTCATGAAAAAAGCTCTGAGCCAAATTTCTAAGTCTCCCTTTACTTGGGGAATAGAAAAGGCAAAGCTCCCCAAGCGTTTCCATCAACCCACGTTCACCATGTATAACAGATGTACAGATCCTGTGGAGCACGTAAGCCAATTCAAACAAAAGATGGCAGTCCATTCTCAGGACGAGGCCTTGCTGTGCAGAATGTTCCCCTCCAACTTAGGACCGATACCGATGAAATGGTTTGATGGGTTAAGAACGAATTCCATCAGTTCTTTCAAGAAGCTTACCTAATCATTTTGTTCTCGGTTTATTACGTTCAGTAGGGTTCCTCGGCGCTTAGATTCTCTGCTGTCTATGACAATGAGGGAAGGGGAATCTGTGAAGGCATATGCTGAAAGGTATTGGGAGATGTTCAATGAGATTGATGGCGACTTTGATGAAGTCGCTATTAAAACTTTCAAAGTCGGCCTCCCATTCGAACATGGTTTGAGAAAATCCCTGACAGGTAAACCTGTCACCAGTTTGCGACAGCTAATGGATAGAGTGGACAAGTATAAAAGGATAGAAGACGATCAACAACAGGGAAAAGGGAAAGTTAAGGTTGTCCTTCAAGAAAGAAGAGATTTTAGGTCGGACAGATACAACAATAACCGGCTGGGAAGAGATTATTTAGAGCAGCCAGGGTCAAATAACAATCAATTGGTTGGGGCTGTATTCCGAGAACCAGTGCATCAAGTATTGGAAAAAATAAAGAACGAGTCTTTCTTCAAATGGCCCAATAAGATGATGGGAAATCCTGAAAAGCGAAACCGAAACCTCTACTGTCAATACCATCGGGATTATGGCCATACAACAAAGGATTGCAGGAGTTTATGGGATCACTTGGATCAACTTGCCCGAGAAGGAAAACTGAAGCAGCTGCTGCACCATTCTAGCGGGCTCGGTGGACAGACCACTTCTCGATCTAAAAGAGAAACTCCTTCAAGACCCCCTTTAGGAACTATCAATGTTATTTTTGCAGCACCTGGCAGAACAGGATCATGCCCGTCTAGAGTAATGTCTGTGGCTCGCCTGCCTTTTGAGGACACTAGTCGCGAGTCGAAGAGAGCTAGACTAGAGCGGCCCCTGGTCATGGGGTTCTCGGACGAGGACAAGATTGGAACTATTCAGCCTCATGATGATGCCTTAGTGATCACCCTTCAAATTGGAGGCTATGATGTGAAGAAAGTGATGGTGGATCAAGGTAGTGCGGCCGAGATAATGTACCCTGACCTTTACAAGGGGCTGAGTTTAAGAGCTGAAGATCTGACGCCTTACAGTTCTTCCCTAGTGAGTTTTGAAGGGAAGGTTATTATCCCGAAGGGACAGATCAGGTTACCTGTGCAAACTGGTTCGGAGACGGTGGAGGTAGACTTTATCGTGGTGGATGCATACTCTCCTTATACAGAAATTGTTGCCAGACCTTGGCTTCATACTTTAGGAGCAGTTTCTTCCATTCTGCATCATAAGATCAAGTACCCATTCGAAGGACAGATCGAAGAGATATTGGGTGATCAAACCATGGCGAGGCAGTGCATGGTTGCAGCCATCCGGCATAGGCCCGAAGCCGAACCTGTGATTCTCAGGGAGGAAGAGTTATAACAATTAAAGCCCCCAATGTTATCCATTGATGAAACATCCGAGGATGTAGAATGTGAGGATCTTGTGAAAATTATAATAAGAGACGACCCGGAGAAGTGTTTTCAAGTCGGATCCCAACTACCTCAACAAGAAAGGGAGGAGCTAATAGTGTTCCTTAAACAGAACATTGACGTCTTTGCCTGGAATACTTACGAGGCTCCAGGGGTGGATCCAGAATTCATCTGCCACCATTTAAATGTTAACCCATTAGTAACCCCCAAAAAGTAGCTCCCTCGTCGTCCATCCAAAGAGCATGCGGAAGTAGTCCGAGAGGAGGTAGCGAAACTTAAGTAGGTTGGGGCTATCAAAGAGGTCTTCTATCCTGAATGGTTAGCAAACACGGTAGTAGTAAAGAAGAAGAGCGGGAAGTGGTGAGTGTGCGTTGATTTCACGGATTTGAATAAGGCTTGCTCTAAAGATCCATTCCCCATGCCCAAGATCGATCAACTGGTAGATGCTACTATCGGCCATCCTTGGATGAGTTTCTTGAACGCTTTTCAGGGTTATCATCAGATACCTTTGGCCTTGGACGATCAAGAAAAAACTGCTTTTGTTACTCCTATTGGGAATTATCACTACAAAGTAATGCCATTTGGCTTGAAGAATGCAGGATCCACATATCAGAGGATGATGACGAGGATGTTTGAGTCACTATTGGGGAAAAACATCGAGATTTATATAGATGATATGGTGGTGAAGAGCAAAGTGGTTTCGGAGCATCTGGGGGACCTTAGGGTTATCTTTAAAATTCTAAGAAGTTACAAACTGTGCTTAAATGCTTCCAAGTATTCATTTGGTGTAAGGTCGGGCAAATTCTTAGGTTACATGGTTACTCACAAGGGAATTGAAGTTAACCCTGACCAGATTAATGCTATTAACAATTTGCGAACCCCTCGGAATCCCAAAGAAGTGCAGAAACTAACCGGAATGGCCGCTACTTTGAACAGGTTCATATCTCGATTAGCAGATAGATGCTGACATTTCTTTCTACTGATCAACAAATGGAAGAATTTTGAGTCGACAGAAGAATGTGTCAGAGCATTCCAGCAACTTAAGGACTATCTAGCTCGACCGCCAATCATGTCTAGTCCTGAACCAGATGAAGTTCTTTTCGCCTACATTGCTGTAGCCCCGTATGCAGTAAGTTTGGTACTGATACGAGTTGATAATGGCATACAACGGCCAGTTTATTACGTGAGTAAGTCGTTGCACGAAGCTGAAGTGTGTTATCTACCACTGGAGAAAGCTATCCTGGCAGTAGTGCTGGGCACGCGTAAGTTACCTCACTACTTCCAAGCACATACAGTGATCGTTCTTACACAGCTCCTGCTTAAAACCATACTCCGAAGTGCTGACTACACAGGAAGAATAGCCAAGTGGGGTACAATTATAGGAGCCTTCGATATCAAGGACATGCCCCGTACCTCCGTAAAAGGACAAGTCCTCGCAGATTTGGTGGCTGACTTCACCGAACCTGAGATAGAAGCATTACCGTCTGATGGAAACATGGATGGAAAGTTGGTTGATACGATCTCCCAATATTGCCTTCCAACATGGGAGGTACATGTGGACGGAGCATCAAATTAAAAAGGCTCAGGGGTTGGATTAGTACTGATGTCTCCTGAGAAGGTTGTCCTTGAGAAATCTTTGAGGTTAGATTTTTCAGCCACGAATAATGAAGCTGAGTATGAAGCTCTGTTGGAAGGAATGGATATGGTCCAAAGAATGGGAGGAAAGTTTATAAAACTCTTCTCGGACTCAAGGCTGGTTGTCGGTCAAGTAAGAGGAGAATTCAAAGCGAAAGATGAGAGGATGCAGGGGTATCTTAGACAAGTTAGATGTATGCAATTAAAATTTGACTCATTTGACTTGCTACATGTTCCCAGAAGTGGTAATGCACACGCGGACTCTTTGGCCATGATTGCAATCTCCTCGACACAGGACTTGCCTCGTGTAATCCTTGTTGAGGACTTATACAGACCCTCACGGACAAGAAACACAGTTCAAATTAATCAAATCAGAGCAGGGCCGTATTGGATGGATTCCATCATACAATACCTGAAGGAGGATATGCTGCCTGAGGAAAAAATTGAAGCTGACAAGATACGAAGAAAGGCTACTAGTTATTGGTTATCGAAGGACCATAAACTGTATAAGCGTTCCTTTTCAGGACCTTATCTGTTATGTGTTTATCCCGAACAGACCGAGTCACTTCTAGAAGAGATGCATGAAGGAATCTGTGGAAGCCATACTAGAGGCAGATCCTTAGCACATAGGGCCATTACCCAAGGCTACTGGTGGCCGAACATGCAGAGAGAGGCTTTGAAGTATGTTAAAAAGTGTGACCAGTGCCAGCGGTTCACGCCAAGCATACACCAACCAGGTGGAATCCTAAATCCGTTATCTAGCCCATGGCCATTTGCTCAGTGGGGTTTAGACATTGTGGGACCATTTCCCAAAGCAGTGGGAAACAAGAAATATCTGTTGGTTGGCACAAACTATTTTACGAAGTGGGTTGAAGTAAAACCTCTAGCCAACATCAGAGATGTAGATGTAAAAAGATTTGTCTGAAAGAACGTCGATACTCGATTTGGAGTTTCTCGCGTGCTCCATCTCAGACAATGGTCTTCAGTTCGATAGTAAGATGTTTAGAAAATACTGTGGCGAGCTGGGGATTATTAATAGGTATTCTACTCCGGTTTACCCCCAAGGGAATGGGCAGACTAAAGCTCTAAATAAAGTTATAGTAAGTGGGCTGAAGAAAAGATTAGATGATGCAAAAGGTAAATGGGTGGAGGAATTACCACACGTGCTCTGGACATATAGGACCACGCCTCGCAGGTCTACTGGAGAGACCCCTTTCTCGTTGACTTATGGAGCTGAGGCTGTCATCCCTTTAAAGACTGGCTTCCCGACGACAAGAACCGGTTCGTTCAATCCAAAAGATAACGATGAGCAACTAACAAGAAATTTGGACTTGATTGAGGAAAAGAGAGAAGACGCGATGGTTCAGTTGGCTTATTATCAGCAAAAACTGAGGCAAGGTTATGATGCCAACGTAAAGTTAAGGCCTTTAACTCTTGGTGACCTGGTTCTGCATAAAGTTGTGGGAACGGCAAAGAATCCAGCTTGGGGAAAACTAGGGCCGAATTGGGAAGGACCTTATCGTATCACCTCCAAAACTGGCATTGGAGCATATTTCTTAGAAGATCTGAACGAACATGTAGTACCACGTCCTTGGAATGTAAATAACTTAAAGAGGTATTATTATTAATAAGTGTTTATTTGATCAATATGTGTTCTTTATATAAAATGTTTATGCCGTTCTTTCCCAGTTCCACTAAGTGTTTAAACTTAAATCCAATCATGCCTGGAGTTCTCGGACCAGATGATTTGGGTTAGTTAACACTCTTTCCCAGTTCCACTAAGTGTTTAAACTTAAATCCAATCATGCTTGGAGTCCTCGGACCAGATGATTTGGGTTAGTTAACACTCATTTCCAGTTTCACTAAGTGTTTAAACTTAAATCCAATCATGCCTGAAGTCCTCGGACCAGATGATTTGGGTTAGTTAACACTTATTCCCAGTTCCACTAAATGTTTAAACTTAAATCCAATCATGCCTAGAGTCCTCGGACCAGATGATTTGGGTTAGTTAACACTCATTCTCAGTTCCACTAAGTGTTTAAACTTAAATCCAATCATGCCTGGAGTCCTCAGACCAGATGATTTGGGTTAGTTAACACTCTTTCCCATTTCCACTAAGTGTTTAAACTTAAATCCAATCATGCCTGGAGTCCTTGAACCATATGATTTGGGTAAGTTAGCACTCATTCTAAGTTTCTTTAAGTATTTAAATTTAAACCTAAGCATATTACTTAAAATTCCCATTTGGGTTAGTTGTATTTATTGTTATCCTGTTACTATTGAAGATACTTATTCAATTTATGCGTTGACCCAAGTTTTGAACCTTTTTAGTTGGACTTACCTTATAATATGCTCTATTTGCCTGATATAATCATACATACTATTCAAATTAAAGGAAGATGGCATCAGAACAGTTCTCCATTATTTATCATAACTTATAAAGCAAAAGGGACATATTTTCATTAATAGTAAAAGTGTAGTACATTTCCTTAACAAAAAGAAGATACAGAAACAATAAACAAGGAAAATAAGTATATTACAAAAACTAATGCCCTAAACTTGTGCCTTGGGAGCCCCTGGATTAGCAGCTTGTTCGGGCTGAGAGATAGTGGTGTCTGAGGCCTTGCCCTTGCCCTTATCCTTACTCTTTTCCTTGCCCTGAGGAGCTTCAACTTCTTTCCCTTGGCCAGCATCTTGGCGGGAATCCGTTGGAACTTCCACAAGGGCAGGAGGGACTTAATCTATTATGGGCACCTCAGACACTTGGGCAGGATGTTCTAGGGGAGGAGAGCCAGGACCTGGGAGCTCAGGGATGTCCGAGTCATAATATATGCTCTCAGGCCACCTCAGGTTGGAATCAGCAGGGACTCCAGCGACATCAAGGGCTTTACCTTAAGTGATATCGCAATAGTCCCTCGCCACAGTAGAGAACTCCTCTGTGAGACGGCTTTGAGTCTCTTGTACTCCCAAGTCATACGCAGCCTGCTTCTCGGCCTCAGTTGCCTCCTTAAGTAGTTGGGCAGCCTCCCTGGCTTTGCGAAGTTCTTCACGAAGCTCTGTCACCATCTGTTTCTCTGTTGCCAGATTTATTACAGAGTAGTGCAGCTCCTTGCGAATTTCCTCAACTTGCTTTTCCGTTGTTTTCAGGCCTGCCTCGGCACTATCTCTTGCCCTAAAAGCTTCTTTCACCTGCTCGACCATTTTAGCTTGTTTTTCTTTTAGCGCGCCTAGCTACGCCTCTGCTTCGGCTTGAGCATCCAGGGCAAGCCTTGTCTCACTACGAGAATTCTTTACCCACTCCTCAGCCACAAAAACTTGCTGTGTGACCTAGAAAGTAAAAAAAAATATATGTCACTTTTGCTATAAAATGCAAGGAAATAAATATAAATGAACAAAAATGAACAAAATCACTTACCATAGCTAGGTCCCTTTTAAGGGATAGGAAGAGTTCAGGATAGTTAAAGGTCCTATAGGCCTCCATGTCCTGTGGGAGGAGGAGAGGCTGCTCTAGAGCCTCAGCCACCAGACCGGCATGCCCCTCGCGATAATGCCTAAGGGTGGCATCATACACGATTGGCGTACCATCTACCTCCAACACAGGTGACCAAGTACGTGTGGGTCAGCGTACTTGGGCCACTGAAGGTTCCTCTCGGCTATCCACAGAGTTGGACCTTCTGTTCCTGTGGTCCTGTGATTGCCTAGGCTGCTTACTTCCTTTGGAAGGGCCCAACTCTCCTTCTTCAGTAGTTTCAATCTGCCTTTTCTTCCTTAGATCTGGGTTGGGTTTCAGCCCAAGATCAGCAGGAATCTAAGGGGGAGGAGGAGGAGGAGGATTTATTGGGGGCCTAGACTTATTCTTGTCCTTAGGGGATGGTGCTTTATTCCTGTTCTTCATAAGTTCCTTTAGACTTGGACCTGTCTTGGGGGCCATTGCTTCCTCCTCGTTTGAAGAGTCACCAATGTAAGTTATTATTTGGGCAGGAGTCTGAATACACGAGTACTCGTCTTCTCCTTCTTCAGCCTCTGATATAACGATGACTTCTTCTTCAAACTGGAATCTATCAATTTCATCTTTAAGAGAAGAAGAGGAAACAACTCCTTCCTCGACAATAGCCTGTCCGAGGGGTACTTGTTGTAGTGGCTGGGCTGCAAATGGTATTTCTTGGGGAATAGGATGGTCAACGGGTGGAAGATCGTGTGGAGCGAGGAAACCTGGCCGAGAGACGTTTATGCGAGCCAAACGGTAGTCATCTGCTCGAATAAAGTTGCCGACGTCTAAGAAAGACTTGGAAATTGGCTCAAAGTCTAGGATCAAGTGAATGACACGAAGTTGTCCATCGTCGTTCACTAAAATTTGAGACCTTAGCAAGTAGTTAAGTGCTGGTATGTTAATTAAACTAAGCTTGGGGTTGGTATACATTTTATCTGTCAGACAAAAGAATCAAACAGTTAGAAACTTCAATTAAAAAAAAAAAAAAAAAAAAAAAAAAAAAAAAACGAATGAATGAAGATAAGACTCAGGTACAATAAAGGAGAGCCGAAGACAAATTCTTTAAATTTAATGTTAGAAATCCTTGATCTAAGTTACTCCACCTGGCTCTCCTAGCTTTTTTGGGCAAGGAAGGCCGTCACTCCAAGGGCTTGATACGATGAGGTAGTCATCTTTCATCCCTTTGTTAGACTTGGGAAGACATGAAATGAGCTTGACAACATTGGATCGGGACTTAAGGTAATATCCTGCCCGGGTTTCTATGTGGCCTTCATATAAATGAGCTACATCATACCAGGTCAGCCCTAATCCTAAATGTCGATCCAAAGCATCAATTGACCCTAAAACCCTAAAGAAGTTAGGTGCACACTGTTGAGGGCAGAGCCTATGGGCACATGAGTAGTCCCTTGTAATCCTACCCATGGGGACGGTCATACCTCCTTCTATGAAGGCAATCATTGGGATTATAACTTCTCCTACTTCTCGGTCAAAGGCCAATCCCTCTGTGGAACAGTATCGTATCGATACTTCCTGGGGGATGTGATACTTTTCTTTGAATAATTCTATCAACGCTGGAGTCTTCACTAAGTGTTCGAATCTACCCATTCTAAGTTTGCGGATGAGAGAATGAAGAGCCGAGGAGGGTATCCGAGGAGATAAAAGGAGTTTGGAGAACGAAAATTACGTAGATTAGGATGCGAACTGATCTTCGTATTTCTTGAGGATCTTTGAGGTCTCTTTTTTTGAAAATATGACGAACAAGCTGATGAGTAAGGAGATTAGAGGTTTGAATGCTTGGAGATTACGAACTGTGATGAAAAAAGAAAGAAATGGCGTTCAAAAGTCTTTATAGAAGAAACTGAAAACGAGGGGGACATTATCCCGCCCAAATATTGGAGAAAAAATCTGGACCGCTGGATTAGAACCCCACCGTTGGATGTCTAGAGCGTAACACCGCCCAAAGTATTTAATGATGCTTCGTGAGTTCCGAAGCGTCAGAAACAATTGTGAGGTGACGGAAATGACCCTTCCACGTGCATGGTTTTGAATATCTTTATGATTTTAAATGTAATTATGTTTACACAAGTCAAAATTATAGTTTTTCTCCTTGGGTGCGAGGGAAAAATTAAAATTTTGAGGGGTTATTGTGGGGGGCCAAGACTTGAGCTTCTGTGTTGGGGTTAAAGCCCCGTTTACTAGCAAGAGTACGTCCGAGGAGGAGGAAACGTTTGGGAAAACCCCATAGTAGTTGGACGAATAGAGAAATGTTCAAAGGCACTAGTCCAAGAGAGTCATCCTCCTCGGACCTGACGAATGTCAATAAAGTGAACTTCGTCTTGACTTGGGTAACCTTCCAGGAGGTTCCAGCAATGAAGATAGACTTCAGATGTACAGGGAAGGGATAAGAACACGGAAATATCTAAGGGAAAAGCTGCTACCACCGCATTAAATGCACTACATCAGCTTTCCTGGCCGCATTAATATGGAGAAGACCTTTGAACAATACTTTCAACTACTACCGCCCACAGAAAACTAGAAAAGCTGCTCAATAGGACATATACTTGAGTACAAGGTTAGATGATAAACAAGTGGACAATGGAAATGGATCGGAGGAGACTATATAATGGGAAAAAACCTCCATAAGAAGGGGATCGAAAAATATTAAGGAGAGAGATTGAACAAGATTTACTGTAGCACTAGGAAGAACATACCGTCTGAAATAGCCAATCCATCCAAAAACTTACTCCTCGGACTTAAATTCAACTCTGATTATGTGTCTATTCCTCCTCGGACAGATTTAGAACCCCGATTAACTGTTAGAAACCCATTACCAGCCCAGTTCTTTCACCCACTCTCTTACAAATTTATTGTATTGGGCTTATTGGGCCCATACCCTATTCCTTTTGGGTTTGGGCTACAATTTGTGACCTTACATTATTATTCCTTTATGGCTTTTCTGTATGAATTTACTAATTAGAAGAAAATAAAGTTCTTTGAAATTTTGAACTTCAAAGTCTATCCTTTTTGAAGCTAAAATAAAAATACTAGTTTGGTGAACCCTATTTATGTATAGATGCAATAATATTCATGTCTCTTATTTATCTTATTTATGGGAGATGCATAGCAAGTGTATTCAAAGAAACCATTGATATATTGCCTGTTGATCATTTTCTTTTGTGATTTCTTTGGACCAATAAATAAGATAAAAAAACAAAAACAAAACAAATAAGATGAGCACGAAAATTCGTCATTATATTTTGCCTATCATATAGTTGGTTTCAATTTTATTAAAAATAATGCTATGTTTACAACAAATTAATCATAAGTGACAAGCTGTTTTTGGTTTTAATTTGGACTCACCATTAAAAATACTTTTTTTATTCACTAATAATAACTTATCACCTAAGATTTGTTACGAAACTTTTGTGGGCATAGTATTTCTCTTATGTTAAACATGTTATAATTATTGCCATCTATGCATTATAGTTATTGCCAGATTTTTATTGTTGAGAATTGGTTGTTGAGAATTGGAGGGAAGAGACAATGAAATAAAACAAATAAAATACTACATTAAGAAGAACGAAAATTTACTTGTATTAAGTTTAATAGAACAATAATATAACAGCTGACAGCTATTATCCTCCATTGAATCTTCAGTACAATACATGAACCTACTGCTATACTACTTCTATTCCTAAATTATTCCAATGAAATAGAAAAACAACTATTGATTAAAATAGAATAAGTATGCCTATACAAATACCCTACCAAAACGTTTTGATGAGTAATACTATTACCAACCAAACTAGACATTTACATGATGTCTAAACCTTAAAACAGAATCAGTAAGCAAATAAAAATCCCCTACCAAAACTTTTTGCTAAGTAAGATATATACCAACTTGTTAGGACATATGTGGTTCATGTTAGGAATATATGTCAACATTTTATGTAATTGACTAATCTTTTGACAAAATGCATTTTACTTGTAATTGGGTAAATCTAGGATGTGTTTAATGCTTTAGGAAACAAGATTTCAAGTTCAAATATTAAAGTCATGCAAGTCTGTTGAAGAATCAAGTATGAAAGTGCAGGATTTTAAAACTCAACAGCTAGTATCTATCGAGGTTTAAAAAGCTGTGAAACCCGAAGCTTGACAACTAGCTCGATAGATACCCTATCTGCCGAGATTTATGAAGTTCAGTTTTTCAAGTTGATTTTCATCAAATCTGTGAATATATTTTTGGGCTTTCTTTTCTCACAACCCTAAACATATATAAGGATTATTTTAAGGGCCGTAAAAGGTGATGAAAGTTGCACAAGAGCACAATTCCACAAGTGCGAAGAAAAGTGTAATCAGAAATCTAGTTTGCCCTAGTTCTTCTTTCTCTTGAAAAAGCTACTGTGTTTTGTATACTGTAAGGTTTTGTGACCAAGCAACTTCATGATCTTCATTGTGTGATGAACTGAAGAACTTTGCAGCCAACATCCTTCTCAAGTTGGTGATTAAGTCGCGTGCTGGGATCCGCGTAATTGGTTAGTCACGTACTGAGAGTCGTGCATTGAAAATGAGACATTGTTACTACAGAACAAGTCCAATTGGGTATTGGGGTAATGGTTCAATTGTAGTTTGGTATAAGGTATTGTGATTCCTTTACTTGTAACTGCTTGTTTTGATAATAGTGGATTCTCGGGAGTGGTGACCTTAAAATCACCCGGTGGGGTTTTTGCCGTGTAGGTTTTTCCCCATTCGTAAACAAATCACCGTGTCAATTTATTTTCCATTGCATACTTAGTTTAATTGGTTATTTGTTTGTGCAATCATGCATATTGCATGTAAATTTGATTAATTAATAAACTTGGCTAATTAATCGATTAATTCATCACAAGGGGTCAATACATTCTTGGCCTATCACAACTAAAACTAGACATTTACATAAAGTCTAAACCTCCAAAGCTCACTCCAATGAATAGTGTGTTATAAGTGATATAACCGTAAAGAACCAGCTAAAACATCTCCAATCCAAGTTGATCTGCACCCTAACCAAGACCCAGCATTGAATCTGTGTTGCATGGAGGATCACTGTTTAATAGTGCCATAATTTCAGCCATAAAAATTTCATTTTTTGAACAATCCCACAAGTACTTCTGTCCATTAGACTCATCCTTTGATTCTACGCCCACCAAAATACTCGGCATGGCAGCCACAAGTACTCTTGTCCATTAGACTCATCCTTTGATTCTTCCCCCACCAAAAATACTTGGCGTGGCAGCTTCAGTGACAAGATAATACAGAGCATCCTCCTTGGCAAAAAACTCAGACAAACAAGTAAACTCAGTGGCGGAGCCAAAAAGTTTTCTTTAGGGGGGGCCATGACTAACCTAAACCATATATCTAAACAACACAAAACTCAAGAAGAAGAAAAAATTTCTTATCATTATCATTTATATTTAAAATGTTATGAAAAATTCTTTTTGTAAGGTTGAAATTATTTAATCATGTGTTGGCTTTATACTGTACTAAATTTGCTTGTATTTCAGCAATTATATATTTTGTAATTAGGTGGGAATTATGTAAGGGTTGTGTATGAGAGAGTGTGAAGAAATTTAGGTGTGTGTGTGCATTTGGAGGTTTCTCGCGACTAGATCTTGCGAGTGACTTGCGACCGGCAACTCACCAAAATGCCACACGTGTGAAGCATGTAGGAAGCTGAAGAGTCACGACAGCTGGAGCACTACAGGACAAAAATTGATAGTCTGGCCTGACAGTTAACTTGCGACTCATTCCACTCACAAGACTGAGTCGCCAGAATGCCCTGTTTTGCAGAAAAATGACTTTTCATATTCCTCACGTACACTACTATAAATACTCTTATATCCATGAAATGTAGAGAGTTTCTAGAGAGAATTTTTGTGAGAGAAATTGTAGAGAAAACCAAGATTGACTCATCCACAATCTTAGACATTTGATTCTCCAAATTTCTCTACTCTCACCCTCTCCATTAAAATACCTTTGAGAGGTTCATTAGCCAAATCCTTATATCACCATACCCATATCAGTGAGGAGGTATTTTGGTACTTGGGAAGCAGTTCAGAGATGACCAATTTACTTGGTTGATGCAATGGGCTTATTGCAGGTTCCAGAAAGCTAAAGAAGACACGGTTAGGCTTAACCTTGTTAGAGCAAGAGGCTTGAAGGACTTAGGTGCATTGGGTAGATTAGGGTTGGAGGGTCTATTGCTATTTGTGTATCCCAACTTTATTCTTTAGTGGATCATTTTATTGCTTGGAAGGCGGCAGAGAGGTTTTTCGCCGAGTTCTTCGGTTTCCTCTTCGATAACACATGCCGGTGTTATCCTTATGTTTGCATCTCTCTAACCCTTATTCTCTACCTTTAATTGCTACTATGTTGTGATTAATTATGGTGTAGAGTTGTTTATTTGTTTAAGTTTTTGCTTGTACCTATTATTTCGCACATCTATTGTTTAGGTATAAGCTTGTGTTGGATAAATTTGAAATTGGGGGTCTAAACATTCATTAGTGTTTTACACATTATTTGAACTTTCACTTTTTATATTTTATGTTTCTATTTATTTATTTTTTTTAGATGTAAAAGAACACTATGTTGTTGTATTTACTCTATGATTTATAAGTTATCAGAATATTAAATAAAACACAGTTTCTTTTAACAATTTGCTGGTAGCGAAAGATTGTAATTAAAAGGGAGGTTTACCGGTTTTTATGGACACCTAGAAACGAGTAAAAGGAAGGAGTCATGGCAACTGTTGGAGGAGCTTGAGAAAGGGTATACTCTGCCGTGGATTTGCATGGGAGACTTCAATAAAATACTACACCTAAGGGAGAAGGTGGGTGGTAAGTTACAATCGGAATGGCAAATGAACAACTTCAGGGCAACGATAAACCGATGCAAACTCCGAGACTTGGGCTATATTGGAGCAGATTATACTTGGAGCAGAAAAATGGGGGCACATGGTTGGGTTAATGAACACCTAGACAGGGCTTTGGTATGCTCGGACTGGTTGACTATGTTCCCAAATGTTTTATTATTTCACATGGCCACCTCGAGGTTGGATCATAGTATGTTGGTCCTCAAAACTCCCCGGACTGGTTGGAAAACGCCTCAAAAATAAAAATTGTTCAGGTTCGAAGCTAAGTGGCTAAGAGACAAACAATGCATGGATGTGGTCAAGGAAGCATGGGAGAGGGGGAGATGTATGGGTACTCTACACTAGTTCACACAGTGCTTGGAGGAATGCAGGAGGTCACTCTTTACCTGGAACAAAACTACTTTTAGCCATGTGGGTCAGAAGATTGTAGCACTACAGAAAAAACTTCAAGGGTTGGAAGGGAGATAGGATGGCATTGCACGGATGGACGAGATTCAGGCCACGAAGATGGAGCTGAACCATTTGACGGTGGTTGAGGAAGAAATGTGGCATCAAAGATCGAGGAATTGCTGGTTAAGGTTTGGGGATTGTAATACTTCTTTCTTTCATGCCAAAGCTTCCAACAGACACCAACAAAACACCATCCACCGGATTAGGGATGCTAAAGACACTTGGCAAGAGGATGAGGAGGTGATTGGTAGGACGTTTGTGGAGTATTTTGAGCAACTCTTTACATCCTCTCAATCGAATGTTAGTGCTGAACTTATTGATGCTATTCACTCCAAAGAGACTGATAGGATGAACTCCAAACTCTTACAAGAATTCCAAGCTTCTGAGGTAGAGAAAGCTTTGAAGCAAATGCACCCCATAAAGGCACCAGGACTTGATGGTATGCCCCATTTATTTTACTAGCATGTTTGGCCTACTGTAAATTCTATTGTTATACAGACTGTTCTGGATTTTCTTAACCATGGTGCAGCTCCCCCTAAGTTTCACGAAACTCACATAGTTCTTATTCCCAAAATAAAGAACCCTGAAAGAGAGACGGACTACCGACCAATAAGTTTCTGCAATGTGGCCTACAAGCTAGCATTTAAAGCAGTGGCGAACAGGTTGAAGATGGTTCTACAGGATATTGTGTGTGAGAATCAAAATGCCTTCATATCAAATAGGCTCATCACTAATAATGTGCTAGTGGCTCATGAGCTAATGCACCACATCAACAGGAAGAAAAATGGTAAATGTGGGGAGATGGCATTGAAGCTACATATGAGCAAGGCCTATGATTGGGTGGAATGGGGTTGTCTACAACAAATAATGGCTAAACTGGGATTCCATGAGAACTAGACTCGGTTGGTCATGAGGTGTGTTTCATCGTTTACTTATGCGGTACGCATCAATGGGAAGCCTTATGGTCAGATCATTGCAACATGAGATTTGTGTTAGGGGGACCCATTGTCGCCTTACCTATTCCTTATTTGTACTGAAGGCTTATCTTTACTACTACACGAGGCTATCCAAAGAAAGGAGTTAAGGGGTGTAGCGGCATCAGCGAGGGAGCCTAGAATTTCACACCTATTTTTTGCCAATGACAGTTTGATTTTTGGGAGGGCCATAGTAAAGGAATGTGAGGAAATCTAGCAGGTATTGCAGGTGTATGAAGCATCCTCGGGGCAGCAATTAAACAGGAATAAGACTTCATTATTCTTCAGCCATAATACAGCTAACGGAGTAAAAGAGACGATTAAGATGATGTTCGGTGCGCAGGTCATAAAACCACATGAATCCTACCTGGGGCTCCCTTCCTTGGTAAGCAGGTCGAAGAGGAATACGTTTGCTCAGTTGAAGCACTGGGTCTCAAACAAATTAGCGGGGTGGAAGGAAAAATTACTTTCGAGTGCCGGTAAGGAGATTCTGATAAAGGCAGTAGCCCAAGTAGTACCATCATATACAATGAGCTACTTTAAGCTCCCTAATGCCCTATGTGATGAGCTGACCAAGATGGTAAGACAATTCTGGTGGGGACAAGTGAAGGAGGAGAAGAAGCTCGCATGGATGAGCTGGGAGAAAATGTGTCTACCAAAAGAAAAAGGGGGGTATGGGCTTTAGGGACTTAAAGCTTTTTACCATGGCTCTATTGGCAAAGCAGGGGTGGTGCTTGTAGAAGAACTCTTCATCACTATTCTATAGAGTTTACAAAGCCAAGTACTTCCTAAGGTGCGACTTCCTAGAGGCTACTTTTGGTGGCCAACCATCCTTTGCTTGGAGGAGCATATTGTCAGCTCAGGCAATGATCAAACAAGGTGTAAGATGGCAAGTAGGTGATGAGGAACAAATTCAAGTTTGGAGGGACAAGTGGCTGCAATAACCCGAGCACATATACGGTAGTCACACCTGAGAGGCCTGGTCTGCAAGTGACACGGGTTTGTGACCTACTCGATTGTGACCGGATGGAGTGGAAGGAGCATCTGATACACCAATGGTTCCTCCCCCAGGATGTGGAGGCAATCTTAAGCATTCCCCTAAGTACACATGGTGCTAAAGATCGTCTGGTATAAGCGGCAAGTAAAAATGGGAAGTTTACGGTGCGGAGTGCATATTAACTGGCCTAAGAAATGTCCACCGGAGGAAATTCGCTTGAGAGCTCCGATCCTGCTGCCTTGAAAAAGGTGTTAAGGGACCTCTGGAATATGCAGGTGCCAAATAAAGTTAAGCACTTTGCATGGAAGGCATGCCATGACATTTTAGCCACAAGGGAGAACTTCTGGAAGAGAAACATCATGAAGGATAATCTTTGTGAGTCATGTGGGAAAGCCCTGGAAACTGTTTGTCATATCTTTTGGTTTTGTGACAGAGCAAAGGAGGTATGGTCGTACAGTAAGTTGATTTTGCCGTTTGACATCAGCCCATCTTGGAAATTTATAGATGCAATGTGGAAATTACAAAAGTGGTCGGACAAGTGCCCTGTCTTAGTAGAGCAAACTATTATGGTATGTTGGGGAATATGGAAGCAAAGAAATGAGGTCAGACATGGTGGTGTGAGCCAAAATGGATTAGCTATTGTGAGAAGCTCTTGAAGGATCTTGGACGAGTTTCAGGTAGCAAATGAGAAACCACAGACCACGAGAGAGTCAACCACAAAGGAGATTAAATGGTGCCCTCCACAACTGGGTAGTTACAAAGTCAAAGTAGATGGTGCAGTTTTCACCAAACAGAAGCAGGTTGGTATTAGGGTGGTAATACGTGACTCGGCAGGAGAAGTGATTGCTGCTCTAAGCCATAAGCATGCTCGTCCCTTAGGTGCGTTGGAGACTGAAGCCAAAGCAATGGAGGTGGGAATTCAGTTTGCATTGGATGTAGGGGTCCGTGATTTAATCTTTGAGGGTGATGCTCTGAGTATATGCAATGCACTTTAGAGGAGTGGGTGAAGTGTCCATGTTTGTGCAAAATCTTGTAGCTGGTATGTCTCAATGTGCAAAAGTTTTTAGAAGTTATGCTTTTTCCCAACCAAGAGGCAAGGAAATATCCCTACAACCTGCTGGCCCACCACGCTAGAAGTATAGAAAACTACGTTGCATGGCTAGAGGAGTGTCCTAGTCTTATTTAGCATGCATGTGCTCATGAGATTGTATCTTTTTCACATGCTGAATAAAGTTTTTGTGTTTCCTTTCCAAAAAAAAAAAAAAAATTATAGATATGTAGTTAAAACAATTGAAAATTACATGGAATAAGAAAAGAAAAAAAACATTACACTTAGAAAGATATTATTACATTTTACACACCAAAAAAATTGAAAAACACTAATGTCATTTACAACCTAATATAGATATCATCACTCTTGACATATATTATATGAGGATTATTACTTAATTATTTGTTGATTATGCTTACTCTAAAAAGTATTTAATTTAGACATTTAATAAAAAATTAAGGGGGCCAAGTTGTATTTTCCCAAGGAGCTACTTATAAAAATAATTACATCATAAAGAAAGATAGATATTTTTCAAAATGTTAAGGGGCCCTTGGCCCCCTCTAGTCCCTTTGATCATCCGCTATTGGGTAGACTCATCCATTGCTTCAATCCCCACCAAACAACTTGGTGTCGTAGCTTCAGTGATAGGATAATAAGTGGTGTCCTTTGCACAAAACTCAGAAGGGTTTGTCACAGTTGTGGATTTTGGATCCCACAGGACTTTCCATCGAATAAGGGCTTGATTCCGAAGAAGACAAACAACACTCCTTTGCAGACTCCATCAAGAACGTGTGACTCATGAAATTTGGAAAGTTGAGTCAAGCAGAGGCAGTGTACATTGTCTTAGTAGCTTCATCATAAGCGAAGGCAACATCAACTGCAGTATCAAAAGTCCCAAGCCACAGTCTCTTTCCACCCTTCGGCTCGCAAATCTCTGTCACCCATTTATCCCATGTCCTCTTCCTAACTCCTCTGCATCAGAATTGTGAATTTTCAGGCCTTCCCTTTCCTTTCATGCACCCTTTCATTGACCCTTTGGCCAGAACTTTAGGAGTAGCACAAGACTCAAGTTTGGTAGCATTGTATTCTTTCCACTTAGCCAGTGTCTCAACTACAGAGTCTTCTCTAGTCTTCCTCCTCCTCTCCTTCTCATTAGGATTTTCCATTTGAAACTCTTTCAAACAATTCCAATAATGCACCTATTCAACACAATACCCAGAAACACTAAAATTCAGTAACAATGTCTAATTTCTCAAACAAAGAAAACCACAAACCCTTTAGCAACAAACCCCAGAAAAATCAAACAATAAAAAAAATCCAAATGCAAAAGGAAATTTATTTATTTTTTATCAGTCAAACAAAAAAGGAAATTGAAATTCCCAAACAAACCCTTTTGAAACAAACCCTAGAAAATTAATTTGAAAATAAAGAAAATCCCAAACGGAAAAGGAAATTGAATTGCCCAAACTGAACAATTACAAACCCTTTTGCAACAAATCCCCCCAAAAAAATATATATCAAGAAAACCTAAAAGGAAAAAGGAATATATAGAAAAGAAAATAATTTTTTTTATAATTTTTAAAAAATAAAAAATGAACTGCTCTGAGACTTAGGAAAGCATAGGTGCACCTCTAGGGGCGATGCACTCACATCTAACACACACGGACGCGCTATATGGCTATCGACACAGTACATGCACATCCATTGCAAATCCTTTTTTTTTTTCAACTTTTGATTCAGCCCAATACGAGTTGATTCAATCCGGAAAGGGTTGAAACAGTGCCGAAATAAGTGTTCTTTTTTTTTTTTTTAAAGTAAAAAAAAAAAAAAAAAAAAACACAGCAAAACTCATTGTTTGACTCTAGTTTAAAGGGGAAAAAAAACCCTAAAACTGAACCTCAAGCTCTCTTGTTCTCTCTGTTCTCTCTGTCTCCAATCATTCTCTCTAATCCACACTCTCTAATCCACGGCTCATCAAATTAGAATCCCTCCATCTCTCCTCAAGCTCATTGACCCAAGCTCGCTCTTCATCTCTCGGTCTCAAGCTTACTGACCCAAGCTCACTGTTAAAGGTATTTTGCTTTCCTTCTCACCCTCCATCTCTTTCTCACATGCTCTATTGCTCATTCTATATCTGTCCCTTAATCTATCTGACTGTCTCTATTATCCTTTTTTAAATTATTATTATTATTATTTTATATAAGTTGTAATGTTAAGACTTGAGTTGATTACTTGATTTTTTTTTTTTTTTTTTTAGTTATTATATATTTTTCAAATTATTTGGTATATGTTTATTGTGGGGCCGAGGGCCCAAATTATGTATTAGGCCTGCATTGGCCGAGAGCATGAGTAGTCTGAGGACAAACGAATGGCAATGAGTGGTCCAGACCCAAGACTTAAAGAGCAAAATACAAGTGGGAGGGTGGTCCGAGAAGGAATATCTCCTCGGACATGATAAATCCAGCTCAAATGGGTACTCCAGATATCACGGTGACCTTCCATGAAGCTCTAGTGATAGAGACGTGCATCATGAACATATGAGAAGGAGGGGAGCCCAAAAATGTCTAAGATAAAACTGATACCACTGCATTGAATGCTATTTTTCTGATCGCATTTATATGGAGAAGACCTTTGGACCTTATTGCCTTGGTTACCGAAACTCACAGAAAGCCAGAGAGGGTGTCTGATGGGCAGGTACTCAGATGATCAACAAGTATAGGATCAAGATGGCCCAAAGAGAGTTATATGATGGAAGAGACCCTCTATGAGGAAGGGATGGGAAAACAGAAACAGAACACTGTAGCAATCAAAATTGCACTTGTACTCTGTTTAGTTGATTTATATGAACAAATGTCTCTTTGGACATGAACACTTGCCTCTTCGGACAAGAAGTTTATTTATATTATTATCTCTTATTTGTGCTTGATTGTCACCTGATTCCATATTAGCCGTTGTCTAATTCACTGCAGCCTAGTTCTTTAACCCACTTTTTACAAATTTATTGTATTGGACTCATTGGGCCAATATCCCACACACTTTGGGAATGGGCTGCAAAACGTGTCACTACATTTACCATTATATGAAAAAATATGTTTATCAACATATAGAAAATATAAATAAAAATATATTTAATAATTTATTAATAATCGTATCCCACTGTACACGCACCCTACTTCTTCAAAAATTGCTGAATCATCGCACTGCACCCACACCTGAATCCACACCCGTGCTTCCTAACAATGAAGATTACGAATGAACAAAGAAAAATCCAAAATTTCCCACATTCAATGAAAAACCCAGAAACCCTAAGATTCAAGTAACAATATTGAATTTCCTAAACCAAAAAAAAAAAAAACCATAAACCCTTTTACAACTAAACCCTGGAAAAAAAAAAAATCAAACTAGAAAATAGAGAAAACCCAAAAAAGAAAGGAAAAAAAAATTATAAAAATAGAAATAAACTTGTAAAAATTGTTTGAAAATTAAAGTACCTCTCAGTTAGTCGAAGAAAACAAGAAAGAAACTTCTAGTGTTTGTAATCTTTGTTTGATTCTTACGAAAAAAAACGCGTTTCAGAACGAAAATTAGGGTTTTCTTTTCTCCTTTACGTGTGCTTTTTAAATCAATGGGTGTGTTTGTGTTTTTGAGTGAGAGCTTTGTTTTGTTTCAGAAAAATTTTAGAGAGAAAGAATGAGAGCAGAGTGTGAGAGAGTGAGAGTAAGAGTAAAATAGTGGGTATTTATAGGCTTTTTCTCTCTCACTCTCAATTTTAGGGTTTAATTTAGTGAGACCGTTGAAAATAATGACGTGGTGCTTTTCTACATGGTGTTGTGGAGATTTGGACTGCGTACTTTGCGCACAAGCTTCTCACTTCTTTGGTTGTTATGTAAAGACCATTATTTTTTTAATAAAAGGTTTTTATTTCTCTTTTCCTTGTCCGACTCCCATGCGACTTTTATAAAGTTTTCACTAATTTTTTTTTTTAGTACTCATCAAATTGATTTACTTGTTCATCAAAAAAAAAAAAAAAAAAAAAAATCAAATTGATTTCCTTCTTCATCAAAAAAATCAAATTGCATACTTGTGACACTTTGAGACTGGAATAGGCATAATCATTATACATTCTTCTGTCAGTATTGATCTTAGAAGACAATGATTCACCATTAATTAATAATATTCTAGATAAACTTATGAAAAAAAAATCTGCTATTGAATGTTAAAATTAAGAGTGTGTGACCAGTAATAGAATCTATTATAAGAAGATCCAATTTGCCACAGCACCTTGAGTTGTGGCATATATTATGATTCCAATGGCCATCTCAATTGGACTTGAAATGGCAAATGCAAAAGCATAGGCTGCACATGATAAGAAGGGAAACAGTTTGGAATCATACGAAGGAGAGCAATGACTGCAAATATCTTGTGAAAAGAAATTGCCCACAAAGCTTTCCAGGCATCGTCTTTTGTTTCTGCAACTCCAAGTAGTTCGCCAACCTCTCTAACTAACATACAATACAATTTCACTTCACGGCACGGCCAAAAAAAGAAAGAGCTTCGCTTGGTGGGCCTTCCTACGCTATTGCAATGCCCTCAAAAACAGAATGAAAACACAAGACAACAATCAACCAAATGCTACCCCAACTAAACCCGATAGGAGCCAGGGAGTGGTGCACCTGTTAAGGCATACAAGCAAATATTGATTCAGTTATAGAACCACTAACAAGTTATATACCTAATGCTAACATGAAATGAATGAGCACGTATCTCACTTGATTATGTGATTGTGAAGTCCCACCATTTTTTGTGCCGTTTCCTTTCCCAACTCCACCTAAAATGAAGGAAAATTCGAATAAATTTATCAAACAGGAAACAACCATTACACATTTACATCCTCTTTTTAGAGTCAACAGAGGAGATTCACATTTATTTGATTTGTCTAGCTTGATTTGCTTCTTGTGAGACTTTTTGCCTAGAGTTTTATTTGCTTCTTGTAAGCTCAAACTTATTTATTTCAAAACTTTAATCATCCTAACTCCTTTTGTACCCCAATAGAAAATCACCATAGAATCTAACCCAATGTTGCAAATAACACTGTTTCTTACAAACGTGGCCTTCATATCTATATACTAAGCTACCAAACACTTGACAAAATTACTCACCCTTTCCATCTTAATTCTAACTTTTCATGTGCTAATTGAATACAATCAACCTTACAAAATAAAACAACTAGTTTCACATCTTCCAAAAACAACCAAACCAAACAATTTCATCAAAAACTTACATGTTATAGCTTTTTCCATCCCATCAATTAATCAGGACCATTATACTTTACAAGTACTATTAATTCATGTGTTTTGTTAGAGATATATTAGACATATTAGTCCAAGGTAATAGACCCAAGCCCACTCCTACTTGTACTAGTAGTTTAGAGTTTAATTGTCTAAATATACTCATGTTAGGGTTCATTGTAATACAATTTATTGTTCTACACTATTACATAATAAAGATGTAGCCCTTAAGGGATTCCTCCATGGATGTAGGCCGATAAAATTGAACCACATAACCCTCGTGTTCTCGGTGTTCCTATTCTATACTTCCCCTTTTGCATCCACTCCAACATATACAACATAGTATAACACATTGTGTTGTTAGTAATATAATGAACTTAGTATCAGATCCATACTTCGTTCTTGGCATCAAACAAACATCTCTACATAGCAAAGAAGATTTTCACGTGCACACTACCATCTGAAGTCACACATGTTTGTCTACTGGATCTAGACTCCACAGCACCTCATAGCCACAATGACTTTATGTTGTGTCAAAATCCAACAACCAAGCAAGCTGTGACTTAACTTCTCAAATTTGTGCACATCAAGCCTTCGCCTAACAAAACCAACCACACAGACATGCCCCACGGCCTTCCGTGAGAAAAACCCAAAAGTTTGGTGTCATGCCCAAAACCCAAAAGAGTCTAAAGCATGAGAAATACATCCCAAGGGTACTTGTAGATTTTTCCTTTTTGGCAAATCAAACTATAGGAGATCTTTATTTTCCTTTCTTTTCCAGAGGATAAGAATATACAACCATACTAAAATCTCCACATTACAAGTCAAAACTCTATAACACATTTATGAACAATAACTAAAAATCATGTGCCTCCACATAATACATGAATATATTACAAAACTCTTATTAAATTACACAAACTCACAATCTTATCAAGAATAAGGACCTTAACATTGAGTTTAGGCCTACCACACCAAGGGCTAACAAACCTCAAGTGATCCACCTCCAATAGAATTAATTAAGGTCTCGTTGAACATAGCAAGATCGAGTTACCAACCATTTACAGCAAAAGTCTCCAAATTTAACATAGCACTCTAATGATCACCAAAGAAGTAAGCTTCATACCCAAGGTGTAGCTAATAAATCTGAAAAACTATTAGAGGGTGGGATAAGCTAACGCCCAGTAAGTAGCATAATTAATAGGGGTGGGGGAAATGCAAATTTCATCTTCAATAATAATAATATGATATGATAAGAATGACTGAATGATGAAACACAAAGTTTCTCAAAGTAAATATCTTGAGACTATATACTATAATCTATGAGCACCAACAATATAATTTCCAAAGCCATAATATCTAACATAAGGTAAATTATCACAAATATACCACATTACCACATAGATTGGTAAGGGGATCCACCCATTCACAACTGGCATGATATTGTCTTCTATGGTATGCAGACTCTTGGCCCTATGGACAGCAACCTCACTCATACCATCAAGATTTTTCTCTCCCCCTATGGGCAGCAGAGAGAGTGTGTCAAATAAGACCTCTTTTGCATGTGGTATCTTGGCCCCATGGGTAGCAGGGAAGAACGCATCATCCAAAGTGAAAAGACACTGACCTATATTTGATTCCTTTGTCACAAAGACTACGAAAACCAAACCAGGTGATCGCCGGGAAATCACACATGGCATGGTGTTAAAACCACATAAAGCTCACAGGTTACATTACTTTGAAACACATAGTTCATATTCAAGTAGTTTCAGAAAAACCTTAAATAATCTAACTTCTACAAAATTTGTAAGATTTTCAACTTCATTCTTGTCAAGAGATTTTCTATCAATTTCCCACATAACAAGACAAGATAAGCATCTTTGAATTTTTCTAATATACCAAAAAATCCATGATTTCCTTATCAAAGATTAAGTAAAGATGCTCATTTTTCCATATCAACAATTCATGCATTTCCCCAAATGCAATACCAAATATGATGCATTTTCATATATAATCATATATATATATATATATATATATATATATATTAAAGTTATGACACAATAGTTTTTAGGAAAATATAGTTTCCATAGGTAGTTTCCAAAAGTGTGTCTAACCAAAAAACAACATTAGGCAAGACTAGTAAGCACCAAATAAGCACTTAATTAGGCAAGCCTAGTATTTAACCTCATCAATAATAATATATTCCACTTCCAAAGTTTCTCAACAAATTGATTCACAAGGTATAAACTCCAATTTATAAAGTTAACCCATTTAATATCATTTTCAACATTATGACTAGCTTCCATAAAATTTACACTGCTTCCATAAAATTTACACTACATCAATAAGAGACCCATGAAAACAAAATCAAAATATCCTCCAAGACAAGAAATTTAGAATTTCAACTAACTACAAATAAACCCAATAGCAATGGAAAAATCAGATTTACCAACCATCACATGTTGTAACTCAAAACCCTTAAATTTTCCACCATAAATAAACCTTAGGTAGTCATCATTAGCACAAACCATAAATCCACTCATCAAATAATTCCACCAATACAAAACCCATACATATAAACACATAAATATTACTTCCAATGCTCATAAATCACATGGGTATCATTATTCGGGTCAGGTCGGGTTAACTCCCAAAAAAGTGAGATCGGATCATGAGTCAACCCATTTTTTTTTCGGTTTAAAAAAATCAGGTTCGAGTTAGATATTTTTCAAGTCAGAAAATTCTGACCCTTTTTGCCATGTCTAATCACATTATGAGCCTCATCAGCCAACATGATTAGGGACCTACATCATGCGAAAATAAGACAAAAGTGCATTCTCCCTTCTTTATTTATTACATTAGCAATTAATCAACGTGTGTGTGTGTGTGTGTGTATAGAGGGATAAACAAGACTTAGGTACTGTACTTAGGTGTTGTTTCAAGATTCTGTCATGTAAATTTTTTCTTAAAAAAATGGAAGTGTAATTTTTAGTTAAGTATTTATATGGTTGAATCTTAAGAAAAAAAAAAAAAACCTAAAAAACAGCACCCAAAATACTGTATCTAAATTTTGTCTTATATAGATTACTTTAGCAGCCATTAATTCACTTATCTTACTACTATTTCATAATTGAGGGAGGTGTTGAATAATATGAGCCCACCCACGTGATGGCTTCGCCCCACACGTTGCTGTCCAACATAGAGTGACTCCAGCGCTACGTTATGAGCCCTTCACCGTAAGTAATAAATTTAAATGTGTGTTAAACTTAGTTTTGGTTTTCTTGTTTATCGCAAATATCTACTTCACTTAAAGGCAAATCGTTAATATTGGGAACTAATCATTGATATTTGTTGATGCATTTTGATATTAATTGACAAATAAATTTAAATATTTATGTGTATCAAGAACGAATCCAGGAGGGGGTTTAAAAGGGCTTGGCCGCCTTGGGCCTTATAAAAAAAAAGCGTATAAGCCCTAAACAAACCCATGTGAATTCTCAATCCAAAACACAACAAATTTTATTCAAAAATAATAATAATAGTAACAAATAAAAACTAAAGGTGTTTTGTATCATTTGTCTTTGTTGATAGATAAATGCATCTTAATGTATTAAGAAATAATGATTTTACTTATTTGTCTAGATTATTATTATTATTATTTTTTTGGTTTCCCACAGTGTTTCCTCAAAACTTTCAATCATAGACCAATCACTGTTCGCAACGGGTTAATATTATATGAATACTTATTTGGAATTTTTTTGTTTATCATCTGGCCCCTTAGCTTGAAATGGAGAGTTATTGTATTACAAATAACTCCAATCTTTAATTCTACACACTCGTTCCACTAAAATAATAATTATATTTATCATCAAATAAATATGGTGATAATGTTCATTATTCTTGAGTGATTTTATGAGCCTGTATATGTACCTATTTGCACCATATATATATATATATATATTATAAAAATATCTATGTATGCAAAAAAGTGTTTTACAATTGTACATATTTTGAGAATTGTTGCCGGACAAAGAATGGTGTTCTTCTAGTTGAACATTTGCTCTGCAAATTCATGGAGCTTAAGAGTGTATTTGGCTGGTTGCTATATCTTGAGAGCATCGTGCTAGAGAACTCGTTACACTTGTTAAGATATATTTTTGATATATTCTTGTGGTGCTGTGAAATGCTTTAAAAAAGTGAGTGTATTGCAGTGATATATATCTTACTATTCTTATTATTACAAGTTTATTTGCACATTTTATGTGATTATTTATTTAAGTGATTAATATAACAAGTGAGCAAAATTTTCAAATAAAAATTGTTTTTCAAAATATGTTTTTCTTTAAAACAAACGAATAGTAGGTTTTTTGCACAAATCAAACAGAAAACATATGACCATTGAATCACTACAATAAAATGTATTTTTAGTGATGAAAAAATTCGTCACTAAAAGTCCAGTTTTTCGTCACTAAGGACCTTTAGTGACGAAATTGGACTTTTAGTGACGAAACTCATTTCGTCACTATAGCCCCGTCACTAAAAGTCCTGGTGACAAAAACTTTCGTCACTAAAAGTCCGATTTGATTTTTTTTAAAAAAAACTTTTAGTGACGAAAACGTTTCGTCACTAAATGTTTTCCTCACTAAAAACACTATTCAGTAACGAAAATATTTCATCACTAAAAATACTTTAGTTTACTAAATCATATTTAATGACGAATAATTTCGTCACTAAAACTATGTTTGGGTACATATAGTGACGAAAAAATTCATCACTAAAACTATTTTAAAAAAAATCCAAGCACATATAGTGATGAAAATTTTCGTCACTAAAACCATTTCTTACAAATTTTTGTTATATTTAGTGACGAAATTGTCATCACTAAAACAATTTTTTGTTGCTATATTTGTGACGAAAAAATTCGTCACTAAAACTTAATTTCTGTTTTTATTTTTTTCATGGCTTTGATATTAACTTGTAACCTGTCATTACATTATTAAAATCTCACATTTCAATAACACATTTATTTCAACAACACATTTATAAAAAAAAAATCCATACATTTCACAAGTAAAAAAGATCCATACATTTATTTCAATAACTCTGCCTAAACCCTATTTTAGAACTAATGGAAGATGTCCTCATATGCCTTCAAGTAATGCCAAAAGTAAATCACCTAAAAGCCACCAACAAGAAATCTGCACAAATATAAAAACAATACTTCATTAAAAACGTAAAGTAAAAACATTAACTATGTTATAAAATCACCATTCCTAATGTATAAGTTGTAGAAAGCAAATAAAGTACTTACCAAAAAGTATTTTAACTTGAAGTTGAACCACCCCCATAAGTAAGAGCATCATCATAACCCTTCCTCCTCAAAAAGTTAAGAATATTCTTTTGGATCTCATCTTGCTTAGTTCGTGCCTCTTGGTCCTTAGCTCGCTCCTCTTGATCTCTAGCTCTTGCCTCTTTGAGCTCAATTATCTCATTTTCTAACCGTTGGATATACTCCACCGATGAATTAGAGGAGGTGGTGGTTACTAGAGAAGAGGAAGGTCTCATGCCAAGTCCTTTTACAATACCGAACTTCTTCTTAAACACCAAATTTGAGATCTCCTCTTGTGTAAGGGGAATTGCATTAGGATCTTGACAATGATCCGCTTGCACTTTGAGAATATTTTCCTATCATTTGAAAGAAAGAAAGAAACAAACAATCACAACATTAATACTACATATGTTATAGCTTTACAAACATGATAGGGATGGAATGATACACATACGTATGTCACTTCATCCTCAGGGTGTATCCACATATTTGTATTTGGATTGAAATGAACATCTTTGAAGATTTTTGCCAATTCAGGAACTTGACCATCATTATTATTTGTCTGATTAATTAACATTCAAGTGTTAGATAGATATACTTAATTATTCACAACATGCAATATACTAAGGTTTAAGAAAATGAAAAAATACGCACCTCCTCATCAACCCTAACAGCAAGTGCCTTTGTCCCGCATCTATGTTTGCCTTTAGTTTTATTCCTATTTTCAGAGTTCTTTCTTGATTTTTTCTAATAAACAACATTTAAGATATTTATTAGATCATGAATAAAACAGTATACATTTACTTCATCTAAATATTAATTTAATCTGTTGACAACATAATATAGTAAACATTGATTAAATATTAATATACGCATAAATAATTTACCAGCCAATCCTCATTGGTCCATCTCCCATCAATGAATTCAATCCACTGCTTAAGTGTGGCATTCATTTGCGGGTGGCTTCTTCCATAGTCAACATCATGAGATTGTTTGAGTTTTTTATAAGCCTGATGCAACTTGTAGGAGTTGGAACTCAATAATCTTTCACATTTTGTGTTTAATGTTTTCGTTATTAAGTTGGAATCTCCTTCTAGCTCAAACTGATCCTGTAAAATGAAGTGTATATGTATTATAAAAATATTATTATATGAATTAGATGAGTTAGACATTATCAATGTAAATTTACCACAATATTTTGAAGCACTACATCTCTAGTAGCAACATCAACATTTTTCCAATTTTTCACATTGTAACTGGGCAAAATACTTCGCACTTGTACGCGAACGTGATTAACAAGCTTGCACGCATTCTTCCCAACAGGAGCATCATACTCTACAGCTATACGTACTGGCAGCTTACCACTTTTTTCAACAAGTGCCCGTACTGCTATACTACGTGTTGCTCCACGGGTAGTTCTGCTAGCAGATCCTATTATACATTATAGCTAAGTTAAGTGAAGTATAATCTCAATAGTAAAAACATAGTGCAGTTGTAATTAAGTATGTTCTATGTAATTACTAGTCGTGCTAGTTAATGCGTCGGTAGTTTGCGCTTCCATACTAGAAGAACTTTGAGCGGGAGGATTTGCTTCAGGAGGTGTTTCCGTAGATTGGACCGTAGATCGAACCACCGGGATAGATGCCTCACCTTGCAAGCGTGTAAGTCGTTCTGGTGCCATATGTAAGTAACAAACATACATATAATGGAACAAAGTCATTACAAGTAATGGAACAATAAAGTTATTATCATCTATTGTACCCTATGAAACATCTATTATACCTTATGGATTACGGAATTAGATGACTCATCATCATTGTCATCGCCACCAATAAGTGGTAAATAATCATCATCTACCACAATATTAGCTCTACTTCTTTTCCCTTTTGCACAATTGGACTGAGCAGAATCCTTTAGAGAAGTTGAGATGTGCTTCAATCCCAAAGCATCAATTATCTCTTGGTTTTGCTTCATTCTATCCAATCTTGCCATCTCATACCTCGGTATATTACGAGTGTATTTGGCCTTTTTAGGCATTTTTTGAAACTATGTATTGACATGAAAGATAAGTACAATTACTACTAACTTAACATCAAGCAATTCACAAATGCAAAATTTGAACACAATTGCTACTAACTCAACACAACAAATGACCACGTCAATATCCATATAAAGTTCAAGATAAGTACAAAATATTTTAATAACAATTACTACTAACATTACATATCATAGTATACATCATTATCCATATCAAGCAATTCACAAGTACTAAATTTGAACCCAATTACTACTAACTCAACACAACAAATGACCAAATCAATATCCATATCAAGTTCAAGATAAGTACAAAACAATTGCTACTTAGACAAGCATAAAACTTTAAGACAAGCACACAACATTTAAGACAATTTTTATGAACTCTACATATCATAATCCATATCAAGATCAACATCAGGTATGTCATGCTCTTCATTTTCATTAGCATCTCTTGAAGTTCCACCTTCAAGAACAACCTCAGTTTCAACATCACCCATACAATAGTCAATAATATTATCCTCAACATTGATAGAGACAACATCAACAATCGCTTCTTGTTGGAATGCGTCACTATCTTCTGTATTATCATTGGATTCTCCACCCCCGACTTTCGGGACATCAAACACTCCCCTCTGTTGGATGGATTGCACAATTTTCCAAGGTTCACCCAATTTGGTATCTTGAAGGTAAAAAACTTGTCTCGCTTGACTAGGAAGTATAAAAGGGTCATTTTCATACCACCGATTTGTAACATTAATGCTTGTGCAGTGTGCATCGGTTCTTATCGTTCTCCTTCGACCATTGGTACCAGTATTGTACCAATCGCACTGGAACAAAACAACTTTATGACGAAACATATACTTCAATTCCCAAATTTTGCACACGTGACCATAGAAGTCATGCATTTCTCCCTCATGATCCCCTTCGGTACATACACCACTGTTTTGGGTTACACGACGATTGTCTAGGTCTCTTGTATGGAACTTTACACCATTGACCATACAAACTGTGTACTCCTTCACATGCGGCTTAGGACCATTTGCTAATGACCATAACTGTTTAGTAGCTTCTGGTGATTCGTTAACTTTTAATCTATTCATCTATAATAACATACAACAAGTGATATTAATTAGTAATAAGCAATGAAGAAACTTTTAAATGTTTAATTTTTATCAATGTGTGATTAAATTTCAAATGTCTTACACGTTCTCTGAACCAGTTGGCAAACTCTTGTCGTTGGATTTGAGTTATGGCTTCTCCAGTAAAATTATGCAATGTGTTTTTGTGTTCACTGTTAAAAATAACGTGATTTATTTTCAGTTAAGCATTGCAGATAATATTCAAAACTTGATCAAACAATACATGCATATAAAATCACATATTTTAAATAAGGCTCTAGCTCAGGACTATTATACAATAAGTACCAATGAGCAGTATCAAGCAATGCACAAGACAAGTTGCCATCATTTCGCCTACCACCTGTAGGTCGGGCAGTTTGTGAAAAAACTATCAATCTTTCGCTAGATTCACCTAAATCTTCATTTCTTTCTCTTCGATTATGCACAGTTTCAATCCCATCAATATACAAAGACCAGTTGTTAATACATTCTTTGAGAATGTAAGCCTCTGCAATCGAACCTTCTGGTCGAGCTTAGTTTGAAACGTATCTTTTCAATTTTCCAAGATACCTACGATGAAAAAATACGCACATTATGTGATTTTATACGACATAAAAAAAATACAATTGATGGATGCATCAAAAGATTTAATTACCTTTCAATAGGGTACATCCACCGATATTGTACCGGGCCTCCTAGAATTGCTTTTCGAGGCAAGTGAACAGCAAGGTGGACCATAACATCAAAGAATGCTGGAGGAAAAAACCTCTCAAGCTTGCATAGTATAAGAACTATACGTTCTTCTAGTTTCTCCAATTCACTCCGCTTTAGGGTCCTTGAGCATAAGTCTTGGAAGAAGCTGCCCAACTCAAATAATACAATACTAATATCTTTATGTGCAAACCCTCGCAACCCAATTGGAAGAATTCGTTGTAGTAGCACATGACAGTCGTGGCTTTTCAAACCAGATAATCTACCATTTTTTGCATTCACTGACCTTGATATGTTGGCTGCATAGCCATCCGGATACTTGACTGATTTCAAAAAATCGTAGAAACCATCCCTTTCATTTGGACTTAATGAAAAGAAAGCTCGAGGCTTGTCATATGATCCATCGGGACGTTGTTTCAAATGCAACGTGTGCCTAAAATTCATATTTTGCAAGTCTATCCGTGCCTTGTCAGTATCCTTATTTCTCCCCTCAATGCCCAACAAAGTACCGTAAGTACTTTCACTAATGTTCTTCTCCACATGCATGACATCAATGTTGTACTTAAGCTTCTTATTCTTCCAATATGGAAGCTTGTACAAAATACTTACCTTTGACCAATTTGGCTCCCCAATGAGTTGTCTCTTCTTATTACTTGGATGCTTTCCTAAAATTATATTTGGCATTCTATTTAGCTGCTCTTGTATTTTTCCCACTTGTAACTCTAAAGATCTTTTTCGTTTCTCCGATAAACCATTATGCAACCGACTATATCTCCAACGATGTTCCATAGGCAAATAAGCTCGATGGTTAATGAATCCAATTTTACTTTCCAAAGCTTCTGAATATGATTTATCGTTGCAAGTGTAACAAGAATGATAACCCTTTGTCCTCCACCCAGACACATTACCAAATCCAGGGTAGTCATGTATTGTCCACAACAAAGTTGCACGCATCTGAAAATGCTCTTTATTATAAGCATCATAAGTATCTACACCTTCTTCCCACAACTCCTTCAACTCGTCAACCAATGGTTTCAAGTAAATATCAATCTCATTTCCCGGTTGATGGGGACCAGGAATAAGCAAGGACAACATAAAATATGGCTCTTTCATAACCAACTAAGGCGGTAGGTTATAGGGGATAAGTATGACAGACCACATACTATAGTTGTTGTTCATATTCCCAAAAGGGTTAAATCCATCTGTAGCCAAACCTAGTCTTACATTGTGAGGTTCGAGGGCAAAATCAGGATATTGCAAATCAAACTCCTTCCACTCTTCACTATCAGCTGGATGCCTTATTATCCCATCATTTACACGTTTGTCTATATACCATCTCATATCCTTAGCTCTTTGGCTTGACATGTACAATCTCCTCAGTCTCGGTGTCAATGGGAAGTAATGCAATACCTTATGAGGAATCATCTTACCTTGGGCACGTGTATCCTTGTACCTAGGCGCTTCATACACCGGACATTTATCAAGGTTTTTATTTTCCTTCCAAAATAGTGCACAATCATTTTTGCATGCATCTATATGCTCGTATGACATGCCCAAGTCACGTAATATCTTTTTTGCTTCATAAGTTGACTTTGGAACCAAGTTACCTTTCGATAAAACCTTTGTTAGCAATTCTAACATCATATCAAGTCCCTTATTACTCAAGTTGGTCATTACTTTTACATTCAACATCTCAATAACAAACTTCAAGATACTATAATCGTTGCAACCCGGATACAACTCACGCTTTGCATCTTCCTCAAGTTTGTCAAAATGACGCACCTCCTCATCTTCGATTGCATTTCTTGGTTCCCCTCTAATTCGATCACCTACCAAAGCATCGATACCATCCATATGATCATCATCCGACATTTCATTGTCATGAATGTTCTCGTTCAATACATGAGGTTCTCCATGATTAGACCAATTAATGTAAGATTGCATAATCCCACGATAAAGCAAATGAATACGCACAATACTAGGAGATTGTATAGCAATTCCCACAGTGAATACACGGACACTGAATATTACCACTCGAGTCCACAACTACTCTTGCAAAATTAATAAATGCATTGACCCCTTTAATATATGGATGACTTAATCTACCATCAGGTGTTTTACCCATTGTCATCCAACTTTTATCCATGTTTGACTACAATTACAAGATGAATACTACTTTAGTAAAATAAAGACAACTCATGTATAATGTATTATAACATCTAAGTTTATAAGTTATTTAGATAAAATTTTATCATATTCATAAATGCACAAATCTATATTAATACTTAAATAAATAAACATTGCACACACAAATATACACTTCCAATATAAATTTAAACGACCTTATAACACCACGCAAGCCACCCGCTTGCTCCAATACAACAACCCACCACAAAACAAATTTCCAACATCACAAGTATATATAGAGTTTTATAAGTTTTTAACTAGAATATACTTACTTTGCTCAAATTAAGTTTACAACTTAAAAAAAAAATCCAAAGTTAACTTGTGTTCTTCACCTTGTTCCTCACAATTTCTTCAGCCACCAAAGAGAAAGAGAGCTGGAGATAAAAGAAAGATAACTTTTAGTGAACCAAATTTTAATATAAATATTAAAATTTCAATTTTCTAAACAATATGGTCTCTTGCACAAATAAAAAATGTCTCAAATCTTAGTTGTAAGGTCTAATTTTAATATAAATATTCAACCTTTTGGAGGACCCTAAACAAAGTAATATTCTAATACAAAACTGACCAAATGAAATAATTTTGAAAATATAATACTTGTTTGGTACTTGCATTAGCAAACACTACAAGAAAGCAATGAGAATAGGCATCAAAATGAAAAGGCTCTTATCACTAAACCGTCCAGTCCAATTTGATTTCAAACACAGGGTTTACAATCATTTTGGGGATGAAAATGAAAAGGTAAAAGATGTAATTTCCTTTTTTTTTTTTTTTTTTTTTTTTTTGATAAGTTAAAAGATGTAACTTATTTTACAATAATTGTATACATCTTAGACAATAACAGTACATGTGATAAACTTACTTCATAGATAAGCAAATAGAAACTCTCCCTCATTTTGTAATCAGAGATTATCAATCCAAGAGTGAGATAGAAGTCAGAACCAAATTGAAAGTGACATGGAATTTAGAGAAAAAAAAAAAGGATAACATTAGAAGAAGAAGTTGACTATAAAATTATTCGGTCAAATCACATTATAATAAGTTGATTAGAAAATTATCCTAGGATTTGGCAAATGCTAGAAAAGAGACTTAAGGGACTTGGCAATAACAAAGTAGTAATCAACTAATCATGACCCATGGATATGACACAATTAGATAGAGGCTAGAGCCATATGTGTCATGGAAAGTGTTAAGAATTACAGTTACAAGTGAAGCCCGACCACTCAGATAACTCTGGCCATTAATAAAGACACAAGCCCAACAGTAAACAAGGATGATATATCCAAGTGGCACCCCACCACGACTAATGAAGTATTACGATGTCTAGCACCCATTATGGTGGAGTAAGTTCTTTACAACCGCTTTATTAACTAATGAATCACCTAGCTAATTCTAAAGGATGCAAATGGTGAGCAAACTTTCAGTGCAAAGAAATAGGAATAACAGTATATAAATATTTACATTTTAAAAACCCACTTCCCCAAGTCAGCAATACATTCACCAAGTTCAGAAAGATAGCCACATGGACTTCTTTAGAGGACATAGACAAGTCACAGATAAATTATTCCATAGAAAACAACTATGGAATAAAACCACAATTACAGAGGCAAAAGAAAACAACTACATAGAAAGGGTCCACCTAAAGGCCATAGCCATTACACAGCCATGATTCCGCTAGTATCACCCAAGCATCCTCCAATAAAACCACACCGCCCTAAAACTTTTCACCAGCAACCAGGACCAATAATTTGTCTCCACCAACCATGAGCATCTTTCAACTCCGACAACAAACCTGTGAAAATCCATGCCCACAAACACCACATAACTAAAGCCCCATGGCCTCAATGCCCAAACCACCGCTAACCGCCTTAGGAAAAAACTATATTCCAGTACACCCATCACCAATCCAACCACTATCATAGGTTGGTGCCTAAACAACAAAGGCATAACCAAAAAAATATTATAGATAAATTAATCAACTAAGGGACTGATTTTGTTGTGTAAGTTAATTCTGTTCTTTTGGATTTTCTAAGATACCAAACAGAGCATAATAGCAAAGATATTAAAAACAAAAAAAAAAAAAAAAAATAATAATAATAATAAAATTAAACAAAGGAATGCGAACGGTGAAGCGAACGAACCGTCGCGATCTAAAGCGAGAAAACCGTTGCGACGGTGAGGCTGGGTTTTGGCGACAGTAAGGAATGCGAAGGTGGCCGGAAGTTGAAGCGTCGCTGGAAGCGTTTAGGAGCTGAATCGTCGCGATTGCGTCTGAAGGAAGGCGACGGCGACGGCGACAATTTATTTGCAACCGTCGCGAGCTGAAGCTGGGTTTTGGCAACGGTGAAGCGAACGAATTGTCGCGATCTGAAGCGAGCGAACCGTTGCGACGGTGAGGCTGGGTTTTGGCGACGGTAAGGAATGCAAAGGGTCACCGGAAGTCGAATCGTCGCCGGTTTGAAGGAATGCGAAGGGTCGCGATTTGGAGTGGGTATCGGTGTGGGTATCGGCGATTTGTAGTGGGTATCGGTGTATATTTAACGGCGACGGTTTATTTGCAACCGTCGTGAGCTAAAGCGTCGCCGTTGAGTTTAATCGGCGACGGCTGAGCTCAACAGCGACGGTGGTTGGGGTCGTCGTCGCCTAAAGGAGCTAAGTTTTTTTTTTTTTTTTTTTACCGAAAAAGTGACTGTTTGTTTTGTGGCTCTTTGGTTTTTTTGGGAGGGCTGGTTATTGAAATTAGGTGTCTTTAGTGACGAATTCCAGTTTCGTCACTAAAGACCGGACCTTGTTAATATTTTTAGAGACGAAATTCATATTTCGTCACTAAATCATACTTTTAGTGATGAAATATGAATTTCGTCTCTAAAAACATATAAGTGCAAACTTATTATTATTTTTAGTGACAAATATTTTTCGTCACTAATTCTTCCTTATAGTGACAAAAAGATTTTCGTCACTAATTCTTCCTTATAGTGACAAAAAGATTTTCGTCACTAATACTATCCATAGTAATATCGACAGTGACGAAATATTTCGTCACTAAAAATTTCAACTTTTAGTGACGAAATACTTCGTCACTATAGATTAATTAAACTCGCGCCAAAATTTCCCACCACTGGCGCCTATTTTTCATATCCCAATAGTGATGAAATTTATTTTTCATCATGAAATGTTATAATTTTTTTCATTATTAGTGACAAAATTCATATTTCGTCACTAAAGCTGTATTTTTAGTGACGAAAAATATTTCCTCACTAATTTTCGTCACTAAAAATACATTTTGTTGTGGTGAATGGTGGGAGTCTACCATCTTTTCTATTTTTCTTTCCCTTTCCCTTTCCCTTAAATGATCTGTAATGCATGTCTTATAAGGCTATAAAAGTACTATTAGTAGAGCCCAACTACTTGGAGAGTTTCACTTTCATCTTTCATAAATGAGGTACTAAAAAGCTTGTCTCTTGATATTTGATATTGGAGAACAAATTAACAAACACGCGGAGCGTTGGCCCTCCCCTTTTTTCCTAGCTGAAGTCGTTTTCTTATGCAGCTATTTATATTTAAGTGAATCATGAGTGGATCACAACAAGCCTTATAGAAATCTTCATTCTAAGTTATAACCAACTAAAGTTGTGCTAGAGATAAATTGTATGCAACCTTTTCACAATTGTTGACTTTGGTACATAATAAAAATAATATAAATGGTCCACACAAATAAAAATAATGTCCTAATCATAATAAACTATGTTAAAAATTATGAAAAATATTGTGTTTATCATCACTCAAAAAAATTTGTCTCCGCAAATATATACATCCTATCCCTCGTTTTTATTTATTTATTATTTATTTTTTTTTATTATTATTTTTTTTTTTTCACTTAACACGCCTGACAATTTTACTTGTAGAGGTTTCCTGATATCAAAAACTCCTGGATTTAACAAAATAAGCTGGGCTTGCGATCTATGGTGGAAGGCTTAAAGATAGTTCATTGAATGGTGTTACAATGCGTGGCCTATGACGAATGACCATGTGTCTTTAAGCCCCTGACCAAACAAAGTTCAAGGACTAATCTAGAATTGTTATTAAGCGAGAGAGAGAGAGAGAGAGGAGATCACAACCTCAGTCACGGATTTATGCATTCAAATTTTTGCCCTTTTAATTATATCTTTCAAAGCAAAAACTCCAAAGATGATGTCATGATGATGGAGATGCATGACGTTGACATATATATAATGGAGTTCAAAACGTACGTAGAGACATGCAAGGCAGTTGCTAGCTAATACATTTACTAGCTGTTGGACTCCAGAGAAATTGTGTAAAAAATTAGTGTAACCGACGCATCGTCATCACTAACCTGTTTGATTGAAAAATTTGCGGATGAAATCATGAAAGTCAGCTAAATGTTGAAATTGGCCAAGTTGACATTCTTGACACACCAAAGTACTTAACTCAGGCCGACAGACACTAGGGTTTCAAGCAGAGACGTCGGTGTTAACGCTGACACTAAACTCTAATGTTAATTTGCAATAATGGGCATTTTCTTTTTTCTACAAAAGAACAAATGAGAAGCAAATGCCAAATTGCAGATTGATATGGGTCATGTATGTAGATCTTTCTTACTAATTGGTTACTCCGTTTTAACTGATGAATTATCTTTCTTATAGATGGAATTTGACCGTGCGGTTTAGCCTAAAATAATGTAAAAGGTAATATAGAGGGCACTTGTCATAACTCGGAATGAAAATATTGTGAGATATTGTTGTGTAAGTAAAGTTTTTCAATCCTCATGGTATAGTAGTGGGCATTCTTGGTGCAAGTAGCGAAAGCAAGCGTGGATATTCAAAGTCCACTAATAACTAGAGAAAAAACTCAAGTCTCCCAACAGAATGAATTTGAGGAGCCAATCAAGCAAAGGATTAGATTAGAAAGAATAGAATAATCAACCGGCTCCCCTTGATTAGCGGTGCCTAGCCATGTGACTCTCTTTCAGCCGGTATGATGTTGGTGTGTGAATTCAATTTACACCTAAACAAAAACAACCTCCAAATTTCAATTTTATAATAATATTAATAATAATAATTCACTCCCAAGTCTTAATTTGAAGTTGGTCGGATTAGCATGAACCTAACCTTTAGATCAATTGTCAAAATTGTAGGAATAGAGGTTGGCCAAATTTAATGAGAAAATTTTACATGAAAATCCTAACCTGGGAGAGAATATTTTGAAGAGAACTACGTGCCTCCACAACCCAAAAAATTGTTTTATCTTTTGAACCATACTTCTAGAGTTGTTAAATAAAACACCTTTCATTGGTCCAAAACTTATCTAGTATTTTAGTAGATAATAATAGATATAAAATATAGGTGAATTCGCACCCACTCACGCACTAGTCACAATCCTATAGAAGATATAGAAGAGTGGAACCCATTTTTATGCTATTAATTTCTCTTGTCCTGTTTGAACTACTCTATTTACAGTATTACATAGAAAAAGTAGTTGAACATTTTACCAAATCTTTTTCACACTTCATTTTCAAATGTTTTGATGCATGGCTTTATAAAGCTGTCAAGCATTTCCCCTAAACTAAATATAATTTATTATTTTAGATTAATTGCTTAACTTACCGGCGTTTTCTTTACTTCATTGAGTCTTCCTTTAAATAAGGTTGATTTAATTAAAAATCAGGTTTTAGTTAAATTAAATATTAAAATGTACAAAAAATTTGTAGTAGTCCATCACTCCTCTTATCTAAAGGATGAACTTGAATTTTTTGAATTTTCTAACAAAAACCTCTTTTGTAAATATGATCTTCTTAATTATTTCATCTTGATTTTTAAGATGAAAAGATGAGACATTTTTTCATAGCCTAAAATCTGAAGGAAGATTACTCAAGTTAATAAGAATTTGCTTAGAAAATGAATCTTGTAATTCAAGCAATTTCTTTATTAGAAATTTGTTTGTAGTGCTAGCAAAAGAATAAAGAGTAAATTATAAGTTCATTCAACATATTAAACTTAGGCATTCAACTAAAAAAAAACTATTACATTAATCATGTTCAATAAAGTATCCATGCATTATTTTAGTGCATATGCGTCTGCACAAAATGTATTACATAAATCCAACAAATTTAGGTAAAGACCAAACTAAGCACTAATAGACTAGTTATTTTATTGAAAGGTGCGTGTTTTGAAAACACAATTTAAAAAATCACAATCAAACATTTAATTTGGGCTTTTGGGCTAATTTGTATACAACTATAACATTTTTATAAAAAATCCTAAGTGACAAGTTGTTACTAATTCTAATTTGAACCTACCTCTCAAAAAATAAAAAAATATATTGTAAAAATATTGTGAAAATATTGTATAAAAAATCACAGGTGACAAGTTGTTACTGATTCTAATTTGAACCTATCACTCAAAAAATAGAAAAAAATATATTGTAAAAGAATTATGAAAATGTTATGGACGTAGCATTTCTAACAATTTTTTTGTTCAACTTTCTACGTGACAAAATTTTGGAAGATCAAATTTTATTTTAACGGACTCAAATTTTTGTTTAGATTGTTCAAGTTTTTTATTTTTTATTTTTTTAGGGTGGTTAACAACACAATAATTTAAAATTCAATTTTTTTAGGGTATATAAAAAAAGAAAAAAGAAAATTTCAAGTCAGGTGGTCAAGTGCCTCCCTTATTAACACATAGCGCTGCCCTTTTTAATTAATTATTACTATTAGATAACTTGTAAAATAAATTAAATTGTGAGGCAGCCAATTATGAATTTTGTTCAGGTTAATGGTGAGCGTAGTCCAAGACATTATTTCTTGAGAGACAAACGAATCATAAAACGGAGGGAAAAAAAAGGATGGAGACATGAATTGAACACTTAATCAATTGGTAGGAAATTTGAGGTCAAGAAAGTCATTCAATGCTTAACGAGTAAAATCTGACAGAATTCTGGTGACAAAACCTCGGCCTTAGGGATACAATGATGGAAGCTTTTGCAGCACTTTAATTCAACATATGTATGCCAACAAAAAAAGTAATCCAATTGTGGGACGGGAATTACACATGTTCAAGATATTCAAAAAGTTTGAATATTCATGTTTATTCATAAATAAATAAATAAATACATATGAATCATCAGAAAAAAAAAAAAAAAAACACCCACACACATACACACAGCAAGGTGGTGTGTTGACCAGTACCAATGCTTAGATGCTTAGGCCCGTTTGGTATGTGTATTTAAAAATTAAAAATTGTTATTTAAAAATATCTGTAAAAATACGTGTAGGTGAAAAAATGTGTTAAAATACGTAAAATATTGTTTAAAAACTGAAAATGGTTGTTTGAAAATACAAACCAAACACCCCTTAATTATCAATTCATTACTTCAGCTACTGCAGCTATTTATTATGGACATGGCTATATCAAAATAACAAACCATTAACCAATTCTTGCCTAACAATTAACAAACTGATGACTGACACAATTCTAACCATATAACAACAGATTAACAGACTGCCCTATTATGGCTGTAGCTAATTAAGCTTATGACTAATTAGTAATCATACACATACACAATGTTGTACTCCCTCCATCCCGATTTGTTTATTCTGTTTGAAAAGTTAAACTTATCATTTATTGTCCTGTCTACCTTATAAAAATATATAACTTTACAAAACTACCCTTAAATAAATTTATTTTTTTAAAGAGTTATTCTTAATGAAGCAACTAAAAAGGTGTTCCAATTATATTGATTTTTTTAAATATTTGTTAGTTTTCTTTTCAAATAGTTTTGAAAATAAAGTAGGGATATAATAGAAACATTAGTAAATTAATAACTTTTATTTTTAAAAATAGGACAATATTTTTGAATATCTCAAAATGGAATAGAAGACAAACAAATTGAGACTAAAAGAGTAACTACTAATCACATGACTAATTAATTAGTAACTTGTCACAAGTGTTTAGTATAAGATTTGTCCCTCTCTCCCACGTAGTTGAGTACTAAAGTCTCAATGTCTCATCACAGATAACTACTAATCACATGACTAATTAATTAGTAACTTGTCACAAGTGTTTAGGATAAGATTTGTCCCTCTCTCCCACGTAGTTGAGTACTAAAGTCTCAATGTCTCATCACAGATGGTGACAACAAAACTGAGAGATTATATAAGATTGATGAATCCTAATTTTATGGCTTAAACTTTTAAATTAAATGATATTCTAATTCTAACATGTTATGTCAATAAAAGTTCACACAAAACAATTTTATTAATTATTATTAAAACTTTATCAATATTGGATTAAAAAAATCATTTTTTTTTTAAAAGACTTAAGAAATCATCTTCTGAACAGTGGGTATTTATTATATGCCAACAACCCCACTTCCTTAATTACGCAACCTCCACCCATATTTCTTCTAAGCCTTTGCTTTTGTACTTTTTTGTCCTCATCCCCTTCTCGATGTTCTCATGCATGCATAGATGAAAAGTCCCATTTACTAGGCTTTCTAAAAAATTACATATAAAAAAAATAAACAGAAGCCTATAAAACCATCCCCACTCTCCCATTCACAAACAGAAGCCTCTAATAATATGAGAGAGACAGAGAGAGAGAGAGAGTTGGGTGCCAAAGAAATCTCCACATTATTGACCATGTCAAGTGCGAGGTTTATAATGCTCACCCTAACCATTGTCCTAGTAGTAACAGTTGCACCTAATAAAGCCGAGGCGGCTCGGGCTTTCTTTGTTTTTGGGGATTCACTAGTAGATAGCGGCAACAACAACTACTTAGCAACTACTGCACGTGCCGATTATCCACCAAACGGTATAGACTATCCCACTCACCGACCAACAGGCCGATTCTCCAATGGCTTCAACCTTCCTGACATTATCAGTGAGTTTATTGTTTTAATTTCTATTTCATCACTTCATATCTCTTTTCTAAGCTTAACAAAATTTTTTCGTACGAATGTGTTTCATTGAACTAATTAATAAAACATAATAAAATGTGTGCAATATATATATTTAGGTGAGCAAATAGGGGCAGAGAGCGCATTACCATACTTAAGTCCTCAACTCACAGGACAAAAACTGCTTGTTGGTGCCAACTTTGCTTCTGCTGGCATTGGAATCCTCAACGACACCGGAATTCAGTTTGTAAGTCCAACACTAATTAAATTTGAGTTGGAAATTTTCCACTATTTAATGTCTAGAAAAAGTTTATAAACACAACTTTTGTCATAATTTGAAACAGAAAACTGAAAATTATTAAGTACTTTTAAAATATAGTGACATAATGATCCTCTCTCATTATGGTACCCCACCATAAATGTGGAAGGCAAGAGCACTATGTCATTATTCTCTAAAAGTATGTAATAATTACTCGTTAATTCTGAGTGGAGGAGATAACACTTTAGCATGTTGTAGCAAATAGAGTGATTCTAGAAAAATTTTTGTCCCAAATCTAGCTCTATTTTTGTATACTTCTCAATAACATTCTCTTTTAGATTTTTTTTTTTTTTTTTTTTTTGAGAAACTTCTCTTTTAGTTTTTAATTTTTTTTATTATTATTTATGAACAACATTTTAATACCTCTTTTTTTTTTTATAGGGTTTGAACATATTCTAGCCATTAAGCAAATAATTTTAAACAAAAATCACCATCCAAATAGACACTTCATATGTAAACATATAATGACAAAAAAATAGAAAAAGAAAAAAAAAGAGAGGTGAAAATATGGAGCTGTGGCATGTGGAATTGAAAGACATTTTTCAAATCCGAACTCCAAAGTTGCCTTCTCTTGACTTCTCAGTTCCCACCAAGAAGATTATGAAGTGGATATATGTATGTCAGAGCTTGAATTAGAAATGTACATATGAGCTTGTATGTATGTACACCTAAAACTTGATATTGTAATAGATGGTTCCCTAGTCAAAAGAGCATACATATAATAACGAATCCGAAGTTGGAGCAGCCACAAGGGTAAACTGTTACCTCTCAGGCCCATAATTGATTCTACCATAGAGGCTAATGATAGACATATAATAACTCCACTCCAAACACAGCTTACAACTTTTATTATACTATGTTCTTCTAAGAAATCCGCTCTCAGAAAAAATTGTAGAATTTCTTGGGACATATAGTGCCCGTTTGGATTCAGCGTTTTCCGCTGAATTCAGAGCTGCGTTTTTCCTTCTTTTTTTTTTTTCCTCACTTCATGTGTTCCAAGGGACAACTAGCACTAAAAAAATATTAAAAATGGGTCCCACGATACTATTCACACATTTAAAAATTATTTTGCTACAGTACTTTCAGTTTTCAATTTTCAATTTCAGCAACAATAAGTTCAATCCAAACGGACCCATAGTTTATAAATATCCCCTACGTAAGTATAAGGTTACTTTAAATTTTTGACACTGTTTGGCAACCAGTCCTAAGTTTTGTACGTGCAGCAACTTTTCAAGCATTCCTTTGAGGTTTAAGTTTTTAATGAAGTAATGAGTAGTGAATCAAAATTTTGCATTTTGCAGGCGAACATTATAAGAATCTCCAGACAATTTCAATTGTTCCAACAGTACCAGTTAAGGCTGAGTGCGCAAGTCGGACAAGCCCAGGCTAAGCGGCTAGTGAACGATGCACTTGTCCTCATTACACTTGGTGGTAACGATTTTGTTAACAACTATTTCTTGACACCTTTCTCAGCAAGATCACGCCAATTCTCCATCCCAGATTACTGTCGTTACCTCGTCTCTGAGTACCAAAAAATTCTAAGGGTAATTCTCTTAAATTTTAAAATAAATTTTCCTTCACTTCTCAAAATCCTAGCTTGCTAGAACAGTCTGTTTTGCATGTTAAATTACTAATTATTTTAAAAGTTTAAATTATTAAAACATAAAAAATTTAATTATTTAACTATATATATATGCATGTAAGTGAGTCTATTGCTCGACATTGAGAAAATTGAGTTTTGGATGAGAATACAGAAAGATGAAATCATGATATTTGGTGTAGTATTGAATTATTTACTAAATAAATGTTTGGTGGGTGAGGACCTAGAAGTGAATTTAATTGTTTCATAAATATGGTACACACATCGAAGACTTGATAGAGATGGAGGCCCCCATGTCCGGATTGGGCATTGTTACCGTGAGGCCAATTCTTGTGTAGACTTCCTTGCTAGGATAGGTTCCTGTTAGAATAGTGATTTCATTTTGTATGATGATCCGCTTATGGATCTTTTAGAGTTGTTAAGCTCAGACTCGGCTGGTTTGTGTTGTAACAGATTGGTCCTTTTTCCCCCTCTTCCCCCTTAGTTTTGCTGGTTTTATGAAAGTTTCCGTTTGATCAACTATGCATGCAATTGGGGCCCCATTTTGGTCAACTAGAAGGGGAAGAAAAACCACAATAAAATTTTACGTAGACTGTCGAAGCATTAATTTTTTTTCACAATTACAGATGTTAGTACCACCTCCCACTGGATTAAAGACCCTGGAAACCCCACGTCCTTTTATTGCCGTATCTCTGTGGCTTTACAATGTGGTTGATATGAAATCGATGTTCAGACTCGGTCAAATATACCATATATCCAAAATCATATTATTGAATTCAATTATTTTATTTTCTTAAGTGACTTACTCATTGTTATTGAAATATTAATTAATTTCTCAAAAAATTAATTTCTTCACCCTTTATTAATTTAAAATTTTAAAATAAATATAATTTATTATGCTTTATGACATAAAGCATATGTAAGTGATCTTGCATTCAATCTTATATCTATTTTATCTTTCATATTCCATAAGTTAAAAATGAATTATCCTAAAATGATAAGTGATAATTCATAATTTATCAATTTTCTTTAATTGATTCCTATATATTTTATTTGGTTCAACTGGCATACCAAAAAATAAAAGATCTGATTATGAAATTCGAACTCCACCTAGTCAATTAATGTTTTGATCTGATGATAAAAAAAAAAAAAAAAAAAAAAGCATAAATCTTACAAGTGTGTTATATTTAAAATTTATTACAACTTACAAGTACTCAATTGTAAAATAAATGAAATTTACTTTAAACCAAAAATAGTTCAGCAAATTCTTAATTAGAACCTCTCTATCTTATTGGGAAAAAAAAAAAAAAAATATATATATATATATATATATATCCCATATGCATGTTTGGCTTTTGTTCTCTTTTTATTTAATCATTTATTATTTTTTTTGGGCCCTTTGGTGGGGATTGATTTCTCACCCATTTGTGAAAGTGTAGAGAATGTACGAGCTGGGAGCCCGTAGAGTAATGGTGATGGGAACTGGGCCACTGGGTTGTGTACCAGCAGAGCTAGCCATGAGAAGCAGAAATGGGGAATGTGTACCACAATTACAACAGGCTGCAAGACTTTTTAACCCGGAGCTCGCCCAAATGATTCAACAACTCAACAGTGAACTAGGCTCAAATGTCTTTATTTCTGCCAATGCCTTCAGTATGAAAATGAACATCTTCACCAACCCCCAAGCATATGGTTTGTTTTCCTAATTAATTTGCACCCTTCCCCTCCCCTCTCATATATATAGTAATATTACTGATACAAAAAAGATCACAACTATTTCACGACATATTTTTAAAATACTCGACCACCTCATCACACATGACATACTATAATGTGAAATTTAAAATTTTCTATAACTTATTTGCTGATGATGTGAACTTTTATTCTGTAACTAGCATATTATTTTACACATATATATTTATCACAAGATTCAGAACATCCTCCTCGTATATATATTGGTTTAATAATCGTTCTACATTTATATCATGTATCACTACCAAAAAAAAAAAAAAAACTTCCTTAGACCTTTTTATTCTTTTGGGTTTTTCTTACTTCTTTCAAGGGTTTTGATCCTTAAAAAAAAAAAATTTAAAAATAAAATAAAAATAAAAAAATAAATAAAAATAAAAATACCACCAAACCTTTTTTGTGGTGTACGGTCCTGGCGCTCCTGTGTCCGGACCTTGAAGAAGGCCACATAACCAATGAAACTTGTAGAATTTTCACGTCATTTGGTAATAATAATAATAATAATAATAAATTTAAAAAATTGTAAAAAAAAAAAAATCATTTTTAAGATAAAATCCCCTAATATCAAAGGGTTATTTTCAAATTAAATTCTCTCTCTTCAACCTAGCTATAAAAGAGGTTGGCGAAAATATATTGACAGGTGTATATACAAATAATACAATATAGTTGATTGGCAGTTAATACTTGTAATGTAGCTACAGTACAAAGGTCAATAGGTTTTATTTTTTATTTTTTTATTTTTTTATGTTTTAAAAAAATTTATTTTATTTAAAGGTCGATAGTTTTGGGTGATCATGAAAAGGACTAGAACGTTTCAAAAAATAGTAAAACTCATGAATATATTCTCTAAAAGAGAAACAATAATATAGGGACCCAATAAACTTTTTTTTTTTAATTCCAAATATTCAATATCTATAATGATTTTTTTTTTTTGGGGGGGTGGAAATGGAACTCATGAAAGTATTTGAAAAGATGAATTTTTTTTTTTTAATTTATAGTTTGAATTTTCATTAATTCAAGAATTTAAAATATTCAGGGTAAAATATTATTTTAAATCTATTACATTAACCTTTATACCAAACAATTTATATAATTTTCAAAAATTCCTTGATTTTAATTCCCTAAATCCAAAAGCATCCTATTATTTTGATTGGCCATATATCAGCAATTTGTGACATGGCTCTTATCTTTCTACTTCGTTCTCCATGCATATTTGGTTGGGAGAATGAGTAATTAATTGTATGTTTCTCACTGGGTGGACCAGGTTTTGTTACATCAAAAGTAGCATGTTGTGGCCAAGGCCCCTACAATGGACTTGGAACATGCAATCCACTGTCAAACCTATGCCCAAACCGGAACGCCTATGTGTTTTGGGATCCTTTCCATCCAACGGAGCGTGCAAACCGGCTCATTGTTCAGCAGATCATGACCGGTTCCACAAAGTACATGAACCCAATGAACCTAAGCACCATTATGGCCATGGACTCCAAGAACTAATATCTAGTATTATTATTATATAACTAATAATCCTCAAGAAATTATATATTTAGGTTCCAATGTACTTATTTTTCTGTCTCTACTCTCTACCCCTTGAATGCATGTTTGCTGGTGTGGATTATCAGCACACTCTATAGGCAATAAGGTACAAGGCTCATATCTCAATTGTGCAACTTTTTAAATATAAATATTGATGGACTTTGAGATGTGATTCCTAGTAAATCTGCAACTTGTGGCAGTGCACTTATGCGGTACTTGTATTGTATCTGATTTTCTTGTGTTGCATAATCACGTCATATTAAGTGGCTTGGTTGAAATTTGACTGTATAATGTTGATGTATTATTAATAGCTTGGTGAACCCTTATTTTTCCTATTTCTTATTATTCCTTTAAGGCTTTACTGTATGAATTTACTAATTGGAAGAAAATAAAGTTCTTTGAAATTTTGAACTTCAAAGGCTATTCTTTTTGAAGTTAAAATAAAAATACTAGTTTGGCCAACCCTATGTATGTATAGATGCAATAATATTCATGTCTCTTATTTATGGGAGATGTATAGCAAGTGTATTCAAAGAAACCATTGATATATTGCCTGTTGATCATTTTCTTTTGTGATTTCTTCGGACCAATAAATAAGATTAAAAAAAAAAAAAAAAAACAAAAACAAAACAAATAAGATGAGCATGAAAGTTCGTCATTATATTTTGCCTATCATATAGTTGGTTTCAATTTTATTAAAAATAATGCTATGTTTACAATAAGACAAGCTGTTTTTTGTTTTACTCTAGACTCACCATTAACAATACTTTTTTTATTCACTAATAATAACTTATCATCTAAGATTAATTTGTTATGAAACTTTTGTGGGCATAGTATTTCTCTTATGTTAAACATGTTATAATTATTGCCATCTATGCATTATAGTTATTGCCAGATTTTTATTGTCAACAATTGGAGGGAAGAGACAATGAAATAAAACAAATAAAAAACTACATTAAGAAGAACGAAAATTTACATGATGTCTAAACCTTAAAACAGAATCAGTAAGCACATAAAAATCCCCTACCAAAACTTTTTGCTAAGTAATATATATACCAACTAAAACTAGACATTTACATAAAGTCTAAACCTCCAAAGCACAGTGTGTTATAAGTGATATAACCGTAAGGAACCAGCTAAAACATCTCCAATCCCAGCACTGAATCTGTGTTGCATAAAGGATCACTGTTTAATAGTGCCATAATTTCAGCCATATAATTTCATTTTCTGAACAATCCCGCAAGTACTCCTGTCCATTAGACTTATCCTTTGATTCTACGCCCACCAAAATACTCGGCATGGCAGCCGCAAGTAATTCTGTCCATTAGACCCATCCTTTGATTTTTCCCCCACCAAAATACTTGGCATGGCAGCTTCAGTGACAGGATAACACAGAGCATCCTCCACAGCAAAAATCTCAGACACACAGGTAGACTCAGTGCCGAAGGCAAAAAGTTTTCTTTGGGGGGCCACGACTAACCTAAACCATATATCTAAACAACACAAAACTCAAGAAGAAGAAAAAAAAGTTCTTATCATTATCATTTATATTTAAAATAATATGAAGAATTCTTTTTGTATTTTATGTTTCTCTATTTATATTTTTTAGATGTAAAAGAACACTATTTCATTGTATATTATTTACTCTATGATTTATAATTTATCAGAATATTAAATCAAACACAGTTTCTTTTAACAATTTGCTGGTAGCAAAAGATTGTAGTTAAATCAATTATAAATTATAGATATGTGATTAAAACGATATTATTACATTTTACACACCAAAAAAATTGAAAAGCACTAATGTTATTTACAACCTATATATATATATATATATATATATATATCATCACTCTTGACATATATTATGAGAGGATTATTACTTAATTATTTGTTGATTATGCTTACTCTAAAAAGTATTTAATTTAGACATTTAATAACAAATTGAGGGGGCCAAGTTGTATTTTCACAAAGAGATACTTATAAATAAAATTACATCATAAAGTAAGATTGATATTTTTCTAAATGTTTGGGGGGGCCTTGGCCCCTCTAGTTCCTTTGATCATTCGCTACTAGGTAGACTCATCCATTGCTTCAATCCCCACCAAACAACTTGGTGTTGCACAACTTCAGTGATAGGATAATAAGGGGCGTCCTTTGCACAAAACTCAAAAGGGTTTGTCGCAATTGTGGATTTAGATACCACATGACTTCCCATCGAATAAGGGCATGATTTAGAAGAAAACAGACAACATTCCTTTGCAAACTCCAACAAGAATGTGTAACTCATGACATCTGGAAAGTTGAGTCAAGCAGAGGCAACATACATTGTCCTAGTAGCTTCATCATAAGCAGAGGCAGCATCAACTGTAGTATCAAAAGTCCCAAGCCACAGTCTCTTTCCGCCATTCAGCTCGCGAATCTCTTCCACCCATTTATCCCATGTCCTCTTCCTAACCCCTCTGTAACGGCACTATGAATTTTCAGGCCCCCTTTCCTTTTTCACACACCCTTTCTTTGACTTTTTGGCTGGAACTTTAGGAGCAACACAAGACTCAAGTTGGGCAGCATTGTATTTGTAAGGTTGAATTTAATCAACCATCTTATTGGCTTTATTCCGTACCAAATTTGCTTGTATTTTTAGCAATTAGTAACCCTGTATTTAGGTAGGAATCATGTAAGGGTAATGTGTGAGAGAGTGTGAAGAATTACACAAGTGTGTGCAAAGAAGCAGGGACTCGCGGCTGGATCTCGCAGGTGGCTTGTGGCTGCAAGCCGCCAGAATGATGCACGCGTGCCAAGCGTGCCAGAAGCTGAAGCGTCGCGCCAGCTATTGCACTACAGGACAAAAGTCCCTGGCTGGCCAGGCCGTTTGCTCGTGGCTTGAACTCGCGGCTCAACCCAGTCGAGAGGTTAAGTCGCTAGAACACCCAGTTTGGGAAAATCTGACTTTTCACATTTCTTCTCACCCTACTATATATATACACTTATACCCATGATTTAGAGAGAATTTTGAGAGAGAGAAACCCTAGAGAAAACAAGATTGACTCATCCACAATCTTTACTTAAGAGACTCTTCAAATTCCTCTTCTCTCTTCCTCTCTCCATTGTCAAATCTTTGAGAGGCTCATTACCAAAACATTTTCTCACCATATCCATTTCTGTGAGAGGGCTGTTTGGTGCTTTAGGAAGCAGTTAGGAAGGAACCAATTTCACATTGGTTGATGTTATGGTCAAGTAGTGAAATCCGGGAAGCTAGAAAAGAAATAGGTTCGGCGCAACCTCGTTGGAGCAAGAAGCTTGGAGGGCTTAGGTATATTGGGTAGATTAGGCTTGGAGGGTCTATTACTATTCATGTATCCCAACTACATTTTCTAGTGGATTACTTACCGCTTGGAGGGCGGCGAAGAGGTTTTACGCCGAGAGCTTTGACTTCCTCTTCGATAACACATCGTTGTGTTGTCCTTGTATTTGCATCTCTCTTCCTTTATCTTTGCCTTTTATTTTCTGCTGTGGATGTGATTTTAAATTGGCTTAGATAATTTATCAATTCTGTTTATAGCTTGTGTTCGTTTTCCGCACACTTTGTGTTTGTCATAAAGCTTGAATTGGTAATTTTATTTTAGGGGTCTAAACGTTCATAGTGTATTTTACACTATTTGAACTTTCAATTGGTATCAGAGCTGGTGCACTCTTTGTGGTTCAAACACCTTAGTGCGATCCTTGACCCCGTGTTGAGATGGACCAGTCTCAATCTTTGAATGTTCCACCATTTTTTTATGGAAACAATTATGCTTTTTGGAAAGTCCGAATGAGGGCATTCTTGTGTTCAATTGATGATACTGTTTGGGATGCCATAGAAATAGGTTGGAATCAAAAACAGTGGTAAATTTGGTGATAAAGGGAAATTCCAAAGTTTAGGAAGGGAGAAAAGGGAATTCAAAAAGAAAGATGGAAAAGAATCCCAATCTACACAAGGTGTCACTTGTTTTGAATACAACGGGCATGGACACTTTAAGAAAGAATATCCGAACTATTTGAAATCGAAAGGCAAGGTGTATGCCACAACACTTAGTGACTCGGACTCTTCAAATTCTGATTCTGATGAGAGTTGTAACGGAGAAGGAAATTACTCCGCATTTATGGCTATTGCTCATGGTGAGTCTTCGGAGGACTTGAATTTGCTTGTGCAAGAACTTGGGGAACATAGTGATGAAGAATCCATAGGAATTGTGGAAGAGTCGGATGTTGAAGAAGACGAGAATGCAGCCTATCTTCAAGAGAATTATAATTCTCTTCTTGAAAAATCAGGAGAGTATGCACGTGTGGCCAAGGCAGCTGTGAAGAAGATGAAGAAAGCTGAGGAGGACTATAGGAGTCTTCTAATGCGTCATAAAGAAGCTAAGTGTGAGATAGAGAAGTTGAATGGTGAGTTATCAGAAGCTTACACAAAAGTGAAATTTCTTGAGCAAGAGGTTGTGCAAGCCAATGCAAAGATAGAAAGAGTCTCCACCAAGAAGCTAGATGATGTCATTTCATCTCAAAAACAGTTCTAAGACAAGTCCAGTTTGGGATATACCGGAGGAAGTAGTTCATCAGGAAGTGTCACCAAAGAAGTGAAGTTTATAAAGGCCAAAGAGCAAATTGAAGTTAGTCCTACTGCTGAGAAGCCCAAGATGGAGGAAAAGAGGAATGTGGATGACAAACGGATGTTGAAAAACTCTCATAAGCAATCTGTGGGCAAGTCTAAATCCCAAGCCAAGTCTTGTCCCCGATCACAAAGAGGTCCTAGATCAAACTATGTGTGTCACCACTACAGACTTTAAGGGCACACTCGACCAAATTGTCAAAAGCTGAGAGCAATGAATAATGCAAGTGCTCCAAGGTCTCGAGGACCTAGAAATGACATGAGAAATTGGGCTAGTGAACCATCAAGAGGTCGAAATGGTGATCCCGGAATGATGGACGTGATGAAGATAATTGGTGCATTCACCAACTGCTTGGAAAGCTTCACACGAAGGTTTGAAAGCCCTAACTCCCGTACCCAATCCTATAAGGATATCACCCCAAACGCAAGTGACATGTGGGTGAAAAAGGGTATTCATGCATAAGCATTACAACATGTCCATGCATCAATGCTTCTTATGCTTTGTGACTTTGTTTGGTTGTTTGCTTATTGATTACTTGATTTGAAATTTGTTTGTTTGTTTTTGCATTCTTTCATACTAATTGTTTTCACTGTTGCTTTTGATCAATCTTTTCATTCTTATGTGTCAAAAATCCAAAAATCACATAAAAAGTAGAAAATCAAAAGTTTGATTGACAGTGTTGAGTTTTGTCTTGTACCTTTGTGCTAATGGCTTTGTGCATTTATGAGCATAGCTTGTTTCCTTGCACTCTTATCATTGTGGAAGAAATCTTGAAATCTATGTGATTGTTGTAAATAAATCTTCAAACTTGTTATGAATGATTAGTGAATGGTTTTGTTGATCTTGAGACATGCATAGACTTATGCCTATATATCTTCCCATTCTTTTTTTTCCTTTTTTTTTTGTGCTAAAAAGATCTCTCCAAATGTAAATCTCCAAATGTAAAGAGATATTGAGCTGCAAAAGTCTGTCGCACATACTAGTATTCGACTAGGAAAAAGGGAAAGCGACCAAAAAATTAAAGTGTATAATTCTTCAAAAGACCAAAGGCTATCTCATCAAGGAGAAATATAAAAATTCATTCTCACAATGAGATGTAATTGTTTCAAAAAGATCAAAAAGATCTAATGTTATGACTAAAAAAAAAAAAATGGAGTAAAATGTAAAGTTCCAAGTTATGTTATCAAGTCTTGTGAGAGGTCATATATGCATACTTCTATAATTGAGATGTGTCACATGATCTAGTGCTAATTGTGTATGCCTTGGTTGAATTGATCATTGAAGTTTCACATTAGACTAAGGGCTATCTCATTGTTGATATCCACACACAACACAGAAGTTTATGTTCAATGAATGTCATATTCATTTGTGTGATTGTACTTGGTAAAATGTGTTTTCACATGCTCAATCTTTGTTGATTCAAACAGAAAAAGATTTTTGAGTGTTTTAGGTGTTTTTGGAAAGTACTTTGTTTTTACAAAAACTGAAAAATTTCAAAAACAGTGTTGCCCAGTTTTGGCGACTCAGTCGCGGGTCATCCAAGTCACATGCTACAGCCGCGAGCGTGCGTGTTAATTTTGGCGACTTGTTCACGAGTGAAAGGTCCAGTCGTAAGGGGTACACAGAGATTTTCGCAGCTCAGCTCGCGACTCCCTCACTGGTAGACCTTCCAGTCGCAAAAAACATTTAGAAATTTTTTTTACAATTTTTTCTTTGAGTGTTTTGGCGGCTTGCCCTAGCGACTTGTTGGCGACTCACTTCAGTCACGAAAAACGCATGTTTGGCAAAAAGTGGGTCAGTTTTTAAACCTTTTCAGTTTTCCCTCGAACTTTTTATGACTTTTAACTTTCTTTCTCAACTAAAACTCATCCAAACACTCTGTGTCACTCTCTACAAACTCCATTTTTGCACTTATTCACCTCCAAATCTTCAAGAAAAAGGTATGGGTTCTTATTTCCTCACCTCATATCTTGTGTTTTGAGCTTAATTTTTGTGAGTATTTTATTTTTATTGTTATGGGTTTGTTTCGATGTTTTTGGGATTGTCCTTGTTTGGATTATTGAGGTATTGTTCCTATGCAAACTTGTTTCGGTTGATAGATTCATGTATTTTCCTGTGTTGGTTTTCTTAAGATAATCTGTTGCCTGATTTGTGATTCATGTATTATCATATGTTGGTTTCTCTTACCCATTTTGTTTGAACCTAATCCGTGTGGGTCTTTTGTGCTCTTTGTTATTTCATTTGTGGTGAATCTGGTTTGAAGTCATTGGCTGCTATGTGATTAAAGTTGCTCATGATTAGTTGCACTTAGCCCTGTCTCATTGACATGTGTTTATGACTGTTCATTTGTTGTATACACTATTTGTGGGGCTAGTGTGGTAGGTATCATAATATTGTGGTTGCATAGTATTGTCTATATTATACTCTGATCTTGTTTATGTTATATGGTATCTATTTCACTAAATTGCTCATCTGCTATTTACAATGCCAATGACATGATCACTAATGTTTATAATTCTATCTATTGTGCTATTTGTCTGTTGTGGCCTCTTCTGCTTGATTACAGATGGCTCCCTTACCTCCGAAGAAGAAAACTCCTACAAAGAAGGCTGACAAAAGATTGAAAATGGACTATTTTAGGTCCGTTTAACACTTTGAGAGATACAAAGATTCTTTCATGAAGGGAACTATAATTCAGGAGAGATTTGTAGATCTAGTGGACTTAAAAGACACATTTATTCCCACCTGTTTTAAGGGCAGAGGTTGGGAAAAGTTGTTAAGTGGTTTACCTGGAATGTGTGAGTCACTGATAAGAGAGTTTCACTCTAATGTTAAGATTAGAGAGGATGAGCTAGATTGTTGGGTAAGTGGGCATGAGTTCACTCTAGATGCCCATGATATCGATGAGGTCCTTGGTCTTGAGGGTTTAGAGGAGTATGAGTTTATCAACTACAAAGACAAGACGTTGTCATTAGAAACTGTCCAAAATCGCATTAGTCGACAGAGAGAAGGGAAATGTCTCAATACCACAGTTTTTCCAGTTGACATGAGGTGTCTCACCATCATCATGATAAATAACTTGTATCCTGTGAAGAAGCTCACTACAATTAACAATGCTAGAGCCATTTTTCTTATGGAACTCAAGGAGAAAACATTCATTGATATCAGCTCTCATATATTTGATACAATAATGGATGAGACCAGAACAACTTCCCGAGCAAAGCTGGTTTTTCCCAGCCTTCTCATGCGGATTTTCAGAGCAAAAGGTGTTCCAATTCCTCAAGACCTCAACCTAATGCCTACACCCTCAGCTATTAACAAGCAAACCATCATACGGATGCAAGTACGTCTTCCGGGTGATGTAGATGAAGAAGGGGCTGAACAAGAAGAAGGTGATCCAATGGATACTGAAGCAAAGGCTGCAGGATAGACTTCCACATCCAGAAGCAAAGCCAAGAGGAACAGGGCTTCTACCTACTCAGTTGCACCTCCAGATGCATTCTAGATCATCTTGGAAAGGATTGATGGCCTCAGAGAGGTTCAAAATTAGCATACTAAAAGGATGACAACTATGCAGGATCAGCTTGATGTACTTTCAGCCAAGTTTGACAGCATCTACACCAACCAGGAGCATTGGCCCTTTGGCCATTCCGGTCAAAAAGGGGGAGATAATTTTTAGGGGGCAGTAGCATCAACAGCATCTAAGGGGGAGTGCCTGTTTGAGGGGGAGAAGTTTCAAAAACTGTTTAAGTTTTTATTTTATGTTATTTTTGTTTTTGTTTTGGATAATTGTTAATTGGCTTTGATACATTGTGGTTATGGTTAATGTTTGTTTCAAACTTATAACTCATGGATGGTTTTGAAATTTTGGTATATTTTATATATTGATGATGTTTTTCAGTGTATAATGTGGTTTGTACCCATGTTGCTTTTGTAAGTTTTTAGGGTTATGGTTTATGCATTATTTGTAGGCTTTATGGTGTGTACCATGCTTTAAGCAACCTTTATGCATTGTTTATTCAATACTTCTAATTAAATGTCATGCATTTTCCGTTTAAGTACTGTCACTCTTGTGCCCTTGTAGGATTGTTCCTAGATGCATATACTTAGTGTATTATGCATTGGTTGAGTGTTGGGCATGCAAGTGATTTGCATTGAGCTTATTAGCTTGTATGTCCAAGTGTTCATTCCAAGTGTGAATGAGCACTGTGGTCACTACCTTGTAGTGATTGCTTGTTTGATTAAGCCATGGTTTGTTTCTTAACTCCATCTATGCTTGATCACATTATGCTTGCTTCATATGCACTTCATGCTTTTCTGCATACAATGATCATGGTGTATTTTTGTGTTTCAGGAGATTCATGTTCATATGATTCAAGAGCTTCACAGTTTCTAGAATTAGGTGTGAGTGAGTTATGTTCAACTGTTCCCAACTCACATGTTAAGTCCAAAGTCTGTTTTAGGGTTTTGTCATGGAATAGCCAAAAGGGGAGATTGTAAGGTTGAATTTAATCAACCATCTTGTTGGCTTTATTCCATGCCAAATTTGCTTGTATTTTAGCAATTATTAACCCTGTATTTAGGTGGGAATCATGTAAGGGTAGTGTGTGAGAAAGTGTGAAGAATTGCTCAAGTGTGTGCAAAGAAGCAGGAACTCGCAGTTGGATCTCGCGTGTGGCTCGCGGCTGCAAGCCGCCAGAATGATGCACACGTGCCACGCGTGCCAGAAGCTGAAGTGTCGCGCCAGCTGTTGCACTACAGGACAAAACACCCAGGCTGGCTAGGCCGTTTGCTTGCGGCTTGAACTCGCGACTCAACCCAGTCGTGAGGTCAAGTCACCAGAACACCCTGTTTGGGAAAATCTGACTTTTTACATTCCTTCTCACTCTACTATATATATACCCTTATACCCACGATTTAGAGAGAATTTTGAGAGAGAGAAACCCTAGAGAAAACAAGATTGACTCATCCACAATTTTTACCTAAGAGACTCTTCAAATTCCTTTACTCTCTTCCTCTCTATTGTCAAATCCTTGAAAGGCTCATTACTAAAACCTTTTCTCACCATATCCATTCCTGTGAGAGGGCTGTTTGGTGCTTTAGGAAGCAGTTAGGAAGGAACCAATTTCACATTGGTTGATGCTATGGACAAGTAGCGAAATCCAGGAAGTTAGAAAAGAAATAGGTTTGACGCAACCTCGTTGGAGCAAGAAACTTGGAGGGCTTAGGTACATTGGGTAGATTACGCTTGGAGGGTCTATTGCTGTTCATGTACCCCAACTACATTTTCTAGTGGATTTCTTACCGCTAGGAGGGCGGCGGAGAGGTTTTACGCCGAGGGTTTCGGTTTCCCCTTCGATAACACATCGTTGTGTTGTCCTTGTTTTTGCAGCTCTCTTCCCTTATCTTTGCCTTTTACTTTCTGCTGTGGATGTAATTTTAAATTGGCTTAGATTATTTATCAATTCTGTTTATAGCTTCTGTTCATTTTCTGTACACTTTGTGTTTGTCATAAAGCTTGAATTGGTAATTTTATTTTGGAGGTCTAAACGTTCATAGTGTATTTTACACTATTTGAACTTTCAGTATTCTTTCCACTTAGCCAATGTCTCAACTACAGAGTCTTCTCTAGTCTTCCTCTTCATCTTTTTCTCATTAGGATTGTCCATTTGAAACTCTTTCAAAAAATTCAAATAACGCACTTGGTCAACACAATACCCATAAACACTAAAATTCAGTAACAATGTCTAATTTCTCAGATAAATAAAATCACAAACCCTTTAGCAACAAACCCCTGAAAAATCAAAATATAAAAAAAAACCCAAATGCAAAATGAAATTTATTTATTTTTTATCAGTCAAACAGAAAAGGAAATTGAATTTCCCAAACAAACCCTTTTGAAACAAACCCTAGAATAGTAATTTAATAATAAAGAAAATCCCAAACGAAAAAGGAAATTGAATTGCCCAAACCAAACATTTACAAACCCTTTTGCAACAAATCCCCCCCCCCCCCCAAAAATCAAGAAAACCCAAAAGGAAAAAGGAATATATAGAAAAGAAATAATTTTTTTATAATTATTAAAAAAGAAAAAGAAAAGAAGAACCGTTTTGAGACTTAGGAAAGCACGGGTGTGCCTCCAAGGGTGGCGTACTTGCGTCTAACACGCACGGACGCACCGTGCGGCTGTCGACGTAGTTGCACACACATCCATCGCAAATCCTTTTTTTCCCGATTTTTTATTCGGCTTGAGGCTAATTTGGTCCAGAAAGGGCTGAAACAATGCCGAAATAAGTGTTCTTTTTTTAAAAAGTAAAAAAAAAAAAAAAAAACAGACCATTTGACTCTAGTTTAAAGGAAACCCCCCCCCCCCCTAAAACTGCAACTTAAGCTCTCTTGTTCTCTCTGTTTTCTTTGTCTCCAATCTCTCTCTCTAATCCACACTCTCTAACCCAAGCTCTCTCTCCATCTCTCGGTCTCAAGCTCACTGACAAAGGTATTTTTCTTTCCGTCTCACCCTTCATCTCTTTCTCACATGCTCTATTACTCAATCTATATCTATCCCTCAATCTATCTTACTGTCTCTATTATCCTATTTTTTTAATTTTTTTTTTATATAAGTTGTAATGTTAAGACTTGAGTTGATTACTTGATTTTTTTTATTCAGTTATTATATATTTGTCTAATTATTTGGTATATGTTTATCATTATATGAAAAAATATGTTTAGCAACATATAGAAAATATAAATAAAAATGTATTTAATAATTTATTAATAAACATATCTCGCTACACTCACTCCCTACTTTTTCAAAAATTACTGAGTCACCACACTCCACCCACACCTAAATCTGCACTTTTGCTTCCTAACAATGAAGAGTACGAATGAACAAAGAAAAATCCAAAATTTCCCACATTCAATGAAAAACCTAGAAACCCTACGATTCATTGAATTTCCTAAACCAAAAAAAAAAAAAAAAAAAAAAAAGAACCATAAACCCTTTTACAACTAAACCCAAGAAGAAAAAATCAAACAAGAAAATAAAGAAAACCCAAAAAAGAAAGGCAAAAAAAATATTATAAAAATAGAAATAAACTTGTACAAATTGTTTGAAAATTAAAGTACCTCTCAATCGGTCGAGGAAGGCAAGAAAGAAACTTCTAGTGTTTGTAATCTTTGTTTGATTCTTTCGACCAAAATGAGGCATTTCAGAACGAAGATAAGGGTTTTCTTTTCTCCTTTGCATGTGCTTTCTGAATCAATGGGTGTGTTTGTGTTTTTGAGAGAGAGAGCTTTGTTTTGTTTCAGGAAGCTTTTAGAGGGAAAGAATGAGAGTAGTGTGTGAGAGTGGGAGTAAAATAGTGGGTATTTATAGGCTCTGTCTCTCTCACTCTCAATTTTAGGGTTTAATTTAATAAGACCATTGGAAATAATGACATGGCGTTTTTCTACATGATGTTGTGGAGATTCGAACCATGTACTTTGCTCACAAGCTTCTCACTTCTTTGTCTGTTATGTAAAGACCATTTTTTTTTTTAAATAAAAGGTTTTTATTTCTCTTTTCCTTGTCCGACTCCCATGCGACTTTTATAAAGTTTTCACTGTTTTTTTTTTAGTACTTATCAAATTGATTTACTTGTGATGGGTGAATGACCTCGTCAGTCGATAACCTCCAAATGGAACCACCTCTCGTACAAGCGGTAAAGTAAATTCTTCCAAGGTGGTCACCGGTGTGGTGCCTGCCATAACAGCTCTGATGCTCAAGTTAGAGTGGGAATAAGTATATTAAGAGAAAAGTGAAAGCGCTCTATCAGTGTAAATTTCTTGTACCTTTTGTTGATGGTGCCAGGGCCTTATATAGGTTGCTCTAGCTTCTGGCCGTTGTGGGTAGTTAATGCCACAAGAGTAACGCCCTTGCCTAGTAATGGGACTTTAATGGGCTCCAACGGTCTGATAGTCTGGCTTGGTAACCGTCTAAGGTGTTTACTCATATTAAATGACTTTGTACCCTCGTCAGGCATGATTAGTCCTTTTACTCATCAATCACACTATCGTCAGGGTTACTTCGTCCGGGACACAGTATGTTCGTCAGTACTATCAATTGCCCCCCCAGCTTCTATGGTCGTCATGACACGTCATGACGATCATAGAAGGTGAAAGGTTTTTCTGAGCTGTCCGTGACTCTTGGGGTTTCACTCCAAATTAAATGCATAGTGGCAGCGTTACACGCGACGTGGCCACCTGGCGCCTGGTGATTGGGGGCATTTGCTGCGTGACCCTTGGGTTTCCCGCCGTCTTCCAATTTTTGGGGTTGAAATCCTTCATTTTCCCCAATTCTTCAATTATTTCTGTTACTGAACTGTTCACCTTCTTCCTTTTTTTCTGTCTGCCTGTGCTATTATTTCAATTTTGCTTCAGCGGCCGTTTTGTGCATATCTTCTGTTTGTGCTGAACATTTCGAAGGTACGTTCTCCTTTGCTTCTATCCATTTCTTTTTCTTTATCATTTGTCTGCAAATTTCTGATCTTTCTCTTTCTTTTTCTTTGCTTTGTTTTGTTTGTTGCTTGCTTTGCGGGTTTTTAGGATTTAAACCCTTCCCCCTTATTTTTCTTTGGTTTTTCATGGTTAGTGGTTCCGAGGTTAGAGTAATTTGTCCTTCTGTGTCTTTTTTCTTTGCCCGCTTAGGGGTAGCTTTAGGTGTCTCCGGCGACTTCCTCCCTTTGGCTGGGGATTTCGTTTTTGCTGGTTGTGGTCTAAATGTGGTTATAGGAGAGTTGTCTCCGATTCTGGGCCAGTCTCTTGCTTGGTTTGAGGGAGAGACTAAAAGGATGGCAGAGGTGCGGTCTAGTGAACTGGAGACAGGGTTGTCATTTAGCGGCGGCCCTGAGGGGGGAGATACAACCGTCTCTGCTCCTCGGGTAGCTAGGGCCTTCCACGCCCTTGAAGAGGTGTGTGGGCTGGACGAAGAGACTGTGAGTAGGTTCAAGGACATATTCCAATTTCCAGATCGTGTCTGTGTTCGTTGGCCCACTAGTGAGGACAGGGCCTGACATTTCTTTCCTGGGGAAGTGTGCTTCTATGAGGCAGCTTTTACCTGCAGGCTTAGGCTCCCCGTCCACCCTTTCATAATAGAGTTGTTGGGTTTTTTGGGCATCGCTCCGGAGCAACTTATGCCCAATTCATGGAGGATCGTGGTCAACTATATGGAGATATGGTTGGCTGCGAACGAGGATATGATCAAAATCAGTGAGCTCATCCACCTCTATCGTCTGAAGGAGTCTAAAGAGTATGGGTATTATGAACTTGTCCCTTGAGGGAGGAGAGCTAGGATTGTGAGGGGTCTACCCTCGTCATTCAGGTACTGGAAGTCCCGTTTCATTTTCGTGTCTGGGGATGACTTTGAGACCCCTGCCAGCGAGGCTTGGGGTGACATCCCAAGGTTACTCCGTCGGTGGGGAACCCCTCACTTAGGTGTGTCAATACCTCCCATTGTTTGTTGGTTTATGTTTTTTGTCTTTATTGGTCGTCAATAACCTCCTTCTTTTTCCTTGCACAGTGAAGAGGCGACCTAAGCTGAAGAGTAAATATCAGGGGCGTGTGGAGAAGGCGATTCAGTACGCCGAGGCAATAGAGAGCTGGGAAGATCTGGTGGACCCTCGTACCCTCGCGTTTTATTGCCTAGGCCCGGATCCTTCTGCGTACGTGTTGCGTCTCATTGAGATTAAGGGAAAAAAGAGTAAGTCCTAGGCTCGTCAGTATTGCACCAATTTTCTTTCCTTTTTTTTTTTTTTTTGACAAGTGTTTCCCTCTTGCAGAAATGACGACAAAATTTAACAAAGATATGTACGCTAGGATGAGGGGCAAGAAGGAGGAGCCCCTGTCTGCCATCGGGACTAAATCTGTCCGTATCACGGATAGAGGTGTTCCGATCCTCTCGGCACTTCCGTCTTCTCCAACTTTGGCCCCGGCGAGAGGTGCATCCCCGACCCCGTCAGTCGAAGAGGTTACTCCACGTAATAAGAGGCTAAGAGCTGGGGAGAAACAGAAGGAGAAGGTCGATTCCAGGCCTTCTTGCGTTTGGGACGATGCTGGAGTATTTGTGGCAAGGGCTCAAGAGACCTTCAGCGCGGACGAGCTTAAGGTGTTCTCTGGAGTGCCTGCAAATGATGTGGCAAGGCGTCATCTCCATAAGCTCATGTAGGTAACTCTGGGGTTTCATTCCTTGTGTGCTTCTATCTGTTTCTTTTTTCTTTTCTTTTTTTTTTTTTTTTTTTTTAAGTGTGTATCCTTTCTGTTTTTTATACAGGTGCTAGGTGAGAGTCTCCACATTACTTCGGAGTACCTGGCCTTTGAGGCTAAGGTTGAGTTTGCGCGATCTCACGCATCGTCCATGGAGGCAGAAAATTCAAAGCTGAGGAAGGAACTTATTGCTGCTATGGATGATGCCAACCAGGCCAAGGAGAAGCTGAGGATTCTGACGGAGGAGCTGAGGGTTGAGCGGGAGTTGACAAAAGAGAAGGACGAGCAGATTGCTACTGCTAGGGAGAGGGCGAAAGGGCTCGCAGCCAAGGCCGTTGAGGGATTCCAGCAGACTGAAGAGTATACCATTGTGCTCTTCAGCTAGTATTTCAAAGGGTTCAAGCTTCTAAGGAGGTACTTTATAAAGCACCATTCTGGGGTGGACTTAGAGAAGCTCGACCTGGAGGAGGTTGATAAAGAAATGGCTGCTGACAAGGCCGCTCAATCCTCTGCTGCTGAGACCGATGCCCCAGAGAATGCCCTTGAATCAGGTGGTGCTGCAACTGACGCTTAAACCTGCAAAAGACATTTCCATTTTCTGTGTTCCTTTTTTTTTTTTTTTTTTTTTTTAGGTGCCCATGTTTTAGGGTTTTTTTGTAAATTTGGCTTCGGAAACAATTGCCCTTAATTTTGGGAAAAACACTATTTACTCAGTCCTTGTGGATTGTTGATAATCATACTTGCCCATGTTTTGGGCCTTTATTTAAATCTATTAGTTTGTACTTACTAGTGTTTGTGACTACTTCTCTTGCTCTCCACTTGGCTGGGAGAAAGTTTAAACATTTTCCATTTGCTGACCGTGTACCTATTTTGAGGATTTAGGCTAACTGTACTGATTCGTCAGTAGCATACATTCGTCAATAACGAATATCTTTACTTGGTCATTCCCTTCTTAAATCTTTATTTGGCTATTTTGAGGATTTTTGTTGACTTGATTCTCCCGTCAGTAAAGCATACCTGCGAAGTGGGATTATTCCATTTAGCGAATGTACTCGTCAGTAACTTACATCCGTCAGGGCGGAATCTTGTTACTTAGCTATTTTTGTTTCGCTGACTTACACCTACTTAAAGGATCTTGTCTTAGTGAATTTATTCGTTAGTAACTTACATCCGTCAAGGCGGAATCTTGTCACTTAACTATTTTTGTTTCGCTGACTTACACCTATTTAAAAGATCTTGTCTTAGCGAATTTATTCGTCAGTAACTTAGACTTACACCTATTTAAAGGATCTTGTCTTAGCGAATTTATTCGTCAGTAACTTACATCCGTCAAGGCGGAATCTTGTCACTTAACTATTTTTGTTTCGCTGACTTACACCTATTTAAAGGATCTTGTCTTAGCGAATTTATTCGTCAGTAACTTACATCCGTCAAGGCGGAATCTTGTCACTTAACTATTTTTGTTTCGCTGACTTACACCTATTTAAAGGATCTTGTCTTAGCGAATTTATTCGTCAGTAAATTACATCTGTCAAGGCGGAATGTGTTTGTTCAAAGACGTCAAAAGGTAAGCTTGTTTATTGATTTCAAGAAAGAATAAATCTGATACATTTACTGATAATATTTCTTCAAGTTTTCGATGTTCCAAGGGTGCGGGAGTTTCTGTCCATCTAGAGTTTCCAGGTGATAGCTACCTCGTCGGGAGTAGTGGACGACCCTATATGGTCCTTCCCATGTGGGCCCTAGTTTCCCTTGGTTTGGGTCTTTCGTCGCTGTTGAGACTTTGCGCAGGACCAGATCTCCTACTTCGAGCCGTCTCAGCTTCACTCTCTTATTGTAGTATTCAGCCATCTTCTGTTGGCATTTTTCCATTCTACTGGAGGCCTTCTCTCTTACTTTGTCCAGGCAGTCTAGGTTAATCCATAGCTTGTCTTCATTTCCTTCTTCGCTGAACACCGCCCGTCTGGTGCTAGTTACCCTACTTTGACAGGGATTACTGCTTCTGTTCCGTAAGTGAGCCTGAACGGGGTTTCCCCTGTTGGAGTTCTGGTTGTTGCCCTGTATGCCCAAAGGACGTTAGGTAGCTCTTCTGGCCAGGCGCCCTTCGCACCGTCCAGCTTGGTCTTGATAATCTTGAGCAATGTTCGATTCGTCACTTCCGTTTGTCCGTTTGCCTGGGGGTGTCCTGGTGACGAGAATTGGTTCTTGATGCCCAAGCCCGAGCAGAATCCCTAAAGGCTTGACTGTCGAACTGTCGTCCGTTATCCGAAATGATCATCAGTGGAATCCCGAACCTACAGATTATATTCTTCCAAACAAAATTCTGTATCTTGGCTTCCGTGATCGTTGATAGTGCTTCTGCCTCAACCCACTTAGTGAAATAATCAATAGCAACTAGTAGAAATTTTACCTGGCCTTTACCTTGGGGTAGTGGGCCGACGATGTCAATTCCCCATTGTGAGAATGGCCCGGGGGACGTTATCGCCATCAATTTCTCAGCGGGGAGTCTCTGGATGTTCCCGAATCGTTAGCACTTGTCACATCGCTTGACGAGCTCTACAGCGTCTGCCTGCATGGTTGGCCAAAAGTAACCTATTCGGATAACCTTACTTACCAGCGACCTAGGTCCAGCATGATCTCCACAAACCCCTTCATGGATTTCCTCAAGGATGTATTTGGCTTCGTCTTGATCTACACACTTCAAATATGACATGGAGAAGCCTCTTTTGTACAGAGTGTCGTTCAGCACCGTGAATCTGGCTGCCCTTTTTCTTATCTTCCTAACCTCGTCTGTGTCTTGGGGGAGGTGCCCATCCAAGAGGAACGATACGATTGGTGTCATCCAACTATTTGCGTTCTGTATCGTAAGTGTGGGGGCTTCTTCAATGCTGGGATGTTTCTGTACTTCCATTGCTAAATTGTTGCTCAGCTCTTCTTCTTCTGACGATGCTAGCTTCGAGATTTCATCGGCTAGTGTGTTCTGGTTCCTTGGGACCTGTATAAACTCCACCTTGTCAAATTCCCTCGTTAGGTGCTTTGTCAACCTGAGATATTTCTGCATTCTTTCTTCTTTTACTTCGTACTCCCCTTTGATTTGTTCGATTACCAACTTCAAATCACTCTGGATCAGTAGGCGTTTCACTCCAAGCGCTTTTTCGAGTCTTAGTCCCATCAATATGCCTTTTTTAAGCTGACGAGCCGTCAGTTTGGATCGTCCATCGTTTAACATCGTCGGCTGGGCTACTTTCGTCTGGAAATGTGAACTCGGCGATGAAATCTGCTAACGCCTGTGCTTTGATGGCCGATCTGGGAAGGTATTCGATATCAAACTGGCTAAGCTCAATTGCCCACTAGATCATTCTACCTGCTGCCTCAGGCCTGTTCATCAATTTTCTTATGGGTTGGTCCGTCATTACTAGGATAGGGTTAGCCTGAAAATATTGCCTTAGCTTGCGTGAGGCTACAATTAATGCGAATGCAATTTTCTCTATTCGCGGGTAATTAGACTCTGCCCCTTGGAAGGCCTAGCTGACGTAGTAGACTGGGAGATGTTTCTTGGCTTCTTCACGAATTAAAGCTGCACTCACTGTTGTAGTCGACACCGCCAAGTATAGATATAAGTTCTCCCCTTCTTTCGACGGACTCAGGAGGGGCGGATTACTCAGATAACGCTTTAAGTCCTGGAAGGCTTCTTCGCACTCGTCAGTCCAGGCAAAAGCTTGCTTCAGTGTTTTGAAGAACGGGAGGCACTTATCCGTTGCTCTAGAGACGAACCTATTAAGTGCTGCAATCCTACCGATGAGTTTTTGAACCTCCTTAACGGTTCGGGGTGAAGCCATATTGATTATGGCCTAGACCTTCTCTGGGTTTGCTTCGATTCCCCTCTAGGAGACCATGAAACCTAAGAACTTACCCGACGCTACCCCAAAAACACACATACTAGGGTTCAACTTCATCTGGTACTGTTTGAGGTTGGTGAACGTCTCCTTAAGGTTGTCCAGGTGTGCAAGCTCCTCTTTGCTCTTGACGAGCATATCATCGACGTAGACTTCCATGTTTCTGCCAATTTGTTTGTTGAACATCCGGTTCACCAATCTTTGATACGTAGCCCCTGCGTTCTTTAGTCCGAAAGGCATCACCTTATAGCAATAGAGCCCTTGGCTTGTGATGAAAGTGGTTTTCTCCTAGTCTTCTTCATCCATTTTTATCTGGTTGAACCCTAAAAAAGCGTCCATGAACGTCAGTAACTTGTGCCTAGCTGTAGAATCCACGAGCTGGTCGATTCGGGGCAGTGGGAAACTATCCTTCGGGCATGCTTTGTTCAGGTCCGTGAAGTCCACGCACATTCTCCATTTTCCATTGGCCTTCTTTACAAGAACGACATTAGAGAGCCAGTCAGGGTAGTAGACTTCGCGGATGAATCCTGCTGTCAGTAGCTTGGTAACCTCTTCCACAATGGCCTGGTCTCGCTTAGGGGCGAAGGCTCTTCTTTTTTGTTGGATGGGTTTTCTCTCAGGGTCCACCTTTAACTTATGTTGGATTATCTTTGGGGATATGCCAGGCATGTCCTCATGGCTCCACACGAAGACGTCTAGGTTTTCTTTAAGGAATTCGATGAGCCTGGTCCTCATCTCAGGGCTTAGCGTCGTCCCTATTCTTGTTGTCTTGGTTGTTCCGTCTTCAACCAGTGCTACTGTTTCCAAGGCTTCTACTTTACTCTCTTCCTCTGCAATCATCCATGTATGATTCTCCCTCGTGGCCAGGACGGCCTGGTAGCATTCTCTGGCTAAGATTTGATCTCCTCTTACCTCACCAACTCCATCATCTATCGAGAATTTTACTTTCAGACAATAAGTAGACGTGGCTGCCTTCCATCTATTGAGTGTGGGTCTTCCAATGATTACGTTGTAGGATGAGAGACAGTTTACCACTAGAAAATCTAGCTGACGGGTCAATTATCTTGGCTGAGTTCCCATAGTTACTGTCAACGTCACTATGCCCCTGGGATAGACCCTGTCCCCGCTGAAGCTGACGAGGGGGGATTCAAATGGGCGCAGTCTTTTTGGGTCCAGCCTCAATTGCTGAAAGGCAGGGAGGTAAATGATGTCCGCGAAGCTTCCATTGTCCACGAGGATTCTTTCAGTGTTGAATCCTTCTATGTTCAACATTATAACCAACGGGTCGTTGTAGGGTTGTTTCACTCCTCTAGCATCAGCTTCATTGAAAGAAATGTCTTGGTCCGTATGTCTATGTTTGAAAGGAGGTACCGTATGGACGCTGTTCACCTGTCTCTAGCATGCTTTTTTGAGGGATCTGAATGACCCTCTAGTGACGGGACCTCCTGAGATCGTCTTTATCTCCCTGATGATATCCTTGGGGGGCTGGTGTGGACGATCATCGTTCCTGGGAGAGAATTCCCGCTGACCCTTGCTGCCCCCCTTGAAGTTATTGTAATCCCCCTTCCTGACGTATTTTTGTACCTTTCCCTTCCGTATCAGCTCTTCTATTTGCTCTTTTAGGTCCCGGCAGTCCTCCGTGTAATGGCCGTGATCCTTATGGAAGAGGCAATACTTATTCTTATCGCGAACATGGGGTGACGAATGAAGAGGCCTTGGCCACTTAAGGTAGTGCTCATCCTTGATCTGCATTAGAATCTTGTCAACAGGCATAACAAGGGGAGTGAATTTTACTGTCCGGTTACTTTTGTCGTCCCTCCGTCTATTCACCTCAGCCGCCCGCTGATCGGGACGCTCCCTCTTTTGCCCCTTACGCTCGTCCTCCTTACCTCCTTTGTCTCCTGGTTTCTCATCGTCCCTTATAGCTGCCACTGCATCCTCAACATTCATATACTTCTGTGCTTTCAGAAGCATCTCTGCCATCATCCTTGGAGGGCTCTTCGCGAGTGAGGCTACAAGGTCTTTGGATCTCAGTCCTGCCTTGAAGGTCGTCAACTATACTTTATCGTCGGCTTCATCCACCTCCAGTGTTTCGCGAGTGAAGCGCTTTACGTATGACCTTAGAGTCTCTTTTTCCCCTTGCCTGATAGTGAGCAGGTGATCTGCCGACCTCTTGGGACGTTGCCCCCCAATGAAGTGGCGTAGGAAGGCGTTGCTCAACTGCTCAAAACTATCGACTAACAATGTTGGCAACTTGGTGAACCACTCTCTCGCGGCTCCCTTGAGAGTGGTGGGAAAGGAGCGACATAGTATTTCGTCAGGGGGCTGTTGGAGGTCCAACGTCATCTTGAAAGTGTTAAGGTGATCCTGAGGGTCCTTGAGCCCGTCAAATGACTCAAGTTGAGGCAATCGGAATTTGGACGGTACTGGACATTCCAGGACAGCCGTGGTGAATGGTGAATCTATTGCTCTGACCAGTCTACCACGCTTCGCTCCGTCTTCTCTTTGATAGCGCTTCTTAACTCGTCTATCTCTTTCCTCATCTCTCGAAGGAGGTTTGAATTCTGATCATCTGGAGAGACAGGCCTTTGGCGGTCACCTCGTCGATGCCTATCCCCCTCGTCTTCTGGGTTGCCTTTAGACCGGTTCTCTTCTTGTTGGAGCAGCAACTTCATCTCTTGGTTCTGTCTGGTAAGTTCTTCTACTGTGGCTGCGAGTGCCTGGATTTGTTGAGCCAGGCCTGTAGGATCTTGACTGGATTCCATTTTGGGTATACAGAATAATGGAAACTATTTCCCTGAATCTTGATATAGAAAAACGTCCCCACAGACGGCGCCAAACTGATGGGTGAATGACCTCGTCAATCGATAACCTCCAAATGGAACCACCCCTCGTACAAGCAGTAAAGTAAATTCTTCCAAGGTGGTCACCGGTATGGTGCTTGCCACAACAGCTCTGATGCTCAAGTTAGAGTGGGAATAAGTATATTAAGAGAAAAGTGAAAGGGCTTTATCAGTGTAAATTTTCTTGTACCTTTTGTTGATGGTGCCAGGGCCTTATATAGGTTGCTCTGGCTTCTAGCCATTGTGGGTAGTCAATGCCACAAGAGTAATGCCCCTGCCTAGTAATGGGACTTTAATGGGCTCCAACGGTCTAACAGTCTGGCTTGGTAACTATCTAAGGTGTTTACTCATATTAAATGACTTTGTACCCCTGTCAGGCGTGATTAGTCCTTTTACTCGTCATTCACAGTATCGTCAGGGTTACTTCGTCCGGGACACAGTATGTTCGTCAGTACTATCAACTTGTTCATCAAAAAAAAAAAAAAAAAAAAAATCAAATTGATTTCCTTCATGCAATATATACACTACATCAAAATAAATCTATTACATCAAGTGTTAATACAACAAAATTAGTATAGTAATATTAGACATAATATCACATCTACAAATTAAAAGTCATTGCAATAATAACTTAAAAGTGACAAATTATTACACTAATAAAAATTAGTTGCAATAACTTATAATTTTTAGTTCAATAGAGGCTTTAATACTAAATTGCATTAAAAAAAAAATTTGCAATAACTTAAATTGAAAAAATCATTGTAATAACTTGATATCAATTATTTTGCAATCTATGACAATAGAAATTTCAAAGTGATAGCTTATTGCAACATATATATCATAGCAATAACTAAATATCAATTATTTTACTATCTATTTCAATGACAAACATGAATTTGCAACGAATATATTATTACAATAATCTGATACAAATTATTTTACAATATATTGTAATGAAAAATATGAAACAATTATCTATTACAATGAAGACATCATTGAAATAACTTGACTCAAATTATTTTCATCAATTATTTGCAATCTCTTGCGATAAAATTTGTGAAATAATAGCCAATTGTTACAAGATATTCAATGTAGTAAATTATTTATTGCAACAGCAAATATATTATTACATCAAAATTTTCAATTAAAATATTTTAAAGTTTATTGCAACAATATATATATATATATATATATTATTTTTTTTTTGGTAGCACAAACCTATACCTCAAATTGTACTTCAACACTTTGCATAAACTATTGCAATGACTTTGATGTTATTGCAACGATTTTTTTTGTTGTAATAAATATTTTTTGTTGTACTGACAATACATAAATAATTATGATGGAGGATCTAGAAAATTTCAATTTATAATCCTTTAACTTATTCAGTTGCCAAATTACTTCTTCTGGTTTATATGAATTTTTGTCAATTTAATCATCCCTTTTAATAACAAGTCAATTTAGTATTTCTGTCCAAATCTATGAGCTAATTAAGTTGTTTAATATTTTTTTTAAATAAAAATTTTAACTAACAACGAATATGAATCCTAAGATAAGATTAGGGTGAGTGAAATAGAAAAACGTATTTGGAGTATTGTATTAAAAGTACCATATGATATCATCTGGCAAGTTGAGTCGAGCAGAGCCAGCGTACATTGTCATAGTACCTTCATCATAAGTAGAAGCAGCATCAATTGCATTATCAAAAGTCCCAAGCCACAGTCTCTTTCCGCCATTCGGCTCGCGAATCTCTGCCACCCATTTACCCCATGTCCTCTGCCCAACCCCTCTATAACGACACTGTGAATGTTTAGGCCTTCCTTTTCCTTTCATACGCCTTTTCTTTGACCCTTTGGCCAGAGCTTTAGGAGCAGCATAAGACTTGGACAACATTGTGTTCTTTCCACTTAGCCAATGTCTTAGCTACAGAGTCTTTTCTAGTCTTCCTCTTCCTCTTCTTTTGATTAGGATTGTCCATGTTAAACTCTTTCAAAAAGTTCCAATAATGCACATGTTCAACACAATACCCAAAAACACTAAAAATTCAGTAACAATGTCTAATTTCTGAAACCAAAAAAATCACAAACCCTTTAGGAACAAACCCCAGAAAAATAAAACAATCAAAGAAACCCAAATGGAAAAGGAAATTTATTTATTTTTTATCAGCCAAACTGGAAAGGAAATTGAATTTTTCCCAAACAAACCCTTTGCAACAAACCCTAGAAAAATCAAACAATTTTAATAATAAAGAAAATCCCAAACGGAAAAGGAATATATATAGAAAAGAAAAATATTTTAACAAATTTAAAAAAAACAATTAAGTTTTAAAAAATATAAATAAATGAACCCCTATGAGACTACAAATGAACAAAGAAAAATCCAAAATTGCCCCTTGTTCAACGAAATCCCCAAAAACCCTAATATTCAAGTACCAATATTGAATTTCCTAACCCAAAAAAAAAAAAAAAAAAAATCCCTAAATCCTTTTACAACAAACCCAGAAAAATAAAATAAAAAGCTGAATTCTTTTTTCCATTGTGCAATCAATCCTCCTCTCTTTTGGTCATTGTGTCTTTCACTCCCATGAGTATATAATGTAATTGTAATCTATAATAATAATAATAATAATAATAATAATAGGTGAAGCTGAGAGAAACTCAAATTAGAATTCCAAATTAGAGTTCCAATTTTGCGCCATGTGTCCTAAATTATTTATTCCTAAAGAGTTTTATTTCTTAATTTTAGAATCAAATGTGAGACCACATCATAAATATTCATCCAAGTGAGTTATTAAGTACAAAAACCAGTGAGTCTAGAATAAATGAATCGTTAAAAAAAAAAAAAATGGACAGTTTACATTTTATACCTAATAATATCCTTACAAATTTTTTCAAAGAGTTAACAAAACATAAAAATGACTATCAATAATATTTAAATTATATATATAATTTATATTATACATCTTATTGTATATTATTAAGTGTATCCATGCATATGCATGAGGTTACAAGCTAGTTTTAATATAATTGTAATCTTATACGTATGCAAGTTTAAAGTATGCACGTATATGTAAAACAGGTGATTATTTTGGGGGCATTGTCGTTTATTATGCCCTAGTTTACCTCTCCCTCCTTCTCACCTTTTACATTTTAACTCTGGTTTGAATAGTTTTTGGCAATTTGTAAGGATTGTACTTGAAAAGGTGAATTATCCAAGGGCACCTTTCAATGGAAAGTATTTCAAATAATTATTTCTTCTTTTAATTATCTAATGGGTGAAACCAAACCGGAGTTTATGACATTCATTGTGTAACTCTAAATCTTTTGATTATAATTTATACCCCTTTCTTGCATGCTTCAATTTGATCATTCAATTTGATTTGTAGCATACTTGTGACGCTTTGAGGCTGGAAAAGGCATAATCATTATACATTCTTCTGTCAGTATTGATCTTAGAAGATAATGATTCACCGTTAATTAATGATTTTCTAGATTAACTTATGAAAAAAAAAATGCTATTGAACATTAAAATTAGGAGTGTGTGATCACTAATAGAATCTATTATAAAAAGATCCAATCTGCCACAGCACCCTGAGTTGTGGCATCTATTATGATTCCAATGGCCACCCCAATTGGACTTGAAATGGAAAATGCAAAAGCATAGGCTGCACATGATAAGAAGGGACGGTTTGGAATCATACGAAGGAGAGCAATGCCCATGGCAATGGTTGCAAATATCTTGTGTAAAGAAATTGTCCACAAAGCTTTCCAGGCATCATTTTTGTTTTTGCAACTCCAATTGCAATGCCCTCAAAAACAGAATGGAAACACGAGGCAACAATCAACAAAATGCTATCCCCAACTAAACCCGCAGGAGCTACGAAGTGGTGCACCTGTTAAGGCATACAAGCAAATATTGATTCAGTCATAGAACCACTAACAAGTTATATACCCAATACTACATCCAAGGAGGAGCTTGCTTGTCTAATGCTAACATGAAATGAATGAGCACGTATCTCACTTGATTCTGTGATTGTGAAGTCCCACCATTTTTTGTGCTGTTTCGTTGCCCAACTCCACCTGAAATGAAGGAAAAATCAAATAAATTTATCAAATAAGAAACAGCCACTACACATTTACATCCTCTTTTTGGAGTCAATAGACGAGATTCACATTTATTTGATTTGTCTAGCTTGATTTGCTTCTTGTGAGACTTTTTGCCTAGTGTTTTATTTGCTTCTTGTAAGCTCAAACTTATTTATTTCAAAACTTTAATCATGCTAACTCCTTTTGCACCCCAATGGAAAATCACCACAGAGTCCAACCCAATGTTGCAAACAACATTGTTTCTTACAATCGTGGCCTTCATATCTATATACTAAGTGTTCGTTTGGGAACAGATTATTTAGTTTGAACTGAAAACTTTTTGTTGTATAGTACTAAAAAATACAGGTTGACCCATGAATAGTAGCAAAAATAAGCTGAAATTGCAAATAAACTAAAATTTTCAACTTATCCCAAACACATTAAATCCAAAAAGCGTAATTGCTCACCATGGATTTATCTAAGCTACCAAAAACTTGACAAAATTACCCACCTTTTCCATGTTAATTCTAAATGTTCATGTGCTAATTGAATACAATCAACCTTTGAAAATAAAACAACCAGTTTCACATCTTCCAAAAACCAAACCAAACAGTTTCATCAAAAACCCACATATTAGTTAAACAAAACCAAAACACCCCTTTTTGTGCTTGTTCCCCTGGAAGTTAATTTCTTCATTTATTCTCTCTCTCTCTCTCTCTCTCTCTCTACTTTTCAGGGGGAAAGCCGAGAGGGGGAAGAAATAAATTCAATAACTTTTTACATCCCATCAATTAATCATGACCATTATACTTTACAGGTACTATTAATTCATATATTTCACCAATTCCTAAAGCTTCAACCTTTAGGATTAACATCCCATTCATCAACATTAATTGCAATTATGCTAAGATCCCAAATAAGAAAGAAAAAGGAAAAATAAGAAAAGAAAAAAAAAAGAAAAAAGAAGAAGATTGAATTGGCTTATACCTTGAAGCTCGAGATCACCAGCCTTTTCGTCGCTTCTAAACACAGAAGAGACCACACAATCAGCAACCATGGTCAATAAGTATCCAGCACAAGCCAAAATGAATGCAGAAGTGTATGTTTTTGTAGTGTCAAGTCCTCAAAAGTTTCATTTGCATCACTCAAAAAGTGCATCATAGCCGTACCCAAAACCACACCCCTAGTAAACTGGGTCCCCAAAACCAAAAACCCCTCGTTCCATTATAAAAAGGTGAAACACCACCAACAAAAGTGCCCACAAATATGAGAATCAAGCACCATATCTTCACCAATATCGATGGCTTTGACTGAAGGTTAACATTGCCATTTTCACTGCTATCATCGTTGCTATCATCATGGCCACTGTGAGCCAAGGCAAAGAGGATGAGCAAGAGGAAAAAGAAGCAGAAGATGGAGAGGCAACAATACATTGTGTTGTATGGTGAGAATTTTTGGAGTTTTGGGATCGTGATAAATTTGTGAATTAGGTTTTGGGAGTTTGTGATTATCGTCAAAGGAGGGACCAAGGTCTAGTTGGCATTGATTAGTTTGATTCATTGTTTGTTTGTAGTACACAGAAGAGTGAGAAAGTACATACTGCAAAGAAGACAAAATAGGAAACAGAAAACAATGTGTTTTTTTGTACTACATAGAATATGGGAGAATTTTTAGTTTTGAGGTGGATGGCAGTTGATGTTGTAAGTTGTAAGAGCATTAGCATCAGGAAATGCTACTCTATTCTATTTTACTATCCCAAAAAGCTGCTTTATCAATTATACCATACCATTTTACAATACTTCCAACATCCCAAACTTTTATTTTCCTATTTTACTCATTAAAATTATATATCTACACAATAAAATAATATTTCCCCAATCACCATCATTTATTCTACAGTAATGGATAGAGAGAGAGACACAATAAAATATTAGTTTTTTTTTTAAGAATTGTGCTACAGTGCAATTCTATTTAGAACTGTACTGTAGCACTATTGCAAAAAAATTTGCAATACTTAGCAATAGCATTTCCTAATGCAAAATACAAGTAAAATGCATTTTGTCAAAGGATAAGCCAATTACATAAAATCATGACATATGTTCTTAACATGAGAAACACTTATGTCCTAACAATCTCCCCCTTTGGCAATCCGTGACAAAACCACAACAAACAAATGAACATATGAGAGAAGTCATAAATCACTCAACTTATATTCACTTGTTGAATACAATAAAATCTATCCTAATACAAACTCTTGAAAAACTTTGCAAGAAGAGAGTTTATGACAAGTAGACTTTGACAACCTGTATTTCTGAAATACTTTAAACAAAACTCATTAAGGCATCTTTATGTGAAACAGAAATAATAGATTGTATACAAATAATACGAAGCGTGTGTATAAAGAGAGAAAAGAAACAACACATGAAAGGGTAGGTAAAAGAAAAACATACATCAACATCATAGAAGAGAAAATAAGTACAATGTATGACTATAAATGGTCACAAGACCTCATGTACAAGAACAATGTATCTAAGAAGAAAAGAAAAGAAAAGATACATAATATCCTCACTAAATCCCTCAAAAAGAAACAACACTCCCCCTAACACAATAATCCAAAAACTAACTCTCCCCCTAAGAGTGACTATTCTCATATCCAAAACCTACTCCCCCTTTTTGTCACGAATGACAAAGGGTAGAGTGTCAAGTAGACATCTCATCGGTAGAGCTAGCATCATCATCAGTATCATCGAAAGCATCATCATCATCATCATCATCCTCAAACTCAGAAGCCATAGGAGAAGGTGGTGAAAGGGTAGCCTCAAGAGCGAAACCACCCATGGACGCCTATCGTCGTGCAATACGACCGACACAAACGTTCACCTGATACAACTCCGTAGAGAGTGTATCTAGGCGAGCATCTATGCGCTGCAGCTGCGCCATGACATCTCCTAAAGACATATCATCCGAAAAAGAAGGAGCGGATGTAGATGGAGCAAAACGGGATGGTGCAAAACGAGAGGAAAGTGTTGCTGAATCCGACTGCCGCGACCGAAACTGGGCCTCGCTACGTTTAACGATAGCGTAATCTATGGCACATATAACGGTAAAATGGTCGGAAAAAGGAAAAGGAATGGAAAAATGGCATAAGATCCTCGTGATAGCGAAAGGAAAGATGAACTTATTACGAGACGCCGAGTCTAGATGAACATTAATAATAGAAAGAATGAAATGAGAATGAAAATCTATAGTAAGGTGCTCAAGAAGAGATAACAAAAATTGAGCATGAGGCTCTGTAATAGAGTTATAGTGAGAAAGTGGATGCAAAACAAAATTCATCACCATGTTCATGAATCTAGAACCTTTAGCAAAAGGTCGACATGGTGTAAACAGACGCTCACCCCAAGCAGAAGGGCGCTCACAAAAAGCAGACATGAGCTCATCCCTAGACACAGTCCTCAGACGCTCACAACCAGGATAGTCAAGAAACTCTATCCTAGGGACCCGAAGCACATCTGCAACAAGTTACGGTGTGATAGGAATGCGCGTACCTCGAACGCGAGTGAAGAAGAGAGGTACTGAACGATCAATCCCGTGCATGTTGGAGTAGAACTCCTGGATAAACACCAAGAGGACAGGTGACCAAGACGTCACACAGTGACTCTCATCCCCTACTGTGAATGACAGAGGGAAGGTCGGTGTCGACAAAGTCCGATAGAACGACTTAGCATTCCAAATGAATGCCTCATCTAGAAAAGTTCTCCGAAAATGCCTTAAAGTCATCATCATCACGGAACTGAACGTTAGAAGGTGAAGGATCAGAAAACGAAGAAGCATCGGAACGAAAAGGGTTCTGGGCTAGAGTGGATTTACGTTTAGGTGCCATAGACACGACTAACATAAACAGAAAGAGAAGGAGAGAAAGAAAAAACAATCAGAAAAGTTCCAAGCAGCAACAATAATATGACATATAATGAAAAGAAGGTACGTGTGCATGGAAAATGCATGAACATGTGACATGCAAAACAAATTGCATCATGGGCTCAGCCCAATCCAAAGTTATTAGCACACAAACAAATAGCACATATCTAAATGCATGACAATACAGTTATAATGCTAATGTGATGTAATGTATGAGGTTTTAAACTCATTTAAGTGAAAATCCATCCCAAAATTTCAAAAATAACTCATCAATTTTGAAAAACCCTAAAATTTTTCAAAAACCCCAAAACCTAAGTTTCAAATCATGAAAAGCATGAAGAATGAGAGATTAGAAACTTACTAAGAGAAGAAAATCTTGAAAAAGCTTGAAAAATCACAAAGGAAGAGGTTTGGAGTGAGAGAGAGAGTGTTTGGGAGATGAATAGGTGCGGACAGATCGAGAGAGATCGAAGAAATGAGAATCGGATCACGAAGAATGAATATATAGACCTTCAGTAAAGCTCGATAGATGCAGGTGTCGAGAGGTATCAAGGAAGCTATCAAGGTAGGTATCGAGGAAATGGTCATCGACAGTTGAGGTATCGAGCTGGTATCGAGGAACAACTCATCAGATCCAAGAACAAAAGCTAGATCGATCCAGCAGGTGTCAAGAAGCTATCAAGGAGGCAGGAGCTTTCTCAATCGATCCACCAGGTATCGAGGAGCTGTCAGGAAAGCAATAAGAAACAGCTAAAGAATCTCAAGAGATAGCAAGGGGTCGAGGAGGTGTCGAGCCTTTTTTTTTTTTTTTTTTTTTTTTTAAACCAGTTTTTCGAGAGTGAAAAAACACAGACATGAATGCAATCCAATATGCAACTCAACCAATGATCCAATCAGCACAATAATCTCTCAGAATCATCTCTAAAAAAAAAAAAATTAAGCACATGGATCTCAAAAACACACACACTAAACAAGTCTAACCAATTTTATATTTCAAAAACCAAGTTAAGACAGTTTAGTGAGCATACATTAATATATGTAAAACCTTGTGATGGCCAAATCACATTGTACCTGCACATGTATCAAGAATAGCAAAGAATATTGCGTGTTGTGTGTGAAAAACATCGCAATATTGCATAAGTGTATACATGTTATGACGATTTGAGATATAAGAATATTACTTTAACTCACACACAATCATAACTGTTTGATGGAGACTATCACCTTCAAGGTACATTCTATAACTCTTACATCTCCTAGAAAACACGCTTGCAATCATTTTTAAAGCATTTTTGATCTTTTTGCTTTTGATTTTTCTTTGCATATTTTTCTTTTAAACATATCATGCATGGGAATATTAGAGAGAGAGAAAAGAAATACCCAATGATATTTGACATTCCAATTTTGCTATGCCTAAGCATACAAATGTCATTGACACTGCACTTTTGCTATGTCGAAGCATACATGTGTCATTTTATGATTGGTGGGCAACAGTGGTGAGATAGTTATTAATGCCTTTCTCTCAGAATTTTTTAGTCCTTCCCGTCAAAAAGAGTGATACGAGTGTTAAGTATAAGAGACAACTCAATCTTACTCATCACAAACAAGAGCCACAAAGCTCACTTGCTTAGTTGTGCATATAGATGCTCATCTAAGCTATAAATGATACAAAGTTTAGAAAACTTTGTTTCAATGGCCATCCAAGGTACACAAGTACCAATGTACACATAACACACAATATTTTTGCATTTTTCCTGATTTTTCAATCTTTTTTTTTTAAACAAAATAAACAAAGACTGAAAAACAACCAAACAAAAACATGTTAAACAAAGTAAAACATAAAACTAGATGCAAGTGCATGAGGAGAGAAGAAGGGAAAAGTAGATCATCCCATGTAGATAACATCAATGTTTTGACGAAGGAATTCGAAGCGTTTACTGTCAAGAGGTTTGGTAAACAGGTCAGCCTTCTGATCAGTGGTGTGAATAAACTCAAGAGTGAGAGTACCATCTTTGACAAGCTCCCTAATGAAGTGATGTCGAATCTCTATGTGTTTGGTTTTAGAATGTTGAACTGGATTCTTAGAGATGTTAATGGCACTGGTATTGTCACAGTAAATAGTGAGATGCTCTTGACAAATACCATAATCATGGAGGAGTTTTTGCATCTATAGGAGTTGGGTACAACAGCTATCGGCAGCAATGTACTCAGCTTTAACAGTGGATAATGAGATGGAGTTCTGCTTTTTACTCATCCAAGAGACAAGATTATTTCCCACATAAAAACAACCCCCTTAAAGTACTCTTTCTATCATCAGCATTCCCAGCCCAATCAACGTCAGAGTACCCAGCTAAGACATCACTTGTGTCCTTGCTGTACCACACACCAAACTCAGCAGTGGTTTTGACATACTTTATGATTCTTTTTAAAGCAGTCATATGGGACTCTTTGGGATTAGCTTGATATCTAGCACACACTCCAACACTGTAACTAATGTCAGGTCTACTAGCAGTATGGTAAAGAAGACTACCTATCATGCTTCTATATAGAGAAGGATCAACACTTTTACCTAACAAGCCAACAGTGAGTTTAACATTTGGGCTAATAGGGGTTCTGACAGAACTAAAAGATTCTAAGCCAAACTTTTTCACAAGATTCTTAACATATTTAGATTGAGATAGGAATATACCTGAATCTTGTTGACGAATCTACAACCTAAGGAAGTTAGTCAGCTCTCCAATCATGCTCATCTCAAACTCGGCCTACATGAGTTTTGAAAAACCATAAGCAAGTTCGTCCTTAGTCAATCCAAAGATGATGTCATCAACATAGACTTGAGCAACTATTAGCTCGCCATCTTCTCTTTTGATAGAAAGAGTCTGATCAGTCTGTCCTCTTGTAAACCCATGTGACACCAAGTATTGTGTAAGTCGATCATACCAAGCTCTAGGAGCTTGCTTTAACCCATAGAGTGCCTTCTTGAGATACAGTACATGATCTGGAAAGTGTGGATCAATGAATCCTTTTGGTTGAGCCACATAGACATCTTCTTTAAGCAGCCCATTTAAGAAAGTAGTCTTTGCATCCATCTGATAAAGCTTGAACTTCAATTGGCAAGCCAAAGCAAAGAGAATTATGATGGAATCCAAACAGGCAACTAGAGCAAATGTTTCATCATAGTCTACTCCTTCCATTTGTGAGTATCCTTGAGCTACAAGCCGAGCCTTGTTGCGGATCACATTGCCTTCCTTATCAGTCTTATTGCGGAATATCCACTTTGTACCAATGATGTGTTCACCCTCCGATCTAGGTACTAAGGTCCAGACATCATTCCTCTAAAATTGAAGCAGTTCATCATGCATTGCTTCAACCCAACTTTCATCCTGAAGAGCTTCTTCAACTTTAGTGGGTTCAACCTGTGACAGATAACAAGAATACAACACAAAGTTAGCAACACATTTATCAACTGTACGTTTCCTTAATGTGAGTTCATTCAAGTTTCCCATAATATCTTCTGGAGGATGATTTAGCTTAATCCTGGAAGAAGGTCCTTTCTTCTCATGAGATTCAGAATCTGGTGAAGTGGTCATATCTGCAAAATCTTCCACAATACTAGGAGTACTTGGAGTACTAGGAGATGCAGGTTCTTGTTCAACAATTTCTTGAACTACTCTAGGCTCCGGAGGAAGAATTTCTTTAGTTAGTTCCTCAATACCTTTTTCAGAACTGCAATCTGAAGACTTATCAATAACAACATTCACTGTCTCCATTACCTTCATGGTTCTTTTATTGTATACTCGATAAGCCTTACTTGTAAAGGAATAACCCAGAAATATTCCTTCATCACTTCAAAAGTCAAACTTTCCCACATTCTCCCTATCCTTTAGGATGAAACAGGTACTTCCAAAGATCCTGAAATACTTCACATTGGGCTTCCTTCCTTTCCATAGCTCATATGGAGTCTTCTTGGTACCGAGTCTAAAATACACCATATTAACCATATGACACGCAGTGTTAACGGCTTCACCCCACAAGTTTCTAGCCACATCCTTATTGTATAACATGGCTCTAGCCATCTCCTGAATAACCCTGTTCTTTCTTTTTACTACATCATTTTGCTGAGGAGTAATAGGAATAGAGAATTCTTGAGAGATGCCTGATCTTGTGCAAAACGACTCCATATATGAGTTCTCGAATTCTCTACCATGGTCACTTTGAATTCGATCAATTTTCAAACTCTTTTCATTATACAGTCTTGTACACAAAGTTTCAATGTGCTCAGGAGCATCAGACTTGGATCGTCTAGTAAAGTCATCTACTACGACCATGATGTATCTCTTACCACCAAGAGACTCAGTTCTAGTTGGACCCATAAGATCCAAATGTAGAAGCTCCAATGGTCTAGATGTAGCTGATGTCTGAGTGCTAGGATGCTTAGCTTTTGTCTATTTTCCTAGCTGGCATGGTCCACATACCACATTACTCATTCTACTAAGCTTTGGTATCCCTAAAATTGACTCATACTTAGATACAATAGAAAGATGTTTGAAGCTAGCATGTCCCATCCGTTGATGCCATAGATCTTCATTTGGCAAACGAATGCTATTACACACAATATTAGCATCAAGACCAGTCCATAACAATTGTCAAGAGTGCGAACACCACTTATGAGTTTCTTTCCAGACTCATTCATGACAAGACACTTTCCCTTGGAGAATAGCACCATGAAGTCTTGATCACATATCTGACTTATACTCAGCAGGTTCACCCTCAGACCTTCTACATATAGAATGTTTGTAATGTTTGGCAGTCCAGGTAGAAAGATGATTCCCTTTCCTTTAATCTGTGATTTGCTCCCATCACCAAAGTGACATTGCCACCCTTTTTAGACTCAAAAACCTTGAAGAGATATCGGTCTCCAGTCATGTGTCAGAGCAGCCACTATCCAGGTACCACAAACACATGCTCGTTACTTTAAATGCGGACTTCATCATAAAACACACTTCGTGCTTGGATAACAAATCAGTGGGAATGATACTTTCTCTCAACTACCTTATATGAGCTAAGCCTTTAACTTTCACTATTCTCATACGAACTCCTTTGAACATTTTCATTTTGAGACAGTCTAGTTTCTTCTTAGCCAAACTGAGATCTTTTCCAAGGGTCATCATAAGAGAATTCAAATAACTTTTAAACTTGTATTTTCTGAGACATTCAAACAAATAGAGATTAGAAAAACAAGATGTATTTGAAAGCAAAGATCTCTTCAAGCCGGTTACAACCATGACAACAGGGGCTAATGGATCAACACAGCAAAGATTAAACCCTAATCAGAGTGTGCCTGCTCTGATACCACTTGATAGGCCACAAACTGAATGACCCCTTATGATAGAAATTAATTAATTAATTAGCCAAGTTATTAATTAATCAATTTATCATGCAAATGCGTGATAGCACAAACAAATAACCAATAAACTAATTATGCAGCGGAAAATAAATAACACGGTGATTTGTTTATGAATGAGGAAAACCTAACGGCAAAAACTCCACTGGGTGATTTTCAGGTCACTACTCTCGAAACTCCACTATTATTACAACAAGCGGTTACAAGTAAAGGAATCCCAAGTACCTTACCAACCTACAGTTAAACCCTTACCCTAATACCCAATTGGACTTGTTTTGTAGTGACAGTTCCCAGTTCCCCTTTCTGATACACAAATCCCAAGTACATGACTAACCAATTGTGTGGATCCCAGCATGCGACTTCAATCACCAACTAAGAAGATTGTCAGCTGCAAAGTTTTTCAGTTCATCCACATGATGAAGATCAAGAAGATGCTTAGTCACAAAACCCTACGGTGCAAATACACAGCAATTTCTTCAAGAGAAAGAGATGAACTAGGTCAAGAACTTCGTCTCCGGTCACAATTTGCTTGAACAAAGTTTGCTCAATACTTGTGCAACTTATGTACCGTTTGACGGCCCTTAAAACAATCATTTTATATGTCTAGGGTTAGGAGAAAAGAATGCCCAAAGACATATTCACGGATTCCAAGAAAATCAGTTTTGAATTCTAAACTTCTTAAACCTCGACAGATAGGAAGTGTCGAGTAGCTGTCGAGCTTTAATGAATTTGTACTCTTTGCTTGATTTCTTGAACAGACTTGAAAGCTTCAACACTTCATCTTGAAATGTGATTTCTTGAAGTATTTAAATACAACCTAAGTCGACCTAAATACAAGTAAAGTGCATTTTGTTAAAGAATAAGTCAATTACATAAAATCATGACATATGTTCTTAACATGAGAAACACATATGTCCTAAAAATATTCATCATAACACTATTTATTCTCTTTTTAAGGTTAGACTCCATAATTTTAATTTAAAAATGAAAATAAAAAATAGTCAAAAACTTGTACAACTCCCAAGAAAGGGATGTGAGAATATTTTAAAATTATTATTTTCATTCATTTTCTTTCCATTCATTTTTCTCCTCCCAAACGACCTATAAGATTTTAATTTTCTTTTTAAAGAAAACTAGTCAAAAACTTGAACAACTCCCAAACAAGGAAAATGAGAATATTTTAAAATTATTATTTTCATTCATTTCCATTCCTTTTATTTCCTTCTTCCCAAAGGACATGTAAGTTTAGACTCTTATAATTCTAATTTTTCAAAATGGAAAACTAGTCAAAAAAGGGAAGTGAAAAATATTTTAAAAATATTTTTTCATTTATTTCCATTCCATTTATTTTCCTCTCCTTAAATGACCTGTAAGGTTAGACTCTAAAATTTTAATTTTAAAAAAAAAATGAAAACTAGTCAAAATCTTGTACAATAATTCACTTTAAAGTTCAACAAAACATGATATTTTCTATTTTTTTTCTTCTTCTAAATATATAATTTAATAATTATAAGAATGATTTATGGATATCTTTTTTTTTTTAATGAAACCTTTTTGTAAAGATAGTTTTTTCACATTTTCATGTGTTTGGTAGTATTAGAAAAAATTGTTAAAAAGAAAACTATCTTTTTTGGAAATGTGGCAGCAATTGCATCGCATTTGTGACAATTTGGGGATTCAGATGGGAAAAAAAAAAAAAATTTATGATTGGACTTTGAAACCCTAACCCTAATGAGAATTGTATTTTCTGCTTTTGTTGTTTTTGCTTTTTCTGTGTTTTTGGTTTGGTTTTGTTTCTTTTTCATTTTTTCTTTATTTTTTTAGAGCATCTTGTTATTACTTTTTTTAAAAATAATTTTTTCTATGAGGACATCTATTATTTGGTTGTTTTCCACTTTTCCTTCTACTAGATTTTGGAAACAATTTTAGAGTTTTTTTTTTTAATACAAAAAGAAAAGAAAAAACAAATATCATATTTCCACAGGTTTTTTAAAAATAAAATTAAAAAAAATCTAAAAATTGATTTTTTTTTTTAAAGGAAAGGTTTACTTTCAAGATTAATATTTGGAAAATATTTTTATGCAACATGTTTTCTTCAAAAGAAAATAGTGAGCTTTTTTAAAAAAATTTTAATTTTAGTCGTATATGTTTTACACAATTTTTTGAAACACAAATACTATTCTTACTTCTTAGATTTTCTATACATTTTAAGTGGAATTGGAAATATATTTTTACCAGATTGTCCTCAATTTTTTTTTTCCATTAAACCTAAGGTTTAAGGGTATTTATAAACCACATAAAAGTTCAGTCTAAAGAGTAAAATCCTCTTCTATACTACTATTTAAGGGGCTTTCTCTATTTGAACTGGACTTCTATGTAGTTTGGAAATACTCCTAAACCTTATATTTAACTATGAAAAAACTTGAGAAAAATTCAATAAAAATTTATCTTCAAATCTACTTAAAATGCCTACAAAATAGGACATTCTATCCATGTCTTCAAAACAAACTTATCCTTTTTTTAAAAAAAAAAATAGAAATTATGACACTAGTCTATACTACTATTTAAGGGGCTTCCTCTATTTGGACTGAACTTTTATATGGTTCAGAATACCTCTAAACTTTGTGTTTAATAAGAAAAAAACTTGAGGACAACTCGGTAAAAATATATCTCCAACTCCACTTAAAATACCTACAAAATAAGACACTCTATTCATGTCTTCAAAACAATCTTATCCCAAAAAAAAAAAAAAATTTAAAGAAAAATTATTACACTAGTCTATACTAGAGTACTATTTAAGGGGTTTTCTTTATTTGGACTGAACTTTTATGTGATTTAAAAAAATCTCTAAGAAAAAACTTGAGGGTAATTCGGTAAAAATATATTTCCAATTCTACTTAAAATGCCTACAAAATAGGACACACTATCTAAGTCCTCAAAACAAACTTATCCAAAAATAAATAAATAAATAAAAAGGGAAATTATGACACTAGACAAAAAAAAAAAAAAAAAGCCTCATCCACAAGCGTAAAACGCGTGTGATAAGGCTAGTATAAATGGTATAAATTAGTAGCTTGTTAAAAAGAACTATTACTCTTACCGAGAGATACTACGTTCACAACATTTTCACAACAAATCATAGGTGATTAGCTGTTATTAGTTCAAATTTGAACCTAATATTAAGATTACTTTTTTGCTCCAACAATAACAACCTGCCATTTAGAATTTGTTGTAAAATGTTGTGGACATATCATATTTTTTACTCTTTGTGTCACAAGTGCACCAGTTAGATTTTGGTTTTAAAATTTTAAGGTTGAATTTAATCAACCATCTTTTTGGCTTTATTCAGTGCCAAATTTGCTTGTATTTTAGCAATTAGTAACCCTATATTTAGGTGGGAATCATGTAAGGGTAGTGAGTGAGAGAGTGTGAAGAAATGCTCAAGATTGTGCAAGGACGCAGAGACTCACGGTTGGACTTGCAGGTGACTCACGACTGGCAAGCCGCCAAAGTTGGCACACGTGTGAAGCATGCAAGGAAGCTGAAGAGTCATGCCAGCTGTTGTACTACAGAACAAAAGTCTCAATCTAGCCAGGCCGTTAGCTCGTGGCTTGAACTTGTGACTCAGCCCAGTCGCAAGGCCAAGTCGCCGGACTACCCTGTTTGGGAAAAATTGATTTTTCACATTCCTTCTCACCCTACTATATATAGACCCTTATACCCACGAAATGTAGAGAGCTTCCAAAGAGAATTTTGAGAGAGAAATCCTAGAGAAAAATAAGATTGATTCATCCACAATTTTCACATAGAGACTCTTCAAATTCCTCTACTCTCTTCATTTCCATTGTTAAATCCTTGAGAGTTATATTACCAAAACTTTTTTCTCACCATACCCATATCTGTCAGAAGGCTGTTTGGTGCTTTATGAAGCAGTTAAGAAGGGACCAATTTCATATTGGTAGATGCTATGGTCAAGTAACGGAATCTGGTAAGCTAAAGAAGAAATAAGTTCAGCAGAACCTCGTTGGAGTAGGAGCTTGGAGGGCTTAGGTACATTGGGTAGATTAGGCTTAGAGGGTCTTCTACTGTTCATGTATCCCAACTACATTCTTTAGTGGATTATTTACCGCTTAGAGGGCGGCAGAGAGGTTTTACGCCGAGAGCTTCGGTTTCCTCTTCGATAACACATCATGTGTTGTCCTTGTGTTTGCATCTCTCTTCCCTTAATCTTTGCCATTTAATTTCTGTTGTAGATGTGATTTTATTTGGTTTAGATTGTTTATCAATTATGTGTTAAGCTTGTGTTCATATTCCGCATATTAATTATTTGACATTAAGCTTGAATTGGTAATTTGTAAATTGGGGGTCTAAACGTTCATAGTGTTTTATTCACTAATTGAACTTTCAAAAATGTAAAAAGTTACAAATGGATAATGGAATTTGAATTTGACAAGTAATAATGTTGAGACTTGAGAATTTGCAATGATTTTGGATGGATGTTGAGGGATTTTTTTTAACAAGGTTTTGTTGTTTAGTAGTTTTACCGGGAGGAAAATGATAAGAAAAGAAATGGGTGATGTCTAAACAAACTATAGGGTGCATTTTCAGGTAGGTTACACAAAAAAGATTTGTGACTGTAGTCAATTTATTAAAGATTTATTTTCTTGTTTCTTTTTTTGAGGTAGCTGTCTAGCTAGATGATTTATTTTCAAGTGATTGATATTTTTATAATGGATTTAATTAATTAATTAACACCATCAAAGGGAATTGATTGAAGAATATTCAAATTGGATATTCTCATGTGCTCTTGTTGATACAGAACTAAAGAGGTAGAGAGGTATGGACTATGGACTATGGTTTCTAAAACTTCTCTGGGTGTGATTAGGCTAAATTTTGCCATAATTTTTCCCTAGAATAGCCCATCACAGTTTACATGATGGTGAATCAAGCTAACACAAGAATCTAAAATTTTATTAACAAAAAAAATTCTAAATTTTTTAGGCGTACATGACAATTTGGTACATAAACAAATAAATTATGTTAATTTGGTTCAAATCTAATTAGGATGCCATACAAATCAAAAGTAGCCAGTATATATAATATGTAAATATATATTAAAAAAATTTTAATTAGTTAACAAGAAACACATAATAAGAGGCCATGACCATTAGACTGACCTCCCAAAATATTCATAGAGAAGTGTTTTCTTTTTGACAATTTTACTACACAGTTAAACATGTTCAGATGTTGGGTTTGAGTTTCTAGGATACCGCAGTAGAAGATAAGAAAAGTTCTAAGGTATCAACCAAAAAAAAAAAAAATTGTCTAAAATATACTTGTATATAGTATAGAATTCCAGTCCTAGAAGGGAAGGTCTCTCCGAAGAAAACCCTAAAACCTAATTTTGTTCAAAACAAAACCCACCACTAAAATTAACGAAGCACCTGCTATCAAACCCAAACCTACACTCAATTTCACAATTGTTGGATTGTGGGGCCAAATATCTCACAATGTGTGCAATGATTTTTGCATGATGTGTTCTCAAAAACTATATTCCAACCTAATTATCTAAAAATTGTTTTCACATTGTTTTGAAAATAAAAACATTTTGGCTCTTACCAGATGAGCACTAAATGATTCAATTTTCCATCAAAGCCATTACATTTTAATATGAGTAGTGTTTATTACCCCCAAAAAAAAAAAATGCATAGTTTTACCCATACACCCCCAAAAGCAGCTGGAATCATTACTTCAAGTCATGATGTGAAGTCACAATTTCAAAGTATAACAAAAGTATAGCATTGACATTGATAAAAAATAAAAAAGTAAAAAATAAGAAACAAATGTTAACGAACTCAACAAGGTATCAGCAAATGCAAAAATGTACCCCCCAAAAAAAATTATGTTAAAGCAGAAAGTTTTATATGTGTTCCACATAATAGGTTGGGCCATAAAGCTTTCAGCATCATCTCTTATGGCTTTATTATCTTGTGAGCACAAAACTGTGAGATTTGAAACAAGAGATTGGCCTTCGCTGAAGTGAGCTTTGAGGATCAAGGAGGATGTAATTTGTGGGAGAGAGAAACTTGTCATATTTGTGCGTGACAAGCTTGTTATTCAGCTAAGTTATTCTCTTTATGCAGTGATAACACTTTCTAAGAATACTCTCCTGACTCTATTTTTTCTTTCCTATGATTTTCACCGAGGGTTTCGTTGTGAGATGCAAGCTGTCATGTGTAATTGTGTTGTGGTCATGGCCTCATGTTTTGCCCCTATTTTATTTTGGGCCTTTTCGGCCAATGTTTTAGTTTGAGCCTTACATAAGGCTGTGTCATGAATGTAGGCTAAATTAGTGTTCCAGGTAATTAACCCACACGCGAGGCAGCACAAGATCGATATAATGTTTTGGACTCACTTGGGCTTCATCACTGATTCACAGTACCACTACCCACTCCCACACGTCCTATCTTCACACTTGGCATCACCCTAATGGTTTGACCGTCCATAAAATTTTACTAATTGCTAGTTACACTGTGCCTTTTCTGCTGGGACCTGAGAGAAAATCCATTGTTTCAGAAATATGTATCATTTCTCCTATATGTACTCTCTCTTAAACGAGGGTGGACCACATGTGAGAGAGATGATGCACGTTTCCGAAACATGATATAGTCTCTCCCACTATGGATAGATGGAGGCCTACCAACCATGAATTTTTCATGTTACTTCTATTTTTTTGTATGGATTTTGTTTGATTTTTCTCCATTCTTGTTCTTTTAATTTTCTATATATCAACTTCAACAATTAAGTATAAAATTAACAGAGATAACTTAAACATGGTTACTTAAATTCCCTAATTGATTTCAACTATGTAATTACATTAGTCAGTGAGTTACATTAGTGATTTTAAGTATATTCTTTGGGAGATAATTTTGTTTATACTATGAGTAATTCTTAGCTACTCCACCCGAAACATGGAGAATGATGTTTTCTCCTCTCACATTCATAGTAGGGTCTACTAATTAAATTCACAGTAAAGTCAACCATGAATGTGAGAGGAAGAAATACAATTTCTCTAAAGATAGCAATTGAGCGGTGCAGGGCCGAAGGATGTGGTCTTCACCTCCACCTTGCATGATTTTGTCTTACCTCATCCTCGCCCCATGATGTGGAGCTAAAATTTTACCCAATCCCTACTCCGTTATCTTTACGGGAATGGGCCAAGCAGGGTAAAACAAAATTATCATTCCTAATTTCTCCCTACTGTAAGAGTACTTAAAAATTTTCCTTATACTAGTACTATATCAATCAATTCCTACATTTCTCCGTACTTTAAGGGCGCTTAAGAATTTTCCTTATACTAGTACCATGTAAATCAATACAATCATATATCTGAATTTAATTAGAGTTAATTTAAGAAGTCAAAGTACAAAACTTAATATTAAGAAATTATACTTGAGTTTATTCAATATTAAATTAGAGAGAACGTGTCCTTTCAAAAGAATTAGAGAGAACATAAATGCATAGTGAAGGTCCTACATGGTGACAAGGTTAGCAACCTTAGTGCTACAGTGTTTTTTTTATAGTTTTATTTTTTACTGTATCATGTCAGAATCTTACAAACTGTACAATTATAATGCAGATGGGGTGGTTATATGAGGTTCTTCGACTATACCCATCAGCACCAAACTTACAAAGGCAAGCATGAGAAGAGTCAGAAGACCCATCAAGTAATTAGAACTTAGAACCCCATACTGCATGCAACCCAATAAAATAGAGAATGAAAGACATTTTTATGATCCAATGATAACCCACTTGCAACACATGCTATTTATTCTTTTTCTTTTCAAACAAATAGAGTGTAGTGAAGTAAGAACTAAAAACACACAAATAAAACCTAAAATCCCGCAAAAAAGTAACAAAGACCCCCCAAGAATAAGACCACCTTGTTCAAGAAAACAGCAAAAGATGCATACAAATATTCATAAAGAAGATATTTTTTGTCTTCTCAGAGAAAGAAGAAGATATTTTTCGATATGTGAAGTATGTATATCAGTACCACGATGAAATATTTTGAAGTAGGAGTTGGGAATTGGGAATTAGAGAGAGTAGTATCATATATAGAGCTTTCTTTTGTTGGTCTTCGGAATGGGAGGAATGGAAACAGAAGGTGGGCCTAGTGGTTGCGGTTTTGACTTTATTATTATTATTATTATGATTATTATTATTATTATTATTTATTTTTGGGTAAATAAGGATAATTTATTGAAGAAGAGAAGATGGACTAGGCGAACTAGTTGATTAGCATTAACAAGGGCCTAATATGGGATAGAGCCAATAGGGATGATGCCGTACAAAAAGGAGCCTAATTGAATAGAGCTTAAATTAAAAGTGAACCTTTTAACTTTCAATGGCAGTCTTTGAAAAACAATTGCTATTGTACTATATCTCAATCTTTTCTAATAAGAACATTTTTCAAAAGTTGAAGACGTAATAAATGTGTTTGGATTAGTATTTTTCTTAAACTTGATAAAAGTGCACTTCTATTTTAAAAAATACATTAACATAAATATTATAAAAATTAAAAAATTTAAAAAAATTAAAAAAATTAAAAATAAAAATAAAAAATAAAAAATAAAAAAAAACCTATAAGAGTCTTACATTTGGATTAAAAATAAGTCATTTTTAGGATAAATAATAAACACTAAGTTTAGAACATGCCTAATTTATAGCTTGCTAAAGTGGTGCGTTCATATGAAAATAATTATCCACCACTCATAATTAACTACTTCAACTAATTTTAAAACTTAGTGTGAAATTGGGCATGCCCTTAGATTAATTAATTAATAAGGGCAAAATCAAGTAGAAGCTTTTAAGAATACTATATACTATTGCTAGATTGATGTGTAGTTTGGGGTTCTCTTTGTCTTAATTTGGCACTTTTGGGAGGTAAAAGTACTAATTCAACATCTTAACTTGACAATAATTCGCATTAAAATTGATCACCACACACTCTTGACATGATGATTACTCCACAAGTATAAGTGTTTGTGGGTTGAGGGAGTAAGGGGAAGGGTTCAAGTTTTCAAAAGAGAGCTTCATATATATATACTTTGATTATGTTAGAGTATGATTTCCATCTCAAAAAAAAAAAAAAAAAAAACTCGCATTCAAATTTGTTAATTATCGAACTCGTACCATTAAATTCACTCCATTGTAAACAATGAATTATGTTTTACAGGCAAGAAAGCACACCACGAGAAGATATTCAAGTCAATAGCCTAAAAATCCTAAGAACCAATTCTAACATCACTTTTATAGTTTTATTATACATTAATCATAATTTATTACCTCAATAATTGTGAAAAAAATTATGAAGTTTGTTGTATCAATAAATCTAATGAATTTTCAATCCATATCATTATACCATCAAGTTGTTGAATAAACTTATGACTCCATTTCCAACAGCTTTTCAAGCTAGAATTTGGCCTTTGCAATTGAATATAATTAGCCAATATTCATGGATCCAAAAAAAAAAAGAGTATTAATCTACCGACAAAAAAATTGTAAGGAGATAATCATGGGTGGCCTTCTCGGTGGTATCTCACACACTCCACTCGAATTGTGAACCACATAGGTTGGTTGAATTTATCTTGACCTAGCCTAGACCTTCGTCTGATCATTATGCAGATAATTCCCCAGTTAAGTCGAGGCTATTAATTAGGGTACGTAGGGCCCTACCTTGAGGATTCAAGCAAGACCTCCATGAAACTGGGGTCATCAATCCTTGACTATGTACACTACTACAATTAAATGCTCCACTAATAAGACTTGAAATGCTGCCACTATGTTGTGTATCCATTGGTAATAACTGCAATGACAATGATGGTCACCAAATTAATAAGGCATACATGTTTGCTAGCAATTACTACTATTTGGGACTGAATGGGTTGCCGAATGTGGTACATTCATTAATGCTGAACATTGACCTCAAAGTATATATATACATTGTACTTTTAAGATGACTTAAAGTACCACCACACATTTTTGATACGGTAGTCACGTCATAAGTATAAATGCTTATGGGTGTTGGGGGCAAAGATCGGGCTTTAAGTTTTCAGGAGAGAACTTTACACACATATATACTTAGATTATATTAAAATAGAAATTCTATCTTGTATTTAAAAAAAAAAAAAAGTAAAAAATACATCATGTTTTGAGTATATATTTCTCCCCTTTAATAGTAGGTAGAATTCACAGTTGATAAATCCTACTGACTTATAAGAGAGAGAAAATATACACTCGAAATAGGGTATATTTCTTCAACCTAAAGGCTCAAAACTCTTTTTAAATCGTTCACATTTTCATTGAAAACATTAACTAAAAATATTTGGTTGAGCTAATAAGAGTCCTAGCTCTTTTTGCTTTTTACTTATTAGGCGTCATTAATTAATTTTGGCATTAGTCTTTGAGTCATTAATTTCCCCCTTTTCCCACGACACTATAGACACACGTAAGGAAATATCTTCTTCTTTTCCTGGGCCACATTTCGCTACTCCTGCCCCAACCCAACCCATTTATGTTTTTCACGAGGTAATCAAACTTTATATAGGCTCTTCTACCAACCCAATAAATACATGGAGAAATAATAAGAGTCCTAGTTCTTTTTGCTTTTTACTTATTAGGCGTCATTAATTAATTTTGGCATCAGTCTTTGTTGGAGTCGTTAGGGTCCGTTTGGTATGTGCGTTTAAAAACTGAAAATTGTTGTTTAAAAACATTTGTAGAAATACGTGTGGGTGAAAAAGTGCCTTGAAATACGTAAAATATTGTTTAAAAACTAAAAATTGTTGTTTGAAAACATAAACCAAACACCCCCTTAATTTCCCCCTTTTCCCACAACACTAGACACACGTAAGGAGATTTCTTCTTCTTTTCCTGGGCCACATTTCGCTACTCCTGCCCCAACCCAACCCATTTATGTTTTTCACATGGTAATCAACTTTATATAGGCTCTTCTACCAACCCAATAAATACATGGAGAAATATGAAGGGTGAATTAGAGGGTACATAGGGAGGTTGTTGGTGAAACTTCACTAACGCTGCAGGGACACAGTGGAATTCAATCAAAATTTGTGATAGTGCATTTGTATTTTTAATGCCTTGTGCTTTTAATACATTATTGTCTTAAAGTTAGGCAGCAATGAGATTTTAATATATTGTTTTAAGAATAATGCTAAAGCCACTAAAATTTTTACAAACATTCTAAAAACAGTTGATGTGGCATTTTTAACATAAGCTTTTTTTTTTTTTTTTTTTTAAAAAACACTGAATATTCACGTCAAATACAAAATAACTCAAATAAAAATATCTCTACATCAAATCTAAAAAAATCCATCAATTGACCGTCTGTCTCCTTCTCTACATAAAGAAATTATCGAATGTGACAAAAGTATCGTCATATATGATATTAGTATTATTAAATGCATGTGACGTTGGAACAATCTAATGTGAGTAAAAAAATAAAGTAATTAATCATTGAATGTGACAAAAGTATGATCATATGTGATGTTGGTATTGCTTAATGTGACAATGAAGTCATGCAATATGACTAAAAACTAAAGAACCACTAAATGTGATAATATTACATTTATATGTGATGTTCGTATTACTCAATATAACGTTAGAATCATTAAATGTGATGTTTGGTAACCATTATTAGCAGGTTAACTATTGTACCTAGCAAAAGAAAGGGTACCTTAGAATTTCTCTAATGAAATGTCTCACATTGAACACATTTTATGTAACAACATTGCCTATTTAAGCCAAGATAAATCATTGTTGATGAGGAGAAAAATCACCATCGTCCAAAAGAAGAGAAAGCCAACTTTGTCCATCAAGCCAACATCATCCATGTGCCGAACGACTACAGTATACGTTAAATGAGTTCCCCATAAATGACATGAGTAATGGTTAACGTGCTAGATAGGAAAAAGCGCAACCGACGAACCAACGGGCAGAAGGCCATTGAAGTCTATTACACCTCTGCATTCATTACTGATGAATTATTAAGATTGTCCATCTCTCGACGGGTGAGTTAAACGTTATTCAATACAAGGCATAATGTATAGACATCAATGACAGACGAAGCCATAGAAGACATTCAATGCCTAAGACAGTTAAGGAGTAACGTATGGACATCAACGGAAAAATAGTCGTTGACAGACAATAAAAGCCAGCCATTAATACCAACGGCTCCATATCTCATGGATGCAGATATTCATTCAGAAAAAAAAATAATAATAATAAAAATAAAAATAAAAATAAATAAATAAAAATAAAAGACAAGGGCTATAAAAACCCACACAAACCAAAGGCAAAGGTACACACAACTCTCACCCCAAAAACTATTATCAAGTTGAATTCTTTTGCAATATACTTTAATTGAATCTCATTCTAACTTAATCATTGGAGGGTGTTTGGCAAACGCCATATCCGTATTTCTCTATTTCATATCTCATTGTAGGTTCGTCTCTGAACGGAGCTAACAGCTTTGTCCATTTGTATTGATAAAGATAGAGAAGAACAACACCAATAGGTTCGTCTTTGGCGAAGCGAACGCCTTTGTCCATCTATATCAACAAGGAGTTCCCATTAATTTTTTTTTTTTTTAATAACCACTACCAATAAAATCTAAGTTGCCTTTTCATAGGTAGTTTAGCAAGATTATTATTTTGTACCCATATTTTTAGAATACAAACTAGGGAGTTGGTTCAAGTTCAAGCCAAGACACGATATTTTTAAGCTTGATAATAAATTTAATATTGATTTAATAATGTACTTGTATTAAATCTAAGCTAAAAAACTTGAGGCCAGTTTGTTACTGTTGTTTAAACAACAGTTTTCTTAAATAATATTACACGTATTTTCACATACTTTTTCACTCACATATATTTCCAAAAAATACAAACAATATTACTAGAAATCTCTTACCAAACAGGCTCTTGATAATTGAAAAGCGTAAAAAACCTTTTGATTTGCTGAAACCAGAACTTTAATGTTATATATATATATATATATATATATATATATAGAAAAGGGAAATTAATATGATTGGGTAGTCATAGGAAATCTTTGGATAACACATATTCCTATTTGAACTTTTGCTTTTTAACTGAAAATCCATAATTGGTCTCTGGGAAAACAGTTCACGACCCGTAGGCCTTGAATCTTCTTTTACTTAAACCATATCATTTGTATTATAGATTGTTTTGAGAAATTATTAGCGGGGCTTGTAAATGGAATCTTGAGCTAGCTGCTACTTGAGACACTATTTTGTAAATAAATAATTATCTCGAATGTATTAACTTTTCTATTTTTAATTCCTCTATGGCCTACATATTATTATTTTATATCTAACCAATTTGATGAATTACTCTTAGAAATTAATTGATAATCAAATCAATCTTTCAATAAATAAAAATAATCATCTTGCCTTTTACATAAAATTCTTAAATACTCCTAGAGCATGGAGAAATTATGCTCTCTCCTCTCACATTCATAGTAGACCCCAACATAAATTTAATAAATAATATCTACCATAAATATAAGAGAGAAGTATCATTCTTCATACTTTAAAAGTATCTAAAAATTACTCACTTTTTACGTGTTACCATCCCCTTCCAGTGGAGTTCTTAATATAAGATTATAATTTTATTTATTCATTTATTTTGCTTTGGACTAACATAACTATTTTCATAGATATTTATGATAGGTTTGTTTTATAACGATGTAAAGTTGTTTTTAAGATGTGAACTTTTTTTTTTTTTTTCATAAGATGTAATTTTTTTTTAGGAAGGATAGTAAGGACACCGTAGTCATCATCACATTATTAGCCTCATCAGCCAACATGATTAGGGACCTACGTCTTGCGAAAATAAGACAAAAGTGCATTCTCCCTTCTTAATAATTATTACATTAGCAATTATATATATATATATATATATATAGAGAGAGAGAGAGAGAGAGAGAGAGAGAGAGAGAGAGAGAGAGAGAGAGAGAGATGAGTAAAACTTAAGTACTATTTTTAGGTATTGTTTCAAGACACTATCATGTAAATTTTTTCTCATAGGATGAAAGTATAATTTTTAGTTAAGTGTTCATATGACTAAATCTTAAGAAAGAAACCTAAAAAATAGTGCCTAAAATACTGTATTTAAGTTTTGTCTGACATGGATTACTTCATCGACCATTAATTCACTTATCTTACTACTATTTCATAATTGAGGGAGGTGCTGAATAATATGAGCCCTAATCCACGTGATGGCTTCGCTCCACACGTTGTTGTCCAACACAGTGTGGAAGTGATGCAAAATTTAAATGTGTTTAACTTAGTTTTGGTTTTCCTGTTTACCGCAAATATCTACTGATTCTACTTCACTTAAAGGCAAATTGTTAATATTGGGAAGTGATCATTGATATTTGTTGATGCATTTTAATATTAATTGACAAATAAATTTAAATATTTATGTGTATCAGGAACGGATCTAGGAGGGGGTTTAAAAGGGTTTGGCTGCCTTGGGCCTTATAAGAAAAAGGGTATAAGCCCTAAACAAACCCATGTGAATTCTCAATCCAAAACACAACAAATTTTATTCAAAACAAAACAAATAAAAATTAACAAATAAAAACTAATGGTTTTTTGTATCATCTGTCTTTGTTGATAGATAAATGCAACTTAATGTATTAAAAAATAATGATTTTACGTATTTGTCTTGATTAATAGTTTGTTAATACTATATAAATACTTATTTGGAATTTTTTTGTTTATTATCTGGCCCCCTATCTTGAAATGGAGAGTTATTGTATTACAAATAACTCCAATCTTTAATTCTAGACACCCGTACCATTAAGATAATAATTATTATATATATCATCAAAATAAATATGATGATAAGGTTCATTATTCTTGAGTGATTTTATGAGCCTATATATTTACCTATTTGCACCATATATATATATATATATATATATATATATATATATATATTATAAAAATATCTATGTATATAAAAAAGTGATTTACAATTGTACATATTTTGAGAATTGTTGGACAAAGAATGGTGTTCTTCTAGTACTGAACATTTGCTCTGCAAATTCTTGGAGCTTAGAGTGTATGTGGCTGGTTGTTATATCTTGAGAGCATCGTGCTAGAGAACCCGTTACACTGATTAAGATATATTTTTTATATTTTCTTGTGGTGCTGTGAAATGCTTTAAAAAGAGTGAGTGTACTACGGTGATATATATCTTACTATTCTTATTATTACAAATTTATTTGCACATTATATGTGATTATTTATTTAAGTGATTAATATGACAAGTGAGCAAAATTTTCAAATAAAAATTGGTTTTCAAAATATGTTTTTCATTAAAACAAACGAACAGTAGGTTTTTTGCACAAATCAAACAGAAAACATATGACCATTGAATGGTGGGAGTCTACCATCTTTTCTATTTTTCTTTCCCTTTCCCTTTCCCTTAAATGATCTGTAATGCATGTCCTATAAGGCTATAAAAGTACTATTAGTAGAGCCCAACTACTTGGAGAGTTTCACTTTCATCTTTCATAAATGAGGTACTAAAAAGCCTGTCTCTTGATATTTGACATTGGAGAACAAATTAACAAACACGCGGAGCGTTGGCCGTCCCCTTTTTTCCTAGTTGAAGTCGTTTTCTTATGCAGCTATTTATATTTAAGCGAATCATGAGTGGATCACAACAAAGCTTATAGAAATCTTCATTCCAAATTATAACCGACTAAAGTTGTGCTAGAGATAAATTGTACGCAACCTTTTCACAATTGTTGACTTTGGTACATAATAAAAATAATATAAATGGTCGACACAAATAAAAATAATGTTCTAATCATAATAAACTATGTTAACAATTATGAAAAATATTGTGTTTATCATTACTCCTCAAAAAAATTTGTCTCCGCAAATATATACATCCCATCCCTCGTGTTTTTTTTTTTTTTTTTCACTTAACACGCCTGACAATTTTACTTGTAGGGGGTTTCCCGATATCAAAAACTCCTGGATTTAACAAAATAAGCAGGGCTTGCGATCTATGGTGGAAGGCTTAAAGATAGTTCATTGAATGGTGTTACAATGCGTGGCCTATGACGAATGACCATGTGTCTTTAAGCCCCTGACCAAACAAAGTAAGTTCAAGGACAAATCTAGAATTGTTATTAAACGAGAGCGAGAGAGAGAGGAGATCACAACCTCAGTCACGGATTTATGCATTCAAATTTTTTCCCTTTTAATTATATCTTTCAAAGCAAAAACTCCAGAGATGATGATGGAGATGCATGACGTTGACATATATCTTTCAAAGCAAAACGTACGTAGAGACATGCAAGGCAGTTGCTAGCTAATACATTTACGAGCTGTTGGACTCCAAAGAAATTGTGTAAAAAACTAGTGTAACCGACGCGTCGTCATCATTAACCTGTTTGATTGAAAAATGTGCGGATGAAATCATGACAGTCAGCTAAATGTTGAAATTGGCCAAGTTGACATTCTTGACACAAAAGAACTTAACTCAGGCCGACAGACACTAGGGCTTCAAGCAGAGAGGTCGGTGTTAACGCTGACACTAAACTCTAATGTTAATATGCAATAATGGGCATTTTCTTTTTTCCACAAAAGAACAAATGAGAAGCAAATGCCAAATTACAGATTGATATTGGTCATGTATGTAGATCTTTCTCACTAATTAGTTACTCCGTTTTAACTGATGAATTAACTATTGGAGTTTGACCGTGCGGTTTAGGATAAGATTTGTCCCTCTCTCTCTCACGTAGTTGAGTACTTAAGTCTCAATGTCTCATCACAGGTGGTGACAACAAAATTGAGTGATTATATAAGATTGACGAATCCTAATTTTATGGCTTGAACTTTTAAATTAAATGATATTCTAATTCTAACATGTTATGTCAATATAAGTTCACACAAAACAATTTTATTATTAAATTTTTATCAATATTGGATTTTTTTTATAAAAAAAAATCATTTTTTTAAAAAGATTTAAGAAATCATATTCTGAACAGTGGGTATTTATTATATGCCAGCAACTCCACTTCCTTAATTACGCAACTTCCACCCAGATATCTTCTAAGCCTTTGCTTTTGTACATTTTTGTCCTCATCCCCTTCTCATGCATGTACAGAAGAAAAGTCCCATTTATTAGGCTTTCTAAAAAAATACATCAAAACAAAAAAATGGGGGGAAAAGAAAAGGTCAAAACTTAAACCCTATAAAACCATCCCCACTCTCCCATTCACAACTAGAAGCCTCTAATAATATGAGAGAGAGAGAGAGAGAGCTGGGTGCCAAAGAAATCTCCACATTATTGACCATGACAAGTCCTAGGGTTATAATGCTCACCCTGACCATTGTCCTAGTAGTAACAATTGCACCTAAAGCCGAGGCAGCTCGGGCTTTCTTTGTTTTTGGGGATTCACTAGTAGATAGCGGCAACAACAACTACTTAGCATCTACTGCACGTGCCGATTCTCCACCAAATGGTATAGACTATCCCACCCACCAACCAACTGGCCGATTCTCCAATGGCTTCAACCTTCCTGACATTATCAGTGAGTTTATTGTTTTAATTTCCATTTCACTTCATATCTCTTTTCTAAGCTTAACAAATTTTTCTCGTACGAATGTGTTTCATTGAACTAATTAATAAAACATAATAAAATGTGTGCAATATATACATTTAGGTGAGAAAATGGGAGCAGAGCGCACATTACCATACTTGAGTCCTCAACTCACAGGGAAAAAACTGCTTGTTGGTGCCAACTTTGCTTCTGCTGGCATTGGAATCCTCAACGACACCGGTATTCAATTTGTAAGTCCAACACTAATTAAATTTGTGTTGGAACTTTTCCACTATTTAATGTTTAGAAAAAGTTTATAGACACAAATTTTGTCATAATTTGACATGTTAAACAGAAAACTGAAAATTATTAAGTACTTTTGAAATATAGTGACATAACAATCCTCTCTCATTCATGGTACCCCACCATAAATGTGGAGGGCAAGAACACTATGTTATTATTCTCTAAAAGTATGTAATAATTACTCGTTGTTAATTGTGAGCGGAGGATAAAACACTTTAGCAAGTTGTAGCAAATAGAGTGATTTTAGAAGAATTTTTGTCCCAAATCTAGCTCTATTTTTGTATACTTCTCAATAACATTCTCTTTTAGATTTTTTTTTTTTTTTTTTTTTTTTTTGAGAAACTTCTCTTTTAGTTTTTAAATTATTTATTTATTTATTTATTTATGAACAACATTTTAATACCTCATTTTTTATAGGGTTTGAACATATTCTAGCCATTAAGCAAATAATTTTAAACAAAAATCACCATCCAAATAGACACTTCATATGTAGATATATAATGACCAAAAAATTTTAAAAAAAAAAAGATAAGAGGTAAAAATATGGAACTTTAGCATGTGGAATTGAAAGACATTTTTCTAATCCGAACTCCAAATTAAGTTGCCTTCTCTTGACTTCCCACCAAGAAGATTATGAAGTGGATATATGTATGTCAGAGCTTGAATTAGAAATGTACATATGAGCTTGTATATATGTACACCTAAAACTTGATATTGTCATAGATGGTTCCCTAGTCAAAAGAGCATACATATAATGCCGAATTCAAAATTGGAGCAGCCGCAAGGGTAAACTGCTGCCTCTCAGCCCTCTAACTGATTCTACCATATAGGCTAATGATAGACATACAATAACTCCACTCCAAACATAGCTTACAACTTTTATCGTATTATGTTCTCCAAAAAAACCTGCTTTCAGAAAAAATTGCAGAATTTCTTGGGACATATAGTTTATAAAAATTGCAGAATTACTTAAGTAAAAGGTTACTTGAAATTTTTGACACCGTTTGACAAACAGTCCTAAGTTTTGTACGTGCAGCAATTTTTCAAGCATTCCTTTGAGGTTTAAGTTTTTAATGAAGTAATGAGTAGTGAATTTAAATTTTGCATTTTGCAGGTGAACATTATAAGAATCTCCAGACAGTTTGAATTGTTCAAACAGTACAAGCGAAGGCTGAGTGCGCAAGTCGGACAAGCCCAGGCTAAGCGGCTAGTGAACAATGCACTTGTCCTCATTACACTTGGTGGTAACGATTTTGTTAACAACTATTTCTTGACACCTTTCTCAGCAAGATCACGCCAATTCTCCATCCCAAATTACTGTCGTTACCTCATCTCTGAGTACCGAAAAGTGCTAAGGGTAATTCCCATAAATTTTAAAATAAATTTTCCTTCCCTTCTCAAAATCCTAGCTCGCTAGCATATTTTGTTTTGCATGTTAAATTACTAATTATCATAAAAGTTTAAACTATTAAAATATTATAAATTTAATCATTTAACTACATACTTTTGTATGCATGTAAGTGAGTTTGTTGAGAAAATTGAGTTTTGGATGAAAACACAGGAAGATGAAGTCATGATATTTCGTGGAGTATTGAATTTTAAAATAATTAATTTCTTCATCTTTTATTAATTAAAAATTTTAAAATAAATAATAATTTATTAAGCTTTATGATATAAAGCATATAAGTGATCTTGCATTCAATCTTATATCTATTTTATCTTTCATATTCCATAAGTTAAAAATGAATTATCCTAAAATGATAAGTGATAATTCATAATTTATCAGTTTTCTTTAATCGAATCTCAAATATTTTATTTAGTTCAACTGGCATACCAAAAAATAAAAGATCTAATTATGAAATTCAAACTCCACTGAGTCACTTACACCAAAAACTAATTAATATTTTAATCTGATGATAAAAAAAGAGAGGACATAATTCTTACAAGTGTGTTGTATTTAAAATTTATTACAACTTACAAGTACTCAATTGTAAAATAAATGAAGTTTACTTTAAACCAAAAATAGTTCAGTTTATTCTTAATTAGAACCTCTATCTTATTGAAAAAAAGAATCCCATATGCATGTTTGGCTTTTGTTATTTTTTTATTTAATCAATTATTATTTTGTTTGGGCCCTTTGGTGGGATTGTTTTCTCACCCATTTGTGAAAGTCTAGAGACTGTACAAGCTGGGAGCCCGTAGAGTAATGGTGACAGGAACTGGGCCACTGGGTTGTGTACCAGCAGAGCTAGCCATGAGAAGCAGAAATGGGAAATGTGTACCAGAGTTACAACAGGCTGCAGGAATTTTTAACATGAAGCTCGTCCAAATGATTCAACAACTCAACAGTGAACTAGGCTCAAATGTCTTTATTTCTACCAATGCCTTCAATATGAACCTGAACATCATCACCAACCCCCAAGCATATGGTTTGTTTTCCTAATTAATTTGCACCCTCCCCCTCCCCTCTCACATATATATATATATATATATATATAGTAATATTAGTATATTACGGGCACAAAAAGGGTCACAACTATTTCATGACATATTTTTAAAATACTCGACCACCTCATCACACATGACCTACTATAATGTGAAATTTAAAATTTTATATTAGTACTTATTTGCTAATGATGTGAACTTTTATTCTGTAACTAGCATATTATTTTACACGTATATTTATCAGAAGATTCAGAACATCCTCCTCGTATATATATTGGTTTAATAATCGTTCTACATTTATATCATGTATCACCAAAAAAAAAAAAAAACACCAAACCTTTTTTGTGGTGTACGGTCCTGGCCCTCCTGTGTCCGGACCTTGAAGAAGGCTACATAACGAATGAACCATGTAGATTTTTCATTTGGTATAAAAAAATTATAAATATATATATATATATATATATATATATATATTGTAAAAAAAAAAAAAATCATTTTTAAGATAAAAGTATTCCCCTAATATCAAAGGGTTATTTTTAAATTAAATTCTCTCTCTTCAACCTAGCTATAAAAGAGGTTGGCGAAAATATATTGACCGGTGTATATACAAATAATACAATATAGTTGATTGGCAGTTAATACTTGTAACGTAGCTACAGTACAAAGATCAATAAGTTTTTTTTTTTAATTTATTTTATTTAAAGGTCGATAATTTTGGGTGATCATGAAAAAGACTAGAATGTTTCAAAAAGTAGTAAAACTCATGAATATATCCTCTAAAAGAGAAACAATAATATAGGGACCCAATAAACTTTTTTTTTTTTTTTTAATTCCAATCATTCAATCTCTATAATGATTTTTTTCTTTTTTTTTTCCTTTTTTGGGTGGAAATGGAACTCATGAAAGTATTTGAAAAGATGAGTTTTTTTAATTTATAGTTTGAATTTTTATTAATACAAGAATTTAAAATATTCAGGGTAAAATATTATTTTAAATCTATTACATTAACCTTTATTCCAAACAATTTATATAATTTTCAAAAATTCCTTGATTTTAATTCCCTAAATCCAAATGCATCCTATTATTTTGATTGGCCATATATCAGCAATTTGTGACATGGCTCTTTTCTTTCTACTTCATTCTCCATGCATATTTGGTTGGGAAAATGAGTAATTAAAGTTGAGTTTGGATTGCCCTGAAAAGGGAAAAAAATTTTGCATCTGCCGTTTTTTCTATGGTTCCCGTGCACTGTTCATGAGACTCACAAGTATGGAAAAATGTAACTTTTAAATTAAAAATTGGTTCTACGGTACTATTCACACATTTAAAAATTATTTTACTACAGTGTTTTCAGTTTTCAGCAATAAACGGTATCTAAACAGATCTTAATTGTATATTTCTCACTGGGTGGACCAGGTTTTGTTACATCAAAAGTAGCATGTTGTGGCCAAGGCCCCTACAATGGACTTGGAACATGCAATTCACTGTCAAACCTATGCCCAAACCGGAACACCTATGTGTTTTGGGATCCTTTTCATCCAACGGAGCGTGCAAACCGGCTCATTGCTCAGCAGATCATGACTGGTTCCACAGAGTACATGAACCCGATGAACCTGAGCACCATTATGGCCATGGACTCCAAGAACTAATATCTAGTATTATTATTATATAACTAATAATCCTCAAGAAATTATATATTTTTCTGTATCTCTACTCTCTACCCCTTGAATGCATGTTTGCAGGTGTGGATTATCAGTACAGTTTGTAGGCAATAAGGTACAACTGTACAAGGCTCATATCTCAATTGTGCAACTTTTTAAATATAAATATTGATGGACTTTGAGATGTGGTTCCTAGAAAATCTGCAACTTGTGGCAGTGCATTTATGCGGTACTTGTATTGTATCTGATTTTCTTGTGTTGCACAATCACGTCATATTAAGTGGCTTGGTTGAAATTTGATTGTATAATGTTGATGTATTATTAATAGTTTGGTGAACCCTTATTTACTAATAATAATTTATCACCTAAGATTTATTATGAAACTTTTGTGGGCATAGTATTTCTCTTATGTTAAACATGTTATAATTATTGCCATTTATGCATTATAGTTATTTCCTGATTTTTATTTTTATTGTCAAGAATTGGAGGGAAGAGACAAAAAAAAAAAAAAAAAAACTACATTAAGAAGAACGAAAATTTACTTGCGTTAAGTTTAATAGAACAATAATATAACAGCTGACAGCTATTATCCTCCATTGAATTTTCAGTACAATACGTGAAGCTACTGCTATACTACTTCTATTCCTAAATTATTTTAATGAAACAGAAAAACAACTATTGACTAAAACAGAATAAGTATGCCTGTACAAATACCCTACCAAAACTTTTTGCTAAGTAATATATATACCAACTAAAACTAGACATTAACATAAAGTCTAAACCTCCAAAGCTCACTCCAATGAACAGTGTGTTATAAGTGATATAACCGTAAAGAACCAGCTAAAACATCTCCAATCCCAGCACTGAATCTGTGTTGCATAGAGGATCACTGTTTAATAGTGCCATAATTTCAGCCATAAAATTTCATTTTCTGAACAATCCCGCAAGTACTCCCGTCCATTATACTCATCCTTTGATTCTACGCCCACCAAAATACTCGGCATAGCAGCCGCAACTACTCCTGTACATTAGACTCATCCTTTAATTCTTCCCTCACCAAAATACTTGGCATGGCAGCTTCAGTGACAGGATAATACAGAGCATCCTCCTCAGCAAAAAACTCAGACACACAGGTAGACTCAGTGGCAGAGCCAAAAAGTTTTCTTTTTTGGGGGGGGGGGGGGGGGCGACTAACCTAAACCATATATCTAAACAACACAAAACTCAAGAAGAAGAAAAAAGTTCTCATCATTATCATTTATATTTAAAATGCTATGAAGAATTCTTTTTATATTTTATGTTTCTTTATTTATATTTTTTAGATGTAAAAAAATACTATGTTGTTGTATATTATTTACTCTATGATTTATAAATTATCAGAATATTAAATAAAACACATTTTCTTTTAACAATTTGCTGGTAGCAAAAGATTGTAGTTAAATCAATTATAAATTATAGATAAGTGGTTAAAACTATATTATTACATTTTACACAACAAAAAAATTGAAAAGCACTAATGTTATTTACAACCTATTTTATACACACACACACACACACACACACACATATATATATCATCACTCTTGACATATATTATGAGAGGATTATTACTTAATTATTTGTTGATTATGCTTACTCTAAAAAGTATTTAATTTAGACATTTAATAACAAATTGAGGGGGCCAAGTTGTATTTTCCCAAGGAGCTACTTATAAATATAATTACATCAAAATGTTTTTCAAAATGTAAGATAGATATTTTTCAAAATGTTTTTTTTTGGGGGGGGGGGGGGGGGGGGCGGTGGCCTTGGCCCCCTCTAGTCCCTTTGATCATCCACTACTAGGTACACTCATCCATTGCTTCAATCCCCACCAAACAACTTGGTGTCGCACAACTTCAGTGATAGGATAATAAGGGGCATCCTCTGCACAAAACTCAGAAGGGTTTGTCGCAATTGTGGATTTAGATCCCACAGGACTTCCCATCAAATAAAGGCCTGATTCAGAAGAAGACAAACAACACTCCTTTGCAAACTCCATCAAGAATGAGTGATTCATGACATGTGGAAAGTTGAGTCAAGCAAAGGCAACTTACATTGTCCTAGTAGCTTCATCGTAAGCGGAGGCAGCATTAACTGCAGTATCAAAAGTCCCAAGCCACAGTCACTTTCTGTCATTCAGCTCGCGAATCTTTGCCACCCATTTACCCCATGTCCTTTTCCTAACCCCTCTGTAATGGCACTTTGAATTTTCAGGCCCTCCCTTTCCTTTTCACACACCCTTTCTTTGACCCTATGGCTGGAACTTTAGGATCAGCACAAGACTCAAGTTGGGCAGCATTATATTCTTTCCACTTAGCTAGTGTCTCAGCTATAGAGTCTTCTCTAGTCTTCCTCTTCCTCTTCTTCTCATCAGGATTGTCCATTTGAAACTCTTTCAAACAATTCCAATAATGCACTTGTTCCACACAATACCCATAAACACTAAAATTCAATAACAATGTCTAATTTCTCAAAACAAGAAAATCACAAACCCTTTAGCAACAAACCCCAGAAAAATCAAACAATCAAAAAAACCCAAATTCAAAAGGAAATTTATTTATTATTTATCAATCAAACAGAAAAGGAAATTGAATTTCTCAAACAAACCCTAGGAAAGTAATTTAATAATAAAGAAAATCCCAAACGGAAAACGAAATTGAATTGCCCAAACCAAACAATTACAAATCCTTTTGCAACAAATCCCCAAAAAAAAAATATCAAGAAAACCCAAAAGGAAAAAGGAATATATAGAAAAGAAAAATAATGTTGTTATAATTATTAAAAAATATAAAATAAAAAAAATGAACCGCTTTGAGACTTAGGAAAGCACAGGTGTGCCTTTAGGGGCAGTGCACTCGCGTCTAATACGCATGGACACGCCAAGCGGCTATCAACGCAGTTGCACGCACATCCATCGCAAATCCTTTTTTTTTTCCGATTTTTTATTCTGCCCGAGGCCAATTCAATCCAGCAAAGGCTGAAACAGCGCCACAGTAAGTGTTCTTTTTAAAAATAAATAAATAAATAAATAAAACTGCAACTCAAGCTCTCTTGTTCTCTCTGTATTCTTTGTCTCCAATCTCTCTCTCTAATCTACACTCTCTAACCCACGACTCATCCAATCAGAATCCCTCCATCACTCCTCAAGCTCACTGACCCAAGCTCACTCTTCATCTCTCAGTCTCAATCTCTCCATCTCTCGTTCTCAAGCTCACTGACCCAAGCTCACCGGCAAAGGTATTTTGCTTTCCTTCTCACCCTTCATCTCTTTCTCACATGCTCTATTGCTCATTCTATAATTTTCCCTCAATCTATTTGACTATCTCTATTATCCTATATTTTAAATTTTTTTATATAAGTTGTAATGTTAAGACTTGAGTTGATTACTTGATTTTTTTTATTTAGTTATTATATATTTGTCTAATTATTTGGTATATGTTTATCATTATATGACAAAATATGTTTAGCAACATATAGAAAATAAAAATAAAAATATATTTAATAATTTATCAATAAACATATCTCACTACACCCACACCCTACTTTTTCAAAAATTGCTAAGTCACCACACCACACCCACACCTAAATCCGCACCCGTGCTTCCTAACTATGAAGACTACGAATGAACAAAGAAAAATCCAAAATTTCCCACATTCAATGAAAAACCTAGAAACCCTAAGATTCAAGTAACAATATTGAATTTCCTAAACCAAAAAAAAAAAAAAAACCATAAACCCTTTTGCAACTAAACCTAGGGAAAAAAAAAATCAAACAAGAAAATAAAGAAAACCCAAAAAAGAAAGGCAAAAAAAAAATATTATAAAAATAGAAATAAACTTGTACAAATTGTTTGAAAATTAAAGTACCTCTCAGTCAGTCGAGGAAGATAAGAAAGAAACTTCTAGTGTTTGTAATCTTTGTTTGATTCTTTCAACCAAAACGAGGCGTTTCAGAACGAAGATTAGGGTTTTCCTTACTCCTTTGCATGTGCTTTCTGAATCAATGGGTGTGTTTATGTTTTTGAGAGAGAGCTTTGTTTTGTTTCAGAAAGCTTTTAGAGAGAAAGAATGAGAGCAAAGTGTGAGAGAGTGAGAGTAAGAGTAAAATAGTGGGTATTTATAGGCTCTGTCTCTCTCACTCTTAATTTTAGGGTTTAATTTAATAGTGGGTATTTATAGGCTCTGTCTCTCTCACTCTTAATTTTAGGGTTTAATTTAATGAGACCATTGGAAATAATGACGTGGCATTTTTCTACACGGTGTTGTGGAGATTCGGACCATGTACTTTGCACACAAGCTTCTCACTTCTTTGGTTGTTATGTAAAGACCCTTTTTTTTTAATAAAAGGTTTTTATTTCTCTTTTCCTTGTCTGACTCCCATGCGACTTTTATAAAGTTTTCACTATTTTTTTTAGTACTCATCAAATTGATTTACTTGTTCATAAAAAATAAAAAAAATAAAAAAAAATCAAATTGATTTCCTTCATGAAATATATACACTACATCAAAATAAATCTATTACATCAAGTGTTAATACAATAAAATTAGTATAGTAGTATTAGACATAATATCACATCTACAAATTAAAATTCGTTGCAATAATAACTTAAAAGTAATAAATTATTACACTAATAACAATTAGTTGCAATACATTGTCCTAGCAACTTCATCATAAGTGGAGGCAGCATCAACTGCATTAACAAAAGTCCTAAACCACAATCTCTTTCCGCCATTCGGCTCGCGAATCTCTGCCACCCATTTACCCCATGTCCTCTGCCCAACCCCACTGTAACGGCACTGTGAATTTTTAGGCCCCTTTTCCTTTCATACACCCTTTCTTTGACCCTTTGGCAGGAGCTTTAGGAGCAGCACAAGACTTAGGTAGCATTGTGTTCTTTCCACTTATCCAATGTCTCAGCTACAAAGTCTTTTCTAGTCTTCCTCTTCTTCTTCTTCTAATTGGGATTGTCCACGTGAAACTCTTTCAAAAAGTTCCAATAATGCACATGTTCAACACAATACCCAGAAACCCTAAAATTCAATAACAATTTCTAATTTCCGAAACCAAAAAGTCACAAACCCTTTAGGAACAAACCCCAGAAAAATCAAACAATCAAAGAAACCCGAATGGAAAAGGAAATTTATTTATTTTTTATCAGCCAAACTGAAAAGGAAATTGAATTTTTCCCCAACAAACCCTTTGCAACAAACCCCAGAAAAATCAAACAATTTTAATAATAAAGAAAATCTCAAACGGAAAAGGAATATATAGAAAAGAAAAATATTTTAACAAATTAAAAAAAAAACAATTAAGTTTTAAAAAATATAAATAAATGAACCCCTATGAGACTACAAATGAACCAAAAAAAAATCCAAAATTGCCCCACGTTCAACGAAATCCCCAGAAACCCTAAGATTCAAATACCAATATAGAATTTCCTAACCCAAAAAAAAAAATTACATAAACCCTTTTACAACAAACCCAAAAAAAAAAATTAATAAAAAGCTGAATTCATCTTTCCATTGTGCAATCAATCCTCCTCTTTTCTGGTCATCGTGTCTTTCACTCCCATGAGTATATAATGTAATTGTAATCTATATATCTATTATCTAAGTTGAGAGAAACTCAAATTAGAATTCCAAATTAGAGTTCCAATTTTGCGTCATGTATCCTAAATTATTTATTCGTAAAGAGTTTTATTTCTTAATTTTAGAATCAAATGTGGGATCACATCGTAAATATTCATCCAAGTGAGTTATTATGTACAAAAACCAATGAGTCTAGAATAAATGAATCGTAAAAATAAAATAAAAAAGTGTTTCACAATAATTAAAAAAAAATGGACAATTTACATTTTATACCTAATAATATCTTTACAAAATTTTTTAAAGAATTAACAACACATAAAAATGACTATCAATAGTATTTAAATTATATATATATAATTAATATTATACATTTTATTGTAATTTTTAAATGTATCCATGCATATGTATAGGGTTACAAGCTAGTGTTAATATAATTGTAATCTTATATTTATGCATGTTTAAAGTATGCACATATATGTAAAACAAGCGATTATTTTGGTGGCATTGTCATTTATTATGCCCTAGTTTACCTCTCCCTACTTCTCACCTTTTACATTTTAACTCTGGTTTGAATAGTTTTTGGTAATTGTAAGGATTGTACTTGAAAAGGTGAATTATCCATCTAAGGGCACCTTTCAATGGAAAGTATTTCACATAATTATTTCTTCTTTTAATTTCCTAATGTGTGAAACCAGACCGGAGTTTATGACATTCATTGTGTAACTCCAAATCTTTTGATTATAATTTATACCCCTTTCTTTCATGCTTCAATTTGATCATTCAATTTGATTTGTAGTATACTTGTGACGCTTTAAGACTAGAATAGGCATAATCATTATACATTCTTCTGTCAGTATTGATCTTAGAAGACAATGATTCACCATTAATTAATGATTTTCTAGATTAACTTATGAAAAAAAAAAAAAAAATCCTGCTATTGAACATTAAAATTAGGAGTGTGTGATCACTAATAGAATCTATTATAAAAAGATCCAATCTACCACAGCACCTTGAGTTGTGGCATCTATAATGATTCCAATGGCCACCCCAATTGGACTTGAAATGGCAAATGCAAAAGCATAGGCTGCACATGATAAGAAGGGACGATTTGGAATCATATGAAGGAGAGCAATGCCCATGGCAATTGCTGCAAATATCTTGTGCAAAGAAATTGTCCACAGAGCTTTCTAGGCATCATCTTTTGTTTCTGCAACTCCAATTGCAATGCTCTCATAAATAGAATGGAAACACGAGGCAACAATCAACAAAATGCTATCCCCAACTAAACCCGCAGGAGCCACGGAGTGGTGCACATGTTAAGGCATACAAGCAAATATTGATTCAATCATAGAACCACTAACAAGTTATATACCCAATACTACATCCAAGGAGGAGCTTGCTTGTCTAATGCTAACATGAAATGAATGAGCACGTATCTCACTTGATTCTGTGATCGTGAAGTCCCACCATTTTTTGTGCCGTTTCCTTGCCCAACTCCACCTGAAATGAAGGAAAAATCGAATAAAGTTATCATTACATCCTCTTTTTGGAGTCAATAGAGAATATTCACATTTATTTGATTTGTCTAGCTTGATTTGCTTCTTGTGAGACTTTTTGCCTAGAGTTTTATTTGCTTCTTGTAAGCTCAAACTTATTTATTTCAAAACTTTAATCATCCTAACTCCTTTTGCACCCCAATGGAAAATCACCACAGAATCCAACCCAATGTTGCAAACAACACTATTTCTTACAATCATGGCTTTCATATCTATATACTAAGTGTCTGTTTGGGAACAGATTATTTAGTTCAAACTGAAAATTTTTTGCTGAATAGTACTAAAAAATGCTATAGGACCCCTGAATAGTAGCAAAAATAAGTTGAAATTGCAAATAAACTGAAATTTTCAACTTATCCCAAACACACTAAATCAAAAAAGCCTAATTGCTCACCATGGATTTATCTAAGCTACCAAAAACTTGACAAAATTACCCACCTTTTCCATCTTAATTCTAAATTTTCATGTGCTAATTAAATACAATCAACCTTTCAAAATAAAACAACCAATTTCACATCTTCCAAAAACCAAACCAAATAGTTTCATTAAAAACCCACATGTTAGTTAAACAAAACCAAAACACCCCTTTTTGTGCTTGTTCCCCTAGAAGTTAATTTCTTCATTTATTCTCTCTCTCTCTCTCTCTCTACTTTTCAGGGGGAAAGCCGAGAGGGGAAAGAAATAAATTCAGTAACTTTTTCCATCCCATCAATTAATCAGGACCATTATACTTTACAGGTACTATTAATTCATATATTTCACCAATTCCTAAAGCTTCAACCTTTAGGATTAACATCCCAGTCATCAACATTAATTGAAATTATGCTAAGATCCCAAATACGAAAGAAAAAGAAAAAAATAAAAAATAAAAGAAGAAGATTGAATTGGCTCACCTTGAAGCTCGAGATCACTAGCCTTTTCGTCACTTCTAAACATGGAGGAGACCACACAATCAGCAACCATGGTCAACAAGTATCCAGCTCAAGCCAACATGAATGCCGAAGTGTACGTTTTTGTAGTGTCAAGTCCTCAAAAGTTTCATTTGCATCACTCAAAAAGTGCATCATAGCCGTACCCAAAACCACACCCCCAGCAAACTGGGCCCCCAAAACCAAAAACCCCTTGTTCCATTTTAAGAAGGTGAAACACCACCAACAAAAGTGCCCACAAATATGAGAATCAAGCACCATATCTTTACCAGTATCAATGGCTTTGACTGAAAGTTAAAGCTACCGTTTTCACTGCTATCATCGCTACTATCATCATGGCCACTGTGAGCTGAGGCAAAGAGGATGAGCAAGAGGAAAAAGAAGCAAAAGATGGAGAAGCAACAATACATTGTTTTGTATGGTGAGAATTTTTGGAGTTTTGGGGTCGTGATAAATTTGTGAATTGGGTTTTGGGAGTTTGTGATTATCGTCAAAGGAGGGACCAAGGTTTGGTTGGCATTGATTCATTTTTTGTTTGTAGTACATAGAAGAGTGAGAGAGTACGTACTGCAAAGAAGACGAAATAGGAAACAGAAAACAATGTGTTTTTGTACTACATAGAATATGAGAGAATTTTTAGTTTTGAGGTGGATGGTAGTTGATGTTGCAAGTTGTAACAATTGTGTTTCGTGGGAATTTGGCGAACTCAAATCCACAAGCTTTGGCGGCAGTAGTCTTCCACGTCACGATTCAAGTGTATATATAACAACTAGCCTCATCGTTGGGGTTTTTCAATTTTTATTTTTTGGGTTTACATGTTTTACTCACATTTTATTTTAAGAAGAAGTTGTGTTAGTACAATAGTACTTGACTATAATGTGAGAGGAAAATGTAAAAGTAGGAGAAAAAAAATTTTTTTTTAGCTAAAAATTAGGAGTTTAAGTTTTAGAATGATGATTTGAGGGTAGGGAATCTAAATTGAAGATCCCAAACCCTTTAAATAATAGTATAGATATTAATATTCGTCATAACACTATTTATTCTCCTTTTTAGACTCCATAATTTTAATTTAAAAATAAAAATAAAAATAGTCAAAAACTTGTACGACTCCCAAACAAGGAAAATAAGAATATTTTAAAATTATTATTTTCATTCATTTCCATTCCATTTATTTCCTTTTTCCCAAAGGACATGTAAGTTTAGACTCTTATAATTCTAATTTTTCAAAATGGAAAACTAGTTAAAAAAGGGAAGTGATAAATATTTTAAAATTATTTTATCATTAATTTACATTCCATTTATTTCCCTCTCCTTAAATGACCTGTAAGGTTAGACTCTAAAATTTTAATTTAAAAAAAAAAATGAAAACTAGTCAAAAACTTGTACAATTCACTTTAGAGTTCAACTAAACATGATATTTTCTATTTTTTTTCTTCTTCTAAATATATAATTTAATAATTATAAGAATGATTTATAGATATCTTTTTTTTATGAAACCTTTTTGTGAAGATAGTTTTTTCACATTTTCACGTGTTTGGTAGTATATTAGAAAAAATGGTTAAAAAGAAAACTATTTTTTTTTTTGGAAAACAATTCTATTTCACACCAAGCTAAATAACGAAAGTCAAAAAATAATTTTATAACTTATTTTAAGGTTGCTATCAAATATATAAGAAAATGAGTTATCTAGAAAATATTTATAAAAAAAATTGATTCATTTTTCAAAAAATATTAATGTCAACATTAGAATAGGTAAACAAAAAGATCAAAAGCTTAAGTTGTTTATTATATAGGAAAGTGTTTTTCTTTTATTTTTTCATTCTTCTTCAAGGTCACTCGCTTATAGTTCTTTTCTTCTCTGCAATAAAGATATAATGATTATTTTAGTAATACAAGTAATAATGACATTATAGGGCTGGAAATTACAGTACAAATATAACAAATATAAGCTGAACCATATCTTCTAAACAAAAGAAATATATATATATATATATATATATATATATATATATATAGCTGAACCAAAATTTTGCATTGGATCTAAATAAATGCAAAACATGAAAAAGATTCTTAGTATTTAGCCAATATTGTCTTTCTTACTTTTTATTACATAAATGAATAAAAGGTAATTACATTCCCCTCTCTTGAGGTTTTGGGAAATAACACTTCATCTTAAACTTGAAATGAAAAAAAATAAATTAAAAAAAAACACACACACACACACACACTCCCCTACTCACTACATCAAAGTGAGTGTTATAACACTCACTCTGATGTAGAACAGACCGCCATGACCTTCCTAAACTCTCATGCACGCCTGAAATCATCACGCAAGGCAAAAAGACACTAGTAGAAATCATGGGCCTCAGAGTCGGAATCACATGAAATTTGGTAGGCTGAAGTGAAACGGCCTTCAATAGTCGTCGCTTTGCCGCAAGGTACCCCCTGAAAATGGAAAATTCCTTCATTTAGGCCCTAAAAACGGCAATTTTTCCGTTTATAATAATTTTTATTTCTTTAATAACTTTTTGCTCAAAAGTCAAAATAAGGTCCCACTTGTTTTGGGATGACCCTTAAAATCAATAGTTTGAAACTCTGCTTTGATAAAATTCACCAACACCTTTAAAATTTTGTCAATTGCACTATTAATTACTATCAAATGTTTCCAACAGTAGATTGTGTATGGATTTATAACTTGTAGATGCAAAATGTGAAAAAAAATTATTCTTGCATTTAGTCAATATATATCTTTGTTACTTTTTGTTAGTTAATTAGAAAATAATTCTAGTTTTTTAGACAGTAAACTAATATTTAAAATTAAATATTTTAATAAATGAAAGTTTAACTTATATTCTTGTGAATTTAAAATGTTGCTATTACATCATACTATTCAGTATAGAAGTATCAATTCACCTCAGTGTTTTTGCAAACATAAGGCAAATTTTTGCAAACATAAACATGTTCTTAACCATAAACATATATCTTAAACATATAAAAAATAATAATGATTTCATTCTATTTATGTTTTTTTTCCATGATATATATGCATAATCAAAATATGTGCATCCAATCTTTCGGAGACATTTGATAAAGTTAAATAAATTACATAAAATTATAGCACTATAATAATTATATGTGTACGCATACACTTATACACGGGTGGTTGTTTATGTATGTAAAAATTTAAGTTGGCATCAACTCAATACAGTTTGAGACCTAATTAAGAAGATAAATTAAAGTAGGGTCATTTTATAGTTAAATTCAATCAAATAATATTTATTTAAATTTCTATGTTAGAAACTTTTTTTATTTAAAATCAAATCTTCTTTCTTTTGAGAATGCAAATTTTTTAATGAGTTTTTGTATTTATGTTTTTTTAACATATTCTTATCAATTGATAATATGACTAATTCACCTAATTTTATTGTGATACAATCAATCTTATGTGTGATTTTTATCAATTTTAGTTTTCGAAAACTTCTATCTATATAAACAATTGTAACAAGTATTGTTAGTAAAATTCTATAATAATATAATCTTTTTATATAATGAAGAATTATTATGTAATAAATATTTTATCAACATTTTTTTTAATTTCGTATTCCTTTTTTTTTAATAATTTTTTGTTAAATTTTCTATATTGCAAATAACAAATTTTGTATTGAAAAAGTTTTAATATAAAGATTGATGCATTCTAGTAGAAATATATAATTATAAAAAAATTTACTAATAAAATTAAAACAATCCACAATATAAATTTATAATATAAATATAATATATTAAATTGTAGAAGCATATAATTTTATCAAATGCAATATTTCAACTTCACTGAACAATAGAACCACAAAAAACTGTAACCTACCGAGAAAAATGAATTGAACATATGACTCGAAGAGTAAATACAAATCAAACCAATACTAATTTTATATAAAGTGTCAAAGATTATAATTTCATATTCAATTTTATTTCGGTGTTGAGAGAGATATTGTTTGGTATGTGTGGCCAAGTGGGAGATTTTGGGATCTATTATAAGGGATTACTGACTTATGATTTTAGGGGAGTTCCTAAGGGGACCCTAGTTAATGACCTAATTATAGATCTGGCCTTGATTGAAGGAAAAACATACAAATAGTAAATGGCAGATAAAAAAAATGAGAGAAAGACAGATTGCAATTGGTTTATTCATAATGGGATATTCTAAGTGTAATTATCTATATCTTTCAAAGAGCCCTAGATCGGGTAGTTATAGACACCTAAAATTCTCAATGCTATACTTTAGTTCCTAATTAAGTTCAAGAATTGAACGTTAATTCACTCTTATCCATCTCATTGATCACACTCACTAGCTCCATATCTTTGTAAAATGAGAAGCCACTTCAATTGCACATTTGATCACATCAACCCCAACACCCGCCCTTCTCTCTCTCCAAAACAAAACCTAAAAGACCATTAATATACATTGTATAAAATAACTTTTACATGATGAAAAAAATCCCAATTGTGATGTAAACTTAACTCTTTTATTTGTCTAAGCCCGAACCGAGTCGGACTGGAGTCCAGCGACCCAACACCTAGACCAATTCAGGTGTTTAATTGGATTGTTTTTGTAGAGGACCTGGTTAGTCCCGGGGGGTTTGTGGTGAACCGTGTAACCCGTTTGGGTTTGTATCACTTGCCTGGATTTGTGAATTTCGTAAATTGCATTTATAGGTCCACCCTATTTACTTCTTTATTATTTAATTTATGATCATATAGTAATTTAAAGAGGAAAAAACCTATAAAAAAATGCACTACTCTCTACCATTTGCATGTCGTGCCCTTGTCTAAGAGTTTCATCTCATTAAAAGACTACTACGTTATTATTGTTTTATCACTTTTCAACCTTTGGGATCATGCCTAAGTTTTTTTTAGCTCCTGAATCAAGGGCGACGTTGTGCTCAAGCCAGGGGTTCATTTTCTAAGAGTTTCATCTCATTAAAAGACTACTACATTATTATTGTTTTATCACTTTTCAACCCTTGTGATCATGCCTAAGTATTTTTTAGCTCCTGAATCAGGGGCAATGTTGTGTTCAAGCCAGGGGGTTCAAATGAACCCCCTGACTTGTCAAATTTTTTTTTATTTTTTTATATATATAAAATTTTTTAAAATTTTGTTTTGACCCCTCTAAAATAAAAATTTGAACACTCTGACCCTAAATTTTATTTAAACCCAACTAAAATAAATTTGAATATGATCATCTTAATGCTACTTTCACAATATTTTCACAATAAATGTTATATGGCAAGTTATAACTGGTTTTTATTTGAACCCATAATTAATTTCACTTTTTACCTACTATTAACAACTTACCACCTAGATTTTGTTATAAAATTTTTGTGAAAGTATTGTGTATTGAATATTATTTAAAAAAAAAAAAAGTTTCATTTTTGCTCCTTTGTTAAAAATATATATGTAGATTCTTTGCTGACTTACTTTACTTTACATTTGTGATTCTTTCCCATTTTCTTTATCTCTCTTTCTCTCTTCTATATTTTCTTAGTTTTTCTCTTTATTTAATCAAATTGTTTGATAAATACTCTCTAGATTTTCAAGTCCAAAAAGTTTTTTAGTGTTTGCTCAAATTCCAAGAGAGCAATCACATGTATGATTAAAAAGCCATACATGATTCTAAAAAAAAGCCATACACTTCTAAAGCAAAAACTTATATTAGTTACTATTTTTTTTCTTTGTTTCACATTACTCCTAGTTCTACTCTTAGGTGTGTTAGTATTCTTCTTTATCATATATTTTTATTTAATTGATAATACATATAAATATAATAAGTTATTATTAATTTGACAAAAATTTATGATTAATTATTTAATTATATTTGTTGTCTTACTGGTCTTTAAACTATTAATAACTTTTTTATATTACTGTACTTTTTTTTTTTTTTTTTGAGAGGCCGCCCCAAAAGGGAAAGAGGCTCACGTAATATTGATAGTTTTTGCAAGATATAGAGCATAGGAAGATACAGGGACTTCCTCCATCCAAGTACAAAAAGGAGGAAAATTACAAGCGGCTCGTGCCAGACTATGTGCTACTATGTTACCCTGTCTACAAGTGTGCTAGAAAAGCAAGCACCTGAAGTGAGCTGAAAGGGACTTTATGTCAGAGACAATGTGGCCAAAGGGTGCTGCAGAAAAATCATCACTCTTCATAGCACGAATTGCAATTTCAGAATCACCTTCAAGAATGACTTTCTCAAAACCAAGTTCTTTGGCAAAGAAAAGAGCCCTTCGTGCTGCTAACACTTCCACCATCTCCACAGAAGTGGGCAGAGGAATGACTTGTGTTAATTCAGCCATAACTAGACTGCGATCGTTATGGATGATGGAGCCTAAGCCAGCTTCAGTATGCTCCTTGAATACAGCACCATCGAAGTTTATTTTGACCCAATCCGAGGGGGGAGGCTTCCATTTGGTGGGAGCTTGGACAGGAGGGGGTTTTGGAGGAGAGGAGTTGGCTTGTTGAAATTCATGGAGGGCATCCCTTGCCATTGAGTTGATCAACTTCAGGTCCGAAACTTTCTCGCCCACTCTCAGTTTATTTCTTCTAAGCCAAATCTGATCTGCAGTCATTGCTAACAAGTCCGTGTGGTGGGCATTCTCCAAGCAGGTGCTAAACACTTCCAGGAAAGTCGAGCACTCACGTGCTTCGTTTAGTAGTGAATCAAAGTGTACAGCCCAAACCTCTTTAAGCTTTGGGCAAGACCAAATAGCGTGCAATGTGGACTTCGACTGTGCTTCACAAATTTGGCAAGTAGGATTCGTGAGGACTTTCCTTTTTACGAGGTTTGCCGGGATGGAAGAGCATCCTTTGTAGCTCGCCACAACAGAGTTTTGGTTCTATTAGGAATCTTTAGTTTCCAAAGGGCCTTCCATGTGTTCTTAGTCTGAGGCAAAATAGCTGAATCAACAGGGGGAATCAACTCAACATTCACCAGGAGTCTATACCCAGCCTTAATTGAGTAGATCCCATCCATATTGCTCGGCCAACACAACTTATCATTAGCTTCAAAAATGCTTATAGGAATTGATTTAATCAATTTGGCTTCATGTGGCATGAAGTTATTATCAACTACATCTGCAATCCAGCACCTATTCTCCTTATCAATCAAAATTGATACCTGCACATCACTGCCAAAAAAGGTTAGAGGGGATTGAATTTTGGAGTGTTGAAGGTCAGGAAGCCATCGGTCTTTGTAAACGAGAATGTTCTCCCCATTTCCAACTCTCCAATGAGCTCCCTTTTTTATGACCTCCTGGCTTTTAAGAACACTCCTCCCAGCAAAGGAACCCTTGTCTTCCTTCGTATCAAAAATTTTACCATTAGGAAAGAATTTTGCCTTGAAGAATCTATGGAAAAAGAGAAGTCTTACCCTCGAATAGTCTCCAAACTTGCTTAGCTAGCATTGCATCATTGAACTTTTGTAATTCCTTGAATCCCATACCACCAAGGTCTTTTGGAAGGCATAATGAGCTCCATTTCGTCCAATGAATTTTCCTTTGGTTTCCACGATGGCCCCACCAGAATTTGCGGATGAGCTGCTCAATGTCATTGCATAATGTGATGGGGAGTTTGAAGCAACTTATGGCAAAAGTTGTATTATATACATAATTGTATTTAGAATACTATTTTAGATTATTGTATATAATATGGAAGTTCTATGTACAGGAGAAAAAAAAATCATTTTATTTTTTATTTACTTTCATGACAAATTTCTTGCTCAATCATTATTAAACCCCCTAAAAAAAAATCCTGAAGTCGTCACTGCTCTGATCAATTTTCACTTTCTGTCGTAGCCCATAGGTACGTATATCGGTTTATGTTTTAGTTTTACAACTCCAGGTTTTTCATGCTTTCAGCCTTTAAGGCTTTAAGAGGTTTTTCCTTTGTTATGTTTAATGTTTTTGTCGTGTAGTGTGAGCAATGGCGGAGCCAGGAATTTAGGTTAGGGGGGGCAAGATTAAAAGACAAGATTGGAAATAAAAAATTAATATAAAAAAATTAATCAATATTAATAACAAAATAAGTAAAGAACTATATGATAATTTAATTGTCATACAAAATCTAACATAAAATGTAAACTTTAATTTATTTTTCACACCTAGCTTATTTTACTCAATTGCCCTCAATGATTTTTCATATTTTGAAACGGTTGCATGATTTCTTCACACTTAATAGTCTTGAATATATCTTTCTCAATATATGTAACTAAGCAATCATTAATCCACTGATCTCCAATTTGATTGCGTAATCGATTTTTAATTATGTTCATTGTTGAAAAAGCTCTTTCAATAGTAACTGTTGCAACTAGTAAGATCAATGCCAAAGTCACTAATAAGTAAACCAATGGATATGAAACATTCTTTTTCATTTCTACCATCTTTTCAACAAGCTGTCCAATTCATCTAAATGATAAAAACTCTTCAATGGACTGCATGTCATGGATGTATATCTCAAGTTGATTATCCAAGAAAGAAACTTAAGACATAAAAAAAATTCTACAAACAGTTTGGTCTAGTCCATCAAGTTTATTAAATGGGACCCATTAATTTTATATATAGAATTGTACTAGAAGTAGAAGTCATCTACTACTACTACTAGGAAAGTTGGAAAGGTAACGTGAATTCACTTAATTGAGTTATTTATTTATTATTTATTATTTATTATTCATTATTTTTTGTCTTTAGTGTGGGGGGTTTATTTTTTATTTTTTATTTTTTATTTTTTGTCTTTAGTGTGTGTGTGGGGGGGGGGGGGGGCATTTGAAATTTCAGGGGGGGCAGGTGCCCCCCCTCGCCCCCCCTCCCTCCGCCCCTGAGTGTGAGCGTGCGATCTGCCTCTTTTGAGAATTTTATTGTTATATATTCGTTAATTGCATTAGTTAATTTTGGTTGTTGGGCGCACAGTATATTTTTACTATTATTTATAAATTCTATTATTCTTTTTAGTATTATTTACAAGTTTTACTTTAGTATTTTAGCTAATTTTTATCATTATTTATAGTACTTTTGACAAAAAGTTTTCAATTTCACCTAAATAACTTGTTTCCAAACAGATACCATTGCATTTAATGTTGTCTGAAAAGCCAACTTTTTTACTATTTAGTTTATTTTTGTTACTATTCAACTTATTTTTTGTATTATTCATAGGTTTCATTGTACTTTTTGATATTATTCATGAATCCTGCTGGTCTATTTCAGCTAATTTTTAATTTTATCTACAGTACTTTCAGAAAAAAAAAGTTTCAATTTCAACTAAATAAACTGTCCCTAAACAGACACCAAATCTCATAATTATTTATACATATGTAATATTTAAATTTTTTATATTTGACCCTGCAATTCAACCAGTGACCTTGTTTCTAAAAAAAAACTGGTGACCCAAGAGTTGAACCAATAATCCAATGACTTAGCTCATAGACTGGGTCATCATCTGGTTCAAGTATAATAATTATGCTTATTAAGAGAATTACATTAAATGCATTATATTTTTAAATAAAAGTATAGTTTTCTTAAACTATTTTCTTTAATTTAAACTCCAAACTAATAAAAAAGTATAATGATCTTTTAAAGAAAACAAAAAACAATTAGAAAAACTATTAGAACTGTATCCAATTAATTTTCCAAAAAGACGCAAATGTTGAGATATCCAAATTTAGATAAAGATTCCACAAAAACTATTAGCACTGTACCCATTCGTGATTGCTGATTCTTAGTTCAAGGTTCACAGCTAAAGACGCAATTAGAGCTCCAATGTCCCATCGCCATGACATTTCTCCAACGCTACATAATTTTAATGGGTTAATTTCTGATAAGGTACAAATTTTCTGGTCTTAATTTGATTAGCCCACTCACAAAAATATCCACATAAGCCCGTAAATTATTTTGAACTCACATAAATATTTCCCATATATATTGCCCAAATATTTTCCATGTTATTGGGCTTCCACAAATATTCCATACACAAGTTCATAAATTGTCTTGGACCCTCTCACAAATATTACCCATTACAACCCACATATTATCCAACTTGGGTTTCATAAAAATACTCACCATATTGAGCCACAAAATTATACCATTTCTATAAAAAGCTCAACAAGACCCACTCTAAAGCCCATTGCTACACAGCATCTTTTACAAAGCTCGTTGCTACACGGCACCTCTAAAAGCCCGCTACGAAGCAGCATCTTCAAAACCCGCTACTATGCGGCACCTCTAAAGCCCGCTACGATAAAGCATCTTTACAAAACCCGTTACTACACAGCGCCTCTAAAACTCGCAATGATGCGGCATCTATACAAAGCCCGTTGCTACACAGCACTTTTAAAACCCGCTACAATGTAGCATCTTTACAAAACTCATTACTACACAGCACCTCTCAAAGCCCGCTACAATGCGGCATCTTTAAAACCCGCTACAATGTGGCACCTCTAAAGCCCGCTACGATACGGCATCTTTACAGATCTCATTGCTACACGGCAATATCTTTTACAAAATCTCAAACTATTTTATAAAGCCCAAATAATAATTTGGCACTATCTCTAAAAGCCCAAATGATAATTTGGCACTATTTTACAAAGCTCAAATACTAATTTGGCACCTATTTTACAAAGCCCAAATGCTAATTTTGCAGTTATCTCTAAAAGCCCAAATTATAATTTGGCACTATTTTACAAAGCCCAAAATGCTATTTTGGAAAAAACAATTACTTTATGCTCAAATCCCAAATACTAATTTGGCACTTATTTTGCAAGGCACAAATACTATTTTGGCACTACTTCACAAAACTCAAATGCTAATTTGGCACATACTTACAAAACTCAAATATTAGTTTGACACTTGATTTACATATACTAATTCTCTCGCTTATAGGAAATATAATTACTCATCCCTCAAGAAATACCTCTCTTACAAGATTTATGAATGCCCGTGTATATCACCCATGGTAAAACTATTCATTTTGTAGGAATGGCTAAACCCAAAAAAGCTTAACTACAAAGCCCAGCTAGATCAGCCCAACTCACACATAAATTCCAACAGCTAGAGGTCACATGAGCTGACTAAACAGCTAGAGGCCTTTCCCATCAAGTCCCAACTTGTCCAATCAGATCAGAAAAAGGACACGTGTCCATCAGGGGTTAAACCATTCCTCCACAAACTGAAATTCCGTCATTTTTCATGTGACATAAAGCTAAAGCTGATGTGACAGAAAGCTGGGAAGCTTCAGCCAACTGTCCCTTCTTTCTTTTCCAGCCCATTCAGTCAAGAACTAGGGGTAGCCATGCCCAAGCCATTAAAGCTTCTGAAACAACTTGAAATCAATTCATTTTCATACTATAAATGTGTATTCTCTGGTTCATGAACTAAGCACATGAACCCCAAATGAGGAAACTTAAGGAAATGTGGTTTAGAGGGCACTAAGGGGATCCCAGCAGAGTTCCCAATAAGGGCTCCAACGTTGACACCTGGCTTGGGGTGATGCAATCTGCCCCTAAGAAGCTCTAATTCTAACTGCAGCATAACCAAGATCATTAGCCTAAAGTATGCTCTAATCCCATCAACCAAGACCAATCAGCATTCAATGCTAGGTCAGAATCCTAGCTGTTATTACCCAAAACAGCAAGAACCTTCTAAAAGTTGAGCTTACCACTCTTAGCTAAAATCCTAGGAACGATTCTCTAAGGATTTTCTGAAAATTGAGAAATATTTAGCAAAGATTATTTGATAATTACCCCCTAAAACCCAAAATATAAATGGAACTCTTCATTAATGCTTAAAAGACACCATGATACACTAAGCTACACACCAAGAAAGGATTTTCCCTTAACCTCTCTATTCAAGCCTTCACTAAGCTCTGAAAAAAGTCACTAAGTTCTTAGTTTCAAGCTTAGAAACTAGGTCCCCAACTCCTAGCTCAAAAACACTTCTCATAGTTCTACTCATAAACACACATCTACCCCCAGCAGAAAGCTCCAGCAGCCTTACTATACACTCTCACTCATCACTCATACTACTCATAAATGACTCTCACTAGTCATTACTCACTATATATTCACGAGCATGTCTTGGCACCATAATGATCTTGTTGCGCTAGCTAGGATCTCTCTCTCTCTCCCTTCATCTCACACTATGTTTTTCTCATTATTTGTTATTATGGAACACATAATATTTACTTATTCTTTTACTATTAATGGTTATGATGTAATTGTTACTATAGAATTTTTCCCTCATATTGTTGCATTAGAAGACTCTTCTCTAGAGCTAACGAATGAGGAGTTTGAAAATGTAGATATTTTCCTTAGTCAGTGAAATAGCTAACAGCTGGAGGTTTATCCTGTTTTATCTCATTTTACTGCTGGGGCATTTTATTGCTGAGCCAATTTACTGCAGAAACACTTTACTGCTGGGCTATAGAAACACCTTACTGCTAGGTCATTTTCTGCAGAAACATTTTATTGCAGGGTTATTTCTTACAAAATGCTTTTTAACTGTGCTGATGTGTCCGCTGTAGGGATTGTTTATGGGTCATTCTTGTCAATCTCAATATAGGCCCAAGGCATAAAATAAAGTGAATTCTTTGGATCTTCATTGATAGCCTTTGGGTCGTGTATCAAGCCCATTGTTGAGTTTCAGTTTAGACCCCCAACCCATCCTAAATCTCATTTATCAGAAAGGAAACTTTTTCGCCCCCGACAATTTCATTGCACCCACTTACTAGGAGTTGGAATAAATTCGGTTTCTTATCAAAATTTATACTTTACACACATGAATTTTAATTGTTTAATAAAAGTTAACCCCAGATCATTTAAAAAATGTTCATGTGGATCACTTTTTGAAAATTAGACTCAGAATACAAAATTACAACCTCATATGTTGGCAAAGTACAACTTTTGAAATCATAATTAGGCGAATCCAATCCAATCCATGTGCTGGCAAAGGATAATGAACCCTTTTTTAAAATTGTTTTGCTCGTAAAAGATTCGAATTAGTTTGTAAATTTTCATAACCGACCCTATAACTATAGGCACTAATTTTTGTTTATTGTTAATGATGTTATTGTTTTGGCTTTGGAAATTCAACTATTCACATTTTACATTCAAGTATTCAACTTATCAGAATTGTAGGAATAGTACATATTGAAATGAATCCCCCCTAATGTGACGAAAAATTCAATAGACCAAGTCCCAAGTAGGAAGGAGAGTAGAGAGGAATGGTTACCTCCGCCTTGTCTAGATGTTCTTAAAATTAATGCCATGTTTGGAATTTTGGAGAGAGATGAGAGAGGAGGAGATTAGTGGGGAGGAGAATAGAGGGAAATGGTTATCCTCCACCTTGTTTGGATGTTTCTAAAATTAAGTAAGGGGGAGGGGAATAATTAGCATTTTCATAGTTTGTAATTTTGTTAATATGGTAAGGGTAAATTGATTAATTCATTTAAGTCAAGCATTTCTATATTCTCTCTCTCTCTCTCTCTCTCTCTCTCCAAATCTCTCCAATTTGGGGGAATTAAAAATAAGGGGTTAGAAGTAGTTAGAACCCCTCCATACCCTTTCATATCCTTTCCCCTCCTTCCTTAAAAAACATCTAAACAAGGTAATTTAACTTACTCTTCCTCTCTCTACTCTACTTTCCTTTACTCCCCCTCCATCCAAACAAAATATTAGTTACAAAGAATTTCAATATGACACCAACTTCTGACATGACTTTGCATGCTTTCCATCTTTATGCACCCTACATTGTTGCTACAAATTTACATTTCGTTATAGGTAAATATTAGTACACACTATTTATTGAAAACAAAATAAATATACATCTTTTGCACTGATATTGTAATTTGGAATCATGATTTTAGTTCAAAAATTGAAGTTATGATTTCAGTCAGTGGCGACACCACGTACAGCTCAGGGTGTTCCCAAGAACACCCTGACCTGAAAAAAAATTTTAAAAAAAAATTATGTTTAATTTGTATTAGGAACACCCTCAATCACAAAATTAGGAACACGCTCCAATTAAAATTAAAAAAAAAAATTATCTGTTCAACTTACTAGCAAAAAAAAAAAGAAAAAAGCCCAAAAAAAATTGAACTAAAATCTATTAAAAAAAAAATTGTAACAGAGCCAAGCCAAAATTTATCTGTTCAACTTTCAAGCAAAAAAAAAAAAAAAACCCAAAAAAAAATTGAACTAAAATCTGACAAAAAGAAAAAAAAAATTTTGTAACAGAACCAAGCCCACAGCGAGCCCAACAAAGCAAACCCACCCACGAATTTTCAAAAAAAAAAAAAAAAAAGCCAACACTGAGAATTAGAAATCAAACCCACGGTCACGTCACTAGCAGAGAAAGTAGAGAAAACCAAACCCCAATACAGTCTATACAGAGCAAAAGCAAAACAAACTCCAATATAGAGGTGTTTATAAAAAATAAAAAAATAAATAAAAAAAATTAAAAAACCCAATACAGAGCCTCTGTACCAAAACCAAACCAAAAAAACCCCAATACTTGCTCGTCATCACCGTAGCTCGCTCCTCATCGTTGTCGTCGCTCGCTCGCTCACCCCTTGTCGTTGTCATCGCTCGCCCCTCATCGCAGATCGCTCTGCTCCGGTGCTCAGTGCTGGGTGCTCCCTCCCTTAAGGTATTTCTCTCTCTTTTTCTCTCTAACTCTCTCTCTCTTTATTTCACTGAAAGTCTAAAATGAAAACTAAATTAATGAATGTCTCTCTCTTTTTATTCTTTAAGAGTCTTTAAGTGTCTAAGTCAATAGCTCTCTCTCTCTCTCTTTGATTGGCTGGCTGAATGAATGAGCTTTATTTATATTTTGTTTTTTGCCTATTTTTTGTCTTTTTGAATTTGGCTTTATCTTATCCATTGGTGTTGGTCAATGTGTGTTGGTGAAGGTGTTGGTGTTCGTGAGATATTAATTGTGTTATTAATATATGTTGCAAGTACCACTGCTTTGTCACTCAAATGTGCTATTAAATGTTTACTTTGTGAACATAATTTGTGTTTGTCAAACCTACATGGGCAAGGTTATGACGGGGCTAGTAATATGCAAGGTGATATCAATAGTTTCAAAACTTTAATTTTAAAAGAGAATAAGTCAACATATTATATCCATTGTTTTGCTTATCAACTTCAATTGACACTTGTTGCCATTGCTAAAATTCACATTAACATTGCTAAATTTTTTTATGTGGTTAGTAATTTAGTAACTGTTGTTGTAGGAACTTGTAAGAGACGAGATACTCTTCGAGATGCACAATTTGCCAAAATTAAAGAAGATTTAGAGAATGGTGTACGTAAAAGTGGGCAAAGTTTGAATCAATAGACAGATCTTAAACGCTCTGGTAATACACGTTGGGGATCATATTATGGGACTATTCTCAACTTGATTTTGATGTTCTCTGCTGTTATTGATGTACTTGAGATTATTGAAGAAGACAGCCTCTCGGATCAAAAAGTTGAAACTCGATCTATTATGAGGTCAATTCTATATTTTGAATTTGTCTTTACTCTACCCTTGATGAAAAACATTTTAGGGATCACAAATAAGTTGTCAATAGCATAACAAAAAAAAAATCAGGATATAGTAAATGCTATGGATCTTGTTAAAGTGTCTAAGTAACGATTACAAATGATAAGAGATAATGAATGGAAATCTTTATTGACTGAAGTATCTTCTTTTTGTACCACACATGATATTTCTATCTTGAACATGGATTAAATATTTGTAGTTAGTGGGAGGCCGCGACGCAACACTCAACAAAATACAAATTTACATCATTATCGTGTTGAGCTATTCTACACAGTTATAGATATGCAACTTCAAGAGCTTAACAACTGTTTTTCTGAGGCGAATACCGATTTGCTACTTTGTATGGCTTGCTTGAATCCAAGTAATTCATTTATGGCTTTCGATAAGGAAAAGTTGATATATCTAGCTAAGTTCTATACCTCTGATTTTCTTGGGACAGATATTTTGGCACTTGACTCTCAACTGCAAAATTACATTTTTTATATGCACAACAACGACTTCTTTTTAGAGCTTCAATGAGTTAGTGTACTTGCTGAAAAGTTAGTGAACTTGTGAAGTTAGCTTTGACCCTTCCAGTTGCTACTGCAACAGTAGAAAGAAGTTTTTTAACAATGAAATATATAAAGAATGAACTGCGCAATCGAATGGGAGATTAGTGGATGAATGATTGCTTAATTGTGTATATTGAAAAAGATGTAGCTTGTAGCATTGATAATGAGACTATCATGCAATGATTTCAAAATATGAAAACTCGTAGAAGGCAATTGTAAATTTTATGTATATGCGTGTTTTTTTATTGTTGCTGTTATCAATATATAAAATTTTCTTTTTATTAAATTGTGTAATTTATGCTTGTTGAGGAATACCCTGACAAAATTTCCTGGAGTTGTCACTGATTTCAGTGTAGAAAGTGTGTATCGTCTGTGTGCTATAGTAGGTGTAAAATAAACACCACCTTTCGCTACTATTGGTTAGTTCAACTTTGCATCTCCTTTTGTTCTCACTGTCGTATTCCTCATGGGTTCTCCATTTGTCATCCGTTGCTTTTACCCACAGCCCATATTGAGTATTGCCACCCTTGCTTACCTTCTTCTTGATCCTCTTACGGCTTTCTCAATTCCCATAATCCAGTAAACCCCAAATGTAACTAAAATTCTGAAGTAAGTTATACTTAAGAGTTCACCAACACTGGATCCTCATATGCACACCATCCCATTAAAATAACTCGAATGCTTAGACAACTTCATTCACCTCCCCAATTGATTATCCTTAACTTATTTTTTTATTTAAACACATTTCAAAACATCAACATCTACTTAACAATAAACATGAATCTTAAAATATGATTAAAAAATATTTTTTTTTATGCTCATTATATATTGGGTAAAATGTACCAACACATTTAAAATTCGGTGTTAAGTGTATTAATACTCCTTAAACTAAAAGTTAAGTAAATTATATGATTTTGCGGAGTAATTTATATTTGAGCAAGGTGGAGTATGTTAAACTAGTAATTAGTTGACTTTTGACTTTTTTATATATATATATATATATATATATATATATATCATATTTTGGTCCACAAAAGGTTTGCAACCAAATATATGGTGCAAAATTAGGTATTTTTTAACTACTTATAACCTATTCAGTGTTTTGTACACTTCCTAGTTGCACACACTACACGCGAATCTATGCCAAATTAATAACATAAAATTATGTGTGTTGTCTTTCTGGCCTTCTCTTAATTGCATATAATTTGGTTTGAGAATACAAAAGTTTGAGTCCGATTGAGAGATTGAAAATATGCTGTTTAATCTTGTTCTTAAAATTTAAAATCCGTGTTTTTATAACTTATTTATAGTCTGATTTGCAAGTTTGCACTTTAGTTGTGTTTTAAATCTAATCTGGAACCTGTTCATATGCATTTGAATTGAGCAACAAATGAAAAAGCCATGCAAAAAAGAAGTAAAAAAAAAAAAAAATTAATTAATTAAGCTTGCAATTGTTGAGATTTTAAATTTGAAATATTAATATAATTCGATATGTTCATTACAATTCAGTCCTTAACTATTTGGTCATTTGCACTCCCCCCCCCCCACCCCCCCTTAACTATTGTGTTATTTGCATTTCTCTCTCAAGCATATTTAGTAATTTCCCTATGAAATATTCTATGAATCAAAAAAGATTACGTTATGTGTTACTAGAGTTGGGGGCTATTTGCTCATTTTCAATAGTTAAATGAGAGCATTGCTCGATTTTAGAATTAGAGAGAGAAATGAAGATAAAGGGTGGAAATTGTTTTTTTTACTCTACATATTTTTAGGAAAAATTCACACTTTTCACCCTAAATTATACTCAAAATAAAATTTTATAACCTAAACTAATGAAAATCACGATCGACTCTCTAAATCAAAAACTTTGTTATACTTAACCATTTTCTATTCATTTTGCTATTAAATTAAAAGAAAATTATAGACACGTGAATCGCATGTGACAGTTGAAGAGCTATACCCTAATACCTAAAAGTAAAAGACCAATTACCCATCCATCTCTCTCAGTCCTCCATCTATTTGCTTACCAAAAATATTGAAGAAGAGAAAGAAGATTTTTTAGAAAATCTCCAGAAAATACGAATAAACAATTTGCTTTCACTTACAATCTTTATATGTAGAGCCATACTTGAATTCAACCACAAACACAACACGGCTACTTACACTTACACCATGAAATCATAGCAATCACACACACAGAAACTTAATTACACAAGTCCATTTCATACTTTCAAACATCCTTTCAGATTTTCAAATTTTCATACATATAGAATATATGTTTCACAACCAAAAAAAAAAACTCTAAATGCAAAAGCAAACTCATAAATACATTCCACTATTTACCACATACATATTAATATAGTATATGGCCTAGACACTGATATTACAAAAACCAGAAGAAAACACACATGATACTCTTTTAGAAGAAACAGAAACTTAACTAATAGTTTCTGATCATGAACAACGAATCCACAATAGGTCCCTTGACTTATGAATAAGTTATTAATAATAATCGGTATTGCCTTTAGAGGCTACAATACATTTAAATAATAAAATAAAAAAACCTATAGTAACTAAATGACTAGAAAAATCTTCAAAACTCTAATTTGACTAAACAACATTAAAAACACCTAAAAATAAGGAAATAATAACTCTAAACTTAAAATTACATAAAAATACTAAAATTAATATATTATAAAAATTAAATAGTAGATTTTGTTCTACATCAAACAACTTGCATGACGGACGGAACAAGAAATTTAGTTTAGGGGATGCCAAGCCACGAGACAAAAAATATATATATAAATTTAATTTAAGAATGAAAAATAGATTAAATTTTGGAGTTTGAGAGCTTTGGTAAAGAGAGTTGATGTTTAATTTAAGACCGAAAAGAGGGGTATTTTGGTCATTTTAGGTAAGCCTAGTGGGCTCTGGTGCATGGGCTCTATACGCATACTGATCATGCTAATGCTAATATATTTTCAGAAACTATGGACAAATTAAATCTAAATTTCTTTTCACCTCTTTTGCAATTAATTAATCAAATCCTTCCCTTTCCCTACCAAAACTGTGACTATTCTTTGAAATCTAACCCTTCTTTCTAAAGCTCTAAACCATAAATTGTCAATTTGTCCTACCTCTAAGCCCATCACAAGCACACGTACACTGTATCTCGGCCTGTCCTACATCACTTACTCTTCAATGTCCTTCAGGAGTCAGGACCTTGATTAGTCTTTAATTTGATGTCGAGATGATGATAACCTTCAGTGACACAGCATCTTCACTTAGGTCTTCACTACATATTTGTTCAGATATGATGAGTGCTGCTAATACTTTAGCCCAGTTTACTTAATTCACTTACATGATTTGAATCATCAATATTGATGGAATCACCTAAAATTTATTCCATTAAAACATAGCTAGTCAGATTGATCTATCATAAGACTTTAATCCATTTGTCTTTAATATGTCAACAATAAGTACACTAAAGCAGTAAAGCACATTCTTTCTAAACTAACCTATTTCGATATTACGAGGTATAACTAGGTCTTTGGTCTTGATTGTATTCATCCTTTTAATTTTCTTTCAAATAAAATGCCCATTTTATTTGTTTTGTTCTATTAGGTTGCTCCCTTCTTTCTATAAGCATTGACATAGTTTGGCATTCTGAGTCTAAAACTATTAAATTCATAGGTTAATTACTTTCGTATGCTTCTCCTTAGCCGCATCACGACCAATGCAAAAAATATAATCCAAGAATGAAGGATGAAAATGGAGGAGTAAATAATTCCAATCTACAGAATAAGGATGGTACTCACAATTGATGTCCATCCTATTTATACAAAAGAGGAGTGATCTTACCTAGGGCTTAGTGGAAAAAAAAAAAAAAAAAAAACATTAATGTAGTTGACCCCAATTATTTGGGATTAAGGCTGGCCTAAGTTAGTTGAGTAGTTATAAAATCATTTTACATTTCCTCAATCATTTACAAGAAATTATGCTTTCCTTGTATGTTTTAATAATCTTGGAATTCAGCTCCTCCTCATATGCATACTAACTTAACTCCTAAGAAACCATGCAAAAAGCATGAATTCTTCTTCAAACAAATAAGAACGTTATTCTGCCCAGACAATTGTAGTTCTATTTGCACAAAGTTGACCATCATCTGATCACATGTCTGTTAGGTGAGGGCCCTAATGATTCAGAATCGGTAGCTCTGACTGCCAACTTCATCTTTGTGGCCCGTGACTACAAGACTAACAAAGCTGCTCAAGTGAACCGGCTCACACCAGAAACTGAACAGGAAAAGATCCTATATGATGGAGCTGAAGCAAGAGATAAGGTGAGAAAAATGAAGAGGGGAGAAGATAAAAAGCAAAGTGATAAATCGGGGGTGAATAGATTAGAAACTTTGTTGTCTGAAGGCAGGATTTTCTGTGACATGCCAGCCTTGGCCGACAGAGACAGCATTCTTCTGAGGGATACTCGACTCGAAAATGCTTTGATATGCCATCCACAACAGAGAAACCTCCATGGACGAATCTTTGGAGGGTTTCTGATGCACAGAGCATTTGCATTGGCTTTTTCAACGGCTTATGCCTTTGCTGGAATAGTTCCTTCCTTTCTGGAAGTTGATCATGTTGATTTCTATAAACCTGTGAGTACCATCATCCTTTCTTTTGAGACAGCATTTCTTCCCCTTTCTGATTTCATTTGTGTGGTTAGTTTAGGATGCTTTTCCTAATAGCCAGGACGTATACAAGAGAAGCCCCACAAAAAATTAAGATACTAACTCCTGAAATGGAGAGTGTAAAGAAAACCTATGAAAGATGAACATGTAATATATATCAAGAAGCCATTTAATTAAAAAGTGAGAATAAGAACAGACTCTTCATATGAGAGGGAGTTTTGCTTGGGTGCAACTAATGCTCTCAAATCAAACACATCATGGCACACAAGGGAGTAGCATTCCAAATACACTTCTTTCTTATCTACGACAACACCCTGTCCAGCAAGTGTACAACTCAGCCACTGTCCTTAGAATCAACCATAATTAGATAAAGATGGAATGGTGGAAAGGAGTACATATGACTAACCCCATTTAGATGATGAGGAGCCTAGTCCAAATTAATTAGTATTAAGGCTTGAGTTAAGTGTTTCTTGTATTTGCAAATAAATGACGCCACTTTTTATTTTAAGAACCAAAATTTAGGGGATTTAGATTGTACTCAAGAGACCTGCAAGATTGATTCTACCTTGCCCAAAATGTATTAGCACTACCATGTTTTGGCTACCATTTTGGCATTCAGCCTACATGTGACATGAATAACTTTGTACATATCTAGAGACAATTTATCATATATGTTTGTCGAACAGGTGGATGTTGGAGATTTCCTGCGTTTCAAATCATGTGTTCTGTACACAGAAATTGACAATCCTGATCAGCCTCTAATCTATGTTGAAGTTGTTGCTCACGTTACGAGGCCTGAGATGAGGTCTAGTGTGGTAAGCCCTAGCAAACTCTGCTTTCAAACAACAAAAAAGTTGATTCGTACTAATTTAGGACGATGTTATGACTCTTATATTACCTTAGATAGAGTAATTGTAGAAGGCTTATAATATCCTTTTTTTGCACTATCCACCTGAATTTGAGCTTCAGTTCATAATGGCTGTTTAAAAATTTCCCTTTATTGATTGCATATCTTTTGTCTGTTCCTGTATAATCTGAAACAGGTGTCAAATACTTTCTATTTTACTTTTACTGTTCGTCCTGAGGCAAAAGCCCCAAAGAATGGATTTAGGCTCAGGAACGTTGTTCCAGCAACAGAGGAAGAAGCTCACCGTGTTCTAGAGCGCATGGATGCCGAGGCCCTGCAGAGATCACAGAGCATTTAAATGTACAGCAAACCATTCAAGGCAACTAGTAGTAACTATGCCAATTCTGGTTGAAAGTTTGTAAGACTCTAATTATATTAAAGAAAGATCAGAAGGTAAGATGGAGGGCTTTTTATTGTAAACCAGTGTCAAGTACTCTTTGTAATAGGTGGAATATATCTTCCACTACGTTTGTATGTGCTTTGAGCAAGGTCTGTTGGTAAGTGTTTATCTGTTTTGTATTGTTGTAATGGCAAGGTGCCCTGCAGATTTCGGAGTTTGGGGGAGTGTACTTGTTTGCAATAGGGCAGTATGCCGTGTTTTTTTTTTTTTGCTAAACTTCAATGTCATTGTACTAAAAAAGGAAAGAACAGGGGGGGAAGTCTGCCTTACAAGCGGTGGCTAGGACCAATGGCAGACTGTCCAAAGAAAAACAACAAAACTCAGGGGTTTGGAGTGCAAACTTGGCAGCTTCATGGGCTGCCATGTTTCCAACTCTCCTAACCCAAACAAAAGAAACGGAAATGAACGACTTACTAACAAACAAAACATCACTAACAATATTGCTAATATTCCAAGGTCGCAAGGAGTCCTTGGCAGAAAGTGCGTCGAAATAGATTTTAGAATCTCCTTCAATGATGATTCTCGTCCAACCTTCAGCGGAGGCGAGGTTGATGGCCCAAAGTACAGAGGCGGCTTCAGCTTGAATGGGGAGACAGCTGATATATTTTTTAGCCCAAAGTTTAAGTGTGGTCCCTAGCAATAATTGCTAGTGCCGTGGATGTGGGTCCAACCGCTGCATCTACATAAAGCTTGATGGTGTCCGCTGGAAGAGATGACCATGAAGTTGGTGAGGTAGGAGGGGATGCATGTACTTCCAGGTTGTGCAAATTGGAAAATTCTGCTACTCTGCATGAGATACGGCTGCTGGATGAAATAATGTCAATCTCGGTATCTTCGAAGATGAGTTAGTTCCTCAAGAGCCATATTTTATCCAAAGTGTACGCCAAAGTTGTAGTGATGTGTTCCCTGTCTACTTCCTGTGCCGAGGGAATAGGTGGATCGAGGACCAACTTTACAATATCGGCGTTGTTGGCGAAGTTTTGGTTATGAACTCTCATTCCCCAGCAAGAAGTAAACCAGATTGCTCTGGCTACAGGACAGAGGCAGAATAGATGGCAAGAAGATTCAGGGGCTTCATGGCAAAGTTCACACACCTAATTGTCCAATCCCATTCTCTGAGCTAGGATTTCCTTAATCGGGATGGTGTTTGATGCAATCCTCCACAGCAACATCTTGATCCTTTCGGGCACATTGATTTTCCATAGCCTTCTCCATAACTGGTCAGATAAAGAACTCTATGAAGACTGCGGGTTGGCGACTTTGTAAGCCAATTTGACTGCAAATTCTCCTTTTGAGCAAGGCACCCAAATAAGTTTTGTCACTGCCTCGGTGAGCAGCAAGTGGGCTGGAAAGGATTGCCTCTGCAGAAGATGTCTCAAAGAGTTGGCGGATAAGACTCTCTTTCCGGTGCTGGGATGGTCCATGATGAGCATGGAAACCATAAGGGGTGTCTTGGCATATGCAGGTTGTGCTGGCTTTGGTATGAAATTTTGAATCCAAGGGACCCACAGGTCAAGCCAGACATTAATGGAGGCTCCATCTCCTATTAGGTAGCATGCACCTTTGACAATGATTTCTTTGACACCTTCAATGGCTTTCCAAATTGGAGAAGCGCTTCCTAGGGGTTCTCTTCTCAGCCAATCATTTCTAACTTTGTATTTAGCTCTCAAAATAGACATGCAGAGACTGTCTCCTTTGGATGCGACCATCCAAGCGAGTTTGGCTAGCAAAGCATTGTTCATCTATTTTGCTTTTTTAAACCCCGAACCTCCTTTAGTTTTTGGCTTGCATAGGTTGTCTCAGGCTGTGAGCGCTAGGAATCTCCCATCTGAATTCTTCGGCTTCCACCAAAATTTTCATGATAGAGAGTCTAACTTGTTGCAGACGCTATTAGGGATGCTAAACGAAGACATGGCATAGATAGGGATGGATTGAACCACTGAGTTTAAAAGGGTTGATCTCCCTACCTATGAGAGGCATTTGCTTCTCCAACCTGTGAGTCTAGTTTCAACCTTATCAATGATAAATTTGAAGTCCTTTGCTCAAGCTCTAGACAAGAAAAGGGAGGAGCCCAAGTAGATAGCATCCTTCTTCAATTTTCTTATTTGCAGAATGTGTTTGATAGCTCTGCGATTTTGGTGTGTGGAGTGCTTAGAGAAAAATACCCCATATTTGGTGTTGTTAAGACTCTGGCCAGACCAAGTACAGTACTTTTGGATGCATCTAACAATGGCATCAGCATTGTTCCTTGTTGCCTTGAAGAAGAGAATGATGTCATCTGCATATATTACATGGGTGATTGGCGATGCATGAACACTAGCTTTAACCCCATCAATTTTTTTAAGAGTGAATTCTTTCTCCAAGAGCCTAGAAAGGACCTCTTGCCCAATTATGAAAAGATAGGCCGACAGGGGGTCACCCTACCTTAGCCCCCTACTTGGCTTAAATTGGTTAGACTTGCCGCCATTGACGAGCACTTCAAACAACACCGAGGAAACACATGCCAGTATCCACCCAATGAACACACCATTGAAACCCAGCTTGCTGAGGACAGCTTGAAGAAAATCCCAATTCACCCTGTCATAAGCCTTTTGGAGATCAATCTTTATGGCCATCTGTCTTACTTTAATTTTTCTAACCTTAAAGCTGTGGATTAGCTCTTGTACGATGACCTGGTTTTCAGCTATATAGCGGCCAGGGATAAATGCCGATTAACAAGGAGAGATGAAACTAGGAAGAAGAGGCTTGATCCTAGACACTAATATCTTGGAGATAATTTTGTAAACTACGTTACATAAGCTTATAGGCCTGTAATGATTGAAAGAGGAAAGGTTAGGTACCTTTAGGATGAGGATGATAAAAGAAGAATTTATTTCTTTAGGCATAGAACCAATAGTGAAGAATGATGTGACCGCTTTAGTGACATCATCTCCTACTATAGGCCAGAAGCTTTTGTAGAAAGCAACAGGAAAGCCATCAAGTCCAGGTGCCTTCAGATCAGGCATGTGGAACAAGGTGGATTTAATTTCCTTAGAAGTGGGAATGCTGCGTAGAGCTATATTATCTTCCTCTGAAATGACAGCTGAGACAAGGTCATCCAAATGATCTGGGAAGTTGACTTCCTCAGCTGTGAAGTGATGCTTGAAATTGTCTAGGAAGTGCTATCTGATTAGGCCCTTATCAGTGATCCAATTTCCTTCCTTCGACCTGATAGCATCGATATTATTCTATCGACGTCTAATGATGATAGACAAATGGAAGAACTTAGTGCTCTTATCTCCTTCCTTTAGCCATAGCTCTCTAGATTTCTGACGCCATAAGACCTCGCTTCTCATAAGCCATTCCCTCAATTTAGCTTGAAGAACTGCTTCGGTTTTGCCATTGCTGTTTGAAGGATTGGCATTTTGAACATCGAAAGTCTATCGGATGAGGGTATTGATTCTAACTTGACAAAGACCAAACACTTCTTTGTTCCATTTACGTAGGTCTTGGCAAGTTGCCACTTGTTTTTTGCACAACCTGGTGAAATTATACCCATTGATATCTTCATTCCAAGCATTTTCTATGACAGCGAAACATCAAGGATCCCGAATCCAGGCCCTTCAAATCAGAAAGGCCTATGGGCAAAGGCATCTTTGGGACAGGTATCTAAAAGGAGTGGTGTATGATCAGAACAAATGGCTCCAAGGTGGGATATGCAAGCCTTAGGAAAGGCTAATCGCCAAGCAATGTTGGCAATACCTTTGTCCAACCTTCTCTTAATTGCGGCACTACCCCACTTACCTCTTGCCCAGGTGAATTTGTTTCCAAAAAACCCCAAATCAACAGCACTAAACTCAAACGTAAGATCCCTGAGGTGGTTGGTGATAGGTTGGGAACTTGTGCTTCCTCCATTGATGTCTTCCTAGCTCAGAGTGTAGTTAAAGTCGCCAAAGCAGACCCAAGGACATTGAACGGACTCAAGAAATGCCGTTAGGTTCATCCATGCTTTGGCCTTTTTGGAGGAGTAAGATGGACCATAGAAGCCCACTAAGACCCAATCACTCACAGGGTCAGAGATTTTGATGGCGATGAGGTTTTTGTTATATTCCAAGACTCTTACAGTGCTATCAGACTTCCACATCATGGCTAGACCGCCAGCTTTTCCTTTGGCATCAATCACAAGTCTATTTTGAAATCCTAACTTTTCCATAACTTCCTGCATTCTCTTATCAAATGCCTTAGTTTCACAAAGAAAAATAAAATTAGGTGAAGCGCCGCTTGTTTGAGCCTTTAAGGCCCGAACTGTCGAGGCGTTGTAGATGCCTCAGCAGTTCCAGCAAAGGGCTCTCATGGCGAAGGTGGGGGCATGGTAAGGCCCGCCTCCTCAGCCGTAATAACAGAAAGGGTGTGTACAACCTCCACAGATAAGAAGGGTACAACAGATATTGAAAGGTTAGGGTTTCAAGCTTTACCTTTGAACGGCTCTCCATGGACCTCGAGAATGAAAGGGGATTGTGATTTGTGCTCTTCTTCCAAGATAAAGGATTCAATCTTTGATTAAGGGATGAGGGTCATGGTGACGAGGTCGAAAAAAGTTGATTCAGATGTGTTTGAAGTTTTTTTGAGTCCTTTGGTAAAGGTGGATAACTCTTCCTCTGATATTTTCCTTTTAGGAGCAAGGGTGGGCGTGTGTGGTTATCAGAGGGGATAGTGTTTTTGGTGTGTAGAGTTGAAAGGAAAGAGTGGGTAAAATTTGGGGTATGGTTGTTTGTATCTGATGGGCTGGAAGCGTGTGGGCTAGGCCGTGAAACCGGTGAAGAATGGGATGTGTGGTTTAATTAAGGTGGGTTGTGGGCTTGAGGGAAGATAGGGCCCAACTCAGAATTGGGGATGGGTGCGTGATTAGTTGTGGTGGGCTATGGGCTTGAGGGAGGACAGGGCCCACATGAGTATCGAGGGTGGATTGGTTAATAGATAAGCAGGGGTTAGGGGATAGAGGATGGGACAAACCTTGTGTGGCAACAATAGGCACGTCTAGTTCTGTCAGTATCTATGGGGAGCTGCCAGCACAATTGGCATAGGAGCACAATCCCACTACCATTTGTCCTTGGCGTGGGTACACTTGGGGCAGATCTTGGCTGCATTCGACTAAGGGCTAAACAGATGTGTCAAGTGCCAAAGGCTCCTCTTCAATCTCAGTCCAGGCAGCGTGAACTTTCTACAGATCTGGTTTGTCGTATACTCCTATCGGAATGTGGTCGTTTTCTGGCCTAAGCCAAGAGCTAGCAACCTCAAACAGGGCACCAAAGGGGTTTTGCAATTTGTAGATTTCTCTGTTGCAATTTTTTTCATCGTGCCTTATGAGTCTGCAAATATAGCAGATTAAGGAAAGTTTCTCATATTTAAGGCTTACCTAGAGATCGTCGAGATTAGGCCGAGGGAGGAAAACTCCAGGGAGCAAAGGTTGTTTGACGTCAATGTCGACTTTGATTCTGGTAAATCTTCTCTATTTTGAGCCTCCTTCTCCAAATAAGTCTAACTCAAGAACATCACCAGCCATAGCGCCAATGATTTTTAGATTGGCTTCCAAGAGCCAGAGTGAAGGTATCCTATGAACCTGAATCCATATGGTGGATTTGGAGAGGTCCACTTCTTTCTAGGTGAGGCAGGGATTCCACTTCTTTAGAATAAGATGCCCTCCATGGATGGACCAAGATCTTTTGAGGAGGGTTTTTTGGGAGTCAATTTCATGTTGAAATTTGAACAGAAAGATGTTGTTGTCTAGTTTGATAACTTCAAGTGGATAGAGGGGGCGCCAAACTTTGGTCACTACCTCTTTGATGATTGGCAAACTGAGAGTTTTTGGGGATAAAAGTTTTATGATGATGGTGTTTGCAAAGGGGTTCAGAGATTGTTGGTTTGGAGGGAGCTCTAGTCGAATATCTTGAAAGGAGCATTGCTTTGTGCGATTTACCAGTTCCGAGACTTCCATCAGGGGGAGTAGGATGAGTGGGGTATGCTGATAAAGATATTTAGCTGTGGGAATGGATGGCTAAGGCATAGATTGACTAGGAAAGGAAGTATGAAGGGTTGGAATGTGTAGAGACAAGCTCTTGGGAAAGGGTGCTACAGGAGCCAGTATGCCGTGTTTTGAAGTCTTTCTTCTAGTGTTGATGTTGTTGCAATGTTCTGTTTGAAGATTGTTCTTCAAGTGTGTTTTTATTAATAAAATTACTTACTTATCAACAAAAAAAACTTGTAGGTATTTATATATTTTTTTTCCCCTTCTAGGCTTCGTTTGGGAGTTCATAAGGGAATGGAATGGAATGTATTTAAACAAGGGAAAGGAATGGAAAAGAATGGAATGTAATGGAATTAAGTAACCTTGATTGGATGTTTTAAAATAAATGAATGGAAATGAATGAAAATGAATGGAATATAAGTAATCTTATTTGGAAGCAACATGGAATGAATGAAATGGAATCATTTTATAACAATATTACTATTAGACCCCTATTTTAAAGTAAATAGTTGAATATATAGGGGTATTTTGGGAGTTTTAGTAAAAAAATCATTAAATCTAATTTTATTCCCTCTCATTCTTCCCAATTTCAGGGGGGAATGAAAATTTAAGGTTTTAAGAAAATAGAGAGGAATGAGTGTTCCCTCTTACTCATTCCATTCCCTTCCACTTAAACTTCTAAACAAGGGAATGGTCTTTTCATTCTCTCCATTAAAACTTCCAAACAAGGGAAGGGAAGAATATTCTAAAATTATTCATTTCCATTCCATTCCATTCCCTCCTCCCAAACGAGGTTTTAATATAGCAAATAAATAAGAGGTATGTAAGTTTATTACTCCAATGATATTCTATAAGGTCATTAGACCTGCCCATTCCAGAAGCAATGATGGCTCAAGGAATTCTTTTTAGGATCGTCATTAAAAAACTAAAATTATACAAAATCTAATAAAAAGATAACATAATTGACAAAAAAAACACAGAGTCTTCGATGAAAGAAAGAGAACAAACAATTAAATAATTGGAACAATCAATATTCGTGATGCAAACACATGCAAATAAATAAAATCTTACAATTTCCTTCTACAATTTTTTTTTTGGAAATTATTACATGATAGTCTCATTATCGATATTGCAAATTACATCTCTTCAAAAGTTTAGTTAAATAAAATTTTTCTTGAACTCTTTATTTTTATTTGCAAGGACTTAATATATCATTAAAGGGTCCCTAGTTTAAGAATAAAATTTGACTACAAACTTAGTTGTAGTCACTCTTACTAAATGAATTAACGTCATTACATATTTTGAAAATCTAATCGATGAATTGCATGTTCTCTATGTTCTAAAAATATGTCAAAATTTCATGTCAATCAGATGTTATTTACCATTCGATCCATAAAATTATTTTTTATTTATAATTTTAGACTGCAATAACTTGAAATTTAAATATTTGATTGATGACATAGCTATTGATCTTTTATCTTCTTGAAATTTTGCAAGTATAGAGGATTTAAGAAGAAAATGTAATTAAATGGTAGATTTGTTAAAATTCACATTCAATAAAAAATATATATTGAATAGAGTTGTAGCCTTAGTCTACAACCAAGCTTGTTACCAAATTTTGTCCAAACTTTAATTATATTGGGCTTAAAAAAAATTTAGAGTGGTCACAAAGTTTTTTAATGATAAAAAAATCATAAATTTTTAAAATTTATACCTAACAATTGTTTTTTTTTTCTAGGTCTGGGTGGTCCTGTGACCACCCTGGACTCTATGTGAAACCTCCCTTGCATTCCAGCAGGCAAAATTCATTCTCAAAATAATAGAAAGATGCAAACTTACCTCCAAGGTGGTGGAAAAGGAAACAAGAAGAATAAGAAGAAAGGGATTAGATTAGGAGAGGCTATATCAGGAGACACTACCTTCATTTGTGCTTGACTACTTCCATATTTTCTAGGGGTTACAGGAACATTCAGTTGAATTACCTTCCCCATATATCCTAAGGAACTACTATATCAACAATATCACAATTAAAATTGCATTATTTCCTCCACTATGCTATCTTAGAATGCAACATGACATCATCTTCCACTGTTCTCAACCAGACCTAAAGCTGCTACGTCAATCAATCTTTCGTGTTTTATCAACAAGTTACATTGCTCATCTTCTTCAGGATTCATTGCACCTTCCTGAATTTTGTCAAAACTGCTACTGCTGTCTCTCTCTTATTGCCTTCCGAAGTAGCATGCCCCAAAACTACGTATTTTGTGCACAAATATGATTTTGATTCATAGTTCACCCTAAGAGTGACCCACTCATCATTCTCACACTTCAAGTCAAAGGAATGATTTATTTCCCTCTGATCTTAAAACACCTTCCTTGAGAAGTTGTTGAGCATTATTTCCCTTGCCCTCCCCAAATTACAAGAATACAACACTTGGAATATATTCCTGCTTCCAGCCCCCATGTCGCAATTATCAGTCTTCTCCTCTTTGTTGCACTTGATTCTTACTCGATTAGTATCTAAGACAATATGCTTTTCTTTCTTACTAAACACCATGTTCCACTCATGGTCACCATTTTATGCTCGCTCAAATTCCTTTTTCCTAAGAGGTTACCATTTATAGCCATTGAACACTTGAACAAAAGTGTATCCAAAATTTTACACCGCACAGAACCAAGCAAATTTGACTCTTTGTTTCAGTTAAATGATCAGCATAGAGGGACAATTTTCATATTGAGCCACCGGCTCCCTCACAGTATGCGGGCCCCACATGCTATGAGAGATCCATTGCATACAGAGGCTCCATGAGATGCTAGCTCCAGCATGGAGTGGCTTCTCAACTGCACTACCCACTTAACTATACCTGCAGGGTTGCCACTGGTCCAATACTCACCTTTTCTTTTCTTTTATTTGTTTGGTGAGAAACCACCGGTCACTATAACAATATTCAAGCAATAATTATCTTATACATCCAGTATACACAACATATCTCTCACAATGAGTCCCACACTTATATGAGACTCGCATATTATAAGAGAGATAATACATGAGATGCAATGCTGGATGCATGAGATGCATTGTCATTCTCAAAGGGGGACAGTAAAAAATTTAATCCACAACAGGATTTTGCTCAACTAAATTTGGTCAAGGACATGCCAGCTTGCCAGGAGCTGATAATCACATGTCAGCCAGGATGTTCTTAAGGGATGATAGATATTTGTATCAGCAGTACTATGTTGTACTTCTAGAGCAGCCGTTTTTTAGGTACAGAAGCAAAAGCAGCACTTTATTTATTTTATCCAGCATTAATAGCTATGAAAAACTTACCTTTCCTGTGGACTAAATTTACTAGAATTTTTTATCCAAAAAATAAAATGAACAGAATTAGAATTACTCTGAAAGATACCTCAGACTAAAGTCTGAAAGAAACCAGTAACTCTTAAGGGCAACAAATATCATTAGTTGACCTCATAAACTACCTTAAAGGGACTTCGACTGGGAATGCAAGTAGGCTCAGACTCAGATTTAGATAAATGAAAACACTAGTCAGAAATGGAAATCAAGCGGTACCCAGTATAGGCTCGTAAGGTTATTACTAGTCAATCTAGATGCATCTTCAATGTAATCAAACGTTATCACTTTCCAATGATTCTATAGAACCAAACCTACTTTGAAGTAAAAAAGGTTGGAGAATCGGAATTTTTTTTCCTTTTTTTTTTTTTTTTAACTAGAAATCCTTTGTCCTACAAATCACATCCACTTTTATACAATGCTGAAATTCAGTTGGAACATAGTTTATTGCTATAAGAGGAAAAATCCCTACAACTAAGGAGTCTTTTTTGGCTGAATATTGCAAAAATTTGAGTTTATTTGTGATATGGATACTATTGAAAGTTATTTGGGAAAATGAGAAAAGAGAGTAAATTTCGACAACACCATTGCCAAAATTCTAACAAAAAATATGAGAGAGGAAAGATAAATGATGTGATGGAAGAAGTAAGAAGAAATTTGAATTTCAGTTATGAGGTTATCAAAATCCTTGCTGCCTAAATTCCTGCAAGGTGAAGTGCCCAAAGGAGGTGTGGTTGAAAGGGAAAAAACCAATTGTGGCAACCCAGTTGCCGAAATTGTAAGAGAGTGAGGAGAGAGAAAATAGGAATAGTGGCAACCAAGTTGCCAAAATATTGGGTAAATTTCAAATATAACTAAAAATGCTTGTAATCCTAACCATAAAAAATTCATTAATCTAAAATTTGAATAACAACAACAACAACAATAATCACAAGCATAGTCATAGTCATACAAACAATATTAACTACAACAATACATAATATTTTATAATGTATTAGCTTCTAATAAAGCATATATTTATACAATAATAATAAATTTGTTAATTTCTAGAGCTGTAAATTAATAAGCAAAGCAAAAAAACTCACATTAACCCAAAACTTAAAATCCTTAGTTGTGCACACTAAAGCAAAGTAGAAGGGTAATATAGCAATATAAAAAATGTAACTTTCTTTGAAGAGATGCAATGCAAAAAGTGATGGTACATGCTGCCTTTTATAATGAGGAGGAGAAATGAAAAGACAAAAAAGAATCCATGATAAAGATTCTATCAGTAGGTTAGGTTTTATTAGGAATGAATAAAGAATTTATTCCAAGTATTTTGGAGAATAAGAATCGGAAAAAAGATGTGAGGTGATTGACTCTTCCAATTTTCAATGCCACTTTTTTTTTTTCGGCATGCCAAAATTCCTATTAAATATTTCTCTCTCCTCCCTTACAATTTCGGCAACTTGGTTGCCACAGTTCTTTTTTTTTTTTTTTTTTTCCTCTCATTTTTGGCAACTTGGTTGCTACAATTCCTATTTTCTCTCTCCTCACCCCTCTACAATTTCAGCAACTTGGTTGCCACAATTGGTTTTTTCCCTTTCAACTACTCCTCCTTCAAGCACTTCACCTGGGCAAGAATTTTGGACAACAAGAATTTTAGTAATCTCATTATCGAAATTCAAATTTTTTCTCACTCCTCCCATCACATCATTTATCTTTCCTCTCTCATACTTTTTGATAGAATTTCGGCAACATTGTTACTGAAATTTGCCATCTTTCCTTATTTCCCCAAATAACTTTCAACAGTACCCATATCACAAATAAACTCAATTTTTTGCAATATTTAGCCAAAAGACTCTACAACCAAGGGCGCTATATTTCCATATAAAAAAAAAAAAATAAAGGGCCCTATATTTCTAAATGAGCAGAATTTTTTATTAAGTAGTTGAACAGCATTTGTACCACCTTCAATCAACTTATGTTCATAGGCTTACAATACATATCCAAAAAAATTCAGCGTACTAGCTTATTCTTCTTTTTGAACAAAAATTCTTCTGTATATTATCTATAGGATGAACTCAAAATCTTTTACATGGATTTATACAGATCAAAAGGAAAAAATAAAATAAAATTACAACAGGGCCAGACCATACAAGCTCCAACCTTTCCTAACCACCACCAGTTCCAGGCAGTTTTTGGATACATGCAGCTAAAAGGTCATCCTGATTCAGACCATAAAACTAAGGGGATGCAGTCTCATCATCAGAGGAACTGTATGGTCGCCTAATAGGGAATCCAGGAAGAACTTGTGGCATCATCAGATTCACTGGAACAGGAAGAACTTGTGGCATCATCGGATTCACTGGAACTGGAAATTTATGGGCAGAACTAACTATTGTTCGCTCATTTATCAAACTAACTTCCTTGCAGACCCGATCAAGTACCGTAAGAAAGTCCCTCACCACCATGAAGATTCTGAACGGGTGAGCTTCTTCCTTAGCTGAGTTGCCGTGGAAGTACTCTGTAATCTCCTTCACTAGAGACAAAGCAACACTTTCTTGAGCTCGAATTCTTATGATCTCCTCCTCAGCCATTTTCATGAACCTGTTCATTGACTCTGAAAATTTCTGGGTGCTTTCATCCAATCCTACTGTCTCATTTAATTTCACCACCTCCCTAATGTTCCCAAGCTCACTTGAAAGCTTGGCAACTTCACTGCAAAGCACATCGGAGTCCATTGCAGCAGCTTTCTTCACATTGGTGAGCTCTGAACTAAGACTTGAAACAACTTGCAGGCCAAGCTTCCTATACTTTGCATCTTCATTCAGAGTGGAGTTTGGAGTTTGGTTGGTTCCTGAAAGTCTAGCACCTTCAGTTCTTATAATTTCTTGTACAACAAAATGCAACAGTGTGGTTTTTCCATCAGCAGCCTTGACATCAGCAAGCTTGAGAAGCGTGTCAAGCTTGAAGGCATGGGCATCACCTCGGTTTGTCCCAACATTCATGCGATTCCCAGTCTTCAACACAGCTTCTAGAAGCTTCAAAAACATTCTACTGTTTCTCAGTTCTTCACAAGCAACCTGTAGAAGGAAAACCAATTAGATTCAACAAAACCCACAAAACTATAATCTTTACCCAACAATGAACAATGGACTATTGCAGGAATCTATTATGTGGAGTACGATATTTTTACAGGGAGAAAGCAAAATATTCATACAGCACAACGTAAGTTGCGTTGGCATAGATGAACATTGGATAACAAGTCTTCACTAGAGTTCACCTTTGACTTCCTTTTTTTTTTCTTGACTCGAAAGTGAGTGTGTCCACACAAACACACACACACTGAAACTAGTAGGCAAGCCTAGTTATGCTCATGGAAGCTGGCCTAAAAACCTGGGCCATTCAACACATGATCCATGTTCAGAAAGAACTGTAACAAAGGATTTGAATAGCCAACATATTGTGGTATTGGTCATCCTGAAAATTCCAAGTTCTAAGGAAGATGTATCGCAGAACATTACCATTTGGTAATATTCAAAAAATAAAGCAACCAACAGGGGAAAGCAGGGAGAGGGAGAAATTAGATAACTTGAATTACCTCTAGAGTTTCAAAAGATTTTTTCAGGTACTCAACCTCGGAGTCAAAATTAGATATGTAAAGCATCGCATCCACCCTTTTAAACGCAAAAGGCACATCAAGCACTGCCTTCAGAAATTTCTCAGCTGGACCAAGCTTGATTGGTGAATCATCTTTGTACTCCTTCAGTTTACGTTCTTCTTCTTTCGTTGGAGCCATCTTCAATAAACTTTCAAGTAGTTCGGTACCAAGTGTATCCGCATTACCTGCATTTTTTTTTTTTTTTTAGTTTAGAAAAGAAAAGAAATTCACTTTAATCACAAGTTCAGTATCTCAGTAATAGGGGAAAAAGCCCATCAGTTATGGATATCTACACAAGGACCTCTGGGGCTCCATTTTCTTTACTGTAATCTGAATAGATATAGGAAGATGTACAGATTTTTCATGCAGCACCCTACCAACTATTTAATCTTGTCGTGGAACAAAAAAATTTATCTTCATTTTGAAGATAAATTTCTGGTGTTGGTTTTGCTATATATTAAGCATCATCTGTTGTTAGCATTCCATTAATGCGTTGTGTTAAAGAGGATTACAGAAAATTAGCTTTTCACAAAACAGTAGATGATGAAAGTGTACATAACAAAATGAAAATGCAAAGGAAAAAGACAGACAATAAGTTCTAGGCACTCCTGATCCTGAAGTGCTAGTTTATTTAACTGCCACTTCAACATCAGCTCCTGCACCTACGAGTATCAAGTCCCACCACTCATAATCACACTGAAAGACGTTACAACAATGCAATCCTAACCATAATTGTAACTTTCCACAAATTGTTGTCTGCAAGCTAAAATGTCTGCACATGGGCATGCACTACAGAAGGAGAGAAAGAGATAGAAGAGAGGACAGAAGTCAAGTGCTTGTTGATTAACTCTAACGAGGCCTGCCTAAGGAACTTCTGCTTCATTTACAGACTTCAACTGTGCAATACCCTGGAGAAGGCCATTCTCATACAAATACAAGTAAACACAAAAGTAGCAATAAAATGTAGGAATTTATATTCAGGAAAAAAAAAACTGTTAGACATCAAATGCAACCCGATTTTTCATTATTAAAGCATGTGACAGTTAATATGTTCTAATCATAACATTTGCATAAGAGAAACAACATTTTTTCCAGAAACAAGAAGTCAACATGAAAATTAAATGAGAAGACAAGATAGACTATAGATACCTTCTAAAAGGGCATCACAGACTTCCTCCATGGTCACATTAAGCGCCCTTAATGAAATTGCGATATTCTGTGATTTTTTCGGATCAAGGACTCTGTCCTCTTGATTTGGTGAGGGAGCCGCCCATCGTGGAGTTGTTTCTTTAGGTTTCTGGTTCGGGGCATTCACCACAAACAATGTCTCAATCATTTCCTCATTTAATCTGCAGCACCCCAATTCAATACACAATTAGTCAACAAATATGATACAAACAAGTATAGAACTGAACAGTTTTAGGCCAAGAAAAACAAGTAAACCAAAAGTAGATTAAAACCCAAAATAATAATGAAAAGACAAAAAGAGAAGGAGCAAGAAAAAGAAAAGAGAGTGTATGAGAAGTGAGTAGCATACTTAAAAGAGCTAGATCTGAGTTGATCCCAAACCGTTTCACGATCAGAACTGGCTCTGACTTTATCCCAATGTAAAGGTTTTAACTTTGGCTTTGGGGTCTCCTCATTGTTTCCTATGGTTGAAGAGGCCGGTGGAAACTCAATTGGAGAAACCTCTGATATTGTTTTTGTTGTTGGTGGGGTTTGCAATACAAAAGGCCTTGAAGGCGGTATCAATAGCGTCGGTGGCGGCTTAGAGATTGGTGTCAAAGGTTTCGGAGCTTCCCAATGTCTGTACTGAGGCTGCGGTGGCGGAGGAGGAGGAGGCGGCGGCGGTGGTAGTGGCGGAGCGTGAACCTTAACAGACTGCGCATTTGAGTCCCAAACATTGGATAAGCCAACTGTATTTTGCTTCAAATAACGCGCTGGCGAAGAAGAACAAGAAGAAGCACTGGATATTGTCGCTGTTTCAACAACTGGGTCTGCGTCTCTCTGTGACAAAGACTGCCTTTTTGGCTGGGAACCGTTGGATAATCGCGGCGATGAAGAATAAGAAGAAGAAGTATTGGACATTGTTGGTGATCCAGCAACTGAGCCTGCCTCTTTCTGCGAATATCTTCCAACTGAACCTTTCTCAGATTGTTGCTGTGGAGAAAGAGACTGCAATTTCAACACTGATAATCGGGGCGATGAAGAAGAAGAAGAAGAAGCATTGGATATTGTTGGAGATACAGCAACTGGTTCTGGCTCTCTCTGTGAAAAAGACTGCCTTTTTGGATGGGAAGCATTGGATAATGGCGATGAAGAACAAGAAGAAGCCATGGATATTATTGGAGATTCAGCAACTGGGTCTGCGTCTCTCGGTGAAAAAGACTGTCTTTTTGGCTCAGAAGCATTGGATAATGTTGGTGATGATGAATAACAAGAAGCTGCATCTGGGTTTTGCTCCTTCAAACCCAAACCCAAACCTACCTCTAATGATAAAGCAGGCAGTGTCGGTGAGTACCTAACTCGATCTGAGGCATTCGATATTCTTGTAGGAGATGAACCCAGAGCTCTCTCTGCATTCAATGCTGGTTCATTCAAGGCTGAAGCCGAAGCTTGGTTATGGCTTTGGCTTTGGTTTTCTTCTCTGGACTTGGGTTTGGGGCTCCAACTGACAGGCGGAGAGAGACTAATAGAGTGAGAACGAGCAGGAGATCCCGAATCCGATGTCGAAGACGAATACGAATTCGAACTCGAATCACTGATTTTCCCCACTGCCGCAAAAGTTCTTCGAGACTCAGATCCAGTTCCACTCACACTCCCACCCAATGACCCTCTCGGCGAGTAAAACTCTTCGTCTTCATCCTCTTCCTCGGCTTGTCTCGCACTAGCAGTAAGTGGCGGAAGTGGGTGTAGCTCCGGCGAGTCCATTTTCCGAGTATCCAAGCCGCCATGATCATCAATCCTAGCTCCTCCACCAGGGTTCACCAAAGTACCCAGATACAGAAACTCAGAACTTGCTGAAGTGGAGGCTCCTCTCACTCTCTTGCTGGCACTCGCAGTGGTGGGCCTTGTTTCCTCTGCATTTGTTTGGACCTCCGACGACAGGTACGTCTTGTCGTCTTCGTCGCCGATACCACGGATCCTCCTGCGTCTCCAGTGGAAGAATAAGAAGAAAACGGCAATGGCGAGGAGGATTACCACGGTGGAGACGGCGGCGGCGACGGCTTTGGAAGATTTGTGTTTGGGAGAAGAGGTGCGGGGGAGGATGAGAGAGGAGATGTTGGCTGGGAAGGAAGCGAAGGTGGAGGTAGAAGCTGGCGGAGGAGTTGACGGTGGAGAAGGGTAGGATGGGAAAAATGGAGATGATTTAGGTGTAGAACTGGAAAATGGGTATTTTGGGGTGGTCCTAGTGGGCGGAGAAGGAGGAGGAGTGGCGGTGGGGGGTTGTGAAGGAGGGAGAGAGTCTTGTGGGAAGAAGGGTTCATGGAGGATTCTGCGGTTGTGAGTGTGAATGTGGGTGCAGGATATGGGGTTGGGTGTGAAAGATAAGAGTAGTAAGAGGATGAAGATGGTGATGGAAATGGTGGGCATTGTGTTGTACTTGTAGTATTTCCACATCAACACTACCGGCTCAGATGAAGAAGACAGAGACAGAGAGGCTATGGTTGATTTTTGGGAATGTGGACTAATTTTTCAGAGACTGAAGAGTGAGAGTGTGAGTGTGAATGTGTTTCATTTGCTGTTTGCAGATGAGAAAGAGAGAGGGAGAGAGAGAGAGGGAGAAGGTGGATGAAGATGGAGATGGTGGTGAAGGTGGGTGAAGATGGATGAAGAGAGTGTGAAAAGGTAAGAATCAGAGTGGGAAAAGGTAAGGAGGAAATTAGGTGCGAGCTGCTATGCATCCAGCTAAGATTCTGCTGGTACTTTTCCCTTCAACCGTGCTCATCCTTTTTTTTTCTTTTTTTTTCCTCTACTTTTTCCTTTCTGAAAGAAGTAAATATTTACTACCGCCACAGTGCCACCAAAATATTATGATTTTCTAAAAACTAGATAAGCACACTGTTATTTCAAAAAAGAAAGAAAAAAAGATAAGCACACTACTAATAAATTGCTCCGTTTAGAGTAATCGCATTAGCTCGTTTAAATTTTTTGTTTATTTTATATGAAAAAATCTACTTTTTTTTATTTTATATTTTTACTTTTACAAAACATTCATATCAGTTCATCTATTCTATTACTTCTTTTATTTAAATAATCAATTTTTTTAATTATTTTATTATTTCTCTCAACTACCCCTTTTTATACGCGCGCTTTCTCTCTCAAACCATTTTATCTGATTGTTGCTCTCTCTACACCCATCTCTCTCCCTCTCGGTCTATCTCTCTCTCTCTCTGTAGTCCATATCCATCTTTCTCCCTCTCAGTCACAAACTCCGGTCAGAAGCACCGATCAACCCATCTCTCTCCCTCTCGGTCACAAGCTCCAGTTAGAAGCACTGATCCACAACTCCGGTCACAAGCACCGATCCACAGCTCTAATCCACAGCTGCATCGATCCACAGCTCCGATCAGGCTCCGATCCACAAGCACCGATCTGCCTAGCTCCGATCAGGCAAGATCCATACCCACGAGCTCCGATCAAGCGAGACCCACTAGCTTCGATCAAGCAAGACCCATGAGCTCCGATCGTTCCAGTCAAGCACCGATCAAATACCGATCGTTTCGATAAGCACCGATCTGTATCTTTGTTGTTTGTGTGTTTGGGTTTGTTTGTGTGGGTGTGTTTGTGTATCTCTGTGTTGATTTTTCTGTGTGGATGTGTTTGTGTGTGGGTGTGTTTGTGTGCATCTGAGGAAAAAGAAGAAGATGAGGAGAGGAGAAGTTATTGAGTTTATTGAGTTTATTAAGCACGGAGAAGAGAGAGAAAAAAAGGAGCGAACAGGAAATGAATAAAATAATAAATGGACGAGCTACAGTAGCCGTGTATATTTCCACGGTTACTATAGCTCGTGTAGAGATATACACATTTTTACACAATTTTAGAAGCACTGATGTGGAGCATTTTTTAGTCAAAATGTGTAAAAAGAGCTGTTTTTTGTATTTTGCAACATTATCCATAGACTGATGCAGATGCTCTTATCTTTTGTGGAAAATAAAATGCAAAATGATGAAATCAAAATCACTTTTGAGTTTCCAGTTGGATATAAGGGTTTTGAGTTTTGAGTATAGAACGAATGAATGATAGATTCCATTGGGAGTAGACTTGTTTTAAGAAACTTTCTTTTTTTTAATGAATAAAATGTGGGTGCCAACTCATTGATCACATAGCACGTAATGGCAATACTTATTACTAATATCACATGTACCATCGGGGTTTTGATGAGATTATCATTATAGGCACAATACATTCGCTAAAGTGAAAGCGTGAAACTACTTGAACCGTTTAACGTCTACCAAACGCCATATAAAATAATACAAAGACTACAGCCACCAAGCTATTCCCCACAGTAATGTTTCAAGAAATCTACTTACTACACCTAAGTGATTGGTAAGAGGTCCTCTAAAGATTAAGTCAAACAATTGTGATGATAGAAAATTTTTAAAGAGTGTGAGCTTCTAATTTTTCATAATTTTGCCTAGAAATAAGTCTATATATTTGTAAGACCTTCCTTGTAGATATAATTAGAATTCTAGTTCTACTTGAATTTAGGGGTAAAACCACTTGCCCCATAGCAAGATTGAGTATTAGTGAGTCGAAGACAACACCCTCTTTCATCCTTTTTAGATTACTAAACAAATTACCTATCAAGATTGAGTATTAGTGAGTCGAAGACAACACCCTCTTTCATCCTTTTTAGATTACTAAACAAATTACCTATCAAATGACATTAAATATGATTTAGAGTTTTAACTCCTTTCAATGACATGATATATATATATATATATATATATATATATTTATATATATATAAAATAGCCTAAAATATGTGTTATGTAGATTCTAAAAAAAATTATGATAGGTAATTAAAAAAATATTAATAGTTATAAATTCTAATAACATGTAATATAATTGAATTTGATTGGCTAATTATTATAACATGTAATAAATGTGGGAAGATGATCCCCTCCACCAAAGAGTTAAGCCAGAGATGTTGAGCATGTAAAGCCCGGGGTAGGCATGAGATGTTGAGCCCATATAACAACCCAAGTAATGCTTGAGATGTCGAGCTCGGGTCACAACTTGAGGTATTGGGCCCACGTAAGGTTTTTGTGACGAGGATAAAAGGAAAAAACCCTATTAGTTTGGCTCCACTACACCTGAGAAAAGAAGGCAAAAACCCGCTAAACCAAGGTAAAGTCCTATCTGATGATTCTTGATCCGGAAATTCGCCGAGGGAGGAATTACCAAGAAAGCCGCCAAGGAACCAAGAAAAATGGCACTCAATCCAAGTAATAGTCATATCCGCATTAATAAGATGTTCCTACCTAATGCATGCTGCATTTAATAATGAATGACCAGCCTAAATTGGACACCCCAAAAGTTCATTTTCATCATGAAATTAAGGGAAGAGACACCTAATAGGACAATAATTTGCTGACATCCAATCCGGTAATTAGCTGGGGGAAGGATATTCGAGGGAGGGTATAAATAACCCTTTTCTCACTTACTTACTAAAGGTGGAACAGAGAGAGAGAGAGAGAGAGAGAGAGAGAGAGAGAGAGAGAGAGAGAGAGAGTTCTTACTTTGTTAATCTTGCTTGTAATCTCGGCAAAAGTTCAGTTACATTATATTAATATACAAGAGTTTCGTTTCAATCCTTGATCTTACTTGTTCAGTCTTTTCATTATGGATTACCCCCTTATTAACAAATTAATTGTGACGATTAGATCTGTGAAAACCTCCTTTAACAAAGAATATTATGCTAGGTAATTAAAAAGAATATTAATAGTTATATATGACTTTATTTTTAATCATTTTTATTTTCTCCTTTTATAATAACATGAAATATAATTGAATTTGATTTGTTAATTATTATAACATGTAATAAATGTAGGAGGATGATCCCCTCCATAAAGGAGTCAAGCCAAAGATGTTGAGCTTGTAAAGCTCGAGGTAGGCATGAGATTTTGGGCCTATGTAACAACCCAAGTGCCTAAGATTTTGGGCTCGGGTCACAACCCGAAGTATTAGGCCCATCAAGTTCTTGTGACGAGGATAAAGGGAAAGACCTAGTTAGTCTGGATCCACTGCACCCAAGCAAAAACAACGAAAACCTACTAAACCATGGTAAGGTCATATATGATGATTCTTGATCCGGAAATCTGCCAAGGAAGGAATTACCCAAAGAGTCGTTGATGGAGGAATTACCTAAAAAGCCACCAAGGAACCAAAAAAATTGGCACACAAGCAATGTCACATCCGCATTAATTAAGTATTCCTACTTAATGCATTCTGCATTTGATAATGAATAATTAGCCTAAACTAGACACCCCAATAGTCAATTTCATTATGAAATTAAGGGAAGAGGCACCTAATGAGACAAGGATCTGCTAACATCCAACCTGGTATTCCACTAATAAGAGGGATGATCTAAGAGAGGGTATAATAAGCCTTTTTCTCACTTATTGAAGGTGGAAGCACGAGAGAGAGAGAGAGAGAGAGAGAGAGAGAGAGAGAGAGAGAGAGAGAGAGAGAGAGTCTAAAGAAAGTGTTCTTACTTTGGCTAATCTTGCTTGTAATCTCGGCAGTAGTTCAGTTACGTTATATTAATATACAAAAGTTTTGTTTCAATCTTTGATCTTACTTATTCAATCTTCTGATTGTGGATTACCCCCTTACTAACAAATTAATTGTGATGTTTAGATCCGTGAAAACCTCCTTTAAGGTTTCATCATTTTTTACCCCCATAATAAATATTGCATATAAATCATTAAAAAAAATCTTATAAAATATTTTAAAATACAGGGAAGGTTATTGGCTAATATATATGTAGTTAAAGCATCCTCTTATGCCCACAGGACTGAAAGGAGAGTGGAGACACAATGTGGAAAATCCATGCTAGATTGCTAACCCAAGTCAATGCGTTTTGAAAAATAAGAAGCGTGCTTGCATGGCTTTTTGAATTCTCCCCCATCGTTGAGAGTTCCAAAACATTTCACAAGTATTAATTAATTTATATTTATATCATTTTTATGCCAGTGTGATATACTAGTACGAGTTAATTAATGCAAAAATATGTAAATTCATTAATAGCATACAAGTTCCAAAACATTTTTTGTGTGTTTTCCAATCTCTCACTGCCAAAATATCTGACCTTTTAGAACTAAGAAGAACTGTTGTTTCTTTTACACGGCTAGGGCAAAAAAAAAAGAAGAAGAAGGTTTTATTTAATTAATTTTTTCTTTCACTTTTGGCGATAGCGACATAGTAGTGGAAGAAGTAGCGGGCATTAGATTAGACTCTTTTTATTTAATTTAGTTGGCACCCGATGATAGCGCATGAGATTGGAGTGTGGATCATCAGTGTCTCATTGGATTTGGAAGTCAAGAAAAACGGTCTTATAGTTCTTGTCCATTTTCTCTGCATGTGTATATGCTTAACAGCTCTATATTAATAATTTCATTTCCAAACCAAAAATTAAATTAAATTAAATTAAAAACTAAGTGTGTGCTAATGCAAGTGCTAATGAGTACTGTTAATATGTATATGGATAAAATAATGATAACACCAACTGTGGTGAGATCTCTCTCTCTCTCTCTCTCTCTCTCTCTCCCCTCTGCCTACCATTCTTTATACCCTTTTTGTTGGTCATAACTTGTCATCGCAGAGAGGACACAGTTACCGTTGCAGTTTACATCACATCACAATTGTTTGGGCGCCAAGAAGAATAAAAGCACAATAAACACAGAAATCATCAAATTGCCGACAATTTCAGGGACTATCTGGATATTATTTATGGTTGAAAAATAAAAACTAAAAATATTATAACAAAATAATTTTTAAATATATAAATAATATTGCAGGACTTATTTTTAAAGAAAAATTTGTTAAAATCTATACTTACAAATTCCATAAACAGTGCATAAGATCCACATAAAAAACGAAGACGCGCATGTCTGTTATTTTCAGTACAATCCAAACATATACTTAGTTACTTCCATCTTCAACTATGAGTTTTTCCCGCATCCATCATTTGATTCACATCTCTCATGTTGATATGACTTGAGATAATATGCTGGATAAATTTTTATTTAAATTTGAAGTATTTAAATTTAGGCTTGGTGATAGATCTTTATCTGAATAAGGTAGTAGTAGATCAATTTTGTTATTTGCTTGTATTTAAATTGATCCATATGTTTTAGGATAAGATTAGTTCTTATATTTTAGGATTTATTGATGAGATTATCTCATTCTTGGCTATTTATATAGGTTAAATACATTAATGATAATTAAACAGAAAATTAATAAAAAATTTCTATTTCCTTTCTCAAATTCAGGAGATTGGTCATCTCGAATTGACTACACTATTTTTTATTTCTTAGTTCACAACACATGCATTAAGAAATATCTCATAAAACTGTCTTATGAAGTATTGTTTTCATATTTGACAAGTCTCACATGATTGAGAAACTCACATATTATAACTTATAAATGAAACACTTCATGAGATGGTCTCATAAAATATTTTTTTTTATGTATATAATCAACCCCTTGACGAGTTGACCCAAGTTGCCCACTCATTGATAACATGATTTCCACCATTTTCTAATGTTGTCACCCTCTTCACCCCATGCGTCATGTAGAAACTAAAAGTCCTGGTTAAAAAAAATACATGCATCCATAGCTAGTCAAGAACTACACATTTCCAATTCCCTTCCAAATTCACCCATCATTTGGCTTAAAAAGAAGCTCAACTTACCAACAAAGAGATATTTAATTACTACTTATAATTTATTGATGATAAAAATGGTTCATTTTGTAGTCAAATTATATAATACAATTTTACAAGGTTAATGAATTTGATTTTTATAAGTTCATAAACATAAGTCATTCTTTCTATTTAATTCAAATAATACAATATCAATTAAAATTTAGATATTAGTAATTTATTGGCATATAATTATAAAGAGTTAAAAAAAAAATTCTATAATGTTTACTATATATAAAAAATAATAAATTAATTAAATAACTTACAAACAAGTTCGAACTTGTTCTACTAAAGAAAAATAAAAATAAAAATAAATAATTTAGTTTGATTGTGAACTTGAACTTGAGACATGTTCAATATAAATTTAAAGGACAATTAATCGAGTTTTTTATGATTGAAAAAGAGATATGAGGTTCAATATTCATTTACACTAAAAAAAATAATTAATATCTTGATCGATCTGATGATAAAGAGCATCATTAAGTACAGACCCTATAAATAAAATTTCTCTAAAAAAAAATTAAATGACTTGACTTGACTTCGCCTAGCAAAAAGAAACTCGTTGATCACATGGCTGTATGGGCTATGGCACATGACAAAACGAGCTATCGAGTCGTGGAGGTCTGGTCTGGGACCTTCCTGACAGATTGCGTACTCATTTGTTGAATGGTACTATTATTACTATTTCATTTTTGTGAGGACTTGGGATTGTCGAATAGGGTGCACCGACAACACCAACGTTACAATTTTAATTATTATTTCTTTTTCTTTGCCTATAGAGATGCAACATGTACATGGGTCAATACTCAATATATATATATATAGACAAATAGCCATTGTATTGTAAGTTTGTAACTATCAAATTTAGGAAATCCATGGATGAATACCAAGTACGACCTACCAAATGCATGGATCTGGTAGAAGATGTTGACTCCTTTTTATTTATTTATCTTTGTCCCTCTTTTTTTTATAAAGAAAAATAGTATGCAACTCTTATTTGTTTTCAATCGTTCATAAAATGTTATTAAATTGAAATGGGGGGACAATGATTCATATTATTGAATTCAATCTGTTTAACAAAGGTTGTTTTGCTTTGATGGCATTAGTGGCATGATCGAACCGACATCAATTTAATATATTCATCACATGTGGTTGGGTCTACCAACTCGCTCATGGTAATTAAACTAAAAATAATTAAGTTCTTTTTCAAATTTTATGTTGACCCATTGTCCAATGTAAAATATGACTAATTATAATATTATTATCGATAACACGGAATATCGGTTTTTGTCAATAGAAATAAGATCAATACCTTGTAATATCACCCAAAGAAATATTTGTTAATACATTGTATTTAAATATCAAAAGTATTGCAAAAATATCGGGTATATTGAATAATGTGTAGGAAAATATTGGCCAATATATCTATATTAGCAAGAGATTTAGCTTACATTCAATGTTTCTATACATTAAACACAATACAAACACAAATATGTGTTTTAAAATTGTCACATATCAAATTAATTTGTATCTTATTCAATGCATATGAGTATTGGACTGAAATCTTACCCTATTAGCAAGATATTATTTTAGTGAAATTTTAAAATTTTACCAAAGAATAAGGAAGCCTAAGAAATTTCATAAGAAATTAAAACAGCTTGTTGGCATCAATTTTGATTATTGTGAATCATTGTAATTCTCATTAGTCTATCTTCAAATGGACTACGTGATAAGGAAGTGGGAGACAAATCAATCCCATCCATGAAAATATGTCCTAGACTGTGTAGTGTGTTTAAGTTATTATGTATTTAGTGGAACTATAAAGTTGCTGCATGTATAGGTACATATAATATAGGAATAAGAATATCAATGGTTTCATGTCTTAATGATTGTTTAAGAAGAAGAAAAAACAATCATTAATATATGGTAATGATGCAATGATGATGATATATTCTCTCTCTCTCTCTCAACAAAATATGATTATATAAAGAAGAATCACTCGCCTATTAGCATTTTCTCTGTAATACAAATTTTGAATCATTTATTTATAATTTGATGAGAGCTGGTATATAAAGAAGAATCACTCGCCTATTAGCATTTTCTCTGTAATACAAATTTTGAATCATTTATCTATAATTTGATGAGAGCTGGTATAATATTGATCATGCCAGGACCAAAAATTTATTTTTGGAAAGGATCAAATTCAAAATATGAATAAAAAATTTCATTATTGAAGAATAACAAATATACTAAAATTTAAAACTAAATGGAAAAAAAAAAGGATATATTATTAAAAATAATAGTATGAACAAAAGGAAAAAAAAAAAACAAAGAATAACTATTTCGTTATATATTTCAACTCAATAATCTATCAAAACAGAACTAGGCACATTTTTAACCCTGAATTCATCTATCAATGAATGATTGAGTACTAAAAAATTTTGAAATAATTTCTCCATTAATATATAAAATTAAATATTCCATTAGAAAATCATCTACTAAATTATCTTGAAACTTAGTTGTGGCTTTTGAATTACTTGCATTTTTTTTTAAATTGAAAAATTCAAATATTGTAGTTGGTTTTTCCATAATTCTATAAATCATAGTATTTATTATCACATTATACTCCTAATATATTCTTATAACTAAAAAACCAATTAATAGTGAAATGCTGCTAAGTGATTAGTTCTATAACCCAGGAAAGGGGGAAGGTGATGTCCTTCAACCACCTCTCCTCGTGCTTCCTGAAGCGGCATGGAGATAATTAACCTAACCTTTGAATTTAGAAAAAAGGGAAATCCGCATCATGTCCTCATGACAATGATATATGATTTAACAAAATTCCAATGAAGGTATGAAGAAACTAATACTTTTACTTAGTAAAATTCTATCTAAATAATGCAAAATTTGACTTAACCTTTAAAGCACCTCGATCAATTTTACTGGTTGGTTTTTGGTGTAGTCGGTAGGCTTCTTTATCTAGTTTTAGGTTCTATTATGAGAGTAGAATTCTTTTGAAGGATTAATACTTCCTCCTGTGTTTCTTCTCCACGTATAAGTTATCATTTTAGAACATTGTTAATTACACGCCGATGTATACAGTTTATATATATGCATCACATAAGCTAAAATCATGTGTTCAAAACTCGATTTTTTTTTAATCTCTATATATATATATAACCGAATCCTCTGAAACCTCCACAATTTTCCACGTCAGCAATTATTATTTTTTAAAATAAAAAATGTGTGAGGGTTTCTTGTCTCAGCCCCCAATTAGTAGGTATTGTCCGCTTTGGCTATGCCTCACAGTTTTGCTCAATCTACACATGTGTCTTGGGCTCAAGCTTATAAGGCACATGTGGGAGGTGTCTCTCCCCGATATGGGATTGAGCAAACTACTACACATGTGTCTTGGGCTCAAGCTTATAAGGCACATGTGAGAGGCGTCTCTCCCCGATGTGGGATTGAGCAAAACCGTGAGGCATAGCCAAAGCGGACAATACCTACTAATTGGGGGCTGAGACAAGAAACCCTCCCACAAAAAATATTATTTTTTAAAATAAAAAATAAATTATTTTATTAAGTTTTTTACTTGCTAACCCGATAGGCTACCCTTACCCAATAAACTTCTCTCCTTCTTTGCCTCTTCTGTTCTCTCTACCTCTCTTCTCAAACCTCTAAATTATAGTCCACGGGCACCAGCCTCCCACTCCTTTAGTGGCAAAAAGTTTTTGATTTTGAGACTAAAAGCTCGGATTTGTATTAAAATACAAGAACTGTTTAGACCCCCAAATTAAATATTACGACTCGTTGATTTTACTCTAACTTATACAAAGTGCGGAATAGAGTAAATTCAAGTGGATAAACAATATAACTACTTTAAGCTATATTCATTAAAACACAACAGTAAAATGAGAGCTAAAAGAATAGGGAAGAAGAATGCAAACACAAGATAACACGCGATGTGTTATCGAAGAGGAAACCGAAGTACTCGGCGTAAAACCTCTCCACCGCCCTCCAAATGGTAAATCGATCCACTAGACAATCAATTGGGATACACGAGAAACCCTCCAAGCCTAATCTACCCGATGTACCTAAGCCCTCCAAGCTCCTACTCCAACAAGGCTTCTCGGAACCGTGTCTTGTCTAGCTCTCTGGATCCCGCACTACGTCGTATTGTATCCGCCAAAACTTGGCTTCTTCTAATGCTTCCCAGCAGTACCAAAACCTCACTTGACACTCAGTATGGGTGTGGTAAGTGTTTGGGCTAGCAACCACTCAAGGATATGGAAATGGAAAGGTAGGAGTTGAGGAAAAGTCACAATGGATTATGTAGAGAATTGTGGGTATAACAATCTCTAACTCTTAAGGGTTGTGGCTAGGGTTTTCTCTCAGAAGCACTCCTCAACATCTGTGGGTAATGTGGGTATATATAGTCTGGGTAGAGATAGTGTGTATCAGATATGACAGATTGGCAAAATAGAATGTTTCACAGGTATCTCGCAGGAAGGCCTTACCCACGAGACAACCAGCTATCACTGTCCTGTCCTGACTCTTCGCATTCCAGTCATGTGCTGGACACATGTTTCACTTCGCGAGAAAACTTCTCACGACCTACTCGCGAAAACTTCTTGCTCTTCACTTTACCTTGAGTCTTCACACCCTCTCTCACACACACAACCCTTACAAGAAATCTCACATAAAATACATGGTACATAAGATTGAACAAAATTACAATCAAATTTGGCACGGAATTAAAGCCAATACAAAATAGTTGTAAATCACAACTTTACAATCTCCCCCTTTGGCTATTCCGTGACAAAACCCCTAAAACAGACTCTAGACTTAAACGTGAGTTTGGGAACACTGGCAAAACTCACTCACACCTAATCTAGAAGCTGTGAAACACTTGCATGTATATACCTATAACCTAAAACACTCGCACACAAACAAAACTTTCATTAAACTTATGACAAGTTGAATACACGATACGTATATAAGTAAGAAAAGTGCGATCAAGGTAATAAACACTATAAAACAATTAAGCATATCTTGATCATACAAGAGTAGTCATTAAAGAATGACTACAATGATCATTTAGCTAGTAAATTAAGCATATCTTGATCATATAAGAACAGTCATTAAAGAATGACTACAATGATCATTTAGATAGTAAATGATCATCCGGACACGCAATGCAATTAAGACCAATCACAAGGATCAATTCCATGTCCAACACACAACCAATGCAAAATACACAAAGTATTTGCATCAAGGATACAAGATCCTACAAGGGTACAAGTATGTAGTACTCAAGATAGTTTAGCAACATCTAAAAGTACTAAAAAATGCTACAAAGCAATGAAATAAACATAAGTACTAAATATTAAACTGAAAATACAACCAATTTACTTAAGCTTTAAAGGAAAGCAATAAAAGTAAATAGACAGCAGTTCTTCTAGCTTCTCCTCCCCCTATCACTACACTCCCTCTATCAATGATCATCTCCCCCTTTTTGTCATGGAATAGCTATTCTCCATGTTCTTCTAGCTTCCTCTGAATTTTGTCAATTGAGTCTGGAGAGATGCGAACTTTGTATCAAAGCAAATGTGTTGGGAATGCATGATGGTAGCTAGTCCAGATATTTTGGTATTAATCTCTTGGAGAGTGGCCATGATGTTGTCTACCTTTTCATCATAAGCATGGGAGGTAAAGCTTGAACTTCCCAGAGTAGCATGGCTCTCTTGCTTGGTGCTCTTTTTGGTGTGACTTATACTGGCATGGAGAGTGCGAAAGTCTCTGTTTGAATTTTGTGCTTTCAAGTTTTTGCCTTAACCTCTTTTCATGGGAAGAGCTAAGTCGCGAGCTTCTCGCGAAAATGTCTTTGAAGAAGTTTTTGAAAAACAACACAAAAATGCATTTTGAACAAAAACTTAAAACACGAAAGTACAAAAACACTTTCAAAAACATATAAAATACTCAAAAATCTTTTTGGGTTTGATCGGCAAGCAATTAAGCATACACATCACATTTGATCATGTACAATCACACAAATAAAATAAGCATTTGTTGAACAAAAGTCTTATGTGTTATGTGTGAATATCAAATGTGGAATAGTCCTTAATCCAGAGTGAAACTTCAATGATCAATTCAATCAAGTCATACACAACTGGTACTAGGTCAAGTGGTCTATCTCAATTATAGAAATGAACATATATGATCTCTCACAAGAAAATGATTACACATCTTTGAAGCTTTTCATTTGGCTTCTTTACAAATCACAACAATTGATCATTTTTGAACAATACATCTCATTTTGAGATCGCTGCTTGAAATTTTTGATATTTCAATACTGAGAATAAGCCTTTGGCTTTTTGAGCACCATACATTTCAATAAAAAATAGCTTTCCTTTTTTTCTAGTCAAATACTAGTATGTGCGACGGCTTTTGCAGCTCATTATCTCTTTTCATTTTGAGATTTACATATATTGAGTTTTTTAAGCAAAAACATAAAAAATTGTGGGAAGATATATAGGCACAAGTCTATGCATGCATCAAAACCAACAAAACTATTGATCAATCATTCATGACAAGCTTGAAGATCGATTTACAACAGTCACACATAGATTTCAAGATTTTTCCCACAAAGATAGATGTGCATACATAACAAACTAAGCTCGTAAATGCACTACATTATTAGTACAAAGGTACTAGGCCAAACTCACATGTGATATACACAACACAGGTGATCAAACTTTTTGAAGATTTTTCAATTTTTATGGGTTTTTGAATTTTTCAACACACTCAAAAACAGAACATGCAAAGTAAGATCAACAAAAAAAATACATCGCAAAACTTGAAAAGAGAAACATCATCTAACTTGAACATGTGAGACCCTTAAAGCAAGTATGCATCAATGAACAAAATGAGGTCACACAAGAGATAAAGTTCAAGGAATGATACCGACACCAATGATCTTACGCAAAAACTTAAACCTCGGACCATTAAGAGGTTTAGTAAATATGTCTGCCTTTTGGTTGTCAATGTTGATGAATTCTAAACACATAATCTTTTCCTCCACTAAGTCTCGAATGAAGTGGTACCGGATCTCGATATGCTTTGATTTCGAGTGTTGAACTGGATTTTTTGACATATTTATGGCACTCGTGTTATCACAAAACACACACATAGTGTCTTGAGTAATTCCATAGTCATGTAAGAGCTTCTTCATCCATAATAGTTGTGCACAACAACTCCCCGCTGCAATATATTCAGCTTCAGCCGTTGATAAAGAGACTAAATTTTGCTTTTTGCTCATCCACGACACCAAATTATTTCCAAGATAGAAACAACCACCGGAAGTGCTTTTCCTATCATCGATGCACCCGGCCCAATTAGCATCCGAATAACCAGCTAAGCACTCATTCGAGTCTCTTGAATACCAAATTCCATAGTCGAATGTGTCATTGATGTAGCGGATAATTCGTTTGACTGCCATTAAGAGTGATTCTTTGGGTACTGCCTGAAATTGAGCACATACTCCTACACTAAAAGCAATATCTGGTCTACTTATAGTGAGATAGAGAAGATTGCCAATCATATTTTGATAGAGTGTTGGGTCTACGTCCACACCAACTGCATCAAGGCTCAGTTTTACCGAGGAACTCATAGGAGTGGAAGTATGTTTCTTAGAGTCTAGACCGAATCTCTTGACAAGATTTTTGGCATATTTCTCTTGAGATATAAATATCCCATCTTTTCGTTGTTTCACTTGAAGTCCTAGGAAGTAGTTTAGCTCCCTTACCATGCTCATCTCAAACTCCCTTTTCATTTCTTCCAAGAATTCATGAACTAGATTGTGGATCAAAAGACAATGTCATCCAGATATACTTGAGCAACAAGGAGTGATTTCTCATCTCTTTTAACAGTGTTCGATCGGCTTAACCTCTCTTGAAACCATGATCCAATAGGTATGTGGTGAGGCAATCATACCAAGCCCTTGGTGCTTGCTTCAACCCATATAATGTCTTCTTCAGCCTTAACACATTGTCCGAAAAGTAAGGGTCTTAAAACCCCTTTGGTTGCACTACAGACACTTCTTCATTTAAAAATTTGTTCAAGAAGTCACTCTTCACATCCATTTGGTATAACTTGAAGTTCATAATACATGCTATGGAGAGAAGAATTCGGATTGACTCTAGTCTTGCTACTAGAGCAAATGACTCATCAAAATCTATGCCTTCAACTTAAGTATATCCTTGAGCCACCAATCTAGATTTGTTTCAGACAACTTCACCATCTTTATTGGTCTTATTCTTGAAGATCCATTTGGTGCTGATTACATGTGCATCCTTGGGCCTTGGTACCAACTCCCATACATAATTTCTAACAAATTGATGCAACTCTTGATGCATGGACTCTACCCAATTCTCATCTTTCAAAGCTTTCTCCACTTTCTTGGGTTCAAATTGAGCAAGATAACAGTTGTACGTCACATGATTCACACTATAGCCCGGTCCTTTTCTCAAACGAAGCTCCTCATCTAAATCACCAATGATATTGCTTGTGGGATGATTGAGAGTCACTTTTGATGACGGTTTCTTGGAAGTGGAAGATTCCCCATCACGAAAGATTGGAGGTTGAACTTCTAAAGGGGTGAGTGGGCTTGAAAATTCTTGTGTTGATTTAGTCTCCCTTCTTGATATAGGAGGTGTAGACTCCTTTTCTGGTGATTCCTTCTCAGCATCATCACCTTGAGACATGTTGTCATCACCCTCAATCTTCTTAAGGTTTGGTCCTCCATCATCATCATCAATATCCTTTTCTGAGATTATGTCATCTATGACCACATTTATCGATTCCATCACTGTTTTAGTGTGCTTATTGTACACTCTATATGCTCGGCTATTTGTGGAGTATCCTAGGAATATCCCTTCATCACTCTTAGCATCAAATTTGCCAAGATTCTCCCTATCATTGAGAGGTAACATTTGCTTCCAAATATTCGGAAATATTTCACCTTTGGCTTCTTTTCCCTCCAAATTTCATACAACGTCTTCTTTGTTCCTGCAAGGAAGAAAATCCTATTCCCAATGTGACACAAAATATTCATCGCTTCAGCCCAAAACTTCTGTGGAATGTTTTTATTGTGTAACATTACTCTCGCCATCTCTTGGATCACCCGGTTCTTTCTTTCAACCACCCCATTCTGTTGTGGAGTCTTTGGAGCTAAAAATTCCTTCTTGATACCGTGCTCATTGCAAAATGCTTCAAATTTTGCATTCTCAAACTCCTTCCCATGATCACTTCTAATTTTGACTATGGGAACTCCCTTTTCATTTTGAAGCCTTTTGCATAACTTTTCCATCTTGTCGCATGCTTCTGACTTCTCTAAGAAATTCCTCCCAAGATTACCTTGAGAAATCGTCAACTACCACCATAATATAGCGTTTTCCACCCATACTTTCTGTTCTCATTGGATTCATTAGATCTACATGAAGTAACTCCAAAGGGCAAGAAGTAGCAACTACATTTACTTTAGGATGGGTTAACTTTGTTTGTTTTCCCAATTGACATGGACCACAAACATTCCTCTCAATTTTTCCAAACTTTGGCAAACCAACCATTGCTTCAAGCTTTGAGACTTTTGCCACTTGTTTGTAATTTGCATGACCAAATCGTTGATGCCATAACTCCAAAAGGTTCACTCAAGCACTTCGACATGCTATGCTTGGTTTGGGAATAACACCATAGCAATTGTCGATGGTCCTAAGTCCCTTCAATACTTGAACACCTTCTTCATTTAGGATTAAGCACCCTTTCTTTGAAAATTGAACTAAGAAGTCTTTATCGCATATTTGGGTGATACTCAGCAAGTTCACTTTTAATCCTTTAATGTACAAAACATCATCAACAAGGGAAGTCCCGGAATATCAACGGTTTCCTTTCCAAGAACTTGTGAGTGGCTACCATCTCCAAATGTCACGAAGCCGTCTTCCTTCTCCTTAAGAGTTTTAAACAGAGATTTATCTCCAGTCATATGCCTTGAACAACCGCTATCAAGATACCACAAACAAAAATTAAACACTTTCAATGCGGTATGAACAAAAAGACAAGCATGAGATAGACATTCTTGACCGTCAAAGCAAGACTCATCTTCCTTTACTTCATTCATAGATGAGTGAAGCTTTCTTTTCAAACAATCAAGTTGATCACACAAATGTCTATTCCTTCTCTTATATTTAGCAAGTAGAGAATACAACTAGCACAAGCTATTATGAATATTATGATTCCTATGAACTAAGGATTTCAGCATGTGCATAAAAACTCTAGCATGTTTCTTTGGTTTGAATAACTCTAAAAGCTCATTATTGGGACAATCTCCAAATATGCTCATAGAGTCATTATCACAAACACCTTTACTATGCTTCATGTTGGCCTTTGCCATGGCACTATCCATAGCAAGCCAAGGGATCTAGGATTGCACTTAGGTAATGAAACCACAACAAGTGCACCTGCTCTAATACCAATTGAAAGCTCAAATTTGTGTTAAAACATAAGAGCTGTTTAGACCCCCAAATTAAATATTACGGCTCGATTTATTTTACTCTAACTTATACTAAGTGTGGAATAGAGTAAATGCGAGCGGATAAATAATATAACTACTCTAAGTCATATTCATTAAAACACAACAATAAAATGAGAGTTAAAAGAGTAAGGAAGAAGAATGCAAACACAAGATAACACGCTGATGTGTTATCGAAGAGGAAACCGAAGTACTCAGCATAAAACCTCTTTGCCGCCCTCCAAGTGGTAAATCGATCCACTAGACAATCAATTGGGATACACAAATAGCAAAAAACCCTTCAAGTCTAATCTACCCGATGCACTTAAGCCCTCTAAGCTCCTACTCCAACAAGGCTTCTCGGAACTGTGTTTTGTCTAGCTCTCCAAATCCCGCAATACACCCGATTGCATCCGCCAAAACTTGGCTTCTTCCAATGCTTCCAGCAGCACCAAAACCTCACTTAACACTCAGTATGGGTGTGGTAAGTGTTTGGGCTAGCAACCTCTCAAGGATATGGAAATGGAAAGGTAGGAGTTGAGGAAAAACCACAATGGATTGTGTAGAGAATTGTGAATATAACAATCTCTAACTCTCAAGGATTGTGGCTAGAGTTTTCTCTCAGAAGCACTCCTCAACATTTGTGGGTAATGTGGGTATATATATAGTCAAGGTAGAGATAGTGTGTATCAGATATGACAAATTGGCAAAACAGAATGTTTCGTGGGAAGGCCTTACCCGCGAGACACTCGCAAAAACCAGCTGTCACCATCCTTTCCTGACTCTTCGCATTCCAGTCATGTGCTGGGCACATGCTTCACTTCACAGGAAAGCTTCTCGCGAGCTACCAGGGAAAACTTCTTGCTCTTAACTTTGCCTTGAGTTTTCACACTCTCTCACACACACACAACCCTTACAAGAAACCCCACATAAAATACAAGGTATATAAGATTGAACAAAATTACAATCAAATTTGGCACGGAATTAAAGCCAACACAAAATAGTTGCAAATCACAACTTTACAGAAACTTTACCATCAGACCAGATTCTCTCCGCAAACATTATCGGCAATCTCAAGTTTACCATTGTTTTTATGTTTAGTTTAATGGCGTGAACACTGCTTATCTATATAAGGATTTCAGTTTTTCTCTGATTTTTTTGGTTATTTTCTAATTGTTTTTGCCGTGATAAAAACAAATATTTAATTTTGATCAAAACTATAGAGGCAAAGTAAAAACCTTTGAAAGAAACAGAATTTCTATTGCTTTATTTATTTATTTGGGTAGGTAGAGGAATTCTGATGATGGGCATTTTAGGTGATAGAAATAGATATTTGAATAACCATTCTGAACAATTCAAAAACTACAAGATGGGATTCATCTAATTTCCTGCAAGGCTAAGTACAAGTCCTCCAATGACTGGCAATTGCGCAACAAATTCAAGGTTTTCTTTCCTCTTCATATTATAGATTTATGTTCCTATTAATTGTTTGATTAAATTTGCTGTATATGATATAGTGTAATTTGAAAAAGTTGGCCCCCTAAAATGGTACAATGAAATTTGAAATCAGTTCAATTTTCGTTACGGATCATTTTGAAGTTTTTTCTTCACTTTTGTCAATGTTAAATTGTGGTGTGGAATTTTTTTGGATGTATTCATGCTGTAAAATATTCTTTTCATCCCCATTTAGAAAATGTACACCACACGTTTCACACAAAGTCTCACTCAAAATTGAAACTTACCAAATAACACCGTTTGAAATCCCAACCAAGTTAGCAGTAACTTGCACCCAAATTGTTTTAAGGGCTATGAATGGATTGTAGCCAACTTGCTCAACTTTTTTCAAGCAGAAGGTTGTAGGTGTAGTTGGTTTTGTGGGGTTGAGGTGGAAGATACTCTTCTTGCCATCTGGGGCTATTCCAAAATTCAGTCGGTTTGGTAGCATGACATGATGGAATGTGTGTTCAACAGCTAGCCTTTTTTCGCTGAACTCATGGATTGGGCTTGGGATAGGGACCAAAAAACATGTGAACTCACTACCATGCTATCATGGGTAATGTGGCAACAAAGAAACAAGATTCAACCTATATTATGTTGTAGTGAGTTCCATTAAATCCTAAAATTGCATACTTGAACTTGTGATGAACAATTTTATGATATAGCTAAGAAAAGCATCACTTTTTGATTTGTATGTATAGAATTTTGTCTTATGCACAAATAATTTTAAGATGGATTTGTATTTGTTTAAGGGAGCAGCTAGCTTGTGCTAACCAAAAGGAATGAAATATACAATGGGCTATTATGTATATTCTAATCATGCTTAAGAAACAAAAGCACATAAGGATGGGCTGTTATATTTATTCTAATTATGCCTTTTGTTCTAATATATAATGTTTATTCTAATTATGCTTTTGTTCACCCCCATAATTGTCTGTAACTCATACCTCTTTGTTTTACAATTCTGCAGTTCATAGCTTTATTTTTATTTGTTGGGTTCTAATTTGGAAGACCAATTTTACTGTCAATTTTGATTGTGTTTGTGGTTTTGGATCCTTGAACTTAATGCTAACACCATGAAATGAAGCAATTTCAAGGCCTGCCCAATAGTCACCACCAATATATATGGGTACCTTCTTTCCTCATTCTTACTCTCATTGGAAGACCAGCAATTTAGTTTTTTTTTTTTTTTTTTAATTGGATTTTCAATTTTGACAGATATATATCATTTTCTCAATCCAAAAAAAATTCTTACTCAAATGGAAATTCCTCCTTCTGTATGGATGAATGGAAGGTACACCTACCATTCAAAACTAATTGACTATTGCAAGTTATGCTATGACTATATTTGATCTTAGGCAAAACTTTTTCGACATTGGATCCCAGGGCAGGGATGTGATGCCCATGTTGTCGAAGGTACATAGCAAAAAAAAAAATGTTATTGAAATGGATGCTAAAGACATAAATTGAGTAGTTGCCGTTGCTTCCAAGGCAATCGATGAAGGACCATGGCCAAAGATAATTACTTATGTAACCATCCTTATTATACTTCTTATTTGTCAGTTTTAATTTGATGTAGAAACAAAACGTTACTGTCTACAAATTTTAAGAATGATTTTATTTTTAATTCTAATAAATATCCAAGAAAGACAAATGGCGTTTTTGCATTTTGCTAATTTGATTGAACAACCAATGATGAACTTGCTGCGCTTGAGACTTGGGATGTTAAATGTGATACTATGTTGGTATATCCATTGACATTGTTCATCTATTGCTTTATAAATTTTGAGTGTCCCCTACATTATATCTACTTTTGTGAGATTTATATATAAGAATTTTTAGGGTGGGTGGAAAAGGTCCATGGTCTCACCATATATTTTTCTTTATTAGTAAGCAGTTAATTCAAGTATTTGCAAGCATAAGATTGAAAGAAACAACATGTTTGCTTTGATAGTAGTATTAATCTCTTATGTTTATTTTCTTTTTCTCTTTTCCATGCAAGTGATAATAACTTTAAGCAAAGTGAAATTTTAAACAGTTTTTATTGAACTTTCCCATGCATTGCACAGATTAACGACTAGTTATAACTAAAATCATGTTTTAAACACACAATTTTCAAGTCTGTGTATTGATGGGTGCAACAAACATTAACCACCATTTTAATAGTTTTGGTGCATATAATGGAATTTCAAACCAGTTCTCCCTAGAATATAGGCATAAGACTCTTAACAATTATTGTTTCAACAGTTTAAAGAAAATGACTTCCACTATCAATTAACTTTATCTTTCAGACAGATTTAATTCTGAGATCGGTCTACATCATTAAGCAAACAATATCGCCAGCTATATATTGTTTGGTGGTTTGTAATATGGTCGTTATTAGTCTGATGGATACCGTAGCATGCATCCATGCAATAATTAACATGAATTGATAATTGATTAGATCTATGTCCCTCTTTTAGCTTTTCTAGTATCGATTTTCAAATCAATTGACTTTTTCTCTCCTTCAATAGGCCATGGATACTTACTAAACACTATAGTTTTTTTTTCTTTTTCTTTTTTTAAAAAGAAGTACAAAAAAGAGGAAGGAAAAAACCATAGAAAACACCAAAAGCTTTTAAAAGTGAGCTTTTCCCTCACTAAACTAAAGTTTCAAGAATTTAAAAGCCACAGTAAGGAATAATATATATAGTTTAGCCCTTTTTATTTTCTCTAATCTTTTGGGAATCAGCCAAATCTTATCATCTTTTTAAGGATTCGATGTTCTATATCTTAAGGGCAACGGTTAGGCATGACCTGATGGATTAAGGGCATGATTGCTTTTATTGTGTTTATCTATAATTTGATTCCTACCCCCCCTTTTCAAAGCCATGCACAGGAAAAAGAAAACATTGTTAAAACTGCTTTGGGAACATATTTACAAAATTGTTTTCTTTGAAAATTCATTATTAAGACAAACTTATTGTCCCACCCTCCCTTAAAATTACCATAGCTTTTGAGTGGAGTTGTAACGTGCCTTTGTGTTAGAACCCATTTCCCTCTTCTTTGTATATGTGTGTTTGTTTCACAAAAAAAAAAAAAAAATCATTGCAATATCAAAAATTAAAGTCATCTTGTTTTTGTTTCACATATGCTATTTATTAGATTATCCCATATTTTAAATGTTACCCAAAAAAAAAAAAAAATCAATCATCCCAAAGTATATATTCAAATTACATTTTTCAGAATAGAACATTTTTTTTTCCACTAGCTTAGTCTTGCAAGTTGCAAGTCTCAATGGATTAGGTTACTCAATTGTTATTATTGAATTAGACTGTGAGTTCTATTCGATTTGAAAACTCAAAACTCAGTTTATGTTCAAGTACATGGTTGGTGATGAGCGAAATTTTATAAATATACTATCCTAAGAACATTCAACTGAAGCCAAAAGTTAAAAAATGTCATTTATATCCATTAGTTTAATATTGCATTGTTTTTTATATTATGGTGATTACTATTTTGTGTGTGTGTGTTACTGTGTTCTACTACTTCCTGCTCCAAATCATACCTGTCCAAACATATATAGCAGAAAGAAATGTGAGGGCTACCCCGGGAAACAAGGAAGCTTTGCTTGAGCAAAAGATGGAAAGTATATTAGTGACACTAGTTGTAGTGTTTAGTTTAGTTGGACTTTGTTTTGTTCTGATGTCAAAAAAATATTTAAGTGTTTAAGAAGGGACTAAGGAGTGAGGACAAAAACCAAATGCCAGAAAAGAAGACAAGGGCCAAGTTGGCGGGGAGCATCCTTTTCATTTTTTACATGAATTGAAGAGCTACATACAACTGTGCTTAAGAAATAATGGTCCAAGGAACTGGAATGTTCGACAAGAACATTCCATTTTTATAGCTCTCATTCATCAGGGCTGGCTTGCTTTATTGTCTTCTAAGTTCTACATGTTTATTTTCTTTGGACTGGTAACTCTAAGTTTACTTTGGACTCTCTCTCCTTGCCTATTGAAGATGGGGAAAAATCCCACCTTTTAATATATTATGGCCACTTTCCCTTCTCCTCTTCCTCTGTTCCAAACATATCATAAGAAATGAATTAAATTGTTGCGACTATAAAATAGTCCAAGGAACTAGAATGTTGGATTATAACATTCCGAAGCTCCTCCCTGCTGGCTTTAGTGGTTTCTAAGTCCTACATGTGTTGTTTTTTGAACAAGTAACTCAATTTAAGTTTCTTTGTTTCGCAATATTTTGCGCTCTTTTTCTCCTTGCTTATTGAAAATGGGGGATAAAAGAAAAATTCTGATGCCACGCCAAAAGGCACAACTTTGGCCACAACTTGCCCATGTGACGAGTTGTGGTTGATAGGGAAGTATTCTCACATAGACCCACAATCACCCTTCCACCAACCACAACTCGCCATATGAGCGAGTTGTGACCAAAGTTATGCCTTTTAGTGTGGCACAAGAATTACTCATTCCATAAAATTATAGTTGAAAGTCTAAGAAGTTAACCTTATGTTTGGATAGAGGGAGAGGAGAGGGGAATAGGTCAAAATTTGTTATATTTTTTCTCGATCACCTTCCCCATCCCTCTCCTTCTATCTCCCTCTATTCCAAATATATCATAAGAAATGAGTTAGATTGTTCACAACTCAAAGAACTTGAGATATCGCAACAGAATTAAAAGCCATGAGGGAGGATCTAATGTCTGGCCTTTACAATAAAAAAGTAAATTATTGGATTCATAAATAGATGATGTCAATATATTGTAGAGTCACATACAAGTGAATGGCTGCACTGCAATTACATCCCCTAAAGATTTTTCAAAAAAGGAGAGGTATATTTAAATTAATAAAGAGATTAGTACTATGCTTGTGTAATGTAGGAAAACTTTTTCTTTTTTTTAAATCTACTAATATGTTAAAATTGAATGATAAATTAGATAGTAAAAAATGATGACTTTATTTCTTTGCTTTTCTTAAAGATGGTCTCTATGCAAAAGCTTGTTATCCAAATGACCTTCTTTATTAGTCAGTCATGGTCTAGTGCGGAAAGAGGGAAGAAGAAGTAAAATAATTTTTTGACCCCTAAAATTTAAAATTCAGTCGCACTTAATTAAATTAATTGTTAAATAAAAAAGTTTAGTTCTAATACTACTCCTTCCTATCATAATTTATTGACAACAATATTATTGGGAGAATGATAAAATAATAAATATTGTTGACAGTTTTTTATATTTTCCATAAAAATAGTATCAAAACTTTCTTATTATGATTTATTAACAATTACTTTTTTATATATACAAAATAGAAATTCTACCCAGCCTAATCTAAAAACATCTATTAACATGACCTATCATTAATTTATATGTTTGCATTATATATTCTAATCATTTATAGTTTTCCTGTCATTACTTAATAATGCCGTTCATTTGAGTGGAAAGTACTTTTTTGCATTTTCTTATGTTTGATGAGATAGAAAGTATTGAGGTTATTCATCCATGCTAGTAAAATATTTGCATTTATGCTCTGTGTCTTTACTAGCTAGTAAAATATTCATATTAGGTTGCTCATAGAAAAGTGTGAAAGTTGATTAAATTATTGGGTTTTTACTCAGTTATCAATAAATTTCTCAAGAAAAAACTAATTTCCTCTTATAAAAAAGAAAAAAAAAAAAAAAAGAGAAAACTAATTTCAGAACAAAATACTTGCCTATTGAAAAACATTGTTCAAAGCAAAACAATACTTAAAGCCTACTTGCAACATCTTTTCACAAATCTTGAGTTATGAACTAAATTTTTTTTAGAAGCATACAAATTATTAGGACAAAGTTATAAAATCATAATAGGCTAATAGCAAAAAGATCTGTGAATCTGATAACCACAAATCTTTTCACAAATCTTGAGTTATGAACTAAATTTTTTTTAGAAGCATACAAATTATTAGGACAAAGTTATAAAATCATAATAGGCTAATAGCAAAAAGATCTGTGAATCTGATAACCACAATTTTCCACAAAGAAAATTGAAAATTTTTCATGTGAATTAAATAGTGTTTGGTTTGATGAGATTGAAATTAGTTGTAGTACAGGAAACAATGTCACCTTTTGTTTGTCTTGTTATCATTTCAAGTTGACACTTGTCATTGGAAAAGACCCAGCAAGTGAATTTTTTTTTCCCCTTACTCACACAGTAGCACAAGACATATAAATTAGTCGTTACACCACTGAAAATTTTTTAATCCCGCACTAGATGAGATGGGTTTGATACACTCCAAAACATAAAAGTAGCTGGAAAATTAAAATAACAGGGGATCCCACCCTATTCTTAATATTTTGAGAAGAAAAGAGAGATGATATTTTATAATATTTATTCATGGTGAAGAATGGAAAGAATGAGGAATGATAGAGGGATAAGCTCTTTTTCAGAACATCCTATTGTTTTTTTGTCATCTTTTCCCTTGTAATTTGTAGCATCACTTTATATCAAAATCATAACTTTGGGTTCTGCAAAATATTCAGCACTCAGACTGTTTTTTTGGCAGTTTATACTTATAGCTTAACTGCACCTAGGAATAAATATGCATACTTAATTTATAAGAAAACCATACCCAAAATATACACTATTTATATAATGTACATGAATATGACACAATGCCTTGATGAGGGCAGAGGAATAGTGGGGTTTCCCTCAAATTCTTAGGGATCTCTTTTTAGTACAAGAGATGACTAGATGAGCTTTGGTACATACCTACCTAGCTAGGCCTTCCAACTTTTATGGTGGCAGGGTTTTCCCTTTATTTCTTTAGAGACTTGACTTTTTATTAGGCATTAGCTATTATTAATTGGTTAAAATCTGATACCGTGCCTTTTGCTGCCACATTGATTAACTTGATTCTAAATTGAAAAAACCTTCTTGCAAGGCTATAGATGGTAAGACTTAAAACACATTTTAGAGAAAGCCACAATGTGCTGACTTTAGGACGTGTTTGGCTCTTTCCACTTCTCTTGTTTTGCTTTTAGGCTTTTTATTTGAACTTTGTTAATATGCTTGGTTCTTTTATTAAACATTATCCCATGTTCATAGCAAAAAAAAACATTGTCTTTCCCCCTTTAGGGACAATTTATGGTCTGTTACTTTCAAATGTGTACCACACAATGCTACTTCCTTACTTAGAATCTACTGGCATGCACAGCACTATCATCAACAAATTTTGGTGCAACTTTCTTGCTTTTACGAAGGTAGCATCTTAGAATTCCCAATGCAGAGCCTATTTTACTTTCGAAGGGACAAAGTAACAAACTTTTTAGGATACCCACAAAAAGATAAAAGGAAATAAAGGAAAAGAAAAAGAAAACTAAAGTGGAATGATGTTTATGTACTATAGGCTATAGCATTATCCTTCCTTAACATTCATTTCTTAAAACCAAAAAAAGATTTAATTTCAAAGGTGATTACATCCTAAGAGAGTATCTAAAAATAGGTTAAGTTACTGTCATTACATTTTAACAACAAACATGATTACCAATGTGGCTTAGTTCAAAAAATAATTACAAATGTGAGTCATTTCTTGCACATTATAGTTTTGAGTAACTACTACTAACTAGGCCTTCTGGATAGACATAATTTAGCGGGGCTAGCCCCCCACGTCCTTGGCTACATTTATTATTTATCAAGTTTGATTCTTTTTGTTTTTGGGACCATGTAGTTGTTGCAACTGAAGTTTAATCAATGGCGTTTTATTAGGTCTTACTGATCATAATTGGTGCAACTAGGTAAATCCAAAGTAAATGGTAATGGGGTTGGATACCAATTATTTGATACAAATGAATGGTTGAGTCTCCAATTGACGCCTTAGCTCAATATGATTATTTGTTTGACAGTTTTATAATCACTATCAAACAACAATGATGAGCTTTCATTGCCCTTCTTTTTAGCCCAAACTCTCTCCACAGAGAACGTCGAGGCTCTCTTTACTTACGTGGTGCCATATCAAGTTTGTCATTACATGCATCATTGGAATTATTTTTGAGGGCTCGGTTCCTCTTTTTCCCTAAAGAAGGTACTTTTAAAATAAAGTGCACACAATTCTATAAGCAACCAATTCAGGGATTAGAAGCAGTAATACACAAGTAATGTGCGAGGTGCAATAGTTTTTTTTTTTGGGCAGCAAGAATTCTGCATTCTTGTCCTATCTTATAACCAAGAGTTGGATGAATTATTGCAAGGGAAATCACTGCAGACCACCGAAGGGTGGCAGCCTAATGGTAGGAGTCCCTTGAACCATCACCCTTGCGAGTCTGAAAATTGTGGTTCGAGTCATGGTGCTTCAATTTAAATACTGTGCCCACATGCATAGCCTCAAGCAACTTCAATGGTACCACATCATAGAATTCAAGTTTAAATGGATTAGGACAATGGTATTACGCTGTGACTTTTTTTGTTCATAAAAAAAAAGGGAAAAATCACTGCAGGACAGGTGTCCAAACTCCTTTTTGGACGTGTCATTGTGAAACATAACAGGATAGCCCATTAATTTTGGGCAGTCAATGAGACAGGCCCAGAACTTTCAAAGTGAATAAACTAGGCCTGGGGCATCTCAGCTGAAAAATGAAGTCTGGGGTTGCTTTGGCTAATACCTAATAGGCTCATAACAAACAGAACCAATCAAGTAAATTGTTTGTTTGGTTGTTCAGAAGCCTAGACTTCACATATGGTCCAAGCCCTTTCATTTCCCAGTTGGAGAAGAGGGGGTAATTTGCAAAAGACTTTATACATACTTTCCATGGTTCACCCTCAAACAGATGAAACAACCGATTTGTAGCACTGCTAAATCACTCAGCAGCATCAAATGAGCCTCATTTGGAAACATGGGACCTATAGCCAAGTCAAAATTACATCGAAAATTGGGTTATCATGAAATCAGGAGGAGCTAACCATCTTACCATTTAAGAAGAAAAAAAATACTTCAGAGAACTTTAGGGGAGAGGAGCCAAAAGGAAAAAGGAAAGCTTCCAGTTTAACCAGACAAGGAGAGCTGATTGCTGTTAACCAATAACCGTATATTTTGATAGTTAGAATACACCAGATTTGGACCACAGACATTGCAGTCATGAGCTTCATGAGTATGGAATTATGTGACCATAAAACACAACCGAAGTCTAATGAGAAAGTTCAGACCAGGCATTACTACATCCACAAGCATTGCCTCGGTGAATCACCAGTTGCCAGGCCAAACTGGAGCCACCATCTCAAAATAAGTGTCAACCCACAGTCTAACAATCGTTAACCAGCATTTATTGTGCCACCAACAACCTCACATCGCATTAAACATGGTGGAGCCTGTCACCCTTTGGTCGGCCTAAGGTGAGCTGCCTAGGAAGCTCCCCCATGTCAATTGGCCCAAAGTGACAAGCACCATATCCCCTTAAAAGCCTGAATCCATGGGACGGTTTAGACAGGAAAAAGGCAAGGTCCCCAGCCATACGAAGGGATCTCATACTCTGGTAAAGGTATTAGGAAAAACTCTGAATATTTTATTACTCAATTCTTTCAAATTTTTAAACATTGACTTAACCATCAGAGTGGTTTCAACCAGGCCTATCTCACAAAAATAGATTTTCTTTGTCTTACAGTAACACTCAAATTAAGCAATCTGAACCATCAATCATCCCCCCTCGCGTGATTTCTCCTACACAAGAATTCATCCAGCACAGTTAGTAAATTCCAACTACCTTCCCCTCTCCTCTACTCTCCTATCCTCGCCTCTCCCTCCATAGCCACAAACCCAAAATAGCTTGATCTTGAACAAGTGAATGAGTATCTGCACGGAGATATACAAATAGGCGACTGGCTTACATATACTAAAATCTCCATATCATGTAGACTACCTATAAAAAAACAAGAGATATGTCTCTTTGGCAACAAAGACCAATAAAAAAATTAATGACAATTTCAAGTAACTATGAATCATCCAGGTTTATTAATGCTGATAGCAAATAACTGCGAATCATCCATTTGCACAGTAGAATCCCTGGTTTTGGTAATTGCTACTCCCAGACATGAACGTTAATTAAGCAAAAATGTTAAGAAGCCCCCATCACTGACAAACAATAAAGAAAAGAATCATTCTGAGCCTCAAAATATCAACCAACAGCAATAATGATTCCCTCGATGACCCAGTCATTAAGTTTACTGTATATACAAAGAATATACATGAACAGTAGAATCCCTGGTTTTGGTAATTGCTACTCCCAGACATGAACGTTAATTAAGCAAAAATGTTAAGAAGCCCCCATCACTGACAAACAATAAAGAAAAGAATCATTCTGAGCCTCAAAATATCAACCAACAGCAATAATGATTCCCTCGATGACCCAGTCATTAAGTTTACTGTATATACAAAGAATACATTAATTAAATGAATTGAGGATTAATGTGAGAACATAGCCCTAGTCCTTACAATCATTTTGCATAACCAGACATGCTAGTCATTGCTACAACAGAATGAGGGAATATGTACACAATCCCCTTCTCAATCTAGGCTTCCTAAAACTCAAAAGCTGGAAACTCTAATTTAAGCTTATCATTAATGTCAGCTTAAAAACTCTAAACAGGAGAAAGATTATAATAATGTATACACGCTGAGAAATCCAATGCGCCACAGAAACTGAGAAGAAAAAAAAAGTAAAGAGTCTTGCACATTACTACCAATAATATTAGACCACTGTTATGATACAAAAGAGTTCATTTTTAGCAATTTTTACCTTACATCAGATGCCATCACTAGGCTAATTTATCTTCACAATCTTTAGTCAGTTCACAAGCCATTCTGTATAAAAAAAAAAAATGTAATGTAAGTAATGGCTGTAGTATACACAGACATTTCTAGGTTTGGTCTACCATGTAGAGAAGATTACAGATTACAGTTGCTGCTAAAGGCAGAATACATAAGAAAATAATAGTAAAAAATGCAAATTATACTCTTTAAGTTTGACCAATATTCATTTCAGATATCTGACTTTACTTTTGTTCAATCAAGTCCTCTAAGTTGAAAATTTGATCAATTAAGGCCTCCCATCCACTTTTGTTAAGTGGTTGTTGTTAAGTGTCCAATTTTGATTTTATTTTTATTTTTATATAGTTTCTTTATTCAAAAAATCCAAAAAATATTAAAAATAATTCTTTGATTAGAAAAAAATAACTAAAAGAACAGATCTAGGCAAGCAACAGGATCAGGAACCAAGTATAACCCCATAACCAAAACCAAAATAAAAGCAAGATAACAATTAAACTGTAGCATGGTGATGCCCAGGCTGTTTTCGTACAAAGAGCACCCATGAGCAATTAAACTGGAGTAACATTAACCCAACCCCAGGAGCCAATTTGGGTTATTTTTTTATTTCAGGGATTTCACTTCCATCATTGTGGCAGATAAACAAATAGGTATAGGTATAAGCAAAATATTAAAAAAAGGGGTTCTCAATTCCACTTGGATCTTTTCTATGTAAGTAAAACAAGAAAATCTTTTCCCAATCTTGTTGCTTCTTCCACGCCACCCAGATCTTTCTTTCTTTTTTCCTTTTTTTTTTTTTATCAAAAAATTGTTTTTATTATTTTTTGAATTTTTGAATTAAATAAAAAAAATTAATTCAAAATTGGACACTTAACAGTAACTAGTTAATAGAAGTGGAATTTGCATTTTTGCCAAAATAATAATACCATTAAGACCCAAGTAATCTGAACACAAATGAAGAAAACCAAAACACAAAGAGAGAGAGAGAGAGAGAGAGAGAGAGAGTAATGCAAGGCCACAGAAAAATATGAAGAAACAACAGCTTCTTGCTTTATTCATAAATGCAAATTTAGCTTGCTATTAAACAAACGAGGGATTGACAACACTTCTGACTCTCTGAGTCTAGGCTATGTTTTAACAGATAAACTGGATATTAAGGATAGACTAGCTAGGACAAGAGCTAGCTGCAACAGATAAGGATCCAAACTAACTTTGATTATTGGAAATCTGGGATTGTGTATATGCGTTTAGGCCTAAGGGGAGGAGAATAGTGTGGTTGATTACAAGGCTAATTACCATTACTGAAACATAAAGTTGAGGTGTATCATGAATACCATGAGGGAGATTAGGAATCATAATTGTGTAGTATGCTGCTGGGCAAGTGTTCATCAGAATTGATATTAAATATTATGTCATGGTGTTTTACCTCAAGCAATTGGACATTGTTAAGCCAAAGACCCCCCAAACTCTCTAACAAGAACCATTGAGAACAAGTAAATTATTCTATGCCACCTTCAGCCGGCTACCTTTATCGCGCCCATTTCATCAATTTTTGAGCTTTTATGCTGCAACAAATAAGTGTTAATACACAAAGCTTAATTATAGCCAAATAATGGCCAAAATTATTCAATTCATATGAGAAACAATGAAGTAGGATTGAAAGTAAAACAAAAACAAAATCATCTGAATTGCTAATGTTTCTTGTTTATATATATTACCTTACTTTTTTTGTGTCGGTGAATGTCATTAACGTCTTCATCTCCATCATGCTTCCTTTTCTGAGAAAAAAATCCAGTAAATAGACTCAATTATGGGAAAACACTGAAACCTTAAATTAATTTTTCAATGAATAAACAACGCAAGGCAAATTTTTTAAATTTGTCACAAACCATAGGGCCATTAGAAGATTAGGATTAGCCTTTGTAGAAGACTTGGGAAATGGTGTAATCGGTTTAGGAATTAAGGGCTCACAGATTTAGTTACACGTGCAGGAAAATCAGAAACATATTGCGGAAAGCAAAAAAATATATCCACTGGCATCACACCAGCTGATTCCTAAAAACAACACTAGCGAAGAAAGTGTCACACTTCATAGGGGTTGAAAGAAACTCAAGACCAGCCATCAAAATTCTGATTATATGTCTAAAGATAATAAGAATCCCATTATAAAGCTTATATACGCCTCCCAAAAAATTCTAATAACTCCAAATTTAGACCCTCAAAACAAACTAATCTAAATCACACTTTATTACTAAATAAAATATAAATATAAGACCCCAAAATTCTTACTACTTGGATCCAAAAATAATAAAAATCTAAATTTCAGCAGCGCCTTGAACAAAGAATTTTGGCCAGTAATTTCAATTTGGCTCCTATGTAGAATCCAGACCACAATTTCAGATAAACTCAATTTTTAAGTTTGCTCTTCTGGGAGCTTCATGCCACTTTCTCCCCTGATTAGATAAAACTTGAACTTGATTTTTGAGCTTTGATTCTTGTTCAGAGTGTTCACCATCGTGAACATGATGTTCAATTTTTTTCAATAAAAGTATGACTACCTATCATAAAAGAGAATGATTTTTGAGCTTTGAAGTAATAGAGTTCCAAACTTCTTGAACAACACCACTGACATAGGATAAAAATTTTGGGCTGAAATTTTCTTTCTTTTCTTTATTGGTGTAAACCATGATGACACTAGAACATCCTTTTTTTAATAGTAGCACTGAAATTTCCAGCAATTATAAAATCAACAACGTGAACCAACATTGCAAATTACACATTCTTAGCCTGGAATGTAGGTTGAACTATTGAAATAGGCTTTCCCAACTCTTTTATTTTTCTTGTTTCCATCTATCACCCTTTTAATTCTTCTTGACAACTCTTCGTAGCAACAAGAAAGAAGGATCTTGGATCTTGGATCTTGAACTCTTACTGAACAAAATGTCTTCCTTTGCTTCAACTTTATCCTCTTCTATAATTCTTGAATATTGTTAGAGATGTATTTGACATGAAATAAATATTCTGTGGCTGAACTATCAGTTTCCTTTGCTCCAACAGCCTGTTTGACCTCTGTTTCTTTGCTCTCATGTCTAAACTCATCTTTGTCAATCAATTGAGGGGCTTCACCTTTTTGAAAATTTCATCCATTTAAAATTTCTTCAGAAAGTCACCTAGGCATTTCAACTTGTTGATTATGTTCTTTTGCTGCTTTTCCTGCTCACTGTTTAGGCTTGCAAACTGTAGCTTTCTTCACTTGATACTTAGATCTCAAAACCCTTATGATTCTTTCCCACATGAGAACTGTATCAATACCTTCTTAGAGATCAGAAAATTGCATGGTCAACATCTCCTTTTGAATTCCAGGTCTTAGCCCGGGCTACAATGATGCATTGTAAGAGTTGAGAATGTTTTTAAAGAGGAAAACCATTTCAAGACAGACGTCAAGAGAGACTTTTTTTTTTTTTGATAGATAGACGTCAAGAAAGACTTTATGATAAGATGGTTAGTTTTCACAAGGTAATTTATCAATGATTGATTGTGCTAGTTTGTTTGATGAGTTATCTCATGGTGGCATAACCAGAACCCAGACCGTGCAGGATATCAGCAAAGATTCTATGATTTAGAAAATCTGTTAGGGCTTGTTAAAGATGAATTTGGTGTCTTTCAACCAATATTTATTGGGTAAATGGCTTTAGATTTTTGCCACAGAGAAGGATGCTCTTTGCAGGAAAATAGTGGAGAAAAAAATATAATTATGAGTGGGGTGGTTGGTGCTTGAGGGTGGGCTGGGGTCATTACAGTGTATGTTGTGGAAGGATATTTGAAAGGGTTGGGGCAAACTTTCCAGATTCATCAATTTTAAGGTTGGTAGTGCTACTACTTATCAAAAAAGAAGAAGGTTGGTAGTGGTACTAATGTTCAGTTTTGGCAAGACAAGTAGTGTGGGGATAGGGTTCTTTAGGAAGCATTTCCAGATTGGCGAACTACTTGTGTTGGAATGCAGGCAACTTTCAGTGGGATGTTGCTTTTATTAGAGCCTTTCAACATTGGGAGTTGATTTTGTTAACCAATTTCTTCAACCTCATTTATCAGTAAGATTAGAAGGTAGGCTGAAGAACAGATCTGCAGGATGCTAACAAGAAACACATCAAAATCCTACTATAGAGTCTTTTATGTTGGAGGTGTGCATTCTTTTCCATGGGAAAGCATTTGGAATATTGAAGTCCCAACTAAGGTGGGTTTTTTTTTTTTTTATTCTTTATATGGAAAGCTGCTTTATGGAAAATTCTCACGTTAGATAACTAATGAAGAAGAAACATAATCGTTGTTGACTGGTATTGCATGTGTAAGAAGGATGGAGAGACAATGGACCATTTAATCTACATTGTGATATTGCCAGAGAATTATGGTCCCTAGTGTTCTGCTTATTTGGGATGAAGTGGGCTATGTCTGATATGGTAGTTGATTGACATGTTGGAAGGGGTGGTTTGCTAGGCACCATAGCAGTGATATTTGGAAAGTGATCCCTTTATGCATAACATGAACCACATGAACCATCTGATGAGAACAAAATAAACTGATGTTTGAAGGAATTGAACTACCTACGATGATCTTACATTTTCCCTGTATGAGTGGATGACTTTGTTAAGTGATCATTTATTCTCTAATATGCTTGACGTTCTTGAATGTTGTAATTTTTGTTGATTTGTGGTGCCCCTCAAGAAGATGTCCTGTGTACTGGATGATGCATTTTCTAGTCTAGTGTTTTAATAATATTTTTTACTTAGCTATCAAAAAGATTCAAGAATTGGTGAAATTGGTTTGGGAATTAAGGGCATACAGATTTGGTCACACTTGCTAGAAAATAAGAAACATAGGGTGGAAATAAGAAAATAATTACTGGCATAAAATGAGTAGGTTCCCAGGAATCACTCCTAATGAAGAAGGCCCCACGTTTTCTAGACTTTCAGTTAAAACTCAAGACCAGCTGTCAAAATTGTGTTACATGACAATGATAATAAGAGTCTCATTACAAAGCTATATGAGCCTCTCATACAATTCTAACAACTCTCAATCTTGACCTTAAAACAAACTAATCGGACCACACATTATTACTAAACAAAATGTAAATAAAAGACACAGAAATCCCTACTACTTGGACTCACAAATAATTAAAAACCAAAATTTCAGCACTGCTGTGAACAATGCCACTATAGTGTATTGAATTTTGGAGAAAAATCATGTGTTAGGTTTATTTGATTAACCCTAACACCAGTTCTATTATACTCAGATAATGATATGCAAATTACAGGTGTACCCTCACAAGGGTTAAAAATAGCAAACTTAGTGCCCTAGACCATGTATTCTAACATAATGCCATGAACACTACATTTCAACTGACAACTTCATTTCAACTTCTATGTAGAACCCAGAAAATTAATTTCGATTAATCTTGATATTAAAGTCCACTCTTATGGGAGCTTGTTGCCACCAGCATTAGTTATCTAACCTTAAATTGGACAGAAAATAGTAGTCTATACCTAACTATAGCTGATTGCTTAACTTTAAAGGCTGAAAAAGAGAAGGCCATTTGAAAGTTTAAAAAAACTTGTTGACTATATTTACCCAGTAGATTTTCACAGCATTCCCATTTTTCTCAAATCGTCCCAAATGTTCAAAAATACATAGTTACAAGAGAGATTTAGCCAACCTTTTCGTGGTGTTTCTTTGAGTGATCAGCACTAGAATCATGATGCCCACTTCTATCCTTCTTCTTCTCCTTATCCTTATCTTTATCTTTATCTTTACTTCGGTCTTTATGACGGTGCCTGTGCTTCTTATGCTCTTTATCCTTATCCTTATCCTTATCTTTGTCTTTGCGCTTTTTATGCTTCTTGTCCTTGGACTCACTTTTTGATTTCCCTGCAATGGTAGGGATCCCCTTCTCTGCCTAAAGACAGCAAAAGAAATACGATCAGCATTTAAAAAACAGATGTAACCCATTACAGGACCATATTAACTCTGGGAACCAACCACATGACAGGGATTCTCATCCAAATATAAGAAACTATCTTAAAGCACCAAAAGTATTTCAAGGCAATGGATTTCTTACAAGGGGCAAATCAACGGGAGCAGTTTCCCTTAATTGAAAGGCTTCTTTCAGAATATCAAGATCAAATGGTTGTATCCGTGTATTAGTATCTCTGGAATAAGATGTGTTCTGAATAAGCTGATCCAATTGCATCCCTTCTCCTTTTCTGATATCTGTGTCTCCCACAACATGGTGAAGATAATGTGTGTCTGAAATTGACAAAGGAAGTGATCTCTTGCAGAAAAAATCATGGTGTGGCAACAACTTGTAGTGATTTATCAGATCTACAGCACCAGTCAGTTCCCTTGGTCCTAAAGCCCAAATAGTACAGCATGTCATCCAAAAGGAGGGGGAAAAGAACCCAAAATAAAGGTGCAAAGTGAAAAGGCCAACAAACTTAACAAAAAGGCAAAAAGTAACTGAACACAGAATTGGATCATTTGACATCAATCAAATGTTCCCAAAAGATGAGGCAAATACAAGCATTAGATTTCCACGAAATTTATTTCCTGTATTTTCCTATGTTTGATGCAACTGTAATTGATTATCAAAGGAAAATTTTTGCATATTCAACAGAAAATTATAACCAAAGAAGTAAAAAATAGCTTATGATTACCTGCCCCCTCCCCACTCTAACACCCCCCCACCCACTCTAACCACCACTACCTACCAACTTTTTGTGGGCTTCTGGTTTTTTTTTTTTTTTAGATTGTAAGTTACACATGAACCTAATGGGCATTAAACCCATAACCTCACCTTCCACAATGCTCTTACAAGGGAATGAGGTGCCATTTAAGCTAGAGTTCCAGATTTTTGGTACCAAAAAAAAAAAAAAAAACCTAGAAAATTATTTTCGGAATACCAATTACTGGAAGAAAACAATTTCCCTGGAAATATTTTATAATGAAACCATTTCTGCTAGGAATATGTTTGATGTTGAAAAAGGCAGAGCCCAAAGGCAAGGTATATGAAGGTGAAAAGCATGACCAGATAGTTTAAGCCATCTTATAATCCAAATTTACACCACATTAAACTTTTCCTGCATGTTAAAGAAAAATAAAATAAAATCCCACTGTCCTGAACCACCCCAACTATTTACAGGATACCCAGGCAGCACCAAATTTTTATATCTAGTATCTTCTGTTCCAACCCTCCTGCACTTTAAGCAAAATGCACTAAAGAATCAACTTATCTAGAATTTTCCATGTTATACATAGCAAGCATATTTCCCTTTTTTTAGAGAGAGAAAACAGGTTTTTACTTAAATCTTATAATCCATAAAATAATAACTTTCAACCATTGGTAATTGCAGCAACATTTGTCAACCAATACCTGAAGGTGCAATGCATTTCCTTAAAAAGTTTAATTTAGTTATTTAGTTAAATTACTTAGAAGTTACTTGATTTTTTTTTTTTTTTGGGCTCGGTAAACAACTGTGTTAATCAATAGAATAATGTTTTAATGTATCTGTAAGTGTGTGTTTGTGTGTGCGTGTGTGTGTGAGAGAGAGAGAGAGAGAGAGACAGAGAGACAGAGAATAAACATGTTCCCAAGAAACAAAATCATATAGTTGGTATTAGGTTCAAGCAACACAAACTGTCTCCATACTAGATCCCAACAAACCAAGTATTATGCAAGTCTCACAATTTAACAATTAAGCAAAAGTGCAAAACCCTGTGAAGTCCTGCCTAATGGACACGAATATACACAGATGCAGAAACACACGAAAATAGGCAAGCTTTTCCGTGCATGATGCCACCAAAGGCACAGGTGTAATGTTTCCAAACCAACTTCTAGAGGAAAAAGATAATATCCCTGGCCCAATCCTTGACTTGCATGTATTACCACACCAAGACAGTTCTAAGATGTCACAAGGCTCTCTACCATTGGCGGAGCCAGGATTTGCAAAGAGAGGGGTGGGCAAAATTTATAACTAACATACATATATCTTCATACACCCACGGTCATACATGGATAGACATTGTACACTAGCACAACACACACACATTATATATAGAACACTTAAGAGTTAAGACCAATTTGTAAAATGCCACTCATATGAATACTAAGCGGTATTATATTGTTAGAAAACCCATAAAAATAACAAATTATTACATAAATAATTTAAGATCTTTAACACTTTTGAAAAACAATAGTAATTTTGTTTTCTCCTGTTATAAATTTTTCTTCTATATTTTGCTGCTGCTTCTTTTTTTCCCCATATCCTTCTTTTACTTTTGAACCTTAAAAAACATTAATAAAATATGAAAGATTTTCTTCTTTTTTTCAAAGGCATATAAAAAATGCATGAAAAATATAGAAAATAAAGTATAAAAGAGGAATTTTTGGTGGGGCCAGGAGGCAATTGCCCCCCTCAACCCTCTTGGCTCCACCATTATGCTCCATATATAAAATCCATGGATCATCTACAAATTTCTCTCTTTTTTTCTTCTTCCTTATCCACCCTGTTTAAACTGTGTATATGTGGGCATATATGCTTCTGTGAATGATACAGGAAGATACCTGATCTCATATTTGATTTTTTTTATTTTTGCTTTTTTAATTTGGGCTTTAACGTTACTGAGGATTTTATGGAATTTAATTGTAGCTTGATTTTTTCCTTGAAGCCTGTTTATAAGAGACTCCAAAAATAGTTTTGAGCAGTACATTTTGAATAAAAATCTTGGTATTAGAGTTTTCTCTACAGCTTGGTGGTGATGACAAGTATCCTCAGGTGGTGAAGCCAAGTGTTTTCTTTCTTTCTTTCTTTTTTCATCTATTTTTTAGTTCTGCAAACCCATTCTGCATCAGTGTCTGGGTGGGTGTTTGGGTAAGGAAGGCCAACACCCCATAAAGAAGAAAAGGCTCAAAATTATACAAATAATCTAACATCAAGTTTAAACAAAATTGCAGATAGCCCTTCTTCACTATTCATTAATGTTCATTGTAGAATTAGTTAAGTCAAACAGTTTCCAAGTGAATCAAATTGCAATGAATAAATACTTTATATGTTAGCACAAGTGCACATGTAAAATGCATATTACCAACACAAAATGAGAAATAAGATATATTACATTAACACACAAGAATATTTTTTATAAGTACATTAACACATAAGAAATAACATGCTTAGTTCTGTTAATAATTGTTGACTTCTATGAGTAACCCTATAATAATTAAATGAAGGGTGGTCATCTAACAATGAGTGCACTATGCAAGATAAGAGGTCATAAGCAGAAAAATGATTGCTACGTGTAGATATTGCAATGTCCACATACAGAGTTTTCCCATACACAAGACCAAATTAACAAATATGATGCCAAATCCAGATTCAGTCAAACAAGTGTTTCAAGGAAATAAAACAGATTAAGACAAACAACAAAGAAAACATATATAATGAATCTTTACCTCTCCCAAAATTCTTGCCTTCAGGATCCATGTGTCAATGTTTCACAAAACAGTGGACCATTATCAACTGCAGTTTGCCACAACCATCAAAATCAATAGAATCTCTACTCCAAAAATTGTAGAAAGAACATGAATAGGTCTCTAGTCTCTACAATACTATAACAGAAACTAAGCATATACATTAAATGGGCTATTTCTGTCATAAGGGAAGTAGGGAACTCGAAACTTGTCTTTTCTTATGTGTTAGACATGGAATTCTCTATGTTCATGTCCATGGTCACCTATTACTTTAAGTACTATTAGATGTCCACCGGTCATCATACTACACAAACTTTCAGTATGGAGAGAGAAAAATCGCCTATCAAAAGACTTTTTTCAATCTCCATTCTCCCATCCACACTTTAAATATTGACATCACTGTTTGCTAACTACTACTTTGTCAACAAAGATATTCAATGTAGTTAAAAGCAAGGCTGGCACTTGCCTAGGTGCCTGGGCGAGGCCAACAGGATGGATAACTTTAACAGTGCACTCCACACTGACCTTCTGACTAAAATGAATGCTATGGTTCAGGCAACAGGAGGTAGGCTGCTAGCAAGCAGCTAATTAAAATAACCTGTTGTTAAAGGTACTTTAATCATAAAATTCAAGCACTCCCACACTCCACTTAAACTAAACCAGGATTCTGATAATCAAGTATCTCCTTTCTAAAAAAAAGGGAAAATTAATAATAAGACCCACATAATTTAGCCTGTCCATAACAATGTAAGCCCTCACTCAAAACTTAAAATTTAAGAAAGATACTGTTGTGCTTCTCTATGTGTCAGATGGGGGTCTCAATAATAAAGCTGTGTCCTACAAATCATAAGAATCTCTCTTTTAATTGATTCAATTCCCAGGGAATACATTTTTTTCCAGTTCATTTCAATATAATGCAAAATGAAAAGAATGGTGTTAAGGATGATAAATATGCTTAATTTATTATTTTTGTCGGTAATTACACACATGCACCCAATGAGTCTTTAACCCACTACCTCACCCTCCACCTTACTTTTACAAAGAGAGGAGGTGTCATATGAACTAGATCTCATTGGCATAAATATACCTATTATAAGTTAAAGTTCATTAGATTATATTGTACTTATAACATCCAAATAATGGTAGTAATGATTAATATGTTCATATTAAGTTAAAGTTCACTAGACTATATTCTAGTTATAAGTCGTTGAACTTTGGCTCAAATAGCACTTACTCCTCCGAATGAGAAAGGGGTAGAGGGAGAGATCTAACATAAAGTGCGTGTGGTATAAATTTCCATATATTGATTTTTAATGTACTTTCATGTGTATCAACTACTTCAGATATTGGTGAATTTCTTAGCTTGCACAAGCACCCTATAGCCGCCTAGCACCTCAGGCAACTATGAATCTAGTGCCTTGAGGGCATCTTTCCTTAAGGTTTGAGCTCCAACTTATTTTAAGGAAACTAAAAAGAAATGACGAAAAATAAAAGCCAAATTTTAAAATGATAAGGTTTTTGACTCACTCTAATTGAGTGTTTAAAACACAAGATTTTCATCAACATTGTTTTTTTGATAGGTAATAAGAGTGATATTATTGATAAAGGAAAAAAGAAAAGTACAAGGTGTTCACGATGATGAGCACAAAAGGAAAACAGCAACATACCACAGAAAGACAAAAATCAAGAGACTATTCTAAGAGAAAAAAAGAACTCTATGATGGAAGAACAGTCCAAAACGCCCCAACACCAAGATCAAGTAAAAAGAGTTCGCTGGCACAAATCTATTTTCATAAACATACACTAGTGGGCCAATATTCACTAACTCTTTTCATTTGGCTTTCCATTTCTAGAGATAATCTCAACGATTGCATTAATCCTTCTCATAAAGTGCACAATTATCAAAATGGGAATCGAAAACAAGAATAGATCACTAGAAAAGTAAACCCTAGAAATCATATTTCCAAGATATTCATCTTGCAATTTTTGTATTTGATTTCTTATCCCTTGTTCACTCCCTGTGCACTAGGGTGTTCCTTTTTTTTTCAATATATCTTATTACTTATAAAAAAAAAAAAATATTTCCAAGATATTCATGAAGCAAATAACGGATGTCACAGCTTGAACCCCCTAGTTCACATAGGGTCCAAAGTCCACAATCACAACCTAAGCCTTCCAAATGGTCAAGGCAGACCCTAAACCAGTAAAAGGCAGTCCCCAAATTCCACTTAAAGCCCGCCAAAAACTATAATATCTCAACTACATAGCTATCCCAAGGAAAACATAGATCAGTTTTGCAAACTAATCCCACTCAAGCTTTATCAATCCCTAACAGTGCGAAACCAGATTCCACATGCATCACTAAACACTAAACAACCCCAAGTGCCAGTTTTTTGCACAGAAAGTCCCAATTAATCTACTTAGACTCGGTCACAGATGCCCTTTCCATGCCCAGTCACTAAACTTGAGTAAATCAAAGTTCCAGCACTAAAAGCCCTAGAGTTGATTTAGTAAAATCAAACTTTAATGCACCCCAATTGCAACTTGACTAAGTAATTTAATGCACTACAACTTCTTTTTTAAGATTAGGGTCCATAAACCCCAACAAGGTTTAAAATTTTCCAAATCCTCACAAGCCCATGAAAAAAAAAAACCTAAAAAATCAATGTCTCCATTATCAAATTACGTAAATTTATCACCAAAAAAAAAGTTCAATCCCATAATTCCTCTGAAAACCCAGAAAAAGGAAAAGGGCATTTCAAGTCTCGTTCAAATTTCCATGATTTTTGCACATATCCAAAAACCCATAAAAATTCAAAAATCAAAATGGGGACATGGGGACCCTACCAGCTTCAACAAAATGAACTCTTCATGGGTTTCGCATATTAATACATAAAAATCAAGAATTGGTCATAACCCAAGTATTTAAATCAAGAACTAAAACCAAAAGTTGTTTTCTTTTTTTCTGAGTATCATTATTATTTACCGTGACTTTCCAGTAGATGTCGAGCCAATAAGAGTTGGGGGAGCCTTCGTTGAATATTCCGGCGACTGGCCAGAAAAGAATTGCCGGAGGTTGCTGGAAGTGGCGGCCGGCCGGCCAAGTGACTGAGTGAGTGAATGAGAGAGAGAGAGAGAGGCGTGTGGGTAGCGGTTTGGGTCAAAACTCGAGACTCGAGCGTGGCAAGAAGAATAGCTTAGACAGAGCGAGAGCGAAAGAGAGAGAGAGAGAGTGAAGAAAAAGAAACCAACGATATTATAAGCACCACTTTCTTCTAAATAGATCTCACTGTTTTTCTTAGGTTTTATTTTTTTGTTTTTTTATTTTACTAACAAGGTTGTCCAAAGTTCTTTGAAAACTTAATTGTTTTTTATTCAACTGCGAGTTAACTAAAATATTTGGCAAAGTTTTGAACTCTGAATTTCATAAATCTTATGAAAATTGCGAGTGAACTAAAATATTTACTACGAGAGTTTTGAACTCAGGACTTCATAAATCTCATGAGAAAATATAAATTGTTAGATCATTTTCTTATCTTAGATCTCACCCCTTTTTGTGTGTGAATAAAGGTCTCAAGTTTTAATCAACTCCTACTCATGTTTTTTTGGTTTGGGTTTGTTAAAGTTTTTTAATTCAACCATATGATTGAATTGATAAATAAAGTAAGCTAAGTGTGCTCGAGATTGGTGTTGTATTTACTACGAAATATGAGCTTAATGCGTGTTTTAGAAAAATGTTCATTTCATGTTGTTTCTAAGAATGTAATAGTGATGCTTAATTGCTAACGAATATTGCTATGGAGGCTGAGGACTCCTCTATATATTAAGGATTAGTCAATGTGACCATGCTATTAAATTTAATTAAAAAATCTTAAACACAATACCTAAAATAATTTTTCTCAAGTTTTACCCTTTGTACATTAATAAATACATATTGTACTAACCTTACTTTATATTTTACAAAATAACACTAACCTTCCTAGGGGACTGTTTCATTTTAAAATAATAATAACAAAATCCTTGTTACTTTTAAGTTTCATGAACTTGAGGTTAGTATCATTTCGATCATACTTTGAGTAAAGTTCATTTTTAAAATAAAAAAATTAATAATAATAATAGAAGATGGACTTATAAACCTTAGGAAGGTAGTGTTTGACTGTTTGGTTTACGCTGTGTTTGGAATGGCAGGAAGAGGAGGGAAGGGAAAAGAAGTGAAGGGAAGGGATTCTATTTCTACTGTTTGGTTGGCTAGAGAGAAAAGAAAACAAAGAATATGAGTAAGGAGATTCCTCCGGGCCCACCTTTTCCAATCTGCCCAAATTGGGCATAAATGGAGAGAAAGGTAGAGTGGGAAAATGCAGCCGCATTTTTTTTACTTTTTATTTCTTTCAAAATTACCATTTTGCCTTTTACTCACTTTTCCAATTAATAAGGGTATTAAAGTAAATAAAATATTTTTTCTTTCCATTTCTTCGCTTTTGCAAGCCAAAAATTTTTTTTTTGTCTTTTCCCTTCTCGGACCTGTTTCCAAACATATAGTAAGGGTGTGTTTGGATTGAGCTTATTTTTGCTGAAACTGAAAACTGAAACTGAAAACACTGTAGCGAAATAATTTTTAAATGTGTAAATAGTGCTGTGGGACCCATTTTTAATAAAAAAGTTGTTAAAAAGTGTAATTTGTGGGACCGTGAACAGTGCACGGATGCACTGTTTACAGTTGACAAAGTCAACTATTGCGGCTGAACAAAAAAAAAAAGAGAAAAACGCAGTTATAAAACGTAGACGTGGGAATAATTGTAATCCAAACAGGCACTAAGTGTATGTTTGGTTGGCGGAGTGAAAAAGTGAAAAAATAGAAAAGTGGGAGAATAAAAAATATTGAGTTTTCCTTTATGTGTGTTTGGTTGGAGGGATAGAAAAATGGGAAGGTAAAAAATTCTTTTATTTGGTTGAAAAGAAAAATAGGAGAATAGAAAATGTAGTTTATATAAATTAACTATTATATCCTAATTACAGAAGATGAAGAAATAGATTTATTTGTACTCATTAAATAATATAAAAATTTACCAACAATTATATTTTTTAATGAAAAATGTCACATCCACAACATTTTTCGCAATACTTTCACAACAAAATTTATGTGGAAAGTTGTTACTAGTTCTAATTTGAACCCACCACTAAAATTATTTTTTTACTTACCAATATTAACTAATAACAATATGTTACTTAAAATTTATTGTAAAAATATTGTGGTAACATTTTTCAATTAGAATTTTTTATTCATTATACTATTTCTCATTTCTCAACCTTTATTTCATCTATGCGTTTTTTTTTTTTTCTTCTTTTTCTCCTCCATACACGTTGTCCTTATCTCTATCCCCCTTCTTTTATTTTCTTTGTCTTCCTCATTCAAGAACGCAGCTCTCAGCTGTCATTCAAGAACGCAGCTCTCATTCTCTCTCTCTTTTTTTCTCTAGTGCTCTCTCTCTATTTTTTTTTTTTTGGCAAAAATGCAAAACTAACCCTCTAACTTTCAGTCTTTTTCATTTTAGTTCTCTAACTTTCAGTTTTGTCATTTCAGTCATCTAACTTTCAATTGTTGTCAATTTGGTACTCCGTTAAACTCCAATTATGTTCTACCGTTAATTGAGCCAAAACGACGTTGTTTTGGCTCTTTTTTTTTAAATAAAAATAAATTTTGGAATTAAAAGAAAATTAAAAATAAAACTGATATTAAAAATTTTATTAAAAAAAAAAAAAAAAGAGAGAGAAAGAAAACATTTAGGGGAACCCACACTGTTCCTAGAATCACTCTCTATCACCCACTACAACGAAGACCTCTGCAATTGGATCCTCTCTCGCTTCAGCAGGTCCTTGAAAGAAGATCACCAACACCTCTACGCAGTCATAGGCGACATCTCTCGAACTCTCAAAGACCAATCCCTCCCTTCCACTCCCGCCGCCTACTTCGCAGTCGCTTGCTCCTCCTTGGACCGCCACTCCTCTGCTGCCACCGCCGGCCCAATCACTGAGCCTCCTATCCACGTCATCCAACAGCTCCTCATCATTCTCCACCTCGTACTCCCCAGAATCTCTACCGCTGTTCTCAACAAGGAGTGACATCTCATTATATTGTTTTTGTTTGTGTGTGTGTGTTTTTTTTTAATATCATTTTTTTTTTTAATTTTCTTTTAATTCCAAAATTTATTATTAAAAAAAAAAAGGCCAAAATGACATTGTTTTGACTCAATTAACGGCAGGACATAACTGGGGTTTAACGGAATACCGAATTGACAACAATTAAAAGTTAGAAAAATGAAATGACAAAACTGAAAATTAGAGGATTGAAATGAAAAAAACTAAAAGTTAGAGGGTCAATTTTGGATTTTTGCTTTTTTTTTTTTTTTTTTTTTTTAACTTGATTCCAAAACAAGGTATTTTCATAAAAGTGCTGTGAGAGCACTTTTCTCTCCAGCATTTTCCTCCCAATTTGGGAGGATGAATTTTGTGGGCCCGGGAGAGAAAATTTTCTCTCGGGTTTTCCTTCCTCCCCATTTTCCTTCTTTTGCCAAACAGTGAAAAATACTGTTTTCTGCCTTATTTTTCTCCCTATGTTTTCCATCCTCCCTAAATTCACCCCAACCAAACACAAAGTAGGGAAACATTTCTCCTTCATCTTTTCTTTTCTTTTCTCTTCCTCCGTTTGCAACCAAACACAGTGTTAATTAGTTATTTTTTTTCTTTATACGCTCTTGATTTTATTGAAATTTTTAATTATTTATGTATAATAAGTTAAGCCACATTCCTTCTTGTTTCGCACAAAAGCTAAGCCTTTTTTTTCCTAGCACATGCAACAAATGATGAACGAACCAGAGGGACTAGCATGACCTTCACAAGCTCCAATGACTAGCCAATGTAGAGGAACCATAAAAAACAAGCACCCACAATTGTCCACATACCAATTCCCCAAATCTCAAGATTTTTCATTGATGGAAACCTAGAACAATAGAAAGCACACAAATAGGGTTTCAATCTATAAAGTGGTTGGTTGATAAGGAGGCTAAAATTTTCAGTGTTTTTCTTCGAAAACTATAATTTATCCCCCATGCATACAACCATAGGCTTAAGGTTTTCATCTTAATGTATAGGCTGCCCAAATCATTTGGGCTTCCTTCAGATCAAGGCAAGCTCAACATGTCTAGTCCAATGCCAACACTCCCACTTACTTATAGTAGGCATGTTATCTAAACCGTGTTTCTCTTGTTTGCGCCATCCATTATTTATTTTTGAGAAGTGTTACATTCATAACATTTTCACAACAAATCTTAATTGACAAGTTATTACATGTTTTTAATTTGAATATATTACTGAAATTACTTTTTTGCCCACTAATAACTACATGCCACATAAAATTTGTTGTGAAAGAGTTGTGAAAATGTTGTAAACATAATATTTTTCTTTGTTTTTTGCATAGAATAAGAAAGGGTTTGTGTAACCGTTAAGCCAAACCTGCAAGGTAGGGATGCTATATCTAAGCTCCATAAAATTTTGAATAATGTAACTTCCTAAAGAAAAATGAAATTCTTCATATGCCCCTGACCTATCTAGTCATGTATAATCGAGCATCACTCATGACCATTGGCAATGTGATAAGGTGGCAGTTACATATTAACCCTCTGCTCTGTAATGTCACGTGCTAACCATTTTTGTTATTTAATTTTTACATTTTGTCACTTTTTTTTTTTTGAGAATCATTGTTTGTCACTTTTGACAAGCATTGACAACAACTTGGTAACTCACATTCAATGGTAACTTTTCTTTTCTTTTTTTTGGGCTGGGGGGGGGGGGGGGGGGGGGGGAAGAATACCTCACATTGAACCAAAGCTATGTGATTTTAAACCATTTTTCAAAAGATCAAATTAAATATATAAAAGAAATGAACACACACATAAGGGAGAGGCGATAGGGTTCTAGAGTGGTGAAATTTATACTAATAAGTCTGGAGTGGGTCAACGGCAACATTATTCACAACATAACATATTTTTATGTGAGTTTTAATTAGTTCAACTGAAATATATATATATATATATATATTCAACAAAAAAAATCTAAAGTCTCTTATTGTTGAATAAAAAGTCTAAAGTTATCTGTATAAAACAAAAAAACAAATTAAAAAAACTCATACACACGTATATATAAAATATGAAGAATACTTCATATTTTATGTGGATTCTAAAAAAAAAAAAAAATATATATATATATATATATATATACAGACATACTTCTATACTACTATTTAAAAGGGTTTCTCTTTTCTAGACTCTTACTTTTAGATGCCCAAAATATTCTCATCCTGCTCACTTATATATAAGTTTTCAAATAATGGAAGATAAATATCTAAAATAAAACCCCTAAACTTTAACCACCCCCGCAAACTCACATTTGCTTAGGCAGTTTAGATCCCAATAACACACAAACAACTATCATTCTTTTCTCTTCTCCTTTTAATTGGGAAAACCATAGTCTCTCACCAAAATTTTACAGTACCAATTTTTTTGGAAAATTACCCTAAAATGTCTGATTCTTTATATTTTAATTATTTATATTTTAGCAAATCTTAAAACAACCAACTCCCCAAGTTTTTAGCACACTCAACTTTTCAAAATTTAAGCTAATTACAAAATTTTAGAAGAAGCTTTATCCAAAACTAGTCTCTGAGCGTGTGCTAAAGGCTCTTCTATTATTATTATTATTATTTTTTTTTGTAAAGGTTAATAATTTGCATTAATTATGATTTGAGATTACTACATTTTCCAATCACAAAAATACTTAAGGGTGTGATGAAAAAATTATTCCACCTACAAATACATAACACTCATCAGACCCCTAGGTAATTTTGTGATTGGAAAAACAAAAGCCCAAATACAGTTATCAATTATCATCTCTCCACCTATGTTCAATTTTTATCCAAACATTAAACAAAAAAACAAAAGGCCAAATTCAATCTATTTGAGAATAACTTATCTAGCCACTTCCCAAGTTTAAAACTATTTGAATCTTTCAACCATTAATTTCCTTCCATTGATCTCATGAGCATTAGGCACGCAGACCTTTCAAACCAAACATTGTTCAATGCTTGGTCTTCTATAGAGGGTGATGAATTTAATTTCTCTCAACTTTACAAATATATTAATACAAAGCTAGGCTCTCTCAAATTGCTCACTTTGTGCAATATATATGGGTTTTTCCTCCTTCCATAATTTTTTTGGGTTAATAACTTCAAAGATGTATTGGTTAAGTTCTTGTTTTTTTTTCTCCTAATATACCATGTTTATTCTTTTTCTTTGCCTCTCTCTCTTGCAGAGTCTCACTCTTTGCTAGGTTTTGGATTGAAAAATAACGGTAACTCTTTTTCCACTTTCATATTCATCCTAAATTCTCACCTCCATTCAAGATTGCATGTAAACTTTTACGGTATTATAAACTTGGCTTCCATTGACCATGAAGTTGAGAAGCTACTTGCACAAAATTATGGTTTTATTTTAATTATCATTTGTTTTTGGTTAGTTTTTTGAATTTTGAGTTTAATTTTCATTGTTTTTAGGTCCCAACAAAATAACATGGCAATATTGATTGAAACTTATAGAAGAGAGCTTTGCAACCCAAATTTTTATTTAAGGAGCACGGAGACAAGTTTTGGAATATTCTAACTAAAAAGCTTTTAAATTTGATCCTTCAGATTAAAAGATTCTTAACCTTTTTATGCTTTCTAGTCACAAAAAGGGCAATGCATATTTTCACTATTACGTGTTATTATAGTTAACATTGTCAATTCTTTAAACTTATTAATTTACATTGTATTTTTTTATATTAAATTTGGTTGAATTCGTGGTTAGCTAGGAGTTTTTCAAATGAAGTGGTTGGTTACTAATTTCTTTTAACAATTTCAAAGTTACAAACTGTTAGTTTGTACTTTGATTTCAATAAATTCATATTAGTTATCAATGTAATTTTGTGTGGTGATATTTTGTTAAGGAAGAATATATCTTGAACATTTCGACATTTTATGGGATAAACCATAAAGATGCAACAATGGCTGAAAATATGGATCATGAGTTTAAATGCTTCTTCTCCTATTCTTGAAAAAATAAGAACAAGGTTCTACTAATGAAATGGTAGACAAGTTTAGGCCAAGTTGGATACAAAAAGTCTAAGGACATACACTTTACAACACACTTTGTCACGGCTTAGAGTGGTGTAATCCAATCACAAATTGACATTTATGGAAGTTGTGACAAAGTGTATAGCTAAATGTGTGGTCCTGGAAAAACTCAGTTAGATGAAGGTCGGTCCATATGCATTTTGTATACATTATTCAACTTCGCGCATAGGATCCAACCAAATGCAATAAATGACAACTAGCCTCATCGCATGTTCTTCATGCGTGCTTTGAGGCTCTTTGTTTAGTATGAGGATGATAGTCATTTGACTCTTTCATGATAGAGTCAGATAATTATTATCCTAATTCTAATCTATTTTTTACAAGCATGAAGAAATGAGGAGTGAAAAGTCAAAAAGAGAGAGGGGGGGGGGGAGGGGGAAGAGAAAATAAAGTGTGTTTATCTCAAAAAATAAAAATAAAAAAATAAATAAAAGACTTGAACTCCATGCTAATCTATTTCTATATTATTCTCACAGATTATGAGTTTTGATGTGCATCTTTAATGGGATCTTAGAATCATTTTAGCTTTGAATTCAATTGGTTTTTCTAATAAAGTGAAAAAAAAAAAATGTTATTTGAAACTGTTCTAAATGTTTTGTTCACAAATTCTTAGAGTTAAGCTCCATCATAGCAGATGATAAAAATAAAATAAAACTCCATCGCGTAAAAAAAAAATGTTTACACGAATATAAGTGGCAATCTAAATTTTAGCATGATTTCAGTGTGCAAAAAAAAGTTGTTTTGATTTTTAGGGGGTTCATCTATATTTGCACAATAAAGTCAAAATAGTTGGATTTTTTATAGTAAAAAAAGGCAGTTGTTCAAACATATCCTAATAAATCTTGATATATGAAATTGTTTATTAATAACACAAAAGTAGCACATTTTTTAGTTTAAAAAAAAAAAACAAACAGCACATTTGTTAGTTTGAAAATATGTTCATGGCAAATGTTCTTGGAAAGCAATTAGAAAGGAGAACACAAAACATTGTTCCACCAACTTCTCCACCATAGCCTGCAGAATTTTAATAAGATGATTTGTTCTATGTTACTAACATAGTTTATTATTTTACAATTTTCCTTGATGTAAATATTTCAAATTTATACATCGATTCATCAACTTATGCATAATAGATTCCATAAATATTTTCACATGCAATTTTCAATTAGTTTTATGGTTACAATTTCATTATTGTATTTTTACTTTATATAAAATTTTAAGATGTTTGTAGGGACACGTTTTTGCCACACAAGCCCAAAGTGTAGAGGGATGTCGGCCTAGTGAGCCTAATACAATAAATTTATAGAGAATGTGTTAAAGAACTAGACTCTAATGAAGTTGACAATGGCTAATATGGACTTAAAAGATGATTAAGCAAATACAAAGAATATAGAATTGAATGAAATCGTTGTCCGATGAGGTCAGTTATCATATAAATATTAAACATTTTGAAAGTGTGATTTTGATTACTACAGTGTTCTTTCTCTATTTTCCCAATCCCCTTCTTATGGGAGGTCTCTCACATTATATAGCTTTCTTTGGACCATCTTGATTCTACACTTGTTGATCGTTTGAGCCCTTACTTGAGTACCTGTCCCATTAGACACTTTTTTTGGCTTTTTGTGAGTTGTGATTGCCAAGGCAGCACTGTTCAAGGGTCTTCTCCACGTAAATGCGACCAGAAGAGTAGTTGTGGTACATTTAATGCGGTGGTAGCAGTTTTCCCTTAAATATTTTTGAATTCCTATCACCCTGGAATGTTTATAATGTACGTCCCTGTCACTAGAGCTTCTTAGAAGATCACCTTAATTATCAGGATACATACTAGAGCTATTCCCAGTTTATCCGAGGAGATGTTCCTCCTCAGACCACTTTCCACTCATTCCTTACTCATGAGACTTTAAACTGGAATCACCCATAACTATTTATTCCTTCTCGGATCAGGTCCAAGGCTTAATACATACTTTAAGCCCTTAACCCCACAATGTTCTTCTAATTTTTTTTTTCTAATGGTTAATATCGAATTATAGTATAGTATTCCAATCACCTAAAACATTGATTATTGGATTAAAAGAATTGCAAAAAATAGATGATGATTATAAAATACTAGACTTAGAGGTTGTTGTAGAGATAAACACTACAAAGATATTCATTGAGTAGTTAATATAATATATAGAGACATACTTAACCTAAAAGGCCTAAATTCAATGAACATGAACTTAATTATATTATATTAACTACTCATTCTTCAATGTAAGACTTTACTCAAATGTGTGTATCCAACAAAAACTCTTCTATTTTTTCTCCTTCTAAAGGTTAATAATTTCCATTAACTATAAATCATAATTTAGAGTTTCTACATTTTCCAATCATAGAAGTATCTAGGGGTGTGATAAGATTTATGTATTTGTAGGTAAAATAATTTTTTTCGTACAGATCTCGTTACTCCCTTAGGTAGGGGTGTGCATGGGTCGGGTTGGGTTGGATTAAAGAGATTTTTTTACCCAACTCACCATGGTGGATTAAAAAAATTTCAACCCAATCCAACCTATCACATAAGGCCAACTCAACCCAACCCACATGGGTCAGGTTGAACCTATAGGTTAGACAATTTTTTTTTTATTACTATTATTATTAAATTGAGCATAAAAATATAAAATATAAAATGTTAAAAAAAATCCAAAGATTAGTATCAATGTAACTCCTTAAAGGCAAACAACACTAATGACTAAACAACAATAGTAATTTACTAGAGTTTGTTTGAACTAATTGATTTTTATATAGGATAGGAAGAATTGATTATTTAAAAAAAATTATTAATTTTTTTTTGAAAAAAAAAGGACAAAATTTAGTTACAAAATTGATTGTAACCTTAGGCTACAAACTCACTCAATATCTTTTCATTGGAGGTGAATTTTGACAAATCCACCATTGGATTACATCTTCTTCTTATATCCTCCATGTTTGCAAAATTTCAAGAAAATTAAAGATCAATAGCTATGTCATCAATAAATTTTTAAATTGCAAGTTTTTGTAATTTAAAATTATGCGTGAAATATAAGATTATAGGTTATATAGTAAATAACATCCGATTGACACAAAAATTGACATGTATATTAAGAGCGTAAAGAACATGTAATTCAATGGTTAGATTTTCAAAATATGTAGTAATATTTATTTTATTGAGTGTACAACCAATTTTGTAGCCTAAGACTACAACTAATTTTATAGCTAAATTTTGTCCCAAAAAAATATTAATTATATAATATATTTTAAAAATATATTAAATATATGGGTGGGTCGAGACGGGTTTGGTTTGAAATTTTATAACCCAGACCCAACCCAACCCGTTATCAAAAAAATAAAAATGTTGTAACCCAACCCAACTCATCAAGTCCTAAAAACCGACCCAACCTGTTGGATTGGGTTGAGACGAGTTAGTTTTGATGGATTGACTATACACCCCTGCCCTTAGATATTTTTGTTATTAAAAAATATAGCAATTGCGACTTATTTTAATGAAAATGATTAAAACCTTTAGAAAAAAAAAAAAAAATATATATATATATATATAAAAGAGCGCCGTGCCCGCGTATGAAAATGATTAAAACCTTTAGAAAAAAAAAAAAAATAGAAGGAAAAAAAAAAAAATATATATATATATATATATATATATTTATATATATATATATATAAGAGCGCCGTGCCCGCGTGTTCAGAGGCTATAGTCCTTTTGGTAATGGATAACACCAAAAGTGGATCGTTTGCATCACTCAACCAATTAAGCTTTCGAGTGGCCAGTGTACTTTTGGTAATGGATAACACCAAAAGTGGGCGTAGAAAATTACATATACACGGGTTTGCATTGCAAAATTATAATATCTGCCAACACAGGAAAGGAATTTCCCGAAACGCCTTATCTAGTACAAATATCCATTGGTTATCTTATTCTTATCATATGGGATTAACAAACTTGCTCTGATCCTCACCTCAGCATCTCCCAAGTTAAGACTTCTAAGTTCTCTTACACCCAGGTAAACCAATAACAAACAACTAGCATCTTTTTTTTATTTTTATTTCATGATCGCTCGGAAGTAATCTTATCTTCTCCTTGTTTTCTGTATTTTGTTGGTCCCATCTTATGAATTTTTGAAGTTCATCCTTTTTTTTTTTTGAAGACTTTAAGGTATCTCTGATTTTTTTTTTTTTTTTTTTTTTGAGAACCCATTTGTGATTGATTTTGGGTGGACAATTATTAGAGTGAATTCCTTTGCAAATAATATTATTAGTAATGAGGAACCTGTCAATATCTTCTATTATGACTGGTTGTTTTGTTTGGAATGAGGATTTTAATAGGATAGAGAAAGATGCTATTAGTAATACTGTCCAGGAAAAGATTTTTGTTGTAAATTTCATCAAATATCTGCTGAAGTTGTTGTCTTTGTCTTGGGGATAACTACCTATACAACTGTCTAGGATGACAACATTGACATCCTTGAGATAATGGCTGTTTTGTCATGTGGAAGTGAAGTAAAGGTTTTAAGGTGATAGACTGATAGGTATTTATTGCTTAATTGGTGCCTAGATGGGTAGAGAAGTACCATGGGTTATTAAAGACTTGGATGTTTTTAATAGAAGGGTTATAGGTCTGATATGGGAAAGAGAAGGTGATTTTCAGAAAGTGAAATTTTTATTGTGCAAGACTTAGGGTCTGTTTGGTATGTGTGTTTAAAAACTGAAAATTGTTGTTTAAAAATATTTGTGGAAATACGTGTGGGTGAAAAAGTGCATTGAAATGCGTGAAATGTTGTTTAAAAACTAAAAATTGTTGTTTGAAAACATAAACCAAACACCCCCTTAATAACTGAAATGTCCAAACAACTAGTACCATGTATGTTTAACCATAGACTTCTTAGCTTGCACGAGGCTCTTGATTATCACAAGGCCCAAAGCCTTAGTTTTTGAATTGCAATTGTTTTTATTGATAAGTTAATTTCATGCTTGAACCCAAGACTCAAACCTTTACTCCATTCTTATGATGGAAGGAAATGCCATTTGAGCCCAATCTCATTGATAGTTTTGGAAATCCAATGGCAGTAGTTCTTTTCTAATCATGCCATGGTTACTGCATCAAGCAGTTATAAACTTTCTCAAAAGCAACAAAGCAAGAAAGGTTCCTTTTAAATGTTGACAAATATTAAATTACATAGTTAAGTAAGCTAGCATTCAAACCTTTCAATGCCTTATGATTTTCAATTTATATTCTTTTTTTTTTTCAAGCGATAAGTATTATGTTGTAGACTGTGGTTCCCGGAGATTTGTTGTCATGTAGAAAATTATTTTATCCCTTCTCTATCCTTTGCAGTTGTGGGTCTTGTGGGTACCCTCTAAATTTTACATCTTCTAACTGAAAATACATAAATGAAGGATTTCTGTCCTCCATATCATTTGATCTCAGTTGATTTACTCAGGTTGACAAGGTAAACTGTTTCCCTGTGGGCTCATTACTATTCAAAGTAAACTCCTCAGCCGTAAAAGTGGAGTTCATATAGGCCATGTACATGAGATGCACCTGCTCTGCTTATCTTCAACTTGCCCAGCTCATCTATCTCAGCTTATGAAAAGTTCAGCATAAAGGTTGAAGCTCTACAGCCACCTGAAGAGTGCTAAGAGGGTTAACAACTTGAAATGGAAGGCCCTTCTAGAGATAGTATTACCTTCATCCTTAATCTGCCCGACGATTGCCTCTTTTTAATTTTCCAATGGCTTGATAGTAGCTGTGATCGTGAATCGTTTGGTTTAACATGCCGTCGCTGGCTCAATATACAAAATTTAAGTCGCCAGTCCTTGCAATTCCAGTGTTCAATCACCAATTTCACCCAACTCATCCGCTCCTCGTTATCCCAAACCATTCCTATTAACTCATTCCATCTACGCAGGCTGTTCACCCGTTTTCAATATTTACAGTCTTTGTCCCTCTCTGGTTGCACACAACTGCTTGATTTAGACTTGAGACAGTTGGAACACTGTGGTTCAAATTTGCGTACTCTTTTTCTGGATTGCTGTCTTGAAATCACCGATCGTGGACTGTTTCTCGTTGGTACTTTCTGTCCTTGGCTTACAGTTATTAGCCTTTACCGATGCAATATCACTGATACTGGGTTAGAAAGTTTGGCTAATGCTTGCTCAGCTTTAAAGGATGTGAATCTATCATACTGTGCATATATTTCTGACCATGGATTAAAGGCTGTTACTCAAGGATGCCGTCAGCTTCAGGTGGTTAGGATTTCTTCTTCTTCGGAAGTAAGTGGTATTGGCTTCAAAGGGTGTTCATCAACCTTAGCTTATATAGAAGCAGATTGTTGTAAGCTTGAACCGGAGGGTATAATGGGGATTGTCAGTGGACGTGGGCTAGAGTATTTGAATATTTCTGGTGTAAGCTGTAGGATTAAAGGAGGTGATTTGGCACCAATTGGAACAGGTTTTGCCACAAGTCTCAAATTCCTTAATCTTCGCATGTGCAGAGCTGTCGGCGATGAGTCTATTATGGCAATTTCAAAGGGGTGTCCTTTACTTCAAGAGTGGAACTTAGCATTGTGCCATGCGGTGACGATAACTGGGTGGGAGGCAATTGCGTGCAACTGCCATAATTTGGAGAAACTTCATGTGAACCGGTGTCGTAATCTATGTGATGATGGTTTGCTGGCTCTTAGAGATGGGTGCAGCCGGCTCTCTGTCTTGTACATACATGGGTGTCGTCGAATCACTGCCACTGCAATAGAGTTATTCAAATGTTATAGAAGTAATGTCAGTATAAAGGGAGAAGAAATCATATGCATTGGTCCTAAATTGGCATGTAGATAGTAGTAATGGGTGAAATTGAAAACATCATTGTACTGCTAAACTTTACATGACAAACAAGGGTTGAATTTTGTTTAAAGATTTGTGGTCTGTACAAGTGAACAAAAGCTACTTATGTTTTTTAAGGTGTTTGGAGGATAACTTGTATATTGTCTCCAATATATTTTCATCAATAAAATGCACAGGCTCTATATTATGGATGCCTGCTGAAGCTGATTCTTCTAAGTTATCATTGTTAAATGTGAGGAAGGGATAGAGAATAAAAGAGAATTAGTAGTTTGGATTTTATATTTATTTTACTATTAAGTTATCATTGTAGAATTCAAGCAGTTGATTTTGGGTTGTGTGCTGTGCAGATTTCATTTTGGAAGTTTTAAGACTGGTTTCTCTGCTGTCAATTTTATGTTCTGTCCAAGTTAACTCTATTATGTCTAATAGTTTGGATTTTATTTTAATTTTTGCAAAATCAGTTAGTAGGAACAAATTGGTAAATTGGCTCTATTTTAATAAAGGTGGTAATGAACATGATTTTGTTGTTTTTTTTTTTTTGAATTCGAAATTTAAAATAGTACTAATAACTTCTTCTTCTTTTTCTTTTTTGTGAGAAGAAAGTACTAATAACTTCTTATATTTTCAACAGTTTCTTATCAATTATCACCACCAAAGTTGAAATTTAAAGTGTCTCCCAACACATACGTAGCATATGTGATATATATATTTGGGTAGAATACTAATGATAGAATGGCATATGTGATATTGCTTTGCGACTAAGCAATTCTTAAGAGTAAAGTCATTTGATAGGTGGGCTTCCGAGAATTGGTTACTTAAACAAAATAATCCATATGTATATTTCTTACGAATCTGTTACTATCTTCTTGGTTAAGAAAACCTAAATAAAAAATAAATAAAAAAACTCTGAATTAATAAAACATTTTTTGATTTGCTAGTTTAATAAATGCACCCAAAATTATAGCGTATTTACACTTTTTAATATAAACTTGCCATCAATCATATTATAGATAAATTTACTAAACTGTCCTTGTTATCCTTATCCCAATCTGTTTCCAGTCCATGCCAAAAATGAACCAAGACTCGATTGATCCACATATGACATATTCACCAGACCTTAGAGTGGACGCCAACAATTAGCTTAGGGATTTTTTTTTTTTTTTTTTTTGAGAATCAATTAACTTAGGGATTAGGGAGGCAATATTATTAAGAGAGGGTTTTTGGTTTTGGGCTTTTAGAAAAGTGCTTTTCTTAATGTGTGATTTGTAATTGATGCTCGGAGGTCCAGTACGAAAACGCAGAAAATCACAACAGTGGGATCAAACACACGATTTTTAAATCCTACTAAATGCAAAAATAAATAAAAAATTACAAAATGCTATCATAATTTTTCGTCAAAAACTAAACGGGCTCTTAACCTTAAACCGTAAGACGTACTTTGTAAGGCTTGTTACAATTGGAGTCTTAATTATAATTTTTCATTATTTAAGGTGTAAAGTGTAAAGTATCCTTATAATTTAGGGTAGATTTTAAAATTTGACTTTATTTTTAAATTTTATATAAGAATTGTTGTGATAGATTTGAAACCCAAAATATCATTCTAATTTATAACCACCAATAAATAAATAAAAATTTGTAAAGAGAAAAGTAATTTTTTTCCCATATGATAAGGAGAAGGATTTAAAACTAGATGTTTGCGTTAAAAACACTAGAAAATGTCAAGTGGCCAACCACTTGAGTTACAAAATTCTTAATAAGGCTATCTACATACATGCTCCACTCAACCAACTCGATTGAGATTGATCTGATCCTATTCAACTGAGAAAGCCCATCTCTTGGAGATCTTGTAAATCTCCGACTAGATATGGTGGAGATCTCATGATCTTTGGATCTCTGGCCAAATAAGCCAAAATCTCTCTTTGTTGCTATGTCCTTTGATTTCATCCAAAATCGATAACCATTGGACAACTAACTTAGCCTGACCTGTCACTTCTCTTGGGTTTAGTGCAAGTCTTGTTTTTTTGCCACTTGACGGGATCAAGTTGTGTTTGGATTGAGCCTAAGCTCGTCTCGACTTGATCCATGGACAACCCAAGCTTTTGACACAAGATTGATTTTTGAAATAATTTATAAGGGCCAAGTTAGGGCATCTATTAATAATTCATCTTCGAAAATTTTTTATAGAAAATTGAAAAAATTGTCGAAAAAGTTAGTCACTATTTTATTTTCCCATAAAATTTTCTTAAAATAGTTTACTAATGTATATCTTAAGAAAATATGTTTGTAATAATCTTTATAAAATGAAAAATGTTATGTTTATAGCATTTTTACAACAAATCATATATTTCAAGTTGTTACGGGTTGTTACTATAGGCAAGAAAGTAATTTTTGTGGTTGATTTATATTAAAAATTTATAATAATTTACCACTTAAAATTTATTATAAAAATATGAAAATATTGTAAACGGTAGCATTTTTTATATTATAAAATACTAGTAATTTGGTTTTTCCTAACTAAAAACACTATTTAAATTCCACACGCAATCATTTGGAGAAGTTTCTTCTAAAAAAGCGTACTTGGAGAAGTTAAGTTGGAAACGAATAGAAAAAGAAAAGATTAAAAAAAAGAAAAGAAAAAGAAAAAAAAGATTGAAGCCGCGGCATATGCTTGTATTGAAATATCGACACAGAGAAATATTCCCCATCACAATCACGATCACTCTTCTCCTCTTCTCTTCTTCTTCTTTAAAAACAAATCTCTGTGATTGTGTACGGACAAAATAGTATACAATAATGGAGGGCATACAGCAACGACTAGAGACGTGGATGAGAGAGCAACGAGCAAAGATCCTCAATGCCTCTTCCTCGTGGGGTCCACTGCAATGGCGAGTGATGAAGTGGCCATGGAACAGCAACGACAGAGAGCAGAGGAAGCGGATCCAGGAGGAGTACGAGCGTCGCAAGAAGCAACTCAAACATCTCTGTCGTGCTCTCAAGGCTGAGTCTGTCTCTGACTTGCAAGACATCCTCTGCTGCATGGTTCTCTCCGAATGCGTTTACAAGGTAAGCTTCTCGCTTCTTTTATGGAAAACAAAACATGGGTCTTTTTTTATTTATTTTTGTGTGTGTTAAACAATGAATAATTCATTTTTCTGAGACCAACCCAGTTGGAATTGGTTAACTTATCAAACAAAGAAAACAAACCCAGTTGAAATTGGTTATTGGGTTTGTTAGAAAAGTGAAGAAATGGGAAGGAATGTAGGATTTGGAGGAGTTTGTGTTTCTTAAGCGACAGTTTTAGGTTTTTTTGTTAATGGGATTTCTTGGTTTTTAAGAAATTTGAGGACTTCAGAAATGAGAGTGATATGTGCATGCTTAAGAGGGGTGTTAAAACTTTTGAATGATAAACAAAATGTACAAGTACTACATTTATAGGCATAGTCTAGGAGTAATTCATTTTCTGAGACCAACCCAGTTGGAATTGGTTAACTTATCAACCCAAAAAAAAAAAAAAAAAAACAGTTGAAATTGGTTATTGGGTTTGTTAGAAAAGTGAAGAAATGGAAAGGAAATTGAGGATTTGGAGGAGTTTGTGTTTCTTAAACGACAAGTTTAGGTTTTTTTGGTTAATGGGGTTTCTTGATTTTTGGGAAATTTGAGGACAGGAAGGAGAAATGAGATTAATATGTTGTGGTGCATACAGAGGGAACGTAATCAATGTACGTTTGAGGATGTGGAGAGTTTCGGAGACCAGTTGCTTGCTTCTTTCATTGGTTATTGGTTTGACTGGTCTCGGGCTTGGGGACTCACATCTTGTGACTCCATCCCTTTGTTCTCTAGTCCTCTTCTTTTTTGTTTTTCCCATCTTAATTTTGTACCTTTTGACTACTATGTGCTTTTCTTGCATATTGTAGTGTCTTTAATATATTTTTTCTTACCTATCATAAAAAAAGAGAGAGATTAATATGTGCTTGATTAAGAGGGGTGTAAAAACTTTTGAATGACAACCAAAATGTACAACTACTACATTTATATTTATAGGCATAGTCTAGGACTAGTAGTATAACTAATACAATATATGAAGTGCAGTGGGCCTAAAGAGAACATAATCTAATAGTGGGGTTTATTACCTTAACTGTATACCTATATTTATAGGTATTAAACCCACAACCTCTCCTTCCATCCCGTTATTATAGAAGGAGTACTTGCTATTTTAGCTTGAGCTCTTTGGTACATTATAACTATGTTTTATTTTTCTTGCTTAGCTCTATGTGGATTGTTTGGAGAGAGAGAAATAATTCCTTCAATGGTGTTGAGTTTTCTACAATTGAGCTGAAGTTCTTAATTTCACATACTTTATATGGCTGGTCTAATGCTCTAGGCAATGTTTCTTCTCATCCTTTTGTATAAACTTTTAATGAAAATGACTAGAAAAGTGTAGCCCCAATAATTGAGTAGTATACAGGAGATAAGTAAAGAAGAAAAGCTAAGATTTAAATCTACAAAGATCAATCAAATCAAGAAATTCAAAGATGCATTGAGATGAAAAGTGATCTAAAAATAGTGACTTAAGTCAATCAATGAGAATTCAATTCCACAAAGTTCCAAGCATACATCTCACTCCAGATAGCACACATCAAGCATAATGGTAGTAATAGTATGGCATTCCTAATGCTTGAAGTTTTTTCCTCTCTCTCGCTCTCTCTCTCAGTTCAAACAATACAATATTGATGTCTCTTGAAATAGCCTCTCCAACATGCAATTGACCACACTACCAACTTAGGCATAACCCAAGAGATCACATACAAAGAAAATACTAATGACTGCAACACCCTAATAAGGTACGGTGAAGAAGGCTATGGTCCATTGTTTCCTCACTTTTGTTTGCATGTAAACACCAGTGAACTATATATAGTTATCTTGCATTTCTTGAGGTAATTCATGGATCACCCCAACATTGTTTTCCCTTGAGGCCTTTTGTCATTCAGATTAGAATGTGGCCATAATTAAATGGGAGAGATGTTTGTCAGTGTCATGTATGTGTGTTAGTTATCCTCAGTTGACCTTACAGTTTACAAAATTGGAATGCAACAAAAGCTTTGATAATCATGACATGTCTTTTTTGGTGGAATAGTTATGAATAAATGTTCTGTAGGCACTGAAAATGAATTTGCTTATATTTACGATGTTTTTCTTCATTATGAAGAGACCTGCTGCTGATATGGTACGGGCCGTAAATAAATTTAAGGCCGACTTTGGAGGGCAAGTTGTTTCTCTAGAGCGTGTGCAGCCTTCTTCAGATCATGTTCCTCACAGGTCTATTCTGCTCTATATCTTTTAATTTTCATTTAAAAGATTTCTCTATACTGCCAAATGTATTCCTAATCCCTTTTTGTTAAAAATGATTGCTGGATTGGCTTTCTAATATCTTTTACTATTTCTGAAAAACATAGTTAGCTGCTACCCTCTTACTGTTTCCTTTCTGTCCTTTTACGATTGGCACATTTTTAGGTTATATGGAGACATTGTGTATATTAAGTTTTTGGGCAACAAAAGGCTACACTTTTTTGATACGTAATAAACATATCATTAAAACAAAAAATGTAAAAGGGTTTCCTAGTACACGGGATGTATATTGCCTAGAAACAATTACAAAAGATTAGTTTCTAAAATTTAACATATCTAGAAAATCAAGGAAGCTTGAGGGAGAAACTGTATTGATTGCCTGTGTCCACTCAAAGAAGGCTACATTTATAAATATTCAGACTTTGTATTACCTTGGTCTTTTATGAGTTTTTATTGAGCAATGTATATAAGCATAAATCACGTCATACCACATGTCAAGTGGTGTACCATACCCCTTTCTTGTCCTGTGTACAATGATAATCTTCCAAGTAGTAGAGATTTTTTTCATGTTAATAAATGTAAAACACAGAAGATGCTGATGAATTAGAAGATCTTTATGCCTTTTGCCTAAAAATGCTTTAGATATGTCATGCGTGGTTTCCAGTGGCAGCTAGTGAAACTTCAAAATTCTGTAGTTATTTTAGTTAATGGTATGAATGGTAGTGGTGATGTTAAATTTCCACGAAATTACTCTAGTTTCATTTAAATTACTAAAGTTATTTGTCTACCTATTCATACTTTTGTTAGTTATATGTCTACCTATGCATACTTTTGTTAGTTATATGTCTACCTATGCATACTCGTCTTTTTTTTTTTTTTTTGTTTTTTGCCAAAGTGATTTTTATTTTCATTTTTTGAATAATCACTCTTAATTTTTTCTGTTTATCATATAACTTCTTTTTCATCTTGGTTGTTGCAGGTATCTTTTGGCAGAAGCTGGTGACACATTATTTGCTTCCTTTATTGGAACGAAGCAGTACAAGTAAGAATAATAGAATTTATTGATTTAGTTATCTCAGTCTCTATAATTTTATAAGTATGAATTTTATTTTGTGCAAATCAAGGGATGTCATGGCTGATGCAAACATACTGCAAGGTGCTATATTTCATGAGGATATTATGGAAGTTGCCGAGGAGCTTGAAACTGTTAAGTCTGAACAACATGAAAGTCGAAAAGGAAATTTGGAAAACTTGTGGAATCCCCTTGAATCAAAATCTAAGCAACTAAAAGATAAATCTAAACCTGCTGCCCATCGAGTAAGATAGAAGTTACTGTTTTCATGGTTTTGTTGATTGTGTTTCATCAACATATGTCAAATATGTTAGCGCGTTATACTTTTTTTTTTCCCGTGTTTTCTAAGCAGATCTAATTCCCTATATGCCAATGTATTGGTTGGTTATTCCTAGATTCTACAGATGCTCTTATTTTGTATATTGTCTGTGTATTTTTCTGATTTTTTTTTGTTTCTCTTTCCCATTTTTTCAGGGCTTTTTGGCCCGTGCTAAAGGGATACCTGCTTTGGAGTTATACAGACTTGCTCAGAAGAAGAAGCGAAAGCTTGTATTATGTGGACATTCGCTTGGTGGAGCAGTAAGTCTGATTAGACTGCTTTGCTTCAGTTTTAGCCAGTTCTCTGCATATAATTAATTGACGTAGTCAGTGTACCTGGGCTGCTGCCCCTTGGTCTACTCAATTAATTGTATATTATTAAAAAAATATAATTAATTAATAAATTTATTATCTGCTCTTATTTTGTCTTTGTAGGTAGCAACATTAGCTACCCTTGCCATTTTGAGGGTTATAGCTGCCTCATCATCTTCAAAGGAGAGTGAAAAAGTTTTAGTTAAATGTATAACATTCTCCCAGCCTCCAGTTGGAAATGCTGCTTTAAAAGAGTAGGCATCTTCTTAGTAATTATATTATTTCTGAATATTTGAGTTCCTGATATTATTCTTTTTTATTTATTTAATTATTAGTTTAAGATAACACACCCATATATATATATATATATATATATATATATTTTTTTTTTTCTTTCAGCTATGTTAATAGAAAAGGATGGCATCACCATTTCAAGAGTTATTGTATTCCAGAAGATCTGGTGCCTCGTATCTTGTCTCCTGCGTATTTTCATCATTATAATGCACAGGCTCAATCGATGCCTTCTGATGCTGAATCTACTAATATATCTATGTTAAAACGTGAGGAAGGGATAGATAAGCTAAAAGCGAATGAGGGGGAGCAGTTGGTTTTGGGATTGGGTCCTGTACAGAGTTCATTTTGGAGGCTTTCAAGGCTTGTTCCTTTGGAGGGTGTAATGAGACAGTTGAATAAATACAGAGGAAAACGATTTGTACCTGCAGAAACATCTACGTCTGCTGATTCGGTTGCAACATCTTTGGTTGAAGATGAAGAAGTTGGGCCACAGTCTCTTGTAATCCAAGAGGGTTCAGATGGCATTTCCCTTAAGCCATTTTCTGACACCGATAAAGTGCCACCAGAGGTAGCAACAAGTGGAAAGTTAGTAGAACAAGGTGACATTAAAGGTGGGGATAGCAAGAGTTGGCGTAGAGTGCCCTATTTACCTTCTTATGTACCTTTTGGGCAGGTATATATAATGAATTCATGCTTCATTTATTTGTCTGTTTGTTTTTCATTCGTTTATCGTAGATTATTTTTGCCAGATAGAAATAAGCTGGGTTTGATTGACTAAATTGTTCTTAGGAAAAAGTGAATCTTTACAAAGCTGTAACTAAGAAAGTAAGCTGCCTATATTTATGAATTAAGCTGTAACAAACGAACATTGCACAAGAGATGGAAAAGAAGCTGAAATTATATCAGTACTCTGAATGCTTTGGTGTCCGCTGATATATTTCATTGTGAGTCTGCTTTAACTATAACTCCTTGGGTTAGTTTTTGATAATGATCTCCTGTCCCATCCTTAGCCAAAAAAAATTCCCCAACAAACTCTATTAACTATATTAGCCATGCTAGTGACAGGAGATCATCATATTGGTTGAGATGTCCATATGGTCTCAATATGAAGCATGTCCCTTAATTGTGAAAATGGATTTTTGTGGTTTAAAATATTAATGGTCTTGCTTTTGTTATGTGATAGCTTGGAACAAACCTCTTCTGGGTTAGTGGCTATAGAAATAAAATAGATTCAGTCCCTTTCGGGATTTGGTTGCAAAGAGCAAGTAATGCCTCTAGTAAGATGGTTGGAAATTATATATAGTACCTGGGTAAACTGCAGCAAGATAGAAGGTCACTCTTGAAAATGGTTTTCTTCAAACAAGTTTGACTTATGAGTTTGGATTAGTTTTTTTTTTTTTAAATTTTATAATAATTATTGTTTATATTTTTGGGGAAATTACACTCTATCCCCTAAATTATATCTCCTTTTACACTTACCCCTCTAAACTATTACCCGTGTGATACTTTTTTTTTTTTTTTTTGGATAAGTAATAAAGATTCATTGATATCAAAAAGAGAGAGACACCCATGTACACAAGGAGTATACAAGGGTGAACAAATAAAAAACGAATATTACAAAAGTCAAGTACATCCAAAATAGTAGAAAAAGGTTGGTTTCTCCACACAGAGAACCAGTCAAATAAGGTTCGGAAAAAAAGAAGCTTGAGATTAGGCATGGAACGCTCAATGTCTTCAAAACACCTACCATTTCTCTCCTTCCAAATACACCACATCAAACAAAGAGGAACGGCCTTCCAAATATCTCCATTACGATGGCGACCAAAACGACCTTGCCAGTAAGCAAAAAGCCCAACAACAGACATTGGCATGACCCAACAAACTCCAAATAAACCAAAAATCATATCCCACAACTCCGAAGCAACAGGGCAATGAAGGAAAAGAGTATGCCCCATCTCATTGGTAATTGTTTAGGGAAGTGTGTATTCTCGTCATTTAGGGGGGTAAGTATAAAAAGAGTATATTTTAGGAGGGTAAGTGTAAAAAGGGGTATAGTTTAGTGGGGTAAAATGTGCATTCTCATAGTTTAGGTGGTATAGTTTTTGGGGGGGATAAAGTGTAATTTCCCCTATATTTTTATTACATTATTTGCTTATGTACTTTTATTAGGGCCTCACTTTTTTTAGGTACACTTGTACTTTTGCCAACTTTTAGCAAAGAGCTAATCCAAATGCACTGTATTGGGGAAGAAAAGGAATAAGAAGAAGTATCATGAATATTGGAAACTGGAAAAGTGAATGAGTTCTAGCTTAAACGGCACTTACTTTTCCCACAATAATGGGATGGAGGGTGAGGTAGTGCATTCAAGGCCCATTGAGTGCAAGTATGCTTACCATTCAAATATAAAAAAAATTAAAGAAGGAAAAAAAAGATTAAAAAAGAAGAAGAAAGACTACAGAAAAGCAATTAACAAAGAGTTCTCAGGTTAATAGGACAGAGAAAGTGGACACTTAGAAATGCATCTATGGAAGTAAATGGTTAGTTAGTAGCTAGAGCTGGATGAGTACCATACCAACACAAGTGATCCATCAATGCTAGAAGAGTTGATGTCAGAGTAAAGGGATGGTGTTTCAAACAGACATGGAAGATGGAACTTAAGGGCCGGAATGTGGCATCAACCCAAGAAAAAAATGCACTGTAGATTTAAGTCAGCAGTTGAGAGCTTTGAATAAGAGCATTGACTAAACTACTCCAAATTTATAAATGGGAATCTAAGGGTTTGAAAACAAAATTGTTGAGAAGGAGAAATGACAACAAAAGAATTAAGTATAACCTCAGTATAAATGGAAGGGGAAAAGGAAAGACAGCCATGTTCTAGCCTTTTAGGGCTTTGACATTGTGTTACATGTAAAAGTTGTTGAATAAATGTAGAACCAGTTTCAAGTCATGAATGTTAAAAATGAGCATGCAAAATGCATCTAATTCTGTGGATAAGATGTTGCTGGCTTGTATAAGTTGTTTCATTCTTTTTCATTGCTTTTTTGTAGTCTATTGATTCTTGTAGGTGTCTCTGATAATTTGTTTGTGACATTATTGACTTGCTAGTGAGTTTGAGTTCCTGGGAATTACCTTTTTGTCCCTCCACTGCTTATAAGTTTGTGAAATGACCCGAGAGGTCCCAACTTTTTTAAATTCCAACACAAGTCGCTGCCTTCTAGTCTTCTACCCCCAAACAAGTTCGACACAGTCTTTGAGAGTAATTTATGTAAAAGTAAATTTCGCTGGCAATTAATATTTTGTGGTGTGAGGTATTAGTGTGCTTGTCTGTTTTCTCTCTCCAACATCAGAGGCATCATTACATGTTGTTTGCCATAATAGTTGTCTTGAACTCAGTCTTCACACATCTGTTCTTTATATCGGGTCTGTATTTTGGTGTGTTTGATTTTTTTTTTTATTGACTTCATTGGAATCTATTTATTTACTACAGCTTTATCTCTTGGGGAATTCATCATTAGAATCACTATCAGGTGCTGAGTATTCGAAGTTGACATCGGTATGTCTTCCTTTGTTTAGAAATCTCTCTCTCTCTTGGTTGGGGGTGGCAAGATTTTTATTAATTCTGCAGCCTAAATCTTATGATTTCAACAACCTTTTGTGATACTGAGTGGTAGCTGGTAGTAGTATCTTTTGGGATCTCTCATTTTGTTTACTTTCTTCTGGCAAAGACATTTTCAGGTCAGATCTGTGATTGCGGAATTAAGGGAACGGTTTCAATCGCATTCTATGAGGTCATATAGGCTCCGATTTCAGAGGTGTGGATCATTGTTTATTAAAAAATATACCTATTACATCTGTTAATGAGTTAATCACGCAATTTAGTTGTGCTTGTATTTTGCTCCCTTTTTCTACCAAATGGGTTATCAATGTTTACATTGGTTGGTAGGTTCTTGTTTGCGTAATTTCCCTGGTATTGGACCAAGGAATTTTCATAGGCAGTTCAAGGGTTGTTAGTAAAATTATTGATTGCTAATGCTGTAGTAAGATTTATTCAACGTGTTTTAAACTACAATTATTCATCCTCTCGCTAATGCAACTTATATACATTTTTTCAAGAAGATCTTGAAATCATTATAGTTCCTTGCGGTCTCTACTTGGATGTGTGACAGTGGATGGTCATTTTTGGAATCATAATTAGCAAGAAATTTCAGGATTCATAAGTCTAATATTTGATGGAATTGTCTTCTTCTTCTTCTTTTTTTTCTTCTTTTTTGCAGAATCTATGACCTATGCATGGGTGATAATCCTTCATCTTTCTTGGGAATTGAGCAACTGCAGCAGTATACACATCTGCAGCAGTGGCTTGGTCTTTCAGTTGCAGGCTCTGTAGAGCTTGGGCATATTGTAGAGTCTCCAGTTATTCGCACAGCTACTTCAATTGCTCCTCTTGGATGGAATGGAGTACCTGGCGGGAAGAATGGAGAACCTTTAAAAGTCGATATCACTGGATTTGGGTTGCATCTGTGTACACTGGTTCATGCTCAAGTGAATGGTAACTGGTATGGTCCTTGGCAATTTTTATGGCTCTCCCCACCCTTTTGTGAATTAATTTTACAATTAAGCACATCCAATATGATATATTAGGATACGATGACTTTAGTGCAACCTGCCAGGATTGCTTCATTGTCATCGTGCATATCATCATTCATGATCAGTGTCTTTTTTAGATCACCTTTAGGACTGACTACCAAGGCTTGGTTGTTGTTGTCATGTTTTATAGACCACCTATACTGAACACAAAGACCTGATTTCCTGATACTTTTGGCAGCGGCCATTTTTTTTCTTCTTCCCTTTTTTAAATATATGCTTCTCACTAATGTTCGTTGATTCAATTGTTTCTTTGCTACACCTGTTTGAGCTTTGACCTTACCAATATGCTCTTCACTTCTGTACCAGTTTCTATTGAGTGCATTCATGCATTAAGGTATCACATTAAAGGAATATTTGTCTTCTAAGCTTTTTTGTTTCTAGAGCATTGCCTCATGATCATCATAAATTAAATTGCAAAGTGAATTGCACATTCTTTATTCTAGTGACTACTGTATAGGTTCAAGGTACACTTACTGTAAATCTTGTTAATATAACTTTGTATTGGATTAGTATTTTTGACAAATCTACCGTTGGAGTATGCCGTCTTCTTTAAATCTCCAAGCTTGCATATTATCAAGATGATTAGATGTCAATAACTATCTTATCTATAAAATGTTTTGCTTTCAAATTTTTCCTATTTTAAAAATTTATGTTAAACATGAATTTATAGACATGTAGTAAGTAATATATGATTGACATGAAATTTGGCATGCTATGTATGTGTTAAGAATCAATAGAACGTGTAATTCAATAGTGGGGTTTTCAATTATTTTTTTTATAAGTATATAAATTTATTAAAAAAAATAATTCAAATCAAGTACATGGGATGTATACAAGAAAAGAGTGCTAAAGAAAATAAAAACAAACCAGAAAAAACACAACTGTTATCTAGAGTCCGTGAAATCTGGGAGCTCCTTAATTGAAGAAGAATTGAGCATGTTGGCCACTCTTATAATGACTTCAAAAACAAGAACTTCATTATGTTGCGCTCTTGGCCCTCAAAGTATCTCATGTTTCATTCATGCCATATATGGCACATGAGACAAAATGGAACCACTATATATATATATATATATATATTCCCCACAGATTGGTTTAGCTTTGTGTTTATTATCAAGTAGATGTGCTTATTATCAAGTATATGTGTTTATTTGCTCCAGCAGCCTCTCCTTGATTGGTTGAGAAAAGGATTTTGTGGGTTGACCCCAATCAGTTTCGTATTACTCACAACTACCAATTGCGAGGCCCAAGAAAATTGAGAAACTAGGTTAGCCATAGGTGGAGACTATTACTATATGGCATTGTTCAGCTATTATTTTGTTTCAACTTTATCTATAGGATTTGATATTTGTTTGTTTAATTTTAACACCCGAATATTTTTGTGAATGAGAGTATTCTTAGGAAGGTAACACTACAGAAGCTATGAGTCATTTGAGATTGTTGGTGATGTTTTAGAGAGAATGATCAACATCCCATTTCAACAAATGGTGCGTTCTGGTTCACAGTAGTGGATTTTGTATGGCCATTACAGTTTTATGAAATGGTATCTAGTTGAGTTCTATGTCTTGCTGTTGAAGTTGTCCTGACACTTGGTGCAGTGTTTATGGTTTTTGCTTTTCAATTGTTCTGTTTTTGGCCAATATAATTTTGATAGCATATTTTCTTCTGTAACACAACTCTACTATCCACCTGTCCATATGCATATGTGTGGGCGGAGCTTGAGAATGAAAAAGGGGGGGGGGGTGGGAGGTTCTTTTTTTCCCAGAACCTCCATGGGTGTCTTTTGGATTGAGATACATAATGATTTTGTATTTATCCTATTCAGGTGTTCAACTAGAGTGGAATCATTCCCTTCAGTTCCGAATTATTCTTCAAATTGTGAAATGGAGCAAGAATTACAACAAATGCGAGTTTTGGTTGGAGCGCCATTGAGACAACCACCAAAGCATCAGATAGTGGCAGATCCATTGATGCCTTTGTTTTCTTCTATTGATTCAGATGCTGCCCATCTCAATCATGAAAATACTTCAGGTTCTTTTCGTGATGAAAAAATTATTTGCCCTGAAGGTTTGAATGATTTTTTTGTGTTCTGCACCAGTGATTTTGCTACTGTCTCTAAGGAGGTTCATGTCAGAACTCGTAGGGTCCGATTACTTGGCCTTGAGGTACTGATGTTTAAATATATATGAAAAATATGATTTACAAAAGATGTTTCTTTTTTCTTTTTTTTTTTGGTTATTTATATAGTGAGACATGACTTATGGGCCATGTAGGGTGCTGGTAAAACTTCTCTTCTTAAGGCAATACTTAGTCAAAGTAGAGTAAACACTAATGCCTATGTTGAGAATATGCTTCCTGAGAGTGATGATCAAGAAGGGATTGCTGGTGGTTTATGCTACTGTGTTTCAGCAGGGGTAAATTTGCAGGTATTCGTTTTTTTTTTTTTTTTTTTTTTTTTTTTTACTGTAAAGGTGTTACTTGTTTACATCTAGTGAATCTCACCCATTGTTTGTAGATTCGTTTCTTTCTTGTATATAGTTTCTGATTTCTTTTGTATTTTTTGGCTGCTTTATGTTGTTTGCATAAAGAAGTCCTTTATTAATACTATTTTTTCTTATCTATCAAAAAAAAAAAAACAATTGCTGTAATTTCTACCAATTGTACCATACTACACTTATAGTTGATCAAGCTGTTCCGTGTGACCCTAGCATGCCAATGAGTTTTAGTTCAAATGGCACCTCCTGCTTGTAAGAGTAAGGTCTGCTTGTAAGAGTAAGGTGGAGGATAAGGTTGTGGGTTTGAGATCCACTTGCATGTATAACTTACAAATAAAGAAAAGTAGTGACCTAGGCATTTTGACCCTGATAATCCACCTTGGACATGCTTGATATTAGTTCACTTGTGGGGAGCCAATTAACTGTAGTTAACAGGATACTTTCTCCCGCCATAAAGAATGGGTGGAGGTGGACATTCTTCTACCAGAGGTTGTTAAGTTGTTTACATTGAAAAGGACCTTGTTGAAGTGTTTATATTTATCAACTCATGGAACAATGTAGATGCTTCATGCTAGTTAATGATTTTGATGAGATAAGGCCTCTAACATTAGGATAGATGGAGTTTAGGCAGAGTATGCTCTAAGCTTCTAACTATATCATTGATCTGATTAGGTCGAGAAGGATCTCTCATGTGTTTATCCTCTCTCTCATTGTTATTATTAGTATATTTCTCGACTTTTTGTCTTTAATTTCTCTCCACCTGTTTATATATTTATTTAATTATTTTTACTGCAGGATCTGAATAGAGAAGTTTCTTGTTTCAGAGATGAACTATGGATGGGAATTCGTGATCTTAGTCGGAAGACAGATCTGATTGTTCTTGTGCATAACCTGTCCCATAAAATACCCCGATACAATCACTTAGATTTGTCACAACAGAAGCCAGTCCTTTCTCTTCTGTTGGATGAGGCCAAATCTCTAGGAATACCTTGGGTTCTTGCCATAACAAACAAATTTTCTGTCAGTGCACATCAGCAAAAAGCAGCAATAGATGCTGTTGTGCAGGCATACCAAGCATCTTTAAGCTCAACTGGAGTTATCAATTCCTGTCCATATGTTATGCCTGGTGTTGCGAGTGCTTCTTTGTCTTGGGGTGCAACTGGCGGAGATTCTGAAGGGAGGATGAGTGCTCAAAAACTAATTTTTGCCCCGATCAATCTTGTTCGGAGGCCTTTCCAGAAGAAAGATATTGTTCTTTCAGTGGAGGGTGTTGCCTCTCTTTGTCAGCTAATCCACCGTGTGCTTCGAAGCCAAGAGGAAGACTCTTTCCAGGTAAAAGCTTTTAAATTGATTTTGTATTAACAGAATGTAATGTTTGAACCCCTTCTTACTAATGGTTTTGTGTTAAGTTATGACTATGGGCACAAATTTTGATGTAGTAGCAAGGGGTGTTGAATTTGCTGACAATATTCAAAAATGAATTTGGGCATTGAATTTTTTTTTTTTATGATTTTTTTTTTGGGGGTGGGGGAGGGAGGGGGTCTGCAACAAGGGTTGATTAAAAAAATTGGGTGTTTAGAATATTGGAGAGTTTCATGAATGATTTCATTATCACCGGATTGCATTAATCACCCATGTATGAATCTAGTCTAGGTCATTGAGGAACTTCGTGACTTGTTGTTGTTGGTTAGGTCATAAACTTCTGCAATTTTTTTTATATGTTGGTTCTACTTTAGTTGATTATCCCAAAAACCATTTTACTGGTTACTTTGATGCTCTCTGGTTCTGTTAATAACCATGTTGTAATATGTGTTGTGGTTTGTTGTTCATATGGTTTTCTTTTCAATATTTAATTTTAATGTTTTTCTTTTTTCAAATTAAAGGAATTTGCTAAAGATAGACTTATGGTGGAGTTGGCACGAGAACAAGCCATGGTTATAGGAGCAAGTAGAGATGCTCAGGCCAAGGCATCCTCCTTAACAGCTGCAGCTGTGGGTGCTTCTCTTGGTGCCGGTCTTGGTATTGTATTGGCTGTTGTGATGGGTGCAGCATCTGCCTTGAGGAAGCCCTGAGAATTTACTCCATTTTTTTTTTTTTTAATTTTAATTTTTTCAGAATTGAGAGTTTGGTAAAAAAAAATTATTTTATTTTTTTAATAGTTTTCCCATGTGGCCATTTTTGTCAGTACTAGAGTTAATCATCTTACAAGGCATTTCTTCATATAGGCAAAGGGGCTTAGGCTTCTCTTTGATGTTCTATTTGTTTATTTAAAGTTTTTAACCTATGCCATCTCTCCTGGATGTACAGATTTGTATATGTTGGTGAACAATGTCATTGATGATTTCAAGAATATACCCCAGTATAAACTATCTCCCATCAATAAAGAGTTGAGCGCATTTAGTCCTGGGGTCATAACCAAAATTCACAACAACTGGCCTCACCTCACACGTCATTAAAAAATTTAAAATTGCATATTGTATGTGGTGGGCTCAGGTGTGAGGTAGCAGGCAAATTATGTTGCTTTTTTAAAAAGTGAAAGATAGGCCGTTTTAGGCAAAGAATGAAAGGTCTTGATTAAATTTTATAAGTCTGTTAAACCTATGCATTTTGTTTCTTTCATTTGTGCTGAATGTAGAGAATCAATGATTTATAAATCTATTCTATTTGCATTAAATCTTCTGTTCATTAATTTGAGCAGTATATTCGCCATTCTAGTGATTCCAAAGGGGTATTTTGGAGATTTGACTGCTCATTTTAGCCATTTCAGGGGTATTTTGGTCATTTTAGAGGTTTTCGGGTTGTTTTGGTCGTTTTAGAGATTTTAAGGCTATTTTGGTCAATTAAGAGATTTAGGGGGTTTTGTTTGGACATTTTTAAAAAAAAATTATTTTGGGGATATTTTGGCTATTTTGATCATTTTAGAGGTTTTCAAGTTGTTTTAGTTGTTTTAGAGATTTCAAGGCTATTTTGGTTAATTAAGAGATTTCGGGGGTTTATTTTTTTGACATTGAGGTCTTGAAGAGAGGGGAGTTGTCCAAGTGATGGCAAACTAGAGCAATTTCTATAAGAGTTTAGATGAGCAACTGTTATATGTGAAAATGAACCATTTGGATCAAAAATAATATAAATTTAATAGCGGCCTACTGACACTAATACTACTATTACAAATCATCAAGAAATAGTAAAGTGTATCAGGATTTACCCATCATTGAATCCCAAAAATAATAACAAGAGTCACTATGCGGTATCTATGAGAGAGAGAGAGATAGAGAGATGGTTACCTGTGGGAGGCGGTGAGAGAGGAAGCGTTTGATAATTGAGATGAGTAGGAGAGAACTTTACAAAGCAAGAGAGAGAGAGAGAGAGAGAGAGAGAGCCACAGAAGGCTTGCCGAGCAAGTAAGTGAGTGAGTTCAAATCCTTTCCTCTTGTTTGCATAAAGAGGAAATGATTTTATTATATAAAACTAAAGCAACATACAAACTGACATGACAACTATCTTTTTTTTTTTTTTTTAAGAAAAGATATGACAACTATCTTACAGAAGTGCCACACCTCTTAGCAAATTAATAAACCTGCTCTATTAGCATTTTCAAGTAACTGCTCTGTTCTACAAATTAATGAATAGTAGATTTATTCAGTCAAGGCAAAAATTGAGCTTAAATTGTGGAAATAACCTGCAATTTTCAAACATTCAAATAATGAGTGAATCAGTTAAAGTATACCCAAAATAGAAAAATCACAAAATTAGATGAGAGAGCTCCATAGAGAGAACTTAAAAGTTCATCGTAATTAAGTCAAATATAAATTGACTTTAGTTTAGCGTACTTCTTTAAATAAATGTATAAAAGTTAAACTAAAGTCTCAACTCTCAACTACCTTTTTTGATGAATCAAATCAATAAATATTTTATTAACACAAAACAACAGGTACATGAGCAGAAGCTTGACAGTTATCTGGGTTCTCTCCCAGCTATTTGTGACTAATTGATAAATAAATTTTCAAAAATCATATTTTCTCATAATTGAAATTAGTAATAATTCAGTACAAATAGATAAAATAAATTGGCACAACCTTGCAATGCTGACTGACTTTTTTAAAAATGTTAAAAATTGTGAAAACTTGTGAGAATCCTTATGTTGAAGGTTTTGTTGGGCCTTGAGGATTCTTTTTTTTTTAAATGTTAAAAAATTGTGAGAACTTGTGAGAATCTTTATCTTGAAGGATTCGTTGGGCCTAGAAAATCCTTTTTTTTTTCTACTTATGAACTATGATACCCAAACCCCCAAGAGAAAGATAAAAAATAAAAAATAAAATTAATTAAAAATGAGCCCACCACATACATGGGCCTTGCCACTTCGCGCCAGCGATTTTGAGATATAAAGGGGATCGGGCAAGAGAAAGATTAATAATAATAATAATAATAATAAAATTAATTAAAGAGCAAAAAGATTGGACACCTCATATAGTAAGCCACGTGAGTAAAAAAAAGCAAATATCAAATTTTCACGCGGAAACAAGAGAGAAATAACATATAAAATTAAATATGGAGTTAAATACAAGTATTCACCCTAAAACTATAGGTGGAAAATGGCATTTATCTCTAATTTACAAATTATGTAGCAAAATGCCCTTATTTTAAAACTATTTAAAAAAATGTCTCGATTTTTTAAATTTGATTTTAACAAATTGAGTTATGTATAAAACTCGATATCCTTATTATTGAGTTCTATGTATATTTTTAAGTAAAACTCAACAATAGCAAATTGAGTTTTGTTTAAATTTTCAAAAAAAAAAAAAAAAAAAGGCAAAAATTAAATGACAAAATTGAGTTACAAGTAGAACTCGACATTAGCAATGTCGAGTTCTACTTGTAACTCAATTTCGTTAAAATAAAGTTTCAAAAATAGGGGTATTTTGTTATATAGTTTGTAAATTAGGGACAAATGCTCATTTTTTCCAAAACTATAAAGACATTTTCAATGTGCACCTTAAATTTCTGTCCACCAAATCAATGTCTAAATTAATATATTAATGGATGATACTGTCCCTCCTTACCTATAAAGACATTTGCAACATTTATCATAAACAACGAAAATTCTTTTCCTCAAAAAAAAAAAAAAAAAAAAAACTATAATCAACATCCTAATTTTGAGATCAATCTACCTCTAATAATATTGATTGGACACTAATTTGGATTATGGGTAGATTTTGCAAATCTATCTATCTATCTATCTATCCATCTTTATATATCTAATTATATTATAATATAAAAATTGGATCCCAAAACTTGTGGATGCATGCTGTGAAGTCACTTATTCATATTCAAAGCATAATATAATGACATGTGGCAAGTTTCTATATTTAATTGGTATAATATGGCCAGACAATGACATGTGTCATAAAATTATTTGTACGTATCAATATGTTGGTCATAATAATAGAAACGTGGCATATAATTTAAGATTTTGAATTAAGTAAATGCATTTCTTTACCATTCTATTTATGCTTGCATTTTAATTCTTATTTATGACTATTAATTTTTTTTTATATACAAAATAAAAAATTCTGTTCTAGCCTAATTTAAGTGTATATGTATATGAAACTTCTTCCTGAAGACTTAAACCCTGACCCCCACACCCTACACCCCACACCCCACAAGCACTTATACTTGTGGAGTGACTATCGCACCAAGAGTGTGCGGTGAGATGACTATTAATTATTAATTTGTCATTTGCTGAATAATTTTCCTAACCAATCTTCTTCCAGTTGTTCAATTATTAATGCATTACAATTAACTTCTTCTAATATTTAAATGCTAATCAATTTCTTCCAATAATTTAATGTTAAGTATGCCAAAAGTCTTTGTTTTTCCAATTTTTTTTGTTACTTTTCTATATATAGTAAACAATTCTATGTGAAAAATTTTGAGCGTCTTATTTTGGGCTCATAAAATCTTTTTTTCCCCCACCTTTTCATTATATTAACTCCTTTTTACTACCGCGCACCCTTGGTGCGGTGGTTACTCCATAATTATAAGTGCTTGTAGGGTGTGGGGGGTAAGGATTGTGGTTCAAGTCTCCAGAAGAGAGCTTCACACACATATACACTTTGATTAGGCTAGAGTAGAATTTCTATCTTGTAATAAATAAATAAATAAATAAAACTCATTTTTTACACTTCCCCTAATTTCCTTTGAATTATTGCCTATTTGTTTTCCTTAAAAAAAATACAAATAGTAGCATTTAATGGTAAATTATAACAAATCAATTACATGTTTAAGGGAAAATTAAACACAACATCCAATATAGAAAAATACTTATATATAGTTCTGGAGCATTACTTCATAGCCACACATAGGGGTGGGTCCCACTATGGAGCCTAGAGTGCAGTTTTGGACTACTACTGTTTTAAAAACCAAACTGAACTAGCTGATCAGACTAGTTCAACCGAGAATCAAGCACCAGTCCGGTCTAGTAAAAACCCTCAAAATTGATAAAAACTAGTAAAAAAATGGGTCAAAACGATAAAAACCCAATAAAAAACCAGGTTGAACGAATCGAGAGCAAAAACGATTTTTTGCTCGTTTTGGTTTTTAAGACCATGTGGATTACTAAGTATTACCCTGGACCACACCATTTAGGGCTGGTCCTAGGCCTAGGATATTTAGACCATGGCCTAAGGCTAAGGCCCTAGATATTGAGCAGTACGGTTTTTGTTTTGTTTTTTTTTTTTTTTTTTAATTCAAAAAAAAAAAAAATGTAAGATACATGTACATTTTTTTTTCCACTCTTAAGAAGACCTAAAATATTAGAGTTATGCTAGTATATTAAAAGTTTTTTTTCCACTCTTAAGAAGACCTAAAATATTTGAGTTATATTAGTATATTAAAAGTTTTATTACATAGGTCTTATAAATTAATATGTCACCAATCAGGAAAAAGTAATTTAATACTTAGTTATTTTTTTGTTGAATTGTCACATTAGTTTGTATACTTTTTGCAGTAAAATTTGTAATAATTTTAGTATTTTCTCCACACAAAAAAAGAAGAAGAAGGAACTAATAGAAATACAACCAAAACACCATTAAGTAAATGAAAAATGCTACAACTAATACAACTTTTACAACAAAAAACTTACAAACTGATGTGATAGAAATATGATTGGTGCTACTTAAACAATTTAATAAATGAATGTTTGAATAACTTTTGTACTTTTATTTTTATTGGTGACACGCTAGTTTGTAAAACCTATTTCATAAGCATCACTTGCTCACTGAATTAGTCATATTATTAAGTAAGAATTAATAATAAATTTGAAATAAAAAATTATAATATAAAAAATAAACTAAATATTATTTAAGTGATATTTAGATATAAAAATGCCATTTTAAAATTTTAGCCTTTGGCCTCAAACTATCTTAGACCGACCAAACACCATTTGACTTTGGATCATAGAAATGTATAAAGTTATATATAATAAATAGATTTTCAAAAATTATATTTTCTCGTAATTATAATTAGTAATAATTCAATACAAATAGATAAAATAAATTGACAGAACCTTGCAATGCTGACTGACAATTTTTTAAAATATGTTAAAAAATTGTGAGAATCCTTATGTTGAAGGATTCCTTGGGCCATGAGGATCCTTTTTTCCCTTTCTAGTTATAAATTATGACACCCAAACCTCCAAATATTTCACTAGCCCAAAGCTACTAAACATAAAATCGCAATGCCTTGGGAAGAGAGATTTCCGAATTCTAAAAATCGACAACCCAATTCCAGATTAATTTGAAATGCTCAACCCATCCACCAAATCAATGTCTAAATTAACATATTAATGGATGATACTGTCCCGGCCCTCCTAACCTATGAAGACATTTGCAACATTTATCATAAACAACAATAATTCTATAATCAACCTCATAATTTAGAGATCAATCTACCTTCAGTAATATTAATTTGGACACTAATTTGGATTATGGGTAGATATTTCAAATTAATCTCAAACTAGGACTTGGATTGTCATTTTATAGTTGACGATATACAATGCAAATAGCCTCACAATTTATGATGGCTGGCTGCAATTACGGTAGATAATAATTGTTATTAACAGATTCTATATATGAACTTCAAATCATACCACGCAACTTATGTTTAATAATTCGTAACCGTGCAAGTAATGGTTATTTGCATAGGAATTGGACCGGTTATGCATTGTACTATAAATTACAGATCTATCTCATTAGTAATTTACAGTTTTCTTTTTGGTACAAATGGTATAGTAAACAAATACACTGATGTTTACAGCTCATGATCAGTTGAATATTAAACTGGAGCACTTCACAACACACATTGCCAAGACTTTTCAGAACTTTCATTACCAGGCATCCAGTGAAAGGGTGGTTTTCAAAAGGCCAAGTCCTACAAAAATATAGGAAAACTTATGTAAACTCTTTTTGAACTTCTATCTGGTTAAAAAATACATGCTTGCGATTCCAAGTAAATGTTCCCTTATAAAAGTTTCCAGAGCATATCAATGTGAGAAAAGCTTTGTCCATGCAACAATAAGATATATCATATAATCCCAAAATAGAAGGTTAAAAAAAAGTACAAGCACAAGATACAGAGTAAGCATAGCAAGTTCGAGGCTAGAATAAGCAGAAAAAATGCAAGTGCTAGCATCTTTAAGCTTGTTTTCAGCCAATGGCAGAGCCAGGAATTTATGTTAGGAGGGCAAGATTAAAAGACAAGATTGGAAATAAAAAATTAATCTAAAAAAATTAATCAATATTAATAACAAAATAAGTAAACAACTATATGATAATGTAATTGTTATACAGAATCTAACATAAAATGTAAACTTTAATTTATTTTTTCACATCTAACTTATTTTACTCAATTGCCCTCAATGATTTTTTTTTTTTTATTTTGAAACCGCTGCATGATTTCTTCACACTTAATAGTTTTGAATATATCTTTCTCAATATATGTGACTAAGCAATCATTCATCCATTGATCTCTTATTTGAATGCATAATCGATTTTTAATTATGTTCATTGCTGAAAAAGCTCTTTCAACAGTAGCTGTTGCAATTAGTAAAATCAATGCCAAAGTCACTAATGAGTAAACCAATGAATATGAAACATTCTTTTTCATTTCTACCATCTTTTCAACAAGCTGTCCAATTCTTCTAAATGCTGAAAACTCTTAAGTGGACTGCATGTCATGGATGTATGTCTCAAGTTGGTTATCCAATAAAGAAACTTGAGACATAAAAAAATTCTACAGGCGGTTTGGTCTAGTCCATCAAGTTTACTAAGTGGGACCCATTAATATTTTATATATAGAATTGTACTAGGAGTAGAAGTCTACTACTACTGGAAAAGCTAGAAAGAAAGAAAGAGAATGGAAGAGCTTTTGTTTTAATTTTTTTTTTTAAATTTTTGTTAAGGAAGTTGTCTTTGCTTTCTACTTTTGTCGTTTGTTTGTAGCATGGACATGAGAACGCCGTTTTGTAACCGTTGAACTAGTTTTCTACTTTCACTTTGCTTTTCAAGTGTGTTGGGAATGGGTGGCATTTTTTGGGGGGGGGGGGGGGGGGGGGGGAGGGCAAAACATTTGAAATTTCAGGGGGGGTAGGTGCCCCCCCTCGCCCCCCCCCCCCCCCCCCCCCCCCCCTGTTTTCAACTAAGAACTTACAGGTGCTAGGGGATTTGCCTTGCTTAGGGTGAGTTTCAATGCAGTTTTTTTCATTTAGCTTTTAGGTTATTTACTTATATGTACAACTTTTTAAAACTTCATTTTTTTCTAGGTATAACTTTTTTATCTAGGTATAATTATATGTTAACCAACTTTCAGCAAATAATCCAAACGGATTGAGTCTCTCATCCTACAATTCCATAAAGTTTCAATGAACCGCTAATAAGAATCTGTGCCAGAAGTCAATCTACTCAGCCAACAATTACCTACATACATCGGTCATTAACCATTCAACATTTCTGAAAATCCAAAATAGTAAGAATACTGATCATTTGGCAATCTATTTTAGGTATGGGGGTATGTGGACAAAAGGGGTCCGGCTCCCCTCTCATTTAAAATCCCTCCATTCTCTCCCATTTTAATATGGATGTAGGACATGTGGACAAATTGCAATCCAAAGGCTTAAAATAAATTAAATTTTTTTTTATAAAAAAAAGTCACGGAGCAAATTCAATTTTTTCTTTAATTTCATCCACTATGTGACTTCGTCACTTTCTCCTATTCTTCTCTCTCTTCAGAGTTGAGCACCAAGATTAGAACTTGTCGGAGACAATTGATCATTCCATTTTCTTTTTCTATTATATAAGTGAATCTAGGTGATTGGAATTTTATAATTTATTTTTTTGTATTTTTATGCCAAATATTTTATAATAAAAAAAAAAGAATTTAATTTTTGAAAGCTTCTAAAGCCGACTTGTTTAAAATTGCTAAATCAGTAGTTAGGTTATGTTTAAAATTTGTTCAGAATAAGTTTTTTTTTCGTACAATCTAATTGAAAGTGATCAAATAAATAAGTTTTAATTGAAAAAAAAAAAAATCACTTGCATAAATTAGCGAAACCACACTGTACTGCACCTCATTTTTGCGATCACTTGTGCGGTGCGGTGTATAACATGCAGTTTAAAACTAATATATTTTTCAGATTTTGGGCTTTTCTTGCCTAGCAAAAAACTGATTTTCCCATTTGTTTTGGGCCAAGTCTTAAAAGATTGAGCTAGTTTTTCTTTATTTTGGGTTGGCTTTCCTAATTAACACTTACAAGGGTTATTATTATTATTATTTTTTTTTTGAAAACTAGTTAAACTATTAATTTTTTTTTGAGAAGTATTAAACTATTAATTAATAATATATTTAATATTAAAAAAATAAATATATTAATATATAAAGAGAGTGCGGTGTGGTTTTCTTATTATAAAACTGCCACCATGTGGTGCAGTGCATTATTACTTGCGGTCGGTGCAGTTATGCCATTTTGCGAGCGGTTTAGATGTGGTTTTTGTGGTTTGTGCGGTTTGGTGAACGCCCTAAGTATAATTATACTATTAGCTAGATGCTAAATGTATGAAACTTCTTTTGATTGATAGTTTTATGATGTAACAAGCTACAACTTTCCCCTAAGATCTAAACTCAAAGGAGCAAAAAACAAAAACAAAAACAAAATAAATAAATGCCAATGCAACTCTCCCACAATATTGATTGAACACAAATTTTTCCTTCAAAAATAAGAAGAAAATGAATCACATAATGAAGTATACGTACGTCCTAAAAATTCATTATATATATATATATATATATTTGTTTTCGTGAAAATTCAAAATTGTTGGTGCTATTTCTTGACAGAACAATTGATTAAAAGAAAAACCATTGTTAGTGTCATGGATGTACCCTGACCTAAATGAAGTCATTTCCTTGAAGTAACCCATGCATAAGTAGAGATTAGATAATCAAAAAGATGGCTTATTGCTTCTCGCAACTTTTACATGGAGGACAATGAATCGTTATTAAGAACTATCCCTTCTCTAAACAAAGAGCTCTCCAAATGAGGGGAATAAGAAAACTATGTATAGAATGAAATAGAGAATTGTAAATTTATAGTAAGAGAAGGGAAATAAGAAAAGTCAAAAATAAAAGAAGATAAAAGGGATAGAGGAAGCGTAATATTAAGATAGTAGTGGAGAGATAAAAAGGTAAAATGGAGAGAAAATTGGAGAAAATATAACATTAAGTTGGGAAATTAATAAGAAAAAAAAAATCAAAAAAAGAGAGAGAGAGAGAGAGATTGTTGTTACTATTTCTTGACAGAACGATTGATTAAAAGAAAATCCATTGTTAGTGTCATGGATGTACCCTGACCTAAATGAAGACCTTTTCTTGAATTAACCCATGCATAAGTAGAGATTAGATAATAAAAAAGATGGCTTATTGCTTCTCACAACTTTTACATGGAGGACAATGAATCGTTATTAAAAACTATCCCTTCTCTAAACAAAGAGCTCTCCAAAGGAGGGGAATAAGAAAACTATGTATAGAATGAAATAGAGAATTTTAAATTTATAGTAAGAGAAGGGAAATAAGAAAAGCCAAAAATAAAAGAAGATAAAGGGGATAGAGGAAACGTAACATTAAGATAGTAGCGGAGAGATGAAAAGATAAAATGGAGAGAAAATTGGAGAAAATATAACATTAAGTTGGGAAATTAATAAGAAAAAAAAAAAAAAAGATTGTTGGAAATGGGTGGATGATATAATATGGCTCAAGCTCAACAGGAACATAGCAACAATAAATGCTAAATTTCAGCTTTTTTATATATATATATATATATATATATATAGATTCTAACCTATTAATTATAGGTTTCTTAGTTCAACCTTTAATTAATTTTTTTCTATATAATTCACATGCATTGCCGTTTCCTAAATATTTATATTTCAATGGATCTTCTGAGATAGCTAATGTATCCAACTTACAAAATACCTTGTGCAATTCTTTTCCATTTGAATATATTTCATTCATTTCCAATCCCCCATATATTATTCAAACTCAACACTGGAAATGCAATAGCTGAAGGTTGATGTGGTGGTAGAATTATGATGGTGCTGGTAGACAGTAAGATGTTTATTCTGGCAGCAACAATAATGACAACTAAGTAATCCATCTTTCTCCTTTCTATTAGTAAAAGACATCCCAATCTGGCCAATCAAGGTAAACCAATTCTTTTTAATTAAAAAAAAAATCTTAGGAAAAGCACATTTCATAAATTAAATAGTCAGGTGGTTTCAGAACCACACTTTTTTACAATTATTTTAAACTACATTTAATTTCCTAGGGACTATTATCGAAGTACAGCTGTTGTCCATTATCAAACACTTAAATATAGATACAACAATGGCTGGTTTCTCCAAAAAAAAAAAAAAAGAAAAAAAGAAAAGAAAAAAGATACAACAATGGCTGAACTCCACGATTTCTTCTTCTTCTTCTCTTCCCCCACCCCCGGGGCTGGTAAAGCTAAGAGATACACAGAAGTGATCAATCCGATGGTCAACCGTTTAATTCATGAGTAAAATCAATTGTAGGCGTTCATCCATTCATCTATCCTTCTCCTTGGGAAGCAAAGAATCAATTATGATATAAAAATTTTTGCTATATCATGTAGTATCCTTTGCCACCCTACAAACATCCATCAAAAAGGCTTGCATTCTAAACTCCAATATCCCTGCAAATAAAAAGAGGACAAAGTGCAAAATCAGGAAAGGACCCATCCCCGTATATCAACCATGCATGAAACAAATTTTTTTTAATCAGTAATTATACATATACTCGGTGGGCCTCAAACCTACAACCTTAACCTCCACTTCGCTCTTATAAGGAGGGGTGTCATTTGAGCTAGAGTTCAATGTCACCCATGCATGTAACATAGTTACTTCTTTGCATTAAATTCGATAACACAAAGAGACCGCGTCAAATTTTTAGATCATATCAAGAAACATGATTATAACAACCAAGACTTAGTCCAAAAAATTTGGGGTCAATGATGGATCTTTTTTTCTAGGGGGAAAAAAAGCCAACATACTGAAGCAACATTTTCTCTTATTTATATAACTTTAAGCTATCATGGTAACCATGGAAGGTAATTCATCATAAAGATAAGCATCTGTGCCGCTTTAAGGCCACTATAAAAAAATTTCATGTTCATACCTTGGACAATGGTATGAACCAAGATGTTGTAACAGTAGGTCCAACCTTGTGTTAAGAAGGTAAATAACATATCCAAGGGACATCATCAAATAATTTTAGGTAGGCACAGGACTGGATTGGAGCTTCATCTTCACTTCATCAAGGCAAGCCTGAAGACCTCTAAATTCTTCTGTGTCTGAGAAGCTCTTCGCCTGTGATTTCATAAATGAATCTTATAAATCCAACTTTACAAAATGATTGACAAATTAATAGGCGATCTGACCTACATATTGTCATGCAAAAATGGTTACACCAGCATAGCAGCTAAGCTAATTTTGAGTTCTACACACAATTTAGTAAGATGAAAAGAAATATAGAACATAGTGTTCCAAAGTAAGGTTTTCTTGCTTAGAGTCTTGTAACTCAATTGGCACCTCTTGATGTTTCCAACGGAGACATCCTGGGTTCAAATTTCCCATCCACCATCGTAATTATCAAATTAACACACACACACATATATATATGTGAAAAGGTGTTCTCAAACATCAAAATATAAACATCTTGCCTGTTTAATTATGTTCTTTAGATGCATCTCAGCTGCAAGGAGTTCCCGACGGCTACCAGTAGATGAAGAAATTTCCATGTACACCTTGCAAAGGTCCAAGGAGGCTTGGGCAAAACTTTTAAAACGATCTCTATCTTTCCATAAATCAGATCCCTGAGAGAGAGAGAATAATGTGTTAATAATGTGATTATAGCCTTCTCGTCTAAAGTAAAATTTGATGCAGAGAAAGGAAACTATAACATCCACCACCAATCAAAGGGAAAAAAAAAAACATACCAAGCCCCTTACTGGCAATCACAGAAAGCATATCATGGCCAAAATAAGAGTTTCATGCACAGAAATTCTCGTTGACATGAACCAGAGTTTAAGCTAATTCACTAGTGGGGAATTTGTCTATGTGTGCTTGTGGTGGGTTTAGAATTTGGAGAATTTATGAATCTAGGCTTTAGAGTTATTGAAGAAAGGGCTACGGGGTAAAAAGGAATTAAAAGCTGGCTTGATGAGTTGTTTAATGGGTATCAGGTAGAATTACATTTGGGGTTTTGATAGGTAAAAAAGGGACTTGAATTGTGGTTGTAAGGAAGAAGGAAGAAAATAAATTTAATGGTATTTAGGATTGTATGAACAGAACCAAAAGAAAGAGAAGGGAAAAAGATGAGAGAAATGAAGAACATCACACAAAAGTCAGGATGCGTGAATGCTCAAAAACACTCAATATTTTTATTATCAACTCCATCCATCTTCAAGTACATTGAGCACAAATATATATAAGGACTCTTTGTTGTACTAGAAGTAATAAGACTCCATTGACTAGTAAACTAAAAATCTGATAAAAGAAACTTGGAATTAAAAAAAAAAAAAAAAAAAACATAAAACCTAAGAAATTCTACATTCAAATAAACCATCAATATACCCTTAATCCCCAAAGATATTAGAAATTATAAATTTGCATTTGAATACAAAATTGATTGTAACTTATTATATAAAAAGCCAAATTAAGACTATTTTAAAACTAGGACACATAAAACAAGAACTTTAAAATGTCATGACTTTTACTTCAATTGGACTTCACATGTGAGTCCCATAACATAAATCTTGAATATTTGTTAGCATTCTCCCCCAGCTAGGAAAAACTCAGCTTTGAGTTTTAGTGTTGAAGTATAACAACCTTTGAACTTGAAACTTGCACCAAATCTTCAATCACCTTCGAAAGCATTAAGAATAATGATTTGTTTTGCCCACTATCACACTAAATTCATTTGGAATGATAAAATCAATGACTAGAGGACTTCTCAACTTACAGTCCTAGAATTGACATATAGCAATAATATCAATATCTTCCTCGGTCTTGACTTTACCATGATCAACCTTACGCTCAACTTGTTCCGTTGCGGTCTCCATTATCCTTGCAAGGTATTCCTTTGGTTGTTCTTGGAATTGGAAATGTGAATTGAAAGGCTGAATTTTGCTCTTCAATATAACATATTGATGCATTGAACCAACACTTGATTGAGGTTTCTGTGATAGCAAATTGGTATAGCCATATCCATCAATTTTCAAAGGGATGACGGGTACAATGTTTGCAGACAAGGTGGGGACAAACATGGGTTAACATAGAATATCTAAGTTCTTAATCAACTACTGTTCTAGCAAGTTATTTTGTCAAATAGCAACTGTCAGATTACTCAGTTTCTTGCATGGAACACTCCCTTTCACAGAACTGGTTTAAATCCTTCTTTGTTTCGTAATAGTATTGAGGAGTCCTAAACTTGGACTCTAATTCTGCATTAGTCAGCATTATCTTGGATGAGAAGATTTGTCAAGTGGTTGGGGAGGAAAATTACAGCAAAGAACTTGTGGTAGGAACCTGGCTTTGGTATCTTTGTTACCAAATTGCCATAGGGCAAATTGGGGATTTGTCTGCATGTACTTGTGGCAGGTTTAGTGCTAGGAGAATTTTATTAATCTAGAGTTTAGAATTGTTTAAAAAAGGATTATATGATCATGGTATGATATGATTAGACTTTTTCTTACATCTATTTGAGAGAAGTATGTAGGGTTTTAAGGTTTTGATAGTTAAAGAAACGGCTTAAACAATACCACAAGAAAGAGAAGAGAATGGGAGAACATACGACGGTCAAAATCACTCAATGCTCAAAACACCCGATATTTTTATAAATCAACTCCATCCATTTTCAAGCACATTGAGCACAAATAAATATACCGATTCTTTCTTGGACTAGAGTAGTATTAAGACTCCTAGTTTGACTTAGTAAACTGAAAATCAGATAAAAGACTAAATTGGACTCTAAAAACATAAAACCTTTAATGCTTAGGACATCCTAGAAAATTCTAGACTCAACTAAACTACCAAAATGCCCTTATTTCATAGGGATTGCCAAAATTACAATTTTGCACTTGAATCCAAATGTTTTTTAAGGTGGCTGGGACAATTAAAAAATATTTTAACCTAAGACACAGATAACTTGACCTTTAAAATCACGACTTTTATTTCAATTGGACTTCACAAGTGCGCTCCATAAACAAATCTTGAAAAAGGTGAATTTCAGAAGTAGTAACAAACAATCTCTTCCATGGATGCATCAGTCTCCTCTATACTTAACATATAGAAGGCAAGAAAGAAAAGCTCTATGGGATCATAGTCTAGTTCACTGTAACCAAAGATCCAAGCCAAAACCCTATTTGATGCACAATTAACAAACTCCCACAGAATCATAACACAAATCTTCCCCCCACAGGATGATTCTAGTTTGCCACAGGTGGTATGATGACAATATTTTAGGGGTCATTAATCTGAGTTTGACATGAGCATTATGAATTTAAGTTTGGCACAATAGAAACAATGATCAGAGCATGACACATAACTGACATAAGACTGGCAATGTTTTAATAAAAACCTATCTAGTACATCAAAAAAAATAAAGAAAAATCCAATATATTAACCAAAACAATTTAAGACTTCATAATTCAAAATTATATTATTAAAAGAAGTACATGATATAGGCACCTGTGGTGCTCCTTTCTCATAACTCTATAAATCTAGGATATGTCCTTCACAAATTATTTGATAAGACTAAATAGATAATCTGTTCATTTATTCCTCTTTAAATGTATAGCATACTAAGAACAGTTTTCGGAAAGGGCACACTAACCGAAAGGGGGAAAAACAGTGAATTGCACTAAAATTAATCAAACAAAGCTTCTTCTTTCTTCCATCAGAAAAAGGATGTACTAGTCATTGCCAGTGGTACCTGATATGATCTAACTTGCTTTAAGAGGGCTTCAGAGCACATTGTCAAATCTCCTTTGATTTTGTGCCACCTTGCATATAAGCCCCAAATATCTGCTCTACCGTCATTTCGAACCATCTATATCAGAAAGAGAAGTACTCAATTAAAACTATATAATGAGAAGCCGTGCTGATCCTAGTTACAAGAACCACAAGAACGAAACCAATGGATCACCACAAGAAAAAAACCAAAGTTTTTTTTAATTAAAATCCCAAAACATATAGAATCAGTTATTGAACAAGGTTTTTTTTTTTTTAGGTAATAAAACTTTAATTGAATAAAATGAATATCGTGTTCATGGTGATGAACACTCTAGACATGAAAAAATACAAAAAGCTCAAGAGCTAAAGCTAACATATTGTAGGAAAGCAGAAATTGAAATACATTGTGTAAAACCCCAAATATGAGCTTAATTAGTTATTGAACAAGTAACACTCCATTTGTTTTTATGGAAAGAAAACAATTTCTACAAAAATTAATTGGTTTCCTGAGTTTGGTCAAAACCTTGGAAATGATCTAAAAAACAATGTGTTGTTTGGGTCACACAAAAATCATTAATATTTTAGTTCCCAAGGGAGCACTACAAGAACAAAACCAAATTTTTTTTTCATAAAAAAATCCCAAAAATTATAAAATAAGTTATTGAACAAGCTACGCTCCATTTGTTTCGATAAATAGAAATACAATTTCTAGAAAAATTACTTGGTTTCCAGTGTTTGGTCACAACCCTGTAAATGATCCAAAAACATTTTGCAATGCTTGGCTTGTACAGAAAATCATTAATATTTCAGTTTCCATATAATTATAGAAACAAACACTTTCATTCACAACATGAACATTGTTTAGAGCAACTAGAAAATCAACCTTTTATCATGTACACATTTACTAGTTCACAAACATAAAAGTCATAACAACAAATAAAGCTAATAATAATTATTCTCTACATATTTACAACTTTCTTATGGAAATCATTTTAAAAACAAATAAATTTCCCAAACCCATTTTTATTTCTCTTTTTCCCCCCTTACCCACCTATTATTATCCTTTTCTGCCCATTCATCCCTCCTTATCTTCTCTCTTTTCCTTTCTCGTCTCTCTTTCTTTAAAATCACATGTTCACCCCATCATATCTTCTCTCTTTTCTATTTCTTTCTCCTCCTTTTTTTTTTTTTTTTTTTCTAACCTTTTTCTCTTTCACTACCTACTGTACATCCTTATCTTTCTCCTTTTTTCTTTCTTCCTTTTTTTTCCCTTCTCTCTCTCGTTCACCTCTCACCAATTACATCTCTCTTTTTTCTTTTTTCATTTTTTTGACCTCCTTTCCTAGGGAGCATCATCATAGGATGACAGTGATGTGAAGGAATGAGTGATGGGTGCCATGGTTTTAGCCAGTGAATGTAACAGGGTGGGTGTGGAGAGGAGATGTGGCACTTGCAGACAGGCAGCTGTGGGTTAGGATTTGGGGTCTTGTGTGGGGTGGGTGTATGGTGGTTACAGGGATGAGAGAGAGAGAGAGAGAGAGAAGGAAGAGATTGTTACTGTTGGTGTGAGGTGCGTCTAAGTTTCCACGACTCAAGTTAGCCCAAAAAAATGTTTTCCACCTTCGAAAAGAGGAAATATTTACCACCCTAAACAGCTCATTTTCTGTTGACCACGGAAAACAATTTCCATTGACTTTCATAGTGCGCCATATCAACACCAGAAAATAAAGAAATTTCCACCAAAACAAATGGAATGTTCGATTACAAATAGAATAGCCACAACACAAATAAGCATAGATCAATAGCTATATGCACTAATATGCATTCATTTTAGCATGGCAATGATCAATTGGTGCACTGACTTGATTCAAGAATGGCCACATATGCATCATGTGCCTATACATTTAGAAGAAAAACAAAACAAAAACTCCAAAATACATGACAGTAAACACAAATGCAAGTAGGCCGAGAGAGGACTACACAATTGGTACTGAAGAAAAAGCAAGACCAGATGATAATCATGAAAGTATTTGAATACCCGCTGTAGAACTTTCCCAAGAATCTCCAAATGCTCAGTTTCCCTTGACCTTCTCTCCACTGACTCTGCATTTGTTGACTCATTAAGACGGTCTATTTGAGAATCAACCGGACATTCTTGATCAGTAAAATTATCGTCATTGGTCATCACAGGAGATCCAGAATGATCAGTTGAAGCCCTTCTTTGCACCACTATCATAATCCTCTTTAATAATTCAATGTCAATTCTTTTATTACTAGTCATGTCCGAAACCTTCTGTATAGCTTCCAGAGCCTAAAAGAGCCAATATATAAATGAAAAACAAGGACATATAGACAATTAGAATGATGCCACCATAAAAAATTAAAAAAAAAAAAAAAATCTATATCGACTTCGTGGCCTAAACAAGCATTTTCACATGTAACAACTATGCAAAGGACGGTTAAATATGAAAAAAGGCCCAACAATTGAAAGGCCGAAGCTAGTCCATCTGATAGAAAGTGAGAAAATTGTATCGAAGATGAAGCCTTTAATTATTCGTTTTCCATCAAACCACATTCCAACATCATAGAATTTTATATCTTTTTAAAGAATAGTTAAATCCTTTTTTCCCAAAGTCAAGCAGACTTGTAACTTTGCCCAGTCATGTTATTTTAATATAACAACCAAGCCTTATTCCCAAAATATTTTGACTAGTGATCTTCAACAAACTAGGAAAGGTCAGCCACATGAATTCTTTTCTGTCACTTGATTCTATCCAAAGTCATACTCTCTATTACCTCTTTAATTGATGTCATTTTGTACTACTACTAATGTTATTTTTGGTTTTCCTCTACCTATTTTTTTTTCATTCCCACAACTTGAATCAACTCAATCTTTCTCACTGGTACATTAATCGTTCTTCTTTATACATGACTAAACCATCTCATGCAACTCTTCCTCATCTTCTCATCACTAAGGGTCACCCCTATCTTTCAGTTAATTTCCTCATATCAAATCCTAATTATAATATTATCATTTCAGCTATAAACATTTTACTTTTTAATATTCCAACATTCAATACTATAGAGTACAAATGGTCGTATAACAGTCTACTCCCGATATGTTTCTCCACTTCATCCACCTTGCACTCACATGATTCACTCCTCTTCAATCGCTTCATCCATTCATCTTTGTTTCTTCTTTTACTAAATTTATATTATACGTACTCTATTTTAGTCCTACTTAGCCAAAAGGCTTTAGAGTGCAAACCATCTCTTCAAATTTCTAACTTAACATTAACTTCACATACAGTTTCATTTACTAAAACTATATCATGTGCAAAAAGCATACACCAATGAACTTCATCTTGAATCAATTTAGTGAGCTCATCCATCAATTTACTCCATATCTCTAGCATCCATGAACTCTTTCAAAACCCCCTACTATCTTTTCCAAAAAGACCATTTAGGTGGTCTCCCATTGAAAATCTTTCTTCATTTGGTAACCCTTAAATCAATTCATTTATGTCCTCCCAAATTCTTTGCTTGATGGAGTTATTTCTATTACTTATCAGAGGGAGATAGCTTCCGGGTAAGCAATATTAACTGCCACCGAACTAACAACATCAGGTTGAACATATAAATTCGGATAAACATATTTCGCAAACCTAGCATAATTGTTTAAAAGGGTCATCTCAAGCAGAGAGGGTGGTTGTAGTTTAAGGATGTAGACCATTCAAAAAAAGAGCTTGAGCTAAGCTGCGAGAATGAAACATAGGTCAGGTTTGTATACTTAACTAGCACAATGTTTCAGTGTGCCAACTAGAATCCTTCATATTATGGCCTGACAAAGTACCCCCTTGTTAAGGGCTCTATCACATGAAGCCTCCAAAGGAAGACTTAGAAGAATGCAGTACTTTGCTAAAAGAAAGCACTTACCTGATCAATATTGCCCACATCCAAAGCAACATGACAGTAATTCTCCCACAACTGCCAGCTATCTCGCCTGTCACCAAGTCACGTTTGGTCACCACATATTTATATGTTTGCAAATCCAAAAATTAGAAATGTGCGTGTGCGCGCATGAGTGTGTGCAGAAACATCATTATAATAAAGGGAAGAAAGACGAAACTTGAACTTAAGAGCTTCTTTAAATGCAATGAAAGACTCTTTGCTCCTCTTGTTGATCATATGCCTGCATAATTGGTAAGTTGCAAAAATTTATCCTCTAAAAAAAATATAAAGGCATGTATATAATTTATTAAAGCCAGTTAGAGGAATTAAACGACAAACAAGTATTCACAATATTAATTCTTGAATCACAACTAATCACAAATGACTTTCAGTTATGAAAAAATATAAAATGACTAAAATTAGTCTTCATTCAAAACATAACCTTTAGCATTTCATGTTGTTAAGAGGAAGTGAAGGACACAAATTAACATGTAATGCAAAGCACATATAAAATGACTTGCCAGTATCTCAAGGTAAAACAATTGCATATAATAATTTGCCACAAAGGAGACTGTGTTTCAACAAAAACAAATAATCAGCTTATTTTCTATAAATGAACGGAAACAACCCTCATTTCCTTGCTTCCACCATCTGAAAGCCTTGAAACAAAACCTTTGTTCCTGATACCTATGCTATTCTTGTTTCCATCACATCTCTAAAAATCCTAATGAAGCCCCTACAGAATTGACTCAACTTATGGCTTAAACACATAGTTCAAACTAAATTTATTATTTTTTGATAAGTAACTGAATTCATTATTGCACTGGTAAAATGTTCAACTGTGAAAAAAAAAAAAAAAGACAATTACTTTATCAAGAAAGTAATGAAATAAAATACAACCAAGCCAAAATGAGATTTTAGAGCAGGATATTTATATTATTCACCCCACAGTGTCTTAAATCCTAACCACCAAATGCTAGACTTCAATCTAAGAGCAGACACTGAACCAACTAATCTGGAAAGAAAGGTTCAGTGTCAGGATTTTAGAGGCTATGCGGTGGATAAAACTAAGAATCCAGCTCTTAGCAATTTCAGCAATTCAGATTTTATATACAATTTAAAAATATTTGTTGAAAACTATATGCATTTAATAAATCTCTTGAAACAAAGACAAAAATAAGATAAATAATTAGGAGGAAGCCCCCATGAAAAAAATAAAAGGTAAGTTACCTCGATCTCTCATGAGGTTTTTTGACATTACAATAACCCCCCTTCCTGTTTTATAAGCTAGACTATGCACTAGCAAGTATACTATCCTTTTGAGTAAAAGAAGGCAAAAAAATAGTACTGTTTCATCTTTAGATAATAAAAATCCTGTTATTGACACCATTGACCCTTTTGTTGTGACAGCAAAGGCCATTGTAATATTCCAATCAAGGAAGGAGTCCATTATAATTGTCCAAAAACTAATGATAATTTTCCAAAAAAAAAAAAAAACCTTTCTGATTGAAGTAGGAAATTTTATGTAAAAGTTCAATAAAAGATATTAGCACTGTACTGAGATGAGAAAACAAAAGGCAGTATATTTCAGGATGGAAATAATGCAAGATGACTCATAGCAAAGGGTGCATACAAACAAGCAATATTGTTCCAAGCCTCCCCGTTATCAGGATCAAGTTGAACAGCACGAGTAAATCCATCCAGAGCCTTCTGAACATCTCTAGCCTGTAACAATTATTCAGCAAATGATTCAAAAATTTCTGATAAATTAAAGAATTCAATGCTAGGAAAAATCCCTTAAATAGGGAATTTAACACAATGCAGATCACATAAGTCACCTTCAAAGCAGCAGCCCCAAGGGCAAACCAACCATCTGGATACAAAGAATTCAAGGCCATCGCAGATTCCCTGAAACATAATAATCACAACAAAATTGTTGTAAAACCAAATCAGCCATTAAGTACACATATTATCATCGGTACTAAATAACAGAAATAATATAGTAGAAGTCACTAGAGGAAAATTACCAAAGGATTTTAGATGTCTGATAGTCCCCTCTATTGTATGCACTACGAGCAAGGGATCGCTGGCAACCAGACTCGATAATATTAACATAAAGTCCACATAAAAAGCATACTGATAAAAGGTTGATGGCAAGAAATGGAATCACCTTAGCTCTAGCTGACTTGTCATTTGAAACTTCCAGGGCTTTTTGGTAGCAAGCATCATCATTTGTAACATCACCCAATGAACACCTAGGAATCATTTTTAAGCAAGTAAGATATATTTTGCAAATCCAAAGATAAATTTTAAGCAAGTGAGATAATTTTAATAAATAAAGGTCACAACATGCTATTTCAGTTTTAGCATTATTTGAGTCATGCAAATAGCAACTGCTAAAGAAAATGTTAAGCAACAATAATCAACACCACTATAAGAATAATTTAGACCCCTCTTGATTGAAATAAGTTTTAGAAGTAATTACCAATAAGATTCCAATTCCACCTGTGTTTTCCTATTTATTCTCTCATCACCTAAAATAATGCATTCAGAAAATACCACTCTTAAAGAACTTTGAAGAAGTCTTTTACAGATAAGCTGATATGGATGCAGTGAACAAGAATATATAAAGCTGACACAAACAAGAAAGCAAGCTGATGTTTCTATGAATAACCAAGTAATAAGCAAATGGACCAACCTTCTTGCTTATGATACACATATTTTAAGAATAAGCCTAACACATTTTTTTTCCTTACAGAATCTCAAATATATGCACTTTTTAAAAATTACATAATGAGACAGGCAAAGCTTTGCTTTTGGGCACTTTCAGACCCAAATAAAAGACAACCCTTGGTAGATAACCTGCATTTTTTTTACTTATAAATCCCTTAAATACCTTCTTCCATAACTCACTTCCCAAATTTAAAAACTACAAAAACAAAAAAAAAAAAAAAAAAGCATCTAACTTACATAAAAACATCTAGAATGTAGAAAATCTATAATTATTCAAACCACTCCTTTCAGCCCACCTCTGCCCTAAAAAAATTTATATTGTTATTGCTTATTCAGTAGTTTTTAATGAACGTTTCCAATTTTTCAGGCACATGCTTGCATGTGCATCATAGCTAGGGATACAAAAAGATTAGAAAGAGAGAGAGATATAGTCAAATTGATCCAATAATCTAACTGAGACCAAAAACATCTAAAATATGGATAATCTATAATTATTCAAACTACCACTCCTTTCAGCCCACCTCCACCCCAAAAAAATAAATATTGTTAACAAACGTTTCCAATTTTTATGCACATGCTTGCATGTGCATCATAGCTAGGGATACTAAAAGATTAGAAAGAGAGAGAGATATAATCAAAATGTAAAACAACTTGATCCAATAATCTAACTGAGACCCTTATAAGATATTTAGGGTGAACTTGGTTCGGCTTTTTGAAACTAGACTTTTGAAAAAGTGGAGTTTTCAAAAAGTGAGGTATAAAATTGGGCTTTTTGAAAAAGTTGAGTGTTTGGTAAAAACTGTTAAAATATGTTTTTTGAAAAAGTTGAGTGTTTGGCTGATGGTGGTTTGAGTGGTAAATTATCAAAAAAGGACAAAATGTGTGTGTGTATATATAAAGGAGTTTATTTCATACTTAGTATCAACTTCTTCTTATTATTAATAATAATAATAATCAACTTCTTCTAATTATTAATAATAATAATAATAATGACTTCATGTTAATAATAAATGACTCTTAATAAAAGATTTTGTAAAAAAGTATTTGGCTTTAGCATTTCTCTTTTCAAAAAATGTTATGTCCACAACATTTTCACAATAAATTTTCACAATATTGTGAACTGAAATTACTCAAATATATTCTATACTTTTAATATATTTATTGGCAACTTGCCCCACACCCACCCAACCCATTTCCCTTTTCTTTTCTTTTCTTTTTTTCCTTTCATTTTTCCTCAACCACAAGAGCCAACCCTGCACCTTTTGTAATGCCCCAGCTCAATTCAAGAGTAAAGAAAAAGAAAAAAAAAAAAGGTCAGATATTTTAAGGAGCCACACGTGTGACCCCACCTACCCCACTCCCCTCAACCACACCTCACAAGAATCCTCACTCTCTTGGCCGGCCACTCATTTGCTTCTTTCCTTTTCTTTTTTTTTTCTTTTTTTTTTTTTCCATTTTCTCTCCATACTACAAACACTCCTCTCTATCACTCTCTCATCTCCTTCCACGGTACCCACTCCATAGCACCACCTCCACCATCATATTCCGGCAAGGATCACCGGAAAACTCCATAGGAAAAAGGTAAGGCTCACTCATCTCTAAAGGAGTTTATTTCAAATCGGGAAGATTCACCGAAGGTAATTTCTCTTAATTTCACCAAAAATCTTTAATACCTCTCTCTCTCTTTGTAACCCCAAAACCAAATGGGAATTGAAGTTAGATTGATGCATCAGAACTCCTCCTCGTTACTCAACCTCAGCCATGTCGAAAGATTTAGATTGGGTTGTTGAGAGTGAGATTGGCAGTGGAGGTTCCGGCATATTGTAGCTATTATTTTTTGTGTTTGTCGTTTCAGTTTTCAGTGTATTTTGTGGTTAGTGAGATGAGAGTAATTTGGGTCATTCCTTGCATTTCCAATAGTAATATTGATCAAAAACGCTTTTGCGTTTGCAAAAGCTCAAGAAGCCTGTCTGCACATTTTGGATGAATTCTTTGCATTTCAAAACACAGCATTTTTGAGAAATCATGTTTTGAAACATTACTAAACGCCTGATTTATTTTTTTAGTTTCAAAAAGCATTTTTTGCCATCTGAAAGCTAAAACAAACAGGCACTTAGATGGCTAGGAAACCTTCAAGATGATGCCAACACCACATTAACACTTGTGCAAGTGATTAGCCATCAAGGCTTTTTAGCACTTTGTCTTTTTTGAATTAATTTCATCTGAGACATTCACCAGAAATTATTTGCATAATTTAACTTTAAAAACATGTAAATACCATAAATGCAAGAATGAAAGAAGTCAAATAACTGAATACAAGTTTTCATGTTTTAGGCAAAAGTACAACATCACCAAATGAAGTTAACAAATACCATGTCCTCTATGATATTAGCAGTCATGTAAATATGATTTGATACAACAAGCTTTGCAAAACAAGCACAATATTATTTAGAAAAGGCCCAACATGTGTCAATATATATAATTAAATAGTCTTCCTTTTTAACATTTTTGTGTCATAAATGTAGTTCATTTCAGTCAAAACAGATCAGAAAGAACTCATCTTTGAGCTTATTAGTTGTCCACTTTAAATCAGGATATATATCAAAAAGAATATTTGCTTCCAAAATAACATGCCAGTGGAAATTTCAAACTTCAATTGCATTAGCTGAGGTAGAAAATTAATTCAACTAAAAGGAGAAAGAAAGGAAAAGACACGTAACTTACATACCATAACCTGGGGTCATTAGGCATTTCAGATAGTCGTTTCTTGATGAGTTCAACAGCTGCTGCTTTCTTCTCCAATAAGCTGATTTACATATTCAGTCTCACATGAGACTCCCAGCAACAAAGTATGAAAAATACACTAATGAAGGAAATTGACTTAGATAAAGGGCTGTCAAGTATGAACATACCGGTAGCAAAATATAAGATTATCCCATAACTCTAAATCCTCAAAAATTTTAACTGCCTCGCCAATTAAATGACAGCGCACTAAAAGTTCACCATATTCCCTAAAATTGATAAGAAAAAAAAATCAAGAGAAGTTAACTGTGCATACAAATCTAGCAAGAAAAGAGCTTTTAGTATGAAATATTACACAGAAGAATAGATCTGCTCAATAGAAAAATGATTTTTTTTTTTGGGGGGGGGGGGGGGGGTGGGGGGGTTATAGTGTATAAAGACAATGAAAGTGAATTTGTACTTTCGCAAGGCAGGAATAGTAGGGATATAAACCCCAAAACAAAAAGGAATTCGTTGTGCCACTCCTGGAGAAGGCTCACTGACACTCTGGACCTGTAATAGTGCAGGATCTTTTTGTGAGATTTATAATAACAGAATGATAAATAAATGACGACTATTTATATACTGGAGCTAAAAAACTAGATTGCCTCATAGGATGAACTTTCCCAAAAAAAAAAATACTATCGGGAAGCTAGAAAGGAGGAGATCAAAGCAATCGATCAACCCTCAGAACACATGAAATCAACAAAAACACTAGATATCTAGTAAGTAGTAACATTTTTTATTAAGTCAACACCTAATTAACCAACAAGGTAGAAATTAATGAGCAATGACCTAAAAATATATAGTTCTGAAAAATGCTTCAATGAGCTTCCCTTAGTATGAGCTTTTATGTGCACTCCCTTATCTCGTGTGAATCCCATGCATACACTTAGCTTACTGATCATGAGTTGCATAGTACACACCAATATAAATTATAGAAAAGTCCCTGTCCAAATAATAAATAATATCTTATCTTTAAACCCTCTATGGGCAATAAGGATCAGAGTTTCGCATGCTAGTTGCACAATTTTTTTTCCTTTTTTATTTTCTTTTTTAAGGACTGGTTGCTCACTTTTAGAGAAACACAAAAATAGTTTGACAGATATAAACACAGCAATGGTGAAACTTTCTTGATGCTTATGCCATTGAACAGTTGCATGAAAAATTAAGACCAGGCTTTGGTAAGACAGACCCCTTGCAATTTATGAAATATAGTTAAGTGTAAGGGACAACATTGCTGACGTTAATGGTAAAAATGGCTAAATCTGACTGCGAAATACCAATAACATAAACAGCATAATCCACACCGCTAATTGACAAAAAATAAAGCATGTTGAGCATATAGGAAGGACTTATTTGAATAGATCCAACATCATATTTACTTGGCCTCATTCTTACTCAGGTAGCATTTAGTGGGTGCAGACTCTGGTGAGTACAAAGTCAGTATATACATACATATGTACATACCCACACCCTTGTATCTACATATGTTTGCACACACACTCACACACACACACACTCTCTCTCTCTCTCTCTCTCTTCTCCAGGGTTACGGTATTAAATTAAGGAAGAACAAGAACTACATTATCAGAGATTATGGAAGTCTATGAAGCAGAAGCAACTAAAAAGGGGCAAGCCATAAAAAGCAAAAGCTGTGAGATGATTTGTAAGGCCTGAAATAACAAAACTGCGAGATTTCAAGTAGTAGCAAAGAAGCTCATCATGAATTGCAATGAAGGAAAACATGCAACTTGTTGGTGGATCCTCATAGGACTCCAATACATAAAGCCTTGACACCATAATCTGGGACAGCAAACCAGGTAGCTGAGTATCTAAAAAGTTCAGGGAAATCAAATGGCCTATTTATCTTAGAAAGTTTCTTCTTTTTTTCTTTGTTAATAGTATATGGGATTACTAGCTTTGCCATGGGCGTCTTTACTCTTTAATATTTCTTCCCTACCAAAAGAAATGAAAACTTGCACAGGAAACCTATAAATTTAAAGAGCAGGCAGCAGTTCAAAAATTTGGAAGGAAAAAGTTTTCAGTTGGAAAAACAACTGGATATCCTGAAGAAAATATAGATAACATGATAACAATGATGCACCTCATACCAGTTTATCCATCATCAGTAATGCACGCTCCTTTGTGCGACTGCGAGTCGATTCCCATCGAATACGTAAGATGTCACAGAAACACCGTATCTGAAAGGGGGAAAATTTTAAACAAGTCATGCAGGAATCAAAATTCAATGGGAATGCAAGATGACCTTGGTTATCTATAAGACATTAACACCCAGATGACCTTGGTTAAAACACGCATCCCTATATGGAGCATTAGGTAAATTAATCTTGTGGCAAGTCCCATAACCAACTGTTACTGCTCAAACCCCTATAGTATAAGAAAGCCCCAACTAATTATAATTAAGTCTTGACCAAATTTCAAATTTCAAATTTCTTATACTTGATTGTGGTACCCATTGTAATGGCTTATCAATGACTTTTATCAGAAGATTCAACATTTAACAGATTTATCATTGAAGAAATAAATGGTCTCATTTATAAAAATATTAAATGCAATGTGAGTAAATACATATTGCAGTAATTATCTACTTACAATGAAGTATGACAACTGCTGAGAATCAATCGCCTCTATATATGGAGCCATATCCCATCCTGAAACAGAAATAGGGCTGTTAAATAACCAAAAGAGGAGGGCCCCAACTCAGAAAACGACTTTATAATATAATTAAAATAACAGCAATGGGGAAAAGGAACTCTAGTAAAGGAGATCCTTGCCATATAGATAAGAAACAAATATACTTATCAAAAAAAAGATAATAAACAAATATGTCAGGACCATGATAGAAGCAGAAACTGTTGTGCTGATTGGTTTGAGCATTACAGTGGCAGATAGAACTTTAACTGCTTAAACCCAGTGGTGAACAGCTTTGAAGTAAATCTCTAAGCAGGAAAGGCGTGATGGATCATGTTTCAATGTAATTTCAGATCTATTTATTTGCTGCAGGCTTTCATTGTTCAATTTTAACTTAAAAATCTCTTTTCTTGGATCTCCTCTCTCTATAAGCTTCTTCAATGCTTGATTGATCATTTTTTTTTTTTAATTAAGGAGGAAAAAAAAAGTAGACATATTGAATGATGTAGTAATATATATATATATATATATATATATAAGATACTAATGGGCAAGTGAACTACTAACAATGTCTTCTTCTTTTTTTAATTCTAAAACTCTTATTAACTAGATTTTTTTTTTTTTGGTTAAAAAATTGTGTTCAAAAATTGAAAGCCATTTTTAGGAGAACCCACAGGCAGTTCAGCCTCCATTCCCCAAACTGTTCAAAGACAAAAATCAATTTTTTTGCCCTTTCTAAAAATCTAAGTCGGTCTGGTTTATTAATACAATCTTTCATATCAGTTAAGGAATAATTTGAAATGATACAGCATGCATTTTGAAAATACAGTAAAAGTATAGTTTATTTTGCGTTGATCATGTCAACTATGATGCAACAGATACTAGTACCAGAAGTTTGTGTCTAGAACTCACCTTGCATTTCACTGTGTGGAGTGCTCTTTTCAATAAGAAGGCATCGGGCCAGAATCACTGCCTGTTGGATCCCCCTCAAAGGGGCTGTAGCAGGACCACCATTTTGAATGCCTTGCAATCTACTTCCTTCATCATTATCCACTAACAATTTTGGGGTCATCAATATGTCAGAGGTTTCAGGTTGATGTAGATGCAAATTATCTTCTCCAATACTAGACTTGTGGGCCTGGATACCAGAGCTTTCTAAGGGGTAATTACTGATATAGTTGGATGAGCTTGTGTTGGTAACAAGTACACTCTGTGCCTTAGGTTGTACCTATATCCAAGAATGATCTGTAAAGCTAAGAAGAAAGCATCTCTGGCAAAGTTCAACTATGTGTACTTCAATTACCTGATGTACAGTACGGAAGCCAAGAATCCCAGTAACAGAAAGCTGAAGCCCAGCTGCCACCTCAGCTGACTCAAAATGTTGCCTGATATGACATAGGTACCTCAGCAAATAAAGAGAAGCTAGGAGTAATCAAAAACCAAAATCCCATTTCAGGATAGCCAAGTATACCTAGGGTAATAATCCCTCCACATTAAACTCATAATGATGTTCTAACAACTGGAAGCACATCTTCAGAGAGAAATTGGGAATTGCATGCAGTCTCCAATACAAACTTATATGGCATACAAATAAATTTCCCATTTATCAACTAATAATACAAGTCACAGGATAAGTAAAGCGTTTAAATTTAAAGACACGGGTTCCTTAACAAGAAGATTAAAAAAAGTCTTCTGTATTATCTTACAATATAAATATCGTGCAAACATTATTTCAAGTTAAAATAAACATGACTCCAGTTACTTTTTTGGGCCTTTTTTAATAAACCACAAATTAGTTCATCATAGAAAATAGCTTCCCCTATTGAAATTTACCTGCAAGAATCAACTCTTCCATAGTTGTATTCCATTATCCCAGCTTCTAAATGAACCATCGAGATGATTGCTAAAGCATCTTCATTGTGTAAACTTGAACCAAAATAACTCGTTACTTTTTCCAAAGTGTCAAAGTGATGTAGGGTCTCGCCCACATAGACGTGCAATAAATCAAACAAGGAAGATGACCGCTCATCCAAAATTCTCTGTTGAAGAAATATGAACCTAGCAAGCCACCATGAGATGCTACTAATTCCATATGTGGAAGACACACTTTCTCCAAATAACAAGTCTCTTGTCCTCGTGAGCAACATCTTAGCAAAAACTAAATACTACATTACAGCAAAAAAGACTTGTCTAAGATTTCAAAATAACAACAATAATAATGATAGTTATGAAATATTACTACCCTTTTTTTTTCTTTTTCTTTTCTTGAGAATTCAATAGCTAGGGGGTGGATTTGAATCATAGATGTCTTTGTTAGAAACACACTAGGAGATGCCAATCAAGCTATAAGGCAATACTACTACCCAATTTCCGATGAGTCCTAGCTCAAATGATACCTCCTCCTCTAACAATTGTAAGTAGAGAATGAGATCATAGGTTCAAAAACTCACTATCTTCATGTGTAATTTACCAACAAAAAGAAGTTACCATTATCCGGTCAACAGATTTCACCTTCCATAAATTAAGTTGATGTTATTCATAAAATTACGAACAGTTGTATGAAATTCAAGTTAAAAAGCACAGTAGCTTGGTAGTATTGCTGTAACAAAGAGTAAATATTTCCATGACAAAATCGAAATTTAGACATCCCTTACAATCTAGGGTAGAATTTTCCTCCAAATTGATCTAGAGGAAAGAAAATGGAAAATTATTTTCCACTAATCATGTAACTTTTTTTTTTTTTTTGGGAATAACTTAATTGACCACCACAGATAATCATCTTATTGACCACATAATGCAATAGGTTGGACGAGATTCCTTTAAAACGGTTTGAATGTTCGTTCTCCAATCCAATCTACTATTGCATTGTACAAAGTCCCAACCATTCAAATATGACCTTAAAATTGGCACCTTGCGGGTCTCCAACAGAGATGTTCAAGATTCAAATCCCCCCTTCTCCATTGTTATTATGGAATTATCCATAGCAGGTAGACCCCCCTTATAAGTACAGTTTGAAGTTGAAGTTTTGAAGCAAATTAAAAATTAGATTCAGAAGTAGAGTAACCTGAAGATTAGAGAACTTTCCAAGCAAGTCAGAGCCAGCAGCCATTAGCTGATTACGAGCCCAGTTTTCCCATTCCACCAATTCCTCATCTTCTCCTTTACCACCCACTTTCTTCAATGCCAATGGACATTTTGCCATTTCCTTCAAAGGCCTATTATTCCAAATTCAATCACACAATTAGACAGACTCAAAAGTTCGATCTTTTGTCATTCAAAATTTCAAAAAGTTGCAATTTTTTTCACTGACTCACCCAGTCATGTTGCACTGAGTGAAGGCAAGGAACGCGGCAACGGCGATGCTGACCACGAGCAACGCTCTATAAGCCTTGTCCTCGTCGTCTGCGGGTTCTGAAACAAGGAAGGACTCGACGCGACGGAGCAACTCGGAGTAGACTCGGTCGGCGGAGGATGAGGAGGAGGACTCGTCATCGGCGAGTTGTCGGAGGACGAGTGCGGCGGCGTCGGAGGATAGGGCGCGGAGATAGTCGCCGGCCTCGATTGAAGAGAGGAGGTCGTTGAGGAGTGAAGAGTGAGTTCGATGATGATCGGACGGCTGCGGTTGAGGAGGAGGCGGTGGAGAATTGGACGGCGGAGATGAAGTGAGGGTGCAACGTAGGAGACGGAGCTCGTACCAGCGGAGGAGCACCGCTCGTTCCGTTTCGGGTTGTTGTGACATTGTCTGAGACTGAGAGGTTTTGCAGTTTGTGTTGAGGGTTTTAGGTGATTTTAAAAAAAAATAACTACAAAACCAAATCAGTATCATTGATTATTGATTAGGAAACGTTTCAAACTAATTTCGTTTATAACAATTCGACTTTAGTGGACTCGATTTACGATAAACTGATGTGAAGAAAATATGGAAATCGAGTTCAAAAGGAAAATGCTTCCACATCCTCAGCTACTCAGATGGTCAAATTGGTTCTCATTTTGAATTCCTCCTTAAAAATCCAAATCCTTTGTGGAAAAATCCGAAATTTTTCATATACCTTCCATTCAAGAAAAATGAAGATGTCAACCCCACAAAAGCCAGTCACAGAGGGATGAATCCAGAACACTTAGCCTTGGCCACCCAAGAACTATCTACTCTCCTATCTGAAGGCCTTATTAAGGTTGACATTTTCATTTTTCTTGAATGGAAGGTATTTGAAAAATTTCGGGTTTTTCCACAAAGGATTTGGATTTTTAAGGAGGAATTCAGAATGGCTGTTAGCACAACAACTTGGCATGGGATTCTTCATCTTTTGAGAACAAAAGGATATCATCCACATAGATTAATGCATTGGCTAAAAGTAGCTGGAACAACATTACCATTGCTTTCTGGAATTGGGATGGGGCATTTTTAAGACCAAAAGGCATAACAGTCCATTGGTAATGGTGATCTGGGATGCAAAAAGCTGTTTTGTATCTTTCTCTTGGATGGATACCTAGCTGCAAAAGGAGTTTTTCATGGTTGATCTATATCAGGGAAAAAGCCAACTATTAGGGGAGGAACACTACACAGAAGAATGACTGAGATAGAGGGTGTAAGAAGATTATGGAAATTGGTTAATTAAATAGATTACTAACAACATGTAAAAGACAACATGGAAATGTGGAATAGAGCGCAGCACAAGATACAACAAACTGAGGGATATTATTAGATTAAACAACTTTTTTACATCAGATATAAGAAACACTGGAATACATTTTACAACAAGAGCTTGCTTTTGTTTTCCTTTACTCTCTCTTGCCTTCTTCAGACTTACAAAAGTCCTATTTATAGACCTTAAAAGTTGTTGATAATGTACAATATTCATATCATGACAAGTAGGGGATGTCCTTATGGATTAACAAGTGTCAAGAGCATAGTGGAATTGTTGGATTGCAATCTTCCTCTGGATAAGCTTGCCATGGGATAAGAGTAATAATAGAGTCCTTGAGTGCTGAGCTAGCAACAAGTGTCAAGTGAGGTGGGGGCATATCTGCATTGGTGAATTTATTCAAGCATCATTCTAACAGGGAGAAGATACGGTACTGTTGGGAACTGTTGGGAGCATTACGTCTGAAGACGTTTCTAGGACTTTTGACTGGCTTTTTTTTTTTTTTTTGGTTAAAGATATCTAGTCCCATCCATCTCTTCCTTGGAACCATTCTTCATCAACATCTTCATCAGGATCATGATTATGATATTGCGGATCATCATATCCAATAAAGGGATTTGGCATTTCCCAATGATCTTCATATGGCCATTGTTGCTTACAAACATCCGGGCAAGTTGGAATTATTTTAGGGAAAATACCCTTATTAAGGGATTCTGCCATGGTAAGAGAATGATAACAAGATACCCAAGAGACATCCAAATGTGTGTGGAGAGTTCCATCTGAATTGATGACCCAATACATCTCAGCAGGATGAAAAATTCCTTGTGCTCGAATATTATTTTTAGAATGAAGTTTGGCAACCAAACATGCTGAAGTGACTTTGTGGCCAAATCTGGGATGCTCTATTTTATGATACTTTACCCATTCACCATTATGAGCATCATTTTTCAAAATTTTAGACCAGAATTTATGAAAATATTTATTTCCCTTTAATGTGCTTGACTTGAAAGGACTATTGTGAGAACCAATTTGACCATCTGAGTAGTTGAGGATGTGGGAGCATTTTCCTTTTAAACTGGAGCATCTTGGGGAAGGAAGACATGTCCATTTCTACTAAGAAATTATGTCCAAGAAGATGAAATTGGAAATTTTCAATTTCATGCTTGACTGCAAGAATTTCTTTGAAAGTAGAATGATAATGAAGTTCTGAGGGTTTGAATGCACCACTTTTGTAGCCGCAAATATTCCTTTTGCCATCAATTTCTTCAAAAAGAGCTACTGTCCAATATTCATCACTTGCATCTGTCTGCAAAATCCGTTTGCCTAGTCCTGGAATCTGTAAGGGAGGTAGTTTTTCTGATAACCTTTTCAATTGTTGGACCGCTTCTGTATGAGTAGAGTTCCATTCTGGGGGAGATTTTTTTAACAACTGAGCCAAACAGTTCCTATATCTAGAGACTTTTGGAATGAAGTCCGACATTTAATTTACAATTCCAAGGAACTATTGTATTTGCTTAGTGTTTGTGAGCTTGTCTGGAAATTCACCCAAAGAGGACACTATATGAGGTTGTAGGGTATACTTTCCATCTGAAATGTTTACTCCCAAAAAGTCTATAGAAGACTGTCCTATGACCATTTTCTTCTCTAAAATCATTATTCCTTGAGATTTCACTAAATTATAAAACTCAATGAGCAACTTGGCATGGGATTCTTCATTTTTTGAGAACAAAAGGATATCATCCACATAGATTAATACATTGGCTAAAAGTGGCTGGAACAACATTACCATTACTTTCTGGAATTAGGATGGGGCATTTTTAAGACCAAAAGGCATAACAGTCCATTGATAATGGTGATCTGGGATGCAAAAAGCCGTCTTGTATTTTTCTCTTGGGTGGATACCTAGCTACCAAAATCCTGGTTTAAGATCAAACTTTGAAAATACTTTTGCACTTAAAAGATGCTGGAAAAGGGCACTCTTGTTTGGCAGGGGAAATTTGTCATTTGCAAGAAAGTGATTAAGATTCTGGTAATTGATTACCAGTCTGAGTTTGCCTCGAATTTGCTCAGCATGCTTATTGACATAGAAAGCTTCACACGTCCAGGGAGAAGTTGTGGGTTCAATAAGGCCTTCAAATAGGAGAGTAGATAGTTCTTGGGTGGCCAAGGCTAAGTGTTCTGGATTCATCCCTCTATGACTGGCTTTTGTGGGGTTGACATCTTCATTTTTCTTGAATGGAAGGTATATGAAAAATTTTGGGTTTTTCCACAAAGGATTTGGATTTTTAGGGAGGAATTTAGAATGGCTGTTAGCACAACAGTCACTGATAATCTGGAGTTTTAAGGAGTCAAAGGGGTCCACAGTAAACAAGTGGGGTACTTGGGTCCAAGTAAGAAGGTGTTGTTTGTGCATGAGCCATTTTGAGGACCATCTAAGGCTTGGTATTTGATGAAGGAGATCAAATCCAATGAGAAGGTCACTGCCTGTAAGAGGGGATCCAAGGACTTGGTGTTTAATGGTTAAGGTTGGGAAAATTCTGATGAGGATAGTCTTACTTTTTAGGGTTATAAGGAATGTTTCTCCATTGGCTGCTCTAAACATCTGGTGATGGGGTAGCCAAAATTCTTGAGGTAAAATTCTAGGGTGAAGGATTGTTGTTGCTGCTCCTGTATCAAATAAGGCTATTACCGGAATAGGTCTAGAGTATGTATCAAGGAGAAGGTGAACTTAGGCTATTGGAGTTGGGTTGGTCAAGGGGGCTATTATTAGTTGGGATGTGTAGATGGTTTGGATTTCTGGGTCTAAATCATATTCACTGTCTGGTTCTGAGTCTTCTTCCGAGGTAGAATAAGCCACAACTGCCAAGGCTTAAGGAGAGTCGGTTTCTATACATGGAAACCAAGTTCGTTGAACTCGGTTTCTGTACATGTGATCTTATCTCTTGTACAAGAAGTTTACCTGTGATCTTTCTGTACAAGAAGTTTACCTGTTAGCTGCACTTGTGAGAATGTTCCACCTAATATTAAAGAAGCTCCAGTGGCACTTGTACCATTTCTCTGTGCACTAATCGGAGAAGGTGTAACTTGAGCTTTGGAGATGGCAAAATAGCCCCATTTGATAACAATTGGTTATAAGTGTTCAACACAGGTTCTGTTGCACCCTTGCAAGCAGCAAGAAAAGCTCTTGGAATGTCTTCGTCTCCAACAAATTCAACCCCTGATTCTGATCTCTCCTGCCAAAGGATATAAAGTTGATCAAGAGAAGTTAGGATGAGACATAAAGGCAAAAGTTAAATATTTCCACAGCATGCTTCCAAAATAAAGAATATATATATATGTATATATACTATGAAGTTGCCAAAAGATATGTAAAAAAATATACCAGCGCAACCTTCTCAAGGTGAAGACAGAGAGTGTCCAAAGATAAAACAGCTCCATCTCCAGGATAAATGTGTGAACCAACTCTTTTTAGTACAGAACACGCTTCAGAAATTCCACCCGTTGAAAGAGCTTGATCAATTAGTCTAGCCCAGGTTTCTCTTACAATGCTACTATCAGTTTCCATGTATAGAAACCGAGTTCAACGAACTCGGTTTCCATGTATGGAAACCGAGTTCAATGAACTCGATTTCTATGTAGGGAAACCGAGTTCAACAAACTCGGTTTCTATACATGGAAATCGAGTTCGTTGAACTCGGTTTTTGTACATGGAAATCGAGTTCGTTGAACTCGATTTCCATATTTTCTCCACATAAATTTCTCGTAAATCGAGTCCACTGAACTCAAAATGTTATAAACGAAATTAGTTTGAAACGTTTCCTAACTAATGATATTGTTTGGGTTTTGTAGTTATTTTTAAAAAAATCCTAGGTTTTAGGCTTTATATGTACATAAAGTTTCGTCCTGAAGACTTTAACTTTGTCCCTTATCCCCTACACCCCACAAGTACTTATATTTGTGAAGTAACTATCGCATTAAGGGTGTGCGGTGATATGACTATTAATTATAAATTTGTCATTTGCTAAATAATATTCCTAACCATTCTTCTTCTAGTTGTTCAATTATTAATGTATTACAATTAGCTTCTTCTAATATTTAAATGCTAATCAATTTCTTCCAATAATTTAATGTTAAGTATGCCAAAAGTCTTTCTTTTTCCAATTTTTTTTGGTTACTTTTCTATACATAGTAAACAATTCTATGTGAAAAATTTTGAGCTTCTTATTTTGGGCTCATAAAATCTTTTTTTTTTCCCCCACCTTTTCATTACATTAACTCCTTTTTACTACTGCGCTCTCTTGATGTGGTGGTCACTCCATAAGAGAGCTTCACACACATATATATTTCGATTAGGTTAGAGTAGAATTTCTATCTTGTAATTAAAAAAAAAAAAAAAACTCCTTTTTCCCCTTCCCCTAATTTCCTTTGAATTATTGCCTATTTGTTTTCCTTAAAAAAATACAAATAGTAGAATTTAATAGTAAATTATAACAAATCAATTACATGTTTAAGGGAAAATTAAACACAACATCCAATATAGAAAAATACTTGTATATAGTTCCAGAGCATTGCTTCATAGCCACACATAGGGGTGGGTCCCACTATGGAGCCCACCTCTAATGTAAGAGCCCAGAGTGCAATTTTGGACTACTACTGTTTTAAAAACCGAACTGAACTAGCCAATCAGATCAGTTCAACCGAGAATCAAGCACCAATCCAATCTAGTAAAAACCCTTAAAATGGGTAAAAACTAGTCAAAAAATCAGTCAAAATGATAAAAACCAGTAAAAAACCAGGTTGAACAAATCAAGAGCAAAACAATTTTTTGCTCATTTTGGTTTTTAAAACCATGTGGATTACTAAGTATTACCCTGGGCCACACCATTTACGGCTGGTCCTAGGCCTGGGCTATTTAGACCATGACCAAAGGCTAAGTCCCCTTAACATAGAAAGGCCCTAGATATTGGGCAGTAAGGTTTTTGTTTTTTAATTCAAAAAAAAAAAAAAATGTAAGTTACATGTACATTTTTTTCCACTCTTAAAAAGACTTAAAATATTAGAGTTATGCTAGTATATTAAAAGTTTTTTTTCCACTCTTAAGAAGACCTAAAATATTAGAGTTATACTAGTATATTAAAAGTTTTATTACATAGGTCTTATAAATTAATATGTCACAAATCCAAAAAAAGTAATTTAATACTCCGTTTTTTTTTTTGTTGAACTGTCACATTAGTTTGTATACTTTTTGCAGTAAAATTTGTAATAATTTTAGCATTTTTTCCACACAAAAAAAAAAGAACTAATAGAAATACAACCAAAACACCATTAAGTAAATGAAAAATGCTACAACTAATACAAATTTTACAACAAAAAACTTACAAACTGATATGACAGGAATATGATTGGTGCCACTTAAATAGTTTAATAAATGAATGTTTGAATAACTTTTTTACTTTTACTTTTATTGGTGACATGCTAGTTTGTAAAACCTATTTCGTAAGTATCACTTGCTCACTGAATTAGTCATATTATTAAGTAATAATTAATAAAAAATTTGAAATAAAAAATTATAACATAAAAAATAAACTAAATATTATTTAAGTGATATTTAGATATAAAAATGCCATTTTAAAATTTTAGTCTTAGGCCTCAAACTATCTTAGACCGGCCTAACACCATTTGGCTTTGGATAATAGAAATGTATAAAGTTATATATAATAAATAGATTTTCAAAAATTATATTTTCTCATAATTATAATTAGTAATAATTCAATACTAATAGATAAAATAAATTGACAAAACCTTGCAATGCTGACTGACAATTTTTTAAAATATGTTAAAAAATTGTGAGAATCCTTACGTTGAAGGATTCGTTGGGCCATGAGGATCTTTTTTTCCCTTTATAGTTATGAATTATGATACCCAAACCTCCAAGATTTCACTAGCCCAAAGCTACTAACCATAAAATCACAATGCCTAAGAGCATTCTCATCAGCTATTCTATAAAAAATGCCATTTTGACACACCAAAAACTTACTTTACTATTTTAGCATATCATTTTACAACATATCATTTATCAGATGTTCTATTATTCAATTCTATACATTAAAATAATATTTCCAACTCGTTAAAATAATATATCATCTTCCTCATCCTCCCCATCATCATCAACAAACAAACAACAACAAACACTACTAGAAAAATGGTTGCGGCCACAACCACCAGAAAAAAAAAAAAAAAAAAAAAAAAAAAAAACCCACAACTGCCGCCACCCATCACAACCCATAAAAATCAACCCACAACCACTCAAATCACAACCACCAAAACAGAAAAACAAAAACAAAAACAAAAAACACAACCCACCACCGACCCACCACATCCCACACACGCACCCACTGCCACCGCCAACCCACCCGCCGCCGACCCACCCACTCATTACCGACCCATCCTTTGGAACCCATCCATAGGTTGGCCCTTCGACCACCGAATTTGCACATCAGAACCCACCACCACCGATTCGCCCATCACCAGCCGACCCACCCACCACGGAATCTGCCCATCGCAACCCACCACCACTGATCCACCTATCACTATCTCAACCCACCCACTGCCGAACCTGGTATAAAAAAAAAAAACCATAACAACAGAGATCGACATCAGATTGAGGAGGTGGCATGGCGAGGCTAAGAGGAAGAGAGAAAACCAACAAGGGTGAGAAGAAAAAAGAGTGATTGAAGTGGGTTGGAGAGGTTATGTCTGAGACTTGAGGCAGAATGAGAAAGAATAGAAAAGAAGAAAGTGATGAGAAAGGAGAGAGAAAGAGAAAAGAGAATAAAAAAACATTAAACAAAAATAGCATTCCTATCCGTACGCTCTCATATTAGAGAGCGCACTGTAGCATGTCTCAAAATTTTGAGACATTTAGCACACCTTATGAGAGTCCATTTTTATGTTTGATGTGTCAAATGTGCCAAATATTTGACATTTGGCACATTTGAGAGAGCTGATGAGAACGCTCTAAGGAAGAGAGATTTCCGAATTCTAAAAATCGACAACCCAATTCTAGATTAATTTGAAATGCTCAACCCATCCACCAAATCAATGTCTAAATTAACATATTAATGGATGATACTGTCCCGGCCCTCCTAACCTATGAAGACATTTGCAACATTTATCATAAATAACAATAATTCTATAATCAACCTCCTAATTTAGAGATCAATCTACCTTCAATAATATTAATTTGGACACTAATTTGGATTATGGGTAGATATTTCAAATTAATCTCAAACTAGGACTTGGATTGTCATTTTATAGTTGACGATATACAATGTAAATAGCCTCACAATTTATGATGGCTGGCTGCAATTACGCCAGATAATAATTCTAATTAACAGATTCTATATATGAACTTCAAATCATACCACGCAACTTATGTTTAATAATTCGTAACCATGCAAGTAATGGTTATTTGCATAGGAATTGGACCGGTTATGCATTGTACTATAAATTACAGATCTATCTCATTAGTAATTTACAGTTTTCTTTTTGGTACAAATGGTATAGCAAACAAATACACTGATGTTTACAGCTCATGATCAGTTGAATATTAAACTGGAGCACTTCACAACACACACTGCCAAGACTTTTCAGAACTTTCATTATCAGGCATCCAGTGAAAGGGTGGTTTTCAAAAGGCCAAGTCCTACAAAAATATAGGAAAACTTATGTAAACTCTTTTTGAACTTCTATCTAGTTAAAAAATACATGTTTGCGATTCCAAGTAAATGTTCCCTTATAAAAGTTTCCAGAGCATATCAATGTGAGAAAGGCTTTGTCCATGCAACAATAAGATATATCATATAATCCCAAAATAGAAGGTTAAAAAAAAGTACAAGCACAAGATACAAAGTAAGCATAGCAAGTTCAAGGCTAGAACTCTAAGCAGAAAAAATGCAAGTACTAGCATCTTTAAGCTTGTTTTCAGCTAAGAACTTATAGGTGCTAGGGGCTTTGCCTTGCTTAGGGTGCGTTTCAATGCAGTTTTTTCATTTAGCTTTTAGGTTATTTACTTACATGCACAACTTTTTAAAACCTCATTTTTTTCTAGGTATAACTTTTTTATCTAGGTATAATTATATGTTAACCAACTTTCAGCAAATAATCCAAACGGATTAAGTCTCTCATCCTACAATTCCATAAAGTTTCAATGGACCGCTAATAAGAATCTGTGCCAGAAGTCAATCTACTCAGCCAACAATTACCTACATGCATTGGTCGTTAACCATTCAACATTCCTGAAAATCTAAAATAGTAAGAATACTGGTCATTTGACAATCTGTTTTAGGTATGGGGGTATGTGGACAAAAGGGGTCTGGCTCCCCTCTCATTTAAAATCCCTCCATTCTCTCCCATTTTAATATGGATGTAGGACATGTGTACAAATTGCAATCCAAAGGCTGAAAATAAATTAAATTAAAAAAAAAAAGTCACGGAGCAATTGCAATTTTTTCTTTAATTTCATCCACTCTATGACTTCGTCACTTTGTCCTATTCTTCTCTCTCTCCAGAGTTGAGCACCAAGATTAGAACTTGCCGGAGACAATTGAACATTCCATTTTCTTTTTCTATTATATAAGTGAATCTAGGTGATTGGAATTTTATAATTTATTTTTTTGTATTTTTATGCCGAATATTTTATGATAAAAAAAATAATTTAATTTTTGAAAGCTTCTAAAGCCGACCTGTTTAAAATTGATGAATTAGTAGTTAAGTTATGTTTAAAATTTTTTCAGAATAAGTTTTTTTTTTTGGTACAATCTGATTGAAAGTGATCAAATAAATAAGTTTTAATTGTAAAAAAAAAAAAAAAAAATCACTTGCATAAATTGGATTATGAACGTACATGACTATGAACTCTTTTTCATTATAATTGGTCTATTTTTAGTCCTATTTAAATCATATGATATGTCATAATATTATTGATTGACGATATAGCTTATCGTGAGGTTACATTACTTAATTCAATCTAGAGACAAAGGCATTTATTGATTCCAAGCAAAATGGGTAAAATTTGATTAATTAATTGGGGTGTTCGGGAGTGCTCATGCATGCAGGTAAGGATTCTAAACCTTTCTTTTTAATTATGCCCTAGTTATTTAGATTCAAGCATGTTTTATTTTCAAGTTTTTCATGTGTTCTTGATTGCTAGCATGTTAAATTTAGGTTTTCTTACTCTTTGCATGTTCTAGGATTTTTCAATTCAAATAACTTGTGTATATCCTAGATTAGAGTTAATAAAAGTTATGTATTTTTCTTAGATTGTATCTAATATCAAAACCATGTATTTTTTAGTTATTTTCAAGAGATATGCAATTTCAATTTATTAATAAAGATGTATTCTATCAATTTCAATTTCTTATTTTCTCTATTAATAAAAGTGGTCACTTCATTTTAAAACTCTTAATCTAGAAGGGATAATAACATCAATACAACCTCCACTCTTGAGAGCCACCAACATGACCTCACCTATTTGTGCAGGTTATACCAAACTGAATTCGAAAGGTTTGGGCTAGGGGCGTGGTCTCTCATAGTAACATCCACATTCAATTTGATTCATCTTATATTAGGTGGTTTCCATAAATTTAAGTTTTCAGTCACCTTCACATCTCAAGGTTTCTCATTAGCCAAAGCCAACACATATTCCATCACCCTACTTCCAATGCTACTAGCAATGTTCATAATGTTAGGTTGGCCATAATATGAAAAATATGGTTCCTCAGTAACCAAATAGCATCCAAAGAAAAAAGCCATGTGTGGGCACAAGCGTTCATGATGTGACTTGGAGAGTATGCCTTGGTAGAGTAGATCGAGGTAGAGGGTATGTAAATGGAGTTGCCACCTAGATTAGGTTTAGGAACCATAAATATGAACACCTCTTGTGGAGGGACTAATCTTACTAGATCATGTGTCCAAATTTTAGGCAGGGGGATAGGAAGGTATTAGGCACTAATCCCACTTGTCCATTAGGCTTGCCTCCACTAATTGTGTTCTATATTTTAAGTCTATCAAAGAGTCCTCTAATAGGTTATCTACACATACACACACACACACCCTAGGTCTACCATAACATGCATCTAGCATACAACCTATCATTCATCTATCATGGCGTATCATATCTCGTCAACATTTCATTGTCATGGTAAACCATCACATCCTAACATTCATCTAAGCATGTTATATCATTATACATCACATGTATCTTATCATCACATAGCATCCATCTTATCTACACGCAAAACCCTAACTTTCATCTAGATAGACATGCCATTATCTCATTGTATAGCATATACAACATCCAACATACTTTGTCATCTCATCTTATCTTGGTAGCAAGCATATCACATCATTAAAAGGCAGTAAACACATAACATCACATAACTATGATATCAACTATGCGTATCCACCATGTTCATCATCAAATTCACAAGTTCATCATGTTTGTAAGGTTGAATTTAATCAACCATCTTGTTGGCTTTATTCCGTATCAAATTTGCTTGTATTATAGCAATTAGTAACCCTGTATTTAGGTGGGATTCATGTAAGGGTAGTGAGTAAGAAAGTGTGAAGAAATGTTCAAGATAGTGCAAAGAAGCAAAAGACTCGCGACTGAATCTCGTGGGTGACTCATGGCTGCAAGCCGCCTAATGATAAACACGTGCCAAGCATGCCAGAAGTTGAAGCGTCATGCCAACTAGAGCACTACAAGACAAAAAGTACAGACTGGCCATTCAGTTACCTTGCGGCTAGAACTCGCGATTTAGTCTAGCCGTGAGTCCAAGCCGCCAGCCAGCTGTGTTTTGAAAAACCTAACTCTTCGCATTCTATTCTCACTCTAGTATAAATACCCCTTATTCCCACGAAATATGGAGAGCTTCCAGAGAGAATATTGTGAGAGAAACCCTAGAGAAAAACAAGATTGACTCATCCACAATCTTCACATGGAGACTCTTCAAATTCCTCTACTCTCATCCTCTCCATTGTTACATCCTTGAAAGGTTCATTACCAAAACCTTTTCTCACCATACTCGCATCTGTGAGAAGGTCATTTGGTACTTGGGAAGCAATTAGGAAGGGACCAATTTCATATTGGTTGATATTATGGTTTATAGCAGAATCCGGTAAGCTAAAGAAGAAATAGGTTCGGCGCAACCTCATTGGAGTAGGAGCTTGGAGGGCTTAGGTACACTGGATAGATTAGGCTTGAAGGGTCTTATGCTGTTCATGTATCTCAACTACATTCTTTAGTGGATTATTTACCGCTTGGAGGGCGGCGGAGAGGTTTTACGCTAAGGGCTTCGGTTTTCTCTTCAATAACACATCGTGTGTTATCCTTGTGTTTGCATCTCTCTTCCTTTAATCTTTGTCATTTAATTTTTGCTGTGGATGTGATTTTATTTGGTTTAGATTGTTTATCAATTTTGTGTTAAGCTTATATTCATCTTCCGCACATTAATTGTTTGATATTAAGCTTGAATTGGTAATTTATTATTTGGGGGTCTAAACGTTCATAGTGTTTTATAAGCTATTTGAACGTTCAATGTTAAACATACGGTTCAAACTTATATCCATGCATTTACCTCACTGCATTACATCACTTATATATCAATGCATAATCATATACAATGCATTCTCATATTGCACATGTAGAAGCATGCGTACATATCCCTAGCTAAGAACGTCCAACAAACAACACATGAAAACTACATCTATTATATTCCTGAGCTATCCTAACATGCTTATAATTATCAAAGCGATAAACCTAAACTACACAACAACATAATTGAAGCAGAAAAACAAATATAAATGCAAAGGATAGCTTAGAGTCTTGACCAGGGGCGTAGCTATGTGTAAGGGTGGGGGGGCCATGATTTTGAAAATTTTGAAAATATATATATAATTATTTTAATATTTTCAAAATTTAGTCTAAAAAATAAGAGTTGACTCCCCCAAATATTTGATTTAGTCCAATGATGCTCTTAAAAAAAAAAAAATTGGTTTAACAATTATAGAGACATAACATTATTTTTCACAATTCTATTTTTTATTGTAAAATATGCTCTAATATCTGTTAAATATTTGATAAAATTTGGCACCAAACATATTTGAATTTATATATTTTTCAACTAGTTATGTGACAATTAATAAGTCATTGACTCATTAAAAAAATAATGTCACTAAAACTATACATGAAATGAAATGTCTCTTTAGTTACTACATAATGGGTTAGAGTAAGATAGATTTAAATATATTTGAAGTCTAACTTATTCCTCCAAGTTTTGGATCATTTATGTTTTTTAAAATTTCATTAGTTCAATTGAAAGATTTTTTACTTACTTTAGTATAAAGTTTGATAATTTGTATAAAATATGAAATTTTTTATGAATTTCACTATGAAAATAGTAAAAATGAATTTTATTTTATGTAAGATTGCCACCAAACATAATTTTGATTGAAATTACTAAGCTTTTTTTGTTGTTGTTTGGTGTGTGTATATATATAACTTATCAAATAAATAAGTGTGTATATAATAAAAAAGCGTATGTATATGTGTATGTGGGGTTATCTTGATAAATATATTAGAGTTGCAACTTGGCCCCCCCAAACAAAAATTCCTGGCTTCGCCCCTGGTCTTGACTAGCCATATATGCAAATTTTATCGAGAGGCTACCTTTGGTGTCTTTACACAGATAAGCTTATTAAGCCTGGGTCTTAAGGGAACAAGAATCCTAGGAATAGTTAACTTTGGATCAAAGAAATCTTGGAGGAAGTGAATTTTCTAGCAATTCAGCTCAATGTTGAAAAGATTTTACACCATCATAGGAATCCGATCAACATCCTCATGTTTTTTGCTTAGGTTTGAATTTAGGCAACCAAGGAATCCAAGGGTGCACCTATACATTAAAAGAAGAGTCATCTTCTAACACACAGTAGACATCTTTTGTAACCAATGTTTTGGCTTCCTCTATTGCTTTCTGTATTGGGGAATTTTTTTTTTTTGGATTCTTTCAAAGTCAATCATCTCTATCTTATATTTGCATCTAAGGAGATTCATAGTTTCATACATAAGTTGTCCCTCTCCACCATCCATGAAATTTTTGCAATTTGTTGAACTCTTTGGATTTTTTAAATCCTAGGCCTCTTTTGTCTTTATGGAAGACATAATTTTTCTCATGCCTTTCAAGCAAGAAACCTTCCATTTGTGCTCTTAGGGCACGGCCAAAACTTTCTAGACAATTCATCCAGTTTAGCACAAATTTAGGTAGAGATGTCAAATGTTACCGTAGAATAGTTTGGGATGACTTGTGCCAATAATTTGATCAATGTGCATCTGTTAACCCATAATAGACATCTACTTCTCCAACCTAATAATCTTGACTCAAGATTATCTTCAAAGAACTTATATCTTGTGAGGGTGCTTTGAATATAAACATTAGTTCTCGGAGGTAGATGGAATTTTTCTTGAGGTATTTCATTTGTAGAATCTACTTTATGGTTATGGAGGCTCATTTTTGGGTGAGTTTAGAGACGAAAACTCCAAATTTTGTTTTGTTAAAGTGTTGGCTTGACTAATTACCGTATTTCTTGTCACCTTTTAATATAAATATAATTTAACTACAAAGATTGGTGTCAACAGTTTTGTAGTTCATTTGTTACCTTTTAATATTTCTAATAGAATTGTTCAAGATATAAATTTCCCTCCCCTATTAATATAATATTCAAGATTTAAATGTTCACAATCCTTTCCTTAAAAAACTTTTTGATTCCTAGCACACCAAACCTAGTCAAAGAATATTGCCAAGAAAGTAATGAACTGAGGACTAGTCTTAATAATACTAGTTTATGTGGAGGAAGTAAAATCTAGCATTGCCTTAATCAAATGAGCATAATTTGATTTCTAGAAGTAATCAGCTTGAGATTACCCCATTTATTAGCTTGTGTATTTGGATGTTGGTATTCATTGTTAGATTTGGTGAATGAATTCTCATAAAAACCCAAGGATCTTAATACTTATAGTAAGAAGTCCCATTCTAATCTATCATATGCCTTTGAAAAATCAACTTTAGTAATTGGTTGATCCTTCTTCTCTTTTGTCATTCCAAAGTAGTGTATTATTTCCTGTCCTAACATTATAGTCTGTGAGATGCTACAGGGTTAGTTTGAGATCGGTTAATAAATTTGTATAACAAGGTCTTGATTCTCTGTGCCAATAACTTTGCAATAATCTTGTATTTGGTATTACATAAGTTAATGGGCACATATTGACTGAAAGTTTTGTCTCCTTGCACCTTGGGGATGAGAACTAGATAGGTATTATTGAGTTCCTTGGGTAGCCTTCCATTCATTTAAATAGCCTATTAGTACTAAAAAATAGGATCCTAATTGGCCTCATTGAGTGGACCATAATGTCATTTACTAGAAATATAAGCCAATGTGTTTCAAAAGAATCTTAAAGGATTACCACTATTAATATGGAGATTATTTATGTATTTATTTTATATTGATTAGTTATATGTATACATTTTTGTTATAAAAATAATTGCATGCTCTCTCTCACTCTCTTGGTTAAGAAATTATATTCTCTATATCTTAGCATTTGCTCTTGTTTTAAAAACACATATCTCATATGTCCCTTGCACTTCCCTTGCTTGTACAATGAAATTTTTGTGATGCAATTTTCCAAAGCAAATATATAGGATTTCTCTCTAATGTACAAGAAATTTTTTGAGATGCAAAATTCTAAAAATAGAGTTGTCACACATTCTTAAATTGTCTCTCAAATGTAAGGGATGATTTTAAGTGCAAACAATTTTGAGACAAATATGTCGCACGTTCCTTACTCATCTCTCGGATATATGAAGAGTTTTTTTTTAATGAAAATTTTCAAAATAGGCACCTGGTACATCCCTTGAACCTCTCTAAGATGTACGAGTTGGTTTTTAGTACAAAAAATTTGGAGACAAAGCTCTTGTTTCGCGCTCAAACCTCCAAAATTTTCTTATTCATTTTGATTCATGCATTTCTTGAAATTTCACTAAGGATAAAAGTTTTCCATCTTCGTTGAATTGGGTTGAATTTTCATTTTTCTCTAAAATATTCTTGATTGGATAGACTTAGGATTGTTCTGTTGGCCCCTTTAGGTGTTTCATGATGTATTTAGGCAATTTTTTTTTTTCTTGCTGTTTTAATTTCAGACCATCTCATGTGCATCTTTAGGCCTCAGAGTCTATTATAACAACTTCTTGAATAGTTTGAGTTGTACCCAGAATATACCTAACCCAATAGCTTTAGGACCTCTAGACAGATGGTGGTTTTCTTGGGCTTTGCATCCAAAGGCAGCCTATGTTTATGAGGGTTTTTGTTTGTTTTTATTTTTTTATTTTTGGGCTGTGAGGGGAAGGTGGGCTGCATTGGACAAGCTATGCCAGACCGTCTCATAAAGTAAACTAGAATCTACATCCTAGGGAGGAATGATTTTGTAGCCTAATTTGTTGTCAATCTCCATTAAAGTTTTTTGAAAATACGAAGTCAACGAGATATGATTTCCATCTTCCTTTAGAGGATTACTGACTTTGTCGATGAGCTTACCACTGTCAACCGTACCAGAAGTTTAGTTTTGGAGTTCTCACACTAGTTCTAAATCAGCACAGGAGACCTCACTTGTTTGGGGGGGGGGGGGGGGGGGGGGGGGGGGTGGCACTTGCATGGGCTTTTGCAGATAATCCCAAGCTAGTAGGTTTAACCTCAAATACAAGGACATAAGTTTTCTTGTTTGAAAATTAGACCTTGACTCATAGCCATTCCCCATATTTCCACTTTTCTCAAAGTTCCCTTGCTCCTTAGCTAACATTCACAGTCTCGATCATCATAAGCTACATTCCAAAACTAGTAGCAAAAATTGGGTAACCATTCAAACTTAAAGGCAACTCATCCAATGACCTTCCCATTTGACCATATTTTCCAAACTTGACTAAGAGGTTTAGAGATGTCAATTCGAACTCTCACCCGTAAGTAGTTACCATTGCCACTCTCCTCTTCGGATTCCAACATATGGAGGATCATTCCTAGTGAATTTCCTATTAAGTCACGAGACTCCGGAGTTAGAAAATGGATTGTGAGATCATGGATTTATACCTAAGAGGTAGAGAATTGGAAGGGAAGAGCAAAGAAACAAACATTCTTTACCACCCTTTCAAGAATAAGTAGATTTTTATCGTACAACCATGGCTCATGTTCCAAAACTCGCTCAAGATCATAGTCTTCCTCAAAATCAAAGAACAATTTATTTTCTCCAATGTCTTTGATCTCAAAATCTTTTTTGTGTTATCTAGAGAGGATGAAAAGTAGCCACTTATTTAATGTTTGCCACCAGGCTACTTGGTCAAAAATTTAGCAACTACCAGGAGACAAGGGGAAATCAATTCCTTAGAACATTTCACAAAGTTCTCCACATTATTCTGAAAGGTTAAACTTGTTCCCTAGGCCTTCTAGTGCTTCCATGGATAGTCTATGGTATTGAGAAAGCAGAAAGAAGGAGAAAAATGGCTTAAAAATAAGAAGAATAAAAAATTTACTAAGCAATTAGCCACTGAGGGTACTAAGACTTGTATAAGGACAAGGACAGAAAAACTCCACTGGTCTAGGAGTCAGCGTGGCTAGCCTTTGAAAACAAAGATCGATTAAAAAAGTTTGAAACTATGTAAATGTGATGAGATGGAAGAGAAAAAAATTTAGTGGATACTTTAAGGTTTCTTTTTGAAAGTGTAGCTAGTTGAAAGGGAGAGAAGATAGGCAATTGGTGTAACCACGACTATTTTAACCCATCTTTAATTATATAGCACATTTATCTATCAATAATATGATATAAAAATTGGATTTCATAACAGGTGGATGCATCCTACAATGACATTATTCATTTTCAAAGCATATTACAATGACACATGCGTAACAAATTTCGATATTTAATTGGTATGATATCGACAAACAATACCACGTGACAAAAAATCATATGTAAATGTCAATATGTTTGCCATAGTACAAGACACTTGACATATAATTATAAATTTGAATGAAATAATGGTTTTCTTTGGTATAGTATTTATGTTCACGTTTTTATTCTTAATTATAACCACTAATTCTTAATTTTTCATTTGCCTATTTATTTTTCTAACCATTCCCCTTCCAAAGGCTATTCAAGTATTTTGTTTCAAAAAAAATTGTTGAAAATATACTTTAATTGAGTAATATATGTGTAATTTAATTACCTATTGATATTAATAAAAAAAACGTATTTTTGAACCTTAATTAAATACATCACAATTAGAAAAAGAAGCCTATAAGTCATTTTATTTTTCTCACTTCTTTGACACGTGAAATTAAAAGTGTACACATATAACAATTAAATGTATACAATATTATCCTAACTTTTAGCTTTTGATGTTTTTTTTTGACACAAAGGTGTATATATAATTTGCTTTGGGTATTAATAAGAAGTTTTTTTTTTTTTCCCATTTATATCACATCATTATTTTAGTAGGTAGAATTATATTTACTTCCAATTATCTACACGTATAATGTTCATCCTCTTCTCCCACATTTCATCTTCCCCATCCCTTCTAGTAAATAAGTTTAATTTTCTTGTTCCCCTCTATATTTTTAGATAAAAATATGTTGTCTTTATCCCTATTATAACCAACAAGCTTAAGTATTTTGATGAGAGATTTTTTTTTCACAATTGCATTTTTATTTTTATTCTCCACTATTAGAGGTATCTCTCTCTCTCTCTCTCTCACACACACACTTACACTTTGCTATTAATCTCTAACCTTATTCTTTGATTTGTTTTAATACTTTTTATTTTACATATAGTTTTTTGTATATGGAATTCAAGATTGAACGATATTTGCGATAAAAGCTAGATTTATGTATTTTTATTGTTTAAAATTTATTATTATTATTTTGATGCTAATGCGAAAATATTTTCTTTTGGTGTTTTAATTAGTGGATGATTTTTTTTTCTTTGAGAATCAATTAGTGGGTAATATTCAATTTTTATTTCGTATAAATTTTGTCCAATTGTGATCCAAATGTTTATTAATAGTTGCATGATTGTGGAATTCACTTTGTATATGAAAGTTTCTAATAGTTATGTCAACATTTTCGTATACAATATTTGACTTATAATTTTTTATGTTCATTATTAAATTATACAACATTTTCATTTCATCTTTCAAATAAGAAGTTTTATCTCCATTTTATGCAAGTGCAACCTCCTAAAAAATGGTTACATATTGTTTTATATATTCTTACTGAAACTCAATACTAACATACATGGTAAAAATTGATGCTCTACATTTAAAGAAAAACAAAAAAAAATTTTTAGATGTTTCACTTTCCCTAGAATTTGTATCTCATTATTAAATAAATTTTACTATCATGTCTTTTTCTTTTGTTCACACGCTGATATATAAAATTTTACTCATTGTTTCATTATTAATGCCTATTAATTAGCAACTATTGGAAGCAAAAACAATAACTTTTTTCCAGGATTATAATTAAATCTTTGCTAAAATGTTAATTTTACTTAATATTTTAAATAGCAATACTTATGAGTTTCCATGCATCACCATAATTACAATACTAATTTACACACACAAAAAAAATGTTTTAAAAAAAATTTGTGCAATGCATTGGCCTATCACTAGTTATTTAAAAATTTTCTTTTCTTTTTAGGCCCCCGTAATGAAAATTCTTGACTTTGTATTTGGGCCATTATTTATATATATATATATATATATATATATATATATATATATTCTTTTGAAATGTTTGGGAGTTTAATTTAAGACCCAATTTATCATTTCGGCCCGCAGGATAAGCCCAGCCCAAACCGATGCTCCTTACCGAAGTGAATAACCCAAATTTAACCGATTTAATTAGGGGCCCTCACTTTTTCTGTGGGCCTTGGGGTGAACAAATTGAAAACCCACACCTTCTATTCTGTCCAAACTTGTCCGAGCCGAACTCCTTATCCAGTGGCCCAGACTATTTGGAATGCATTACAACTTTACCAGTAAATTCAGCCCCTAGTGGGAGTCTTGAACCTAAGCCTGTATGGCATTTTAATACACCGCCATTCTCTTGAAATTGGAGCCTCATCAAACTACTTGACCGAAAAAAGAGAAAAACTAAGAAAATGTAGAAGGGAGAAAGAGAGATTCAAAGAAGAGAATAAGGAAAGAATCACAGGATGTAGATATAAATTTGTTGGCCGGGTATAATATTCTGCTGATGAAGAAAAAAAGTGTAGTGAAAAACGACTTCATTCCACCACTAATGCCAAAATCCTAATAGATTTTTATTTATTTATTAATGAATGAGCAAAAATTTGGAAACATTTTTTTTTTCTTTCTTATAAAATCAAATATTATTAAGAGTAGTCTTACTAATGCAACACTTTCACAAAAAAAGTGATGTTAGTAATGGGCCTAGATAAAAATCAATTACAATTTACCACTTAATTTTAATTGTGAAAGTAGCACTACGATGATCATATTCAAGTTTATTTAAGTTAGGTTTAAAAAAAATTAGAGTAAGGGTGTTCAAATTTTATTTTAAGAGTTCAAAAAAAAAAATTATAAATAAAATTAAGGCGAAAATGCAAAACTCACCCTTTAAATTTCACATTTTTTCATTTTAGTCCTTTAAGTTGGGGTTTCGTCATTTTAGTCCTCTAAGTTTCATTCTTTTCCAATTAAGTCCTCTGTTAGTATTCTGTTAGTTGTTGCCATCAACTTACCAAAACGATGCAGTTTTGGTCATTAATTAATATTTAATTTTTTTATTTCTTAATTAAACAAAAAACGTTATTAAAAAAAAATTTGCAAGTGAGAGATCGAGTCATCGAGAGACTGAGGGAGAAATAGGGGGAAAGAGAGAGAAAAAGGACACCCTATGATCTCGTGGCTTAAACCAAGCAAATGGGTAGGCTGCCAATGGTTCAATTTGCCGCCAGAGGCATTGTGACTTCAACGAACGCAGCACTGATGATGCAATTAGGCTACGATGGCGTGTTCTTGGAGTCTGAGATTTTCAATTGTTTGGATCCATATAAGCATGTTCGGGGCATAATTCAAGCTGTTAGGCATTACAATGATCCACATGTGTTGGTGGAGACTAGTTGTGGGTTAGAGTATAGCAATGCTATTTTGAATCTCGGTGAGAACAGGGTCGAACAGTTTGCACATGAAAGTGCTTAGTGGTTCAAGAATCATTGTAATGTATCTCTTTTGTTTGTTTTTGAGCTCAAAATGTGGTTTGTGTTTTTGTTTTGTAGGATAAAATGTTGTTGAGCATATGAGTCACTTTCGTTTTGGTATCTCTTTACCCCCTCTTTCTCCCTCTCTCTCTCAGGTATCGTTGGGGTGGGGAATATTTGTTCTTTAGTCGTGGGGATTTTAGTTTTTTTTTTTTTTTAATTAATGTTTTTGTAAAATTAAAAAAAAAAATTAACTAATGACCAAAATGACGTCATTTTTGGTAAGTTGATGGCAGCAATTAACAAAACACTAATGGAGGACTCAATTGAGAATGAATAAAACTTAGAGGACTGAAATAACAAAACCCAAAGTTAAAGGACTGAAATGAAAAAATGTGAAACTTAGAGGGTGAGTTTTACATTTTAGCCTAATTTTTTTTTCGGCCAAGTTAGGGGATTCATTTGAACCCCTATACATACCGCCACCTTTGGTGTGGAGATTGGGTTTATGTTCTTTGCCTTGTACCTGTTTGTAGCAACTAAAGTTGCTATGTCTTGTGTTGTTTTTAGTAGAGGCTACTGTGTTGTCTGCTGGATTTGTGTTCTATTTGGTTGAATAAATTTTTTTTACTGATTTCTACCCCCCAAAAAAAAAATCTACTAATTACATTTAATCTTAATGTTTCTTTGTTTATGTTTGAGGAAGTTGGGCTTCCAATTAATCTTTTAAAGTTCAATTCTTATATTGCTTACTTTGAACTAAAATGTAGATGTCTATTCAGTGTCAACCAAACTAAACCAACTTCCATAATTGTTTTGATGATGAATCAACCTCAGCCATCCTTTCCCTCCCCTTGTCTACAAGATTCAAACTAGACAAGCACATATACCTTTAGTTGGACTCCATTGGAAGAGGCTATGGAAGATCAAAGTTCAAGAAAGATTAAGAATGATTCTTTGGAGAATTGGAGCTAGCACTCTTCCAACCAAAGAAAACATATTCAAGAGGATCGACTCTATGAACTTTGCATGCCCTCTATGATGTCAAGATTCAGAATCAGGCAGCCACATATTCTTTAATTGCCCCATTGCTAAAGCCATTTGGCATTCTTGTTGTTGGGGGTTTAGAGCAAGTGAGAATCAAATTTCTTCTAGTAAGGACATCATCAAACTAGTCCTAGACCCCCTTAATGCAATGTGCCCTTCTAAAGGCCTATCGATGATCTCTCTCAAATGACAATTATTTTGGATGAAATATGGCAACTTAGAAACTAGGATCCACAGGCACAGACACAGACACAGACATTAGAGAGGACTTGGACTTCACTTTTGATAGCATTTTTGCATTTTCAGTTAGATGAGACAAGTAGGAAGCATTTTTGGTGCTGAAGAAGGATTGAAAGATATTAGGTATTCTACACATTGCTTTCACTTATATATGGAGTGAAATTCACTCGCTGTGTATATAATTTTGATAGAAAAATAATGTATGAAATAGGAGGCACCAAACATATTTGGGGCCAGGGTTTGAAATTTGCATAATAGTAGTTGTAATATATGCCTTTCCTTTTCAGTTAAATAGGCATATTGCATGCCTTTTTTCATGTATTTAATTTGTTTGAGATAGGGCTTTAAGTTTAAACTGTAACTTTTGTATTAGGTACATCCCCATTTGAAATGGATTTATTTCATGACTTTGATTAAATATTACAAAGCTAAAGATGTAATGAGTGCCACATTCTTTCTATACATTGTCAAATCTAGGAAATCAAATCATAATTGTGAAATAAAACACCCCTCTGCCCACTAGTTGATAGGAATGTACTATAATTTCTCTTCCCATTCCAGCCAAAAATACACAGACACCGTCATCACACAAACCACCCAAACTACCATTCGCACCATCGCTTAAAACCACCAGATGATTCTTAAAAATAGAGTCGTTGGCCAAAAAGACAAAGCCGCTGCCATTTGCAATTACCAAACCCATAAACAAACAAATAACATAGATCAAACCCATAAATCATATTCAGCCATGAAGATCTGATTAAGGAAGTTAATAAAAGTATTGAATCATCCACTACAATTAGTAATTATCCTACAGGTTTTGAAACCTGGACCGGACCATACGGTCCAACTAGGTTAACCGCGAACCTTTCCTCATTCCGGTTCTTTTAAACTTGAGAATCCCTTTATGAAGAAAAAGCATGGAACTGTGTGAACCGCGGTCAAACCGCATGGTTATTAGAATCGTGAACGGTTCTCACAGTCTTTTTTTCAACTAACAACAACTTACACTTTGGATTTTTTTCAGATCTGGCACTAAAGGATTGGTAGGAAAAATAATAATAATAAATAGGGAAGAAGAAGACGACTAAGCAGGGGCTGCACCAAGTACTTGAAGTAGCAGGTTGCCCACACAAGTCGCCAGTCACGCCTTTATCTTCTGCTGCTGTACCCGGTCACACCAAATTTTTCTGTTGTTGTTTCTCCTTTTTCTTCTTCTTCTTCTTTCTTCTTTTTCCCCTTTCTATTTTCATTTACCCGTCTCCACTTTCTCTTAGGACCCGTTTGGTAGAGAAGTTTGAGTAATATTGTTTATAGATTTTTGAAATACGTGTGGGTGAAAAAGTGTGTGAAAATATATGTAATGTTGTTTAAAATTGAAAACAGTAGTTTAAACCTATTTAGGCCCTTACACTGTGTTTAGTTGGGGTGAAAATAGGGAGGATGGAAAACAAAGGGAGGAAAATATGGTGGAAAACAATGTTTTCCACTGTTTGGCAAAAGAAGGAAAATGATGAGGATGGAAAACCTGGGAGAAAATTTTCTTTCCTGTGCTCACAATTTTCATCCTCCTAAATTGGGAGGAAAATTATGGACAGAAAAGTGCTCTCACAATACTTTTACAGAAATGCCCTCACAGCTACAAATACAATAATCTTTCTCTCAAACATCTTTAAACTCAAGCATAATCAGATTATCAGAATACAAACTCAAAAACACAATTTTAAAATTAATCAAATCATAACAATAAAAGCAAAAAAAAAAAAAAAATGATAGAAGACAGAAGCCATTTGACCCATCTGGATTGCGTTGGGGACGAAGATGAGCGACGGCTCCGGCTGGGCCAACTAATTTGGGATGAAGATGACCCATCTAGATTGCGTTGGGGACGACTGTTCTGAATCAAGTAAAAAAAAAAAAAAACATAGATAGCGAAATGGAGAAAAAAAAGAGAGAACGAGAGTGCTGAAACTTTCTTGAGACTTGAATGAGGGAGAAAAAGAAAAGAAGGGGATGGGGATAGAGATAGGATGGAGGAGACAGCGTAGAAAAAAAAATGAAATGAAAAGAGAGAAAGGAGAAACAATATAAAGAATAAAAAATCTTATTTGAGAAATGTTACTACAATATTTTCACAATAAATTTTAAGTAATAGATTGTTATTAGTTAATATCGGCGAGTAAAAAAATAATTTCAGTAGTGTGTTCAAATTAGTACTAGTAACAACTTTCCACATAAATTTTGTTGTGAAAGTATTGCGAAAAATGTTGTGGACGTAACACTTTTCATTAAAAAATATAATTGTTAGTAAATTTTATATTATTTAATGAGTATAAATAAATATATTTCTTACCTACATTTATATAAACTACATTTTCTATCTTCTCTTTTTTCTCTCTAACCAAATAAAAGTGTTTTCCACCCTCTCACTTTTTCACCCCTCCAACCAAATACACATGAGGAAAAACAAAATTTTTTTATCCTCCCACTTTTCCATCCTCTTATTAATTTTCCATTCTCCTATTTTTCTACTTTTCTGATTAAACAGACCATTAGTGTCTGTATTCTTTTTTTTATTTGTGTTTCCAAAACCCCTTCACGTGATTACATCGGAAAGGTAGACAAATTTTAGCCATTCCTTTTTTTTCCCCTTGTCCAACGTGATGTGACAAATATCTTAACTCTTGTGTTTCCAAAACCCATCCACGTGATTACATTGGAAAGGTAAACAAATTTTAGCCATTCTTTTTTTTTTTAGTAATTCTGGCGACACGGTCACCCCTCCACCAACCACAACTCGCCACATGGACGAGTTGTGCACAAAATTATACAAATGGTTGTGTCACTAGAATTTTGCTTTTTTTTTTTTTTTTTTTTTTCACCTTGCCCAACGTGATGTGACAAATATCTTAACCCTTAAAAGTACTTTCAAGTTTCAATTAATATTTACAATTTTCTTTAAAGAAAAAAAAATCTAATACCACAATTTATTTCATAACTTTTTTATTGTAATTGTGATGCAATAGAGAGTAATTAATAAAGAAAAAATAATGAGTTTATATATAAATGATAGACATTTAAATTCACAACTGTGCCAAAAAAAATATAAAATTGTATGATTTTAAAATTACTTTTTATTAAAAGTAATAGATATAATTGAGTATGTAATTATTTTAATTTAAAACTATTAAATAATTTAAAATTTTTATTTTACTTAATATAAAATAAGTGTCCTTATAATTTGTATATTATTATTGCTATCACAAGTTTAACTAATTAACATATAAATAAATACTATTTCTACCTTTGCTTAGTATTTGATATTTCTTATTTGTCTTGTGAAAGTTATGATATAAAAAAATACATTTGAAAGATAGATTTTTATATTTAATTTAATTATTTTAGTTATTTCTTATATTTATATTAATTTAATATAATTATTTTATTTTATTTAATTATTAAATTAATTACGACGTCATCACGGTTCGACCTCGGTCTAACCTCAAAAATCTTGAACCTCTCCCTTTTATAGTTCATTGAACGGTTTAGGTTTCAAAACCTTGCCAGTCAGTCCACCAATACAAAAACACATTCAAATAGTACCATTCTATATATTAGACTTACTAGCAAAAATAGGCCATTCTAGCTGGTAGATTAGTTCTGAACCAAAATTTCAACTATGTTTCTTTGTCTTCTTTTTATTAATTTTTATTTAATAAAAGTTTTATTGTTTTGTCCACTCAATGTGAATGCTATCAAATAAATGAGAAGGAAACTAAATGTTGAATTCAACTGTTCAAGCTTTTGCTGTTTAGTGTGAATGATGTAAATAAATTAGAAGAAATTGATTTAACTTTTCAAATTTTGTCATTTAGCGTGAGTATTTCCACCCAACATCACATTGATATATCAAATCAAGTCACCTTATGTATATATCAGGTCATGTGATCAATGGTATTATTAATATATAAAGTCACATGGTTACCTGACCTTCTTATTATTGGTTAGGCCTGATGTCATTTTAAAAACTCATAAATTTTAATAAATTAATGAAACTTTGACTATAAGCTTATGATTTCATATATTTTCCTAAAATTGTGTTTGGATATTTATGAGACCTCTGTTGAGGTAAAATTGGAATTTTACTATCCCTTGAATATAGGGCTCAAGTTAGTCACCCTATGCCTCATAGAGAGTCCAAATAGGAGTGAGTGAAGTACAACATCCTCTATTGGCCTTTTTGCATTATGAGTTGGAGAACTAATCACATGTCAAGTAGCATTAATGAATACAAAAATGCGATGACTACAACCATATGGTAAAAGAGGCTTACTTAGTCGACCTCCATAGTTAGGGATGGTCACTGAGGTACGATCTTCTTAGTGGTATTAAGCTTGGACTCACCATTCATTCAAATTCCAAATTAAGGCTCTAGATTTTTAAGACCCACAATATTCTAATCTGAAGAAAATAAGACAATTTGGATTTGAATATAAGGATGCATGATCTAGCCTCCAAGCTGTAAGTAGCTTTCTTGATCAATCTCTACTTTTAGTTCTTCTAAAAAAGAAAATTTACTTTGAGTACTAGTATTTTTTTTTTTGGGATAGAAAGTGATAGTTTTTATTTATTTATTAGTATTATTTTTGAGTACTAGTTCTTTCTCTTATATTATAAAAAGCGGCAATGCCGCTACAATACTTCGGTACTGTGCATTTAGTGTATCTATACTACTATTTAAGGGGCTGCACCTGTTTGAATCGGATTTTTTTTTGTTCCAAAATACCCACACATTCCTATATTTAAGTAGAGACAAACCTAAAGGATAATTTAGTAAAACTATTTTTTTTGTTTCCAAAATACCCACACATTCCTATATTTAAGTAGAGACAAAACTAAAGGATAATTTGGTAAAACTATTTCTTTTAAATGTTGCATAAATATTGCCTACAAAATAGGAATATTTTCTATTCAATAAACTCACGTTTGCAACTTCCTTTTTTTTTTTTTTTTTTTTTTTTTTTACCTTTATCAAGGCTTAACCGTTTTAACATTAATAAAAAAAATTCTTTTTTAAAAAAAAATTTGCAATTTCTTACTCTAATCTCACGTTACTTTTAAATTTTTTATGAAAAAAAAAAAAACTGCTCCCACGTAAAACACTATCTACAAAAAATAGGACCACTAAAACATTACCTAAAAAATAGGACAAATTTCCTGTTAATTTTCAAATTGTTTTATCTATTCATAAATTATATTGTCAAAATAAAAATTATATATATAAAATAAAAGCACATAATTTTTTTTTTTGCTAAAAAAGAAGCCTCATCGCACGCGCGAAGCGCGTGTGATGAGGCTAGTTTGTACTATTCATTTTACTGTGCATCTACAGTGAATTTTGGTGAGTCCCTCTATTTTGTCCGTTTTTGGAGTGCTAAACGCTGCGTTTTTGCTGAATATATAAAATAATAAAAGGGAGTGAGGGAGAGAGGCTATCTGGAACTTTTTTTCTCTCTAGATATTTTCTCTCTTTTTTCTCTGGAAGAAGTCTCTGTATCTCTCCGGCCAAAATGGCCAAATAACCATAAAAATATAACTATTTAGTTAGTAGACTGATTTTGAAACAATTTATATCTATATCTATATCTATATCTATATAAAAGCAGAAGCCTCAACCAGGTGCTGCCACGTTAGGAAAAAAACCTATCTAAAAAACTGACACGTAAAAGTTAAAAAGCGACAAATGGTAATACTTCACACCGTTAAAACACCTTTTGAAAGCCTCCCGGTATAAAAATAAAACAAACCGCTTAATAAACTAATAATAAATTACATTCAAAAGGCTTTTGCCCTATATGGAGAAAGAGAGAACAGAAACTCTGAATTTTGTTCTATTTCTCCCGTTCTCTATTCCACTTCTCCATCGTCCAAAACACACTCCACGGCCAAACCCCTTCTTCATCGTCCAAAACCCAGACCACAAAGGTATACGGTTTGGTGAAAGAGAAAAAAACACAAAAGAACAGAGAGGGTCGATGAAATCAAAAAGCTTCAACAAAATGATTTTGCAGACCCAAAATACCATTTACTGGAGATGAGAAAGAAGTAAGCGATCAAAGGTGTCATTCTCACGCGATCTCCGATTCCCTCGCACAACGGCCACCGATTCATCAGACCAACTCATCCTCAACCCTACTACTACTATAGAAGAAAACCCTAAACAAACCCTAGACGACGACACTACTATTGCTATCACTCCCACCAGATCGCCTCGGAGAAGAAGAAGAGGAAGAACCAACCGATGAGGCTTCCGATCAGCCTTCTGTAACCACCGTCGATTCTGATGCGAAGTACGGCGAGGATTCAAAGAGCACTGTAGCCGCTGTCTGTAGCAGGGGATGTTGTTGATGTGGATCCGGCTTCTAAGCGCTTCACTCCACGTTTATCATGTACACATTTAGGTTTTTGTTTTTAACTCTCTCTTGGATTCAGTTGTAGATTTCATTTGTCATTGATTGATTTCAATTCCGATCTGTGTAATAATAAAATAATGGGCTTTTCTTTAGCTTTTCTTTTTTTGGGTTTGTAGGTGGAAAGGAAAATCATTGGAATTTATGTTCTTAATTTAAAAAATTAATGGGTTTTTCTTTAGCTTTTCTCTTTTTTGGGTCTGTAGGTGGAAAGGCAAATCATTGGAATTTCTGTTCTTAATTTAAATTTCTTGGGTTTTCTTTTGTTGATTATTGTTTTTTGGTTAGAACTTTTTTACCCTGTTTGGTAGATTTTTGTTAGATTTAGTTCCTGTTTGCACCTGAAATTGTTGATTATTGTTTTTTGGTTAGAAAGTTTTTTCCCCTGTTTGGTAGATTTTAGTTAGATTTAGTTCCTGTTTGCACCTGAAATTTGAATTCATTTAATTGTAGCATAAAAAACGGTTAAGAATCATGCACCGATTTCTTTTCTTCATACCCTTTTCTTATTTACTTAATTTTCTGATTTATTTCAGATTATGAGAGATTTAATTTTTCTGAATATAGGTTATGGTTTTATAATCTCTGAGCATCCTAAGACTCTTATATCAACATGAATTGCAAGTGTTGTAATATATGTGATTCTGATTTTGAACTCGGTTGTAAGTGTAGATTGCAATTCATTTGCCTCTATTAGATTGCCGCTTTGTTCAGTGCAGCCTTATTTTGGGAATACAAGATTGATGAAAATTGAGAATGCAATGAGTGTAATATCTGTTGAATGTTATTTACAGGGGCCTGAGTGTAATATCTGTTGCTGTTTCTGTATTGTATGTCCATGGGTTGTATTTATTTTGTTGCATATTTTGTTTTCTGCAGAACAGGTCTTTGTTCCCCTGTATTATGCTTACAGGGTTGTTATGTGTTTTTACATGTATTTCCCTTTTATCAAATAAAATTTCTATCTTTATCTCCAAAAAAAAAAAAAAAAAAAAAACAACTTTGCAAATACGCCGTCTGCAATTTGTTGGCATCGTTTGGTTTTGTTGAACTCCTCACGCATAGTTAGCATATCTTCTCAAACTTTCAAATGTTATTTATCTGAATCACTAATTTAATTTTTTCCCCTGCCAGAAAAGTTACTGGGTTCTCTAATAGGAGAATTACTGTTGGGTTCTCTACAATAAAATGAAAGGTATGACAGCCTAAATTTTCCTCTTTATTTCATTGTTCAAAGAAATCTCTTTTCTGTTTGCAATTGCTTTGATTTAGAACAAAGATTTCCTTAACAGCAACACAAATAAGACTATAATGCAAACATTCTCTAGGAAAAGAAAATCTTAGAAAAGGAGATTTTAAGAACCTAACTGGAACTTTAAATAGATGGGTACATTTAAGGTTTTACTGTTAAGGGAGAAAATATTGGAGGAACTATTGTCGGGAGAAATGAAGGAATTGATCAAATGGGAAGTAAAACCAAACTTCAAAATTCGATTTATGACAGAGAACAAAAAATTCAAAAACAAAAACAAAATGAAGATTATCAAATTAACACAGTAGACTATTATTTTCAAATTAAGCATATGGGCCAACATCAAAATGAAGATTATCTATTATGTGACTAATTAGTTAAGGTGAGGGAAGAGTACAAGAAATTAAAATGAAAACTTACTAGGAGATGAAAAAGTCGCCAATTGTTGGCATTTAAGGGCCTTTACAACCTTTCTCTTTTTCTTATGTTTTTTTGCATATATTTTCTTTTTGTATTCTTTCTCTTTCTTTGATTACTTTCCCATATTTTTTATAGCTAATTTTTTTCTTTTGGCTAAATTTTAGTTGACTGTAGATTTTATTTTTAATTCTTTTGCTAACTGTTTTTCAATTGCAGGTTTTTTATTTTTATTTTTATTTTTATTTATAAATAGGATCTAACAACAAATTGGTTACGAATAAATGTGCCATTTTATTGGGTTTAGGATGGTATAGTCATCGGCTTAAATAGTAGAATTATTAAAAAAGAAAATCCAAATAGTAAGGCAATGTGCTAACTTTGGCAATCATGCGTTGTCTTCACTTCTTTCAATAGTCACATGGCAGGGGTTGTGATTGTCTCAACAACTCTCTTTGGTTCACAACCCCCGATGCCTAATGAAGCGTTAACTCAGGCGTTCCAAGTAGACGATGCTATTGTCAATAGCATAAAATCCAAATTTGGTTCTTAAGCCATGGCCTTCCTGATAAGGTCCCTTTGATTTGAAGATTGTGTGATAATACTTTTGAGATTACCTGCCTCCCTTTGTTGGGCTGTGTTATTCAGGTTATCAGTTTATGTTGTTTTGATTTTTGATTGATTTTATAAAAAAATATTATTGTTATTGATTGTTGTTGTGATACCTATGTTGTTATGTTTATTGATGAATTTTATGATAAATGTTTTCACCTGTGAGTTGAAGTATTGTGTTCTAAACAACACAATCGAATCTCCCTCACTGTAAAAAAATACCTTCAAGAATATACCTCTGAATTTGGATACGATAATCTAAAGGTGTCCTGTATCAAACCCCTCATACAATGATAGCAAATTGTCACAGAGTATTTATAGCTCAAATTAATTTCCATTTAGTTTCCTTTCAAGTGGAGAGTAATGATTCAAATTGGCTTTAATGGTTTCTCTCAAAAAAATAAAAAATAAATAATCTCGTATGGCATTTTTTTTTTTACTGCTATGTCATTTTATTTTATTTTATATTAAGGTATATTTTTATACTTTTTGCTATCGTTTTGTTATTTAGCATTGAAGTATTTTTTGTTAAGATAGAAGTGGGATTAATTTTGATTGTGTACGAGATTTGTGAGGACTTTCTTAGTGACTTCTCCCCACTATAGAGTTATGTACATTTTTTGTATGTACCCTTCATCGGTCGGTCTGATTGGAAGCCTTTTATTCTGGTTTTTTTTGGGTTTGAAAGGTGGGTTGGTTTGGTAACAGACACATTGTTAATTGGCTTATAGTATGCATCTTAGAGTTTGATAGGCTTCGTATTTTGGATGATGTATGTTAGATTGTTGGGCTCTTCTACTTTAATGAAGATTTGGAATTTTTTTGAGGAGAATACTAAAAAAAATTATCTGCAATATTTCATTATGAAGCATTGATGCTTGAGGTGGTAGATAATCTGCAGTTGGTTCATTGTGATAACTTTTTTTTTTCTCCCTCCAATCATTCTCTTATCAATTTTTTTTTTCCTTCCTTAGGTCAGTGCTGATTGATTATGTTATGTGGAATCTACAACTGTATAGGAACCTTGCTCTTCTATAGTTTTAGAGTTAAGATGATGACAGGTTCCATGTGCTTTTCCATCTTGCAAGTTCCTAGATGCAGAATCCCCACCTTAGCTACTTTTTGGAGGGAAAGCTTCCACAGTTTGAGTAGGACTGACAATAGAAAATGGACTCAAAGTCTTATATTTAAAAAAAGTGATACATTTAGTGTAAATAAGACAGAGATTAGTCAATTCCACAATACTGAATATTGTGAATCATAAGATTCACTTCCTATAGATTATTGAAATAAAACAAAAAATATATATGACTACCTTTAAAAGAATAATCTATGGTATGATTGTTTTTATTGTGTATGTCTTAGTGTTTTGGATTTGAGTACTTATAGATGATTTACTTTTATTTATTTATTTTATGAATAGATGATTACATAATAATGGGTGAAAAGTTTCATGAATTCCATAACTTGGGTGTGTGTATAATCTAATATATCTGTTTTATTTATCACTATAAGGTTTGTTGTTAACAAATTTTCTCTGTATCATTGTAGCTTTTTCGGGATTGTGACCTTTTTCTTTTTTTTTTTTTTTTTTTTTGTTTTGCAATTGAAATTTAGGGTCAAAATTAAGATTCGATGTTTTTATGGGTTATGACTTATGAACTGGTTTGGTTTTAGAATTTGAGATTCCCATCTACTATTGATTATGCATTTTATTTGTTGTAGGTGGAATTTTGTTTTGTTTATATATTGTGGCTTGATTATGCACTATAGCTTTTTCTTTTTTCTTTTGCGATTAAAAAGTTGGATTCAATGTCCCTTTTAAGGGTTATATATTGGTTTGGTTTTACAATTTGAGATTCCAATGTACTATTGATTATGCATATTATTATTTGATTAATATTTTTTTGACTTTTTGTTTCACAAACCAGTAGCCATTTTTCTCTTTTAAACTTTTTGGTTGTAAAATTCTCTAATCTCATGGTTTAATTCATTGTGGTTCCTAGGAATGGTAGATTTGGTATTTGACATTGTCTTGCAAGTTTTAGTTCGGTGTGATTGATTGTGGTTGCTAGAAATAGCGGACTTGCTATTTGAAATTGTCATGTAAGTTTTAACTGCTTAAAGTCAGATTTTTTTTTTTAAGCCTCTCATAACAAGGAAGTACACATGAGTGATTTGAAGAAACTAATTTTTAAAAATTTTAGGAGATATTGGACACTTTATGCTTAAATATACTACGTTATTTAAGTTTGAATATATGTAGTAGAAGTATGATAACTAAGTTTATGTTAGATGTAAAGTTCGTTAATATGTAAAACGATCCCGCGCATTGCGCGGGTTAAACACTAGTATATATAAAAGCAGAAGCCTCAACCAGGTGCTGCCACGTTAGGCAAAAAGCCTATCTAAAAAACTGACACGTGTAAAGTTTACATTTAAAATATCGTTCGGTGCAATGAGTGAGGCACCTTTTCAGACAAACATGCACTTATCATTAAAAAAAAGAAAAAAAAAAGAGAAACACAATACCGTATAAAAGCAAGCAACCATTTATTCACGGAACAAAAGAACCCAACAAAAAAAAAAAAGAAACAAAAACCCTTCAGACAACACGCGCTTATCAATTAAAAAAAAAAAAAAAAAACAGAAAGAAACGCAGTACTATTTTAAAAAGACAGCCATTCATTCAGGGAACAAAAGAAACCCAAAAAAAAAAAAAAAAAAGGAAGCAAGAACCCTAAAACCCAAAACGTCCTCCCCGATCAAAATTCACATTCACTCAGCCTACAGACTCTTCTCTGTTCCTTCAAACACATAGATCGGCCTTGAGTTGTAACAAAAAACCATAAAACCCAAATCGGTTTCATCGATCAAAATTCAGGCCACCGATTCTCCGCTGTTCCTTCAAACACAGAAATCGGAGATCAAACATATTACTGATCCTTCTCCGTTCCTTCAAACACACCGATCGGCCTTTAGCTGCAACAAAAACCCTAAAACCCAAATCGGTTTTGCTGATCAAACTTCAGACCCATTGAGGCCACCGATTCTTCGGTGTTCGAGAGAGCGAGATTCGGTCTGAACTGCCATCAGAACTACTACCGGTTAGTTTTTCTCTTTGCTTATCTGTTATCTGCAGAACAAATTGAGTATTTACTGCATAACCTGTTCTTATTGTTTTTTCCTGTGATGTATGTCCATGGCTGTAATATCTGTTGCGTTTTCTGTGTGTATAATATCTGTTCCTGAAATTTGCCATTCATTCTTATAATTTTTTGAATCCTATTTTGTCCGATTGTAGAGTAAACAAAGATAGATGTGCATCATTCTCATTCATTCTCCTGTTTTTTCATTTATTCTCATTCATTTTTTCTTTTTCTTTTTTTCGCCGGAGATATATAATAGCAGAAGGTGGGTATTTTTTTTCCCCATTTAATTAGTATTTCAAGTTGGTAGATAGATTAAGCCCTGTTTCCTCACTTATTTTTACAATTTATTGAGCCCTGTTTTGTTCCATTGTAGTATTGATTAAGTTTATTTTAATCTTAGTAGATTTTTGCTTATATTGTGTATTTGTATATTTTTTAAATGAAATCCATGGAGGGTTGTATCAACTGTAGGTTACACATTAGTAACTTTATGTAATACAGCTTCTAGAATATTGAAACCTACCTAAATTTTAATGGTTTGTTATCTTTTAAACTTAATAATTAAATAATAATTTTTGAGTTTTTTGTTTTCTGTTTTACCTGTTTTGATTTTTGTAAGGGGGAGTGAGATTGTAGAGTTTTGAATATTTGTTCAATTTTTTATTTATTTATTTGTTTTTCATGAAGAGTTTGTTAATGACCATATTTATGAGACAGATTTTTTAAGTGACATGCATGGTTAATGTGAAAAGAGCATTTTCCTGCAATTGCATTTTTCATATCTATTTGGTTCTTGAATCGGTTTCTTTAATTGTTTTTATTTTTTATTTTAATTATTATTATATTTAGGGATTCTAATCATAGTATACTTTTGACAAAGAGTTTTGTTATAAATTTTATTTCTAATTTTTTTTTTTGTATAATTGATACCTGTATTTGCAATTAGTGTTTTCCAAAAAAAATTGTAAAAGCAAAGCCTTTTATATGTGTGACGAAAAATATTAAAAAAAAACATGTTCTATTATAGGTGTGACGAAAAATTCAATCTCCACATGAAATTGAAGCTGGTATTGTCATTGTAATCCTATCATGTTCTATTATGACTGATACTTTGCACCTGTTGGATGAATATTTTGTGGGTTTAGATGGTGTACATTTTACTTTCAGATTTCAAATTTTTACAGTTTTAATTACTCTTTAAAGTTCTGTTTTTCCCGATTATTGTATAAGTTAGATTTGTTTTTAATTTGACAATTTTTTGTTAGATTTGCAATTTTTCCCTTCGATTGCATTTATGTCTTACCGAATGTTGAATAGTGTATATTTGTTGGTGATTTTTCATGAACTGAAATTATGGTTTCCCTAGAAATATTTACTGCATATTAAATATTGGTTTGGTGCATTACTCAATAAGATTTAAGGCTTAGTTATCTTTTTCTCTACTTTTTTTTCTCAATTTCTTGAGTTCTTTTTGTTTGATTATTGTATTGATTAATTATTGTTTTCACTTTACAGATTTATATTATAAAATGTTCCACATATATATGTACATAGATTAATTTAGAATAGAAATTCTATTTAAAAAAAAAAAAAAAAGTGTGCTGTTAAACCGATTAATTTAGAATAGAAATTCTATTTAAAAAAAAAAAAAAAAAGTGTGCTGTTAAACCAAATGTATTGTTCGATTTTTGCATTTGATGTTGGTTGATCTATCTTCAACTGAATAATATTCATTTCAACAAATTTCCAGAACTTATTCATAAAAAAAAAAAAAAAAAAAATTTAACAAATGGGAAAAGTACATTAACTTCTTTCTTTAGGTAGAAGAAAACCATAGTAAGTCCCAACAGTTTTGCTGAAATGGTAGTTTGTTCTTTGATGTTTATGATAAGCATAATAAATACAATGATGTCCTTGGTTAAGCCGCCCTTGGTTAAGTTATGTGTTTTTAGGTTATGAAAGGATTTTGTTCATGTAGTAAGCAGCAATAAAAACTTAACAAAAATGCACACAATGTATTATGACCATATCAATTTAGAAAACATTTAAGAGTAAGCCTTATCCCAAAAAAAAAAAAAAAAAAAAAATGAAGAGTAAGACTTATAAAAAAAAAACTGGTAAGAGTAACGACATATTCTACTTTACATTAGAAGATTTTCTCTCCATAATAATAAAACATGCTTAAGCTAACTAACAGAAGCATGATGAAACTAATTTTTAAAATTTTTAGAGGATATTAGACATTATATGTTTAAATATAAAACATTAATATGTTAGATGCAAAATTAATTACTATGTAAAACAATTCCGCGCATTGCGCGGGTTAAACACTAGTATATATAATTAGCAATTCGAGTCTAAGAGACTCGATTTTGAACCGTAAATCGAGTCTTTAAGACTTGATTTTCATGGGCGAATCACATCTGATTTGGCATCATTTTCCACATGTCGACCACTTGAAAATCGAGTCTCAAAGACTCGATTTAAAGCCCATATATAACAAAACAGCATCAGCAGAAAAGAAATCAGAGCCAGAAGGAAAAAAAAAAAAAAAAAAAAAAAAAAAAAAAACGAAGAAGAAGAAATAAACCCAGGCGCGACCCAGGTTGGCGTGACCTGGGTTGCGTGACCTGGGTCGCGTGACCTAAGTCACGCGGCTTGGGTCGCGCGACCTAGGTCGCGTGGCCCAGGCGGCCTCGCGCGATCTATTTCTCTCCCTCTCTGATCTGACTCTTTCTCTCTCTCTTATCTGGTCTCCCTCTCTCTGATCTGACTCTCTCTCTCTTCTGATCCGATCGGTGAGGTGAGGCTGTGCTTGAGACTTGGGAGATGTTTAAAATTTTTTTGAATTATAAATCAAGTCTTAAAGACTCGATTTTCAAGTTCTTGCCACATGGAAAATAATGCCACATCAGATGTGATTAGATCATGAAAATCGAGTCTTAAATAATTGATTTACAGGCCAAAATCGAGTCTCTTAGACTCGAGTTGCTAATTATATATATTGTTTCAAAATCAGTCTACTAACTAAATAGTTATAATTTTATGGTTGTTTAGCCATTTTGGCCTATCTCTCCTCTCTATCATTTCAGGACGACAGGACGAGATCGGCTCAAGAAGAATGAAAAAAAAAAACATGGGAAGAAAGACTGACTAATTTTTACAGTATCTCTTTTTTTTTTTTTTTCCTCTGTTTCTTCAAAATTTCCTCTCTATTTTTTTGTTTTTAAGATCTATATTTGTATTTATTTCCTTGTGGGTTTCAATATTTGATTGTTTGCTAATACGGGTCTTTTAGGTATTGATAAAGAAAGGAGATTTGGTTCCATTTTGGGTATTTTCGGCTTACCCAAGAAACAGAGATGGGAGTGGGTGAGAGCGACAAATAGAGAGGGGTGAAAGACGAGAGACCTCATCAGTGATAGCAGAGCTGAAGGAACTCTGAGTTTCTCTCACTGATCTGCACTCTATTTGCTGAAAGAGCAAAGAGGGCTTTGCCTACTTGGATGGAGAGGGCTTTTCAACTATTATACGAATCAAAGGTTTGGTTTGTGGCTTTGGTTTTTCTCTCAACTCATACCACAACTATTTACATTCTCTAAATTTATCTTCTTTATGATTTCCTTGATTTCTTCTTTTCATTTGCTAAGATGGGTATTTTGGGTCTCTTTTCTTCTAAAGTTTTAGCTGCTGAGTATGGAGTTGTGTTTAGTCAAGTTATGTTTGTTTTGGTAGCCAAAACGGTGAGTTTTTTTTTTTTTTTTTTGAGGAAAAGCAAAGCTGTTTCAAGTGGAGGGACCAAAACAAAACTTGAAGAGAGAAAGAATGTGGGAGGTGGCGAGGGAAAGTTTGGGATGGAAGCGAAGGGGGCCAAGAGTTTTTCTTTCTCTGCTCGGTTAATGGTTCTCTACATGATGGGAGAGAAATGGGTGGCTTGGCTAGGTATGTGTCTCTCTCCTAATTTTCTAATTCGCCTTCCCTAAAATTCCTAGATTGGTAGATCCTCCTTCTCATTCTCTTATTTTTAATCTCCTTTAAATCCCCTCCTCTCTAGAATGATTAGATCTGTGTACATTTGATTACAAGTTCGTTAGTAGGAACTTTGGAGAATAGAATTTATATATTTTTTTTTCTAAGTTCTAGAGCAGCTCACAATATAACTTACCTAAAGCTCAAATGGCAAAAATCTTAGTTATGTGGGCATGTTTTGTTCCTTTGGCTTCTTGGGGTTTAGCTTTTCATTTTGCTAGCAATTTGGGAACTCAATGAGAAAATAAAAATTGATTATTGATATGTTCATCAATTAGCCTTCTTATTTTATGATTTTCAGTATATATATATATATATATATATTTTGTGTGTGTCATTGGCCAATGAATCAAATCTTGTCCATAATTTGCTTTGATGAAATGATGGAGGCGTTCATTGCTTGAACTGGGGATGAAACAGCCTAACGATTATTTTGAGGGCATGGAGAACTGGAAAAAAAAAAATTGAAATTTACTATTTTGGTTGGGAAAGTAATAGGATTTAAAGCTGCTCACTCTTAGTGTTGTACGATGGTTACTCACACCATCAGAGCACACTCCTATAATTATTGCATTCGCACGATAGGCTTGTTTTGTTGAATTTTTTGTGTAGTTTAGAGAGATACTTATATGATGATATGTGTTTGATTTTACATTTATGTAATTCAAGAAAGTGGTTTAGTTGGCCTCAAGATTGGTGGTTTGATTTGCATGGTGGAAAATTTGATACGCAAGGTCGAAAACAGAACCACCGTCCGACATACATTACCAATCTGAGTGGTTTTGTATTTATCTTCACATGATTGAGAGTTGAGTTATTTGCTTCAAAGTTGGCTATATAATATGCATATGGGTGTTAGAGGACGCTAAATTGAAAAAAAATTCCAAGGCTTTGCTTACCCTTTCAATTAGTTGCAAGTCTATGTTTATTCCCTATTTGGTTGAATGCCTTGCTAATCAATTTGCTCAAAATTTTATGAATTTTGGCTAACCATTTTAGCCAACACATCCTCTGGAGATAACAAAAGGGAGTATAAATTATAGATCTTGATAATCATCTCAGCCATTTTTCTTATTTGTTATTTTTGAATAATTCATCAATATTTTATAGGTTGTTTTATTTACTGAATACATGGTTGTTGATGATTCTAATTGTATAGTTTATGCTCAGGAATTTTCATTTTTCCTTGGAGGCAAATGTAGTTAAGACCATTAAGTTGACATATCAGCTGGCACGTGACCTGTAGGAGAAGAATGAGGACTTGTCTGCTCTAGAAATGGGTATGCAGAGTAGCAACAATATTTCCTAGAGAATGAATTTATAAATTATTGCTTCCTTGCTAGCATTTATCTGGTTTTTCATTAGACAATTTGTTATTGCTGTAGGACTTTATGGCCCTGCTTGCATATGAAGGGCTGAACAAATCTGCTTAGCAAATAGTTGCTGAAACTTTGAATTGGCAATTCTTGGTGGTGATATATACATGCTAGCCAAATAGAAAAACCAAAAGATGATAATATATACGTCTTTGTTGAGCTGCCTTGAGCTATGAAACTGAAGCTCTATGTCTCTCCAAAGAACAATCACATAGACTACAGGTAAGTATTTGTAATTGATTATTCATTTCATTGTTCAACTTCTAGCTGCTGAGGTGAAGTTAAATTGGATAATACAATTGGATTCATTTGCCTATAAATTAATGTCTTTTATTTGAGAAGATATCAGTGTTTCATTTGCATATAGTAAAATTAATGTATTTTATATTTTGAGAATTAATGTCTATTTGATTAATGTAAATCTCTATATACTTTAAAAATCAAATGATTTATATTTATGTTTTGTGATATAAATAAAATCCCGAATTATCTTACTTATTACTCTTTTGCTTTCTTCCTTTTTGCTTCTATATTTTTTCCAGTAAGTATCTCTTTTTTATTTTTTTTCTCCGTTTCTTCAAAATTTCCTTTTTTTTTTTTTTTTTGTTCTTAAGATCTGTGCTTGTTTTATTTCCTTGTGGGTTTCAATCTTTAATTGTTTGCTAATACGGGTCTTTTAGGTTTATGATAGTGATCTTAAGTGGGTATTTTGGGTGTCATTGGCTTCTTAAGTGGGTTTATGATAAAGAAAGGGGATTTGGTTCCATTTTGGGTATTTTCGGCTTACACAAGACAGGTAAGCGCACTCTCTCTCTCTCTCTCTCTCTCTCTCAAATTCCCAGTTTCTTTTTCTTGTTTGGTTTAAATAAAGTTTTTGGGGGTGCTAATTAATTACATTTGATATGAAGCCACCAAGCTGAGATATGCGATTAAAAAGCACTATTTTTTAGACGTCTATGCTGGTATATGAACCGATTTGAATAGAGCAAAGGGGGATGGATAGATTGAAGTGAAGGAAGGACATGGAATGGGATAACACAAGGAGTCGGTGTGAGGGAGATGGAAGAAATGATGGAGCAAAGAGGGATTACCTGCTCGGTATTGCTCTCACATGTTCTTCCATGAAATCCTTCGTCTCATTCTTTTATTTTCCTCCCTGAAATCCTTCTAGTCTCCACTTCCAAGAGAGGCAGCCCATGTCACTCTTTCTCCGTCTTTGTATACATAGTTTTAAAAGAAGAATTTTTATGGGATTTATAGAGAAAAAGAAAAGAAAAAAACGGCTACTACTTTCCTAATCTCAAAATGGTAGTCGTCTTTAGCTCAACTAAGTGAGCTAATATGTATTTTTTAATCCAAGCTTGTATATTTAATAAAATTGCATACAAGAGAAATTGTATTTATTTTGTGAGCATTAAATTTTGAGCATAATATGAGGAAATTAAGATCTGTAAATTTGTGTGGTGCAGGCGTAGTTAGTAGGGTCTAGATCACTCTCTCCATAGCACTCATGTTGCTAATTGTTGCCATAGGTCAATTTCTCACTTTCTCAATTATTCATTACATGAGTTTGTTTATACTTATTCTTTAATCTTAGTTTCATGGGGGTTTCATGTTCTTCATATGGTAGATAATCAATTTTGTAAAGGTTTATTTATTATTATTATTTTTTCTGAGAATTATTTTGTAAGGATTTCATTTCTTTGAATAGGTTTGAATTTTGAATAGTGGGAGTTTTACCTATCATTTTTTTGGGGTGAAATCGGAAGAATGGGATATTATTAGTGGTTGTGATGAAAATACACATGATATATTATAATACTTCCTTTCAATAAATTATAACTGAAAATTTAAAAGAGTAATGAAATCCAAGAAAGAATTTGCAATGCATGAGGACTAATCTTTAGGTTCAGAATCTTAGTTTCAATTTTTCTTTGTTGAAATTTGGAGTTCAAGTAAGGTTCATATATAGCCACCTTAAGCATTATATGACTTACATCACAATACTTGTATTCATTTCATTGTTAACTTCATTAGAATATTCAATATTGGAATAGGTGATTTCAAACTTGGAATTATATATCAACTATTTATAAGCAAGCAGCTAATATTATAACAGAGCATTGGAGACAAACTCAAGCTTGGGTTTTTGAGTTTCTTGGCCATTTCTTCATCGAAGATTAAGGTCCCGTCTCTCATAGAGTTTATTGGTGCTCATAATCTTAGACATTGTTCTTTGAAGGGAGTGGAGTGTGATTGTATGTTATTATTACCAAGAGATCAAGTATGTGTCATTGGAGTGTAATTGTATGTTATTATTAGTCTATTGTTGGAGACTATTGCATAAGGTTGTTATTTATATTGGCAATCCATTTACACTTTAGAAAGTATTAGAATTGGAAGTTACTAGGTGTTTCTTCTATGATTTAAATCAAACTGGTGGTACCTAATAGGTTCTAACCCTTGAACTTAGTTCACAGTGTATATCAAAGTGCTATTATTTATGAATTTGCTATATTTATCTTGGTCTTGATGTATTCATATTATCATTGTTAGACTATCTTAAAGCAAAAAAAATGATGTTGTGTCCCTAGTATGGTGTACATATATTTAGTTTCTAAATCGTAAATTAACTAGAAAAGTAGCAATTTTTTTTTTGTTTGTTTGCTGAATGAAAAGTAGTAGACATATAGACAAACAAAACCAGCGATATTGAATTATAGAAATACATAAAGTGGCATGGCTTGATAGAAATACAAAAGTGGCATGGTATGACTACATGAAGTGGTGTGAAACAATTGTGGCATGGTAGAAATACAAAAGTAGTAAACAAATAGACAAACAAAACTAGCAAAACCTAAGTGGTGTGATAGACCAAAAAGATTTAATAGTAGCAAACAAAGAAATTAAAAGACTAGCAGACAAAAAAATACTAGTAGACTACTTGTGAAATTCCATTGTCCGACAATGTCCTACTAGAGTTGTATTCTTGGCTAATATTCTTAAAAACGCCTTTCATTGTTGGCCTTCCATCTGGTTCTTTTTTTACACAGCGTCTTGCCAATTTATAGGCATTTGTGAGCTTCAACTTTTCTAGTTCTGTGGGAGCTGAAGGGCGTTGGTCCAACACATCTTCATCAACAAATGAATTTTTTTTTTGTTTTTTTTTGAAAAATCAAATGACCAATTTGATTTCTTCTTCTGACATGATGAAACCATATCATCTAAACACTCGCCATGGATGAGTTCCAATATTAGAACTCCAAAACAATAGACATCAACTTTTGGAGTCAAAATCATTGTTCCAACACATTCTGCAAAGACAAAGACAACAATCCAACATTAGTTATAATCTAAACCCTATGTTACTTCAAGAAAATAAGAACTATATTACCAGGCGGAATGTATCCAAGTGTGCCTGCACATCGTGTCTCATATGGGGTATTAAAATCTACAAGTCTGGCTAGCCCAAAATCTGTTATATGGGGCTCGTATTCATCATCCAATAGAATATTTTTGCTATTTATATCATGATAGATAAATTGTTTTTTGCAATCATGGTGCATATAAGATAGCGCTGCTGCCACACCTTTGATGACGTTAACCGGCTAGACCAATTTAGGCCTCTAGCAGTGCCTTCATTTCTCAACACATTTGCCAAGCTTCCCTTTTCAAAGTACTCATATATGAAAAATGAGACCCTTCTATGTATGTAATAACCATAAAGATTTACAATGTTTCGATGTCCCGTTCCCTCCAGTGCTTGTAGCTCCTTTAAACTTTCTTTGTCATATTCTCTACCATCAGGCAAGGCATGAAGTTTCTTAACAGCTACGTTGCCAATTGATTCCAATTGCACTTTGTATACACTCCCTTCTCCTCCAATTCCAATGCAAAATTTGTTATGAAAATCCTCTGTGACTTGAATTATTTCGTCAAACAATTTTTTTCCTTCAGCAGAAGATTGAATGGGGAGGTCGTCTTCATGAACTTCACCTTGTTGGTGAATCTCACCTTCTTCTATTATTTGTTCACCTTGTGAGTATTTTTTTCTTCCATAGATCAAGTAAATTACAATGAAAATGAACGGTTCAACTCCCAAAGAACCAAAAATAAATGAAATGACATAAATTCTACTAGCCAAAACATGATGGTGTTTCTTGGAGGCACTGCTGCACTGTGTAATCCCTATTTGATTGACACATAATCCTTTATTCCCCTCCAATGCTTCAATGAGAGCAAGTAGAAATGCTGCACTATTGGGAATAGGGCATTGCAATTGATTGAATGAGACATTAGCATACATTAGCCACTTCATATCTTCAAAAGAAGAAGGAATTTCACCAGAGATGTTGTTGTGGGAGATGTTCAACATCACTAAGTTTTGCAAAATATCTATATTGCTTGGAATTTCCCCTTCAAGATAGTTGTGACTCAAATCTAGCTGACACAATTGTGCAAATTGTAGTAGTTGATTAGGAGTATTTTGATTGAACTTATTGTAACTCAAGTTCGAGTAAATAAGTTGTGTGAAATTATCCTAACATCCTGGTATTGGCTGGCTAAACATGTTGGTAGGCAAGTCCAAAAAGAGAAGCTTTGTTAAAGCTCCTAATTCTTGTGGAATGATGCCGGAAAGTTGATTGCCATTCAATAGTAGCTTGAATAGGGATGTCAACTTCCCAAGTTGCCTAGGAATTTCCCCAACCAATCTATTCCAAGACAAGTCAAGTACACCTAATTGGGTTGAGTTTCCTATTATTGCCGGTATGGTGCCAGTGATGTTATACACAATAAGGAGCATATTTAACTTCGGACAACTTGCCCAGTTACTTGAGATTTCACCAAAAAAATTATTATGGCTAAGAACAATAAAATTGAGCCGTGGATAGGCACCAAAATCTTCAGATAGATTTCCGCTCAATTTATTTCCTTTCAATTTATTTCCTTTCAATTGTAACCTCAACAAGGTAGAGCAATTTTGCAAGCTTTTGGGTATTTAACCATTGAATTGGTTGTGGCTTTCAGTGAACTTTCAAAGTAATCCACCTTGGCAGATATTTTGAGGCAACGAACCAATGAAGTAGTTCATATCGAGTATCAATGCAGTTAAAATTCACCAAGTTTCCCAACTCTTGAGGAATGGTTCCAAACAGTTGATTATCACGAAGGAACAAAGTTTCCAAATTCTTCAACTTACCAATTGAAGGAGGCACTGGTCTAGTAAGTTTATTTTGATGTAGTTGTAATTGTTTCAAGGAATTTAAATTTCCTAGCTCCTCAGGAATACAGCCAGAAAGATTATTTGTATTGACATGGAAAAGTTTAAGTTGACCAAGAGAACCTATGGAAGTTGGAATTGAACCGGAAAGACTATTGTTTTCAAGACTTAAGCTAATCAAATATTTCATGTTGCTAGCTTCATTTGGAATTGGGCCTGAAAATAAATTGCAAAATAAATGTACTAATATACATTTTGTAAGGTTCCCAAAGGTGGAAGGGATTGGACCTGTTAGGCTATTCCACGACAAGTCAAGGCTAATGAGTTTAGGGAGGTTTCCAATCTCTGGAGGAATGGAACCAGAGAAATCATTCAGATATGCATAGAAGTAACCTAAATTACTCATATTAGCAACATAAATCAGAATGGAACCATTGAACAGATTATAATAGAGACGCACCTTTTTAACGTTTGTTAACCTACCAAATTCTTGTGGGATTGCACCAGACAGGTAATTGGATGACACATCAAGAAAAAGTAATTTATGGATAAGGTTACCTATATGTGGTGGGATGGTGCAAAAAGATGGTTCATGTTAAGTTTGAGATACGCAAGTGTAGATAAAGAGGAGAAAGAGAACTTGTCGTGATTACCTCGTAAGCTTAAGCTGGTAAGGTTTATTACAGTGATGCTATCACCATGATGGCACATAACACCTAACCAGTTGCATGGGCTGCCATTATTTGGAGCAAATGTCCAAGAAGAGAGTACTTGTTGGCTTCAAGCATCGAGTGATGATTTCCATTCTATCAAACGATAATGCTACCTAGAAAACCGAAAATGACATTGGCGCCCACATCTTCTTCTCAGAATAATGGAAATTCTAAACATCAATATCATATCTATAGCAATAACACCCACATCTTCTTCTTAGCCCTTTTTACACATCACAATACCTTTTTTTCTCAACCAACCGTACAAAATAATGTAGCTATCATTCTTGCATTGCTGCTCATGCTGTTGTTTTTTGTTACTGCTGCTGTTCTCTTCACGCTATTGCTGCTGTTCAGTGAGTTTTTTAATTAACTGCCCCATTGATTCATTATGGATGATTATGTAGCAGACTCTACTTCTCAAGCCAATGGTTTGATAGAATGGAAATCATCACTCGATGCTCGAAGCCAATAAGTACTCTCTTCATGGACATTTGCTTCAAATAATGGCAGCCCATGCAACTAGTTGGGTGTTATGTGCCATCACGGTGATAGCATCACTGTAATAAACTTTACCAGCTTAAGCTTACGAGGTAATCTCGACAAGTTCCCCTTCTCCTCTTTATCTACACTTGCGTGTCTCAAACTTAACATGAACCATCTTTTTGGCACCATCCCACCACATATGGGTAACCTTACCCATAAATTACTTTTTCTTGATTTGTCATCCAATTACCTGTCTGGTGCAATCCCACAAGAATTTGGTAGGTTAACAAACGTTAAAAAGGTGCGTCTCTATCATAATCTGTTCAATGGTTCCATTCTGATTTTTGTTGCTAATATGAGTAATTTAGGTTACTTCTATGCATATTTGAATGACTTCTCTGGTTCCATTCCTCCAGAGAATGGAAACATCCCTAAACTCATTGGCCTTGACTTGTCGTTGAATAGCTTAACAGGTCCAATCCCGTCCACCTTTGGGAACCTTACAAAATGTACATTAGTACATTTATTTTGCAATTTACTTTCAGGCCCAATTCCACATGAAGTTAGCAACATGGAATCTTTGATTAGCTTAAGTCTTGAAAACAATAGTCTTTCCGGTTCAATTCCAGCTTCCATAGGTTCTCTTGGCCAACTTAAACTTTTCCATGTCAATACAAATAATCTTTTTGGCTGTATTCTTGAGGAGCTAGGAAATTTAAATTCCTTGAAATGATTACAACTACATGAAAATAAACTTACTGGACCAGTGCCTCCTTCAATTGGTAAGTTGAAGAATTTGGAAACTTTGTTCCTTCGTGATAATCAACTATTTGGAACCATTCCTCAAGAGTTGGGAAACTTGGTGAATTTAATTGCATTGATACTCGATATGAACTACTTCACTGGATCGTTGCCTCAAAATATCTGCCAAGGTGGATTATTTCGAAAGTTCACTGCAGCCACAACCAATTCAGTGGTCAAATACCCAAAGGCTTGCGAAATTGCTCTGCCTTGTTGAGGTTACAATTGAAAGGAAATAAGTTGAGTGGAAATCTGTCTGAAGATTTTGGTGCCTATCTACGGCTCAATTTTATTGATCGTAGCCATAATAAATTTTTTGGTGAAATCTCAAGTAACTGGGCAAGTTGTCCGAAGCTAAATATGCTCCTTATTGCGTACCGGCAATAATAGGAAACTCAACCCAATTAGGTGTACTTGACTTGTTTTGGAATAGATTGGTTGGGGAAATTCCTAGTCAACTTGGGAAGTTGACATCCCTTTTCAAGCTGCTATTGAATGGCAATCAACTTTCTGGCATCATTCCACAAGAATTAGGAGCTTTAACCAAGCTTATCTTTTTGGACTTGTCTGCCAACATGTTTAGCCAGCCAATACCGGGATGTTTGGATAATTTCACACAACTTATTTACTTGAACTTAAGTTACAATAAGTTCAATCAAAATATTCCTGATCAGCTAGTACAGTTTGCACAACTGTGTTAGCTAGATTTGAGTCACAACTGTCTTGAAGGGGAAATTCCAAGCAATATAGATATTTTGCAAAACTTAGTGATGCTGAACATCTCCCACATCTCTGGTGAAATTCCTTCTTCTTTTGAAGATATGAAGTGGCTAATGTATGCTGATGTTTCATTCAATCAATTGCAAGGCCCTATTCCCAATAGTGCAGCATTTCTACTTGCTCCCATTGAAGCAATGGAGGGGAATAAAGTATTATGTGGCAATCAAATAGGGATGACATAGTGCAGCAGTGCCTCCAAGAAACACCAACATGTTTTGGCTAGTAGAATTTATGTCATTTCATTTATTTTTGGTTCTTTGGGAGTTGTACCATTCATTTTCATTGTAATTTACTTGATCTATGGAAGAAAAAAATACTCATAAGGTGAACAAATAATAAACGAAGGTGAGATTCACCAACAAGGTGAAGTTCATGAAGACGACCTCCCCATTCAATCTTCTGCTGAAGGAAAAAAATTGTTTGACGAAATAATTCAAGTCACGGAGGATTTTCATAACAAATTTCGCATTGGTATTGGAGGAAAGGGAGTGTATAAAATGTGCAGTTGGAATCAGTTGGCAATGTAGCTGTTAAGAAACTCCATGCCTTGCCTGATGGTAGAGGATATGACAAAGAGAGTTTAAAGGAGCTATAAGCACTGGAGGGAACGGGACATCGAAACATTGTAAAGCTTTATGGTTATTGCATGCATAGAAGGGTCTCATTTTTTATATATGAGTACTTTGAAAAGGGAAGCTTGGCAAATGTGTTGAGAAATGAAGATACTACTAGAGGCCTAAATTGGTCTAGCCGGTTTAAAGTCATCAAAGGTGTGGCAGCAGTGCTATCTTAAATGCACCATGATTGCAAAAAGCAATTTATCTATCATCATATAAATAGCAAAAATATTCTGTTGGATGATGAATACGAGCCCCAGATATCAGATTTCGAGCTAGCTAGACTTGTGGATTTTAATACCCCATATGAGACACGATGTGCAGGCATACCTGGATACATTCCGCTTGGTAATATAGTTCTTATTTTCTTGAAGTAACATAGGGCTTAGATTATAACTAATGTTGGATTGTTGTCTGTCTTTGCAGAATGTGTTGGAACAATGATTTTGACTCCAAAAGTAGATGTCTATTGTTTTGGAGTTCTAATATTGGAACTCATCCATGGCGAGTATTTAGAGGATATGGTTTCATCATGTTAGAAGAAGGAATCAAATTGGTCATTTGATTTAAAAAAAAAAAAACAAAAAAAGAAATATACATTTGCTGATGAAGATGTGTTGGACTAGCGCCCTTCAACTCCCACAGAACTAGAGGTAGCAACAAGTGGAAAGTTAGCAGAACAAGCTGACAGTAAAGGTGGGGATAGCAAGAGCTGGAGTAGAGTGCCCTATATACCTTCTTATGTACCTTTTGGTCAGGTATATATAATGAATTCATGCTTCATTTATTTTTCTGTTTGTTTTTCATTCGTTTATCGTAGATTATTTTTGCCAGATAGATATATGCTGGGTTTGATTGACTAAACTGTTCTTAGGAAAAAGTGAATCTTTACAAAGCTGTAACTAAGAAAGTAAGCTGCCTATATTTATGAATTAAGCTGTAACAAACGGACATTGCACAAGAGATGGAAAGAAGCTGAAATTATATCAGTACTCTGAATGCTTTGGTGTCCGCTGATATATTTCATTGTGAGTCAGAATTAACTATGCCTCTTTGGGTTAGTTTTTGATAATGATCTCCTGTCCCATCCTTAGCCCAAAAAAATTCACCCACAAACTCTATTAACTATATTAGACATGCTAGTGACAAGAGATCATCATATTGGTTGAGATATCCATATGGTCTCAATATGAAGCATGTCCCTTAATTGTGAAAATGGATTTTTGTAGTTTAAAATATTAATGGTCTTGCTTTTGTTATGTGATAGCTTGGAATAAATCTCTTCTGGGTTAGTGGCTATAGAAATAAAATAGACTTAGTCCCTTTTGGTATTTGGTTGCAAAGAGCAAGTAATGCCTCTAGCAAGATGGTTGGAAATTATATATAGTACCTGAGTAAACTGTAGCAAGATAGAAGGTCACTCTTGAAAATGGCTTTCTTCAAACAAGTTTGACTTATGAGTTTAGATTAGGTTTTATTTTTTATTTTTTTATTTATAATTATTTTTTATATTTTTGGGGAAATTACACTCTATCCCCTAAATTATACCCCTTTTACACTTACCCCTCTAAACTATTACCCGTGCAACACTTTATACCCCATCTCAATGGTAATTGTTTAGGGAAGTGTGTATTCTCATCATTTAGGGGGGTTAAGTGTAAAAAGAGTATAATTTAGGAGGGTAAGTGTAAAAGGGGGTATAGTTTAGTGAGGTAAAGTGTGCATTTTCGTAGTTTAGGTGGTATAGTTTTGAGGGAGGGGGGATAAAGTGTAATTTCCCCTATATTTTTATTACATTATTTGCTTATGTACTTTTTTTAGAGCCTCACTTTTTTTAGGTACGTACTTTTGCCAAATTTTAGCAAAGAGCTAATCCAAATGCACTGTATTGGGGAAGTAAAGGAATAAGAAGTATCATGAATATTGGAAACTGGAAAAGTGAATGAGTTCTAGCTTAAACGGCACTTACTTTCCCCACAAAAATGGGATGGAGGGTGAGGTAGTGGATTCAAGGCCAACTGAGTGCAAGTATGCTTACCATTCAAATATTAAAAAAAAAAAAAATTAAAGAAGGAAAAAAAAGATAAAAAAAAGAAAGACTACAGAAAAGCAATTAACAAAGAGTTCTCAGGTTAATAGGACAGAGGAAGGGGACACTTAGAAATGCATCTATGGTAGTAAATGGTTGGTTAGTGGCTAGAGTTGGATGAGTATGGTACCAACACAAGCGACCCATCAATGCTAGAAGAGTAGATGTCAGAGTAAAGGGATGGTGTTCAAGAAGGTAGCAGAGCAACAAACATGGAAGATGGAACTTAAGGGCCAGAATGTGGCATCAACCCAAGAAAAAAATGCATTGTAGATTTAAGTCAGCAGTTGAGAGCTTTGAATGAGAGCATTGACTAAACTACTCCAAATTTATAAATGGGAATCTAAGGGGTTGAAAATAAAAATTGTTGAGAATTAGAAATGAACAAAAGAATTAAGCATAACCGCAGTATAAATGGAGGGGGAAAAGAAAAGACAACCATGTTCTGGGCTTTTAGGGCTTTGACATTGTGTTACATGTAAAAGTTGTTGAATAAATGTAGAACCAGTTTCAAGTCATGAATGTTAAAAATGAGCATGCAAAATGCATCTAATTCTGAGGATAAGATGTTGCTGGCTTGTATAAGTTGTTTCATTCTTTTTCATTGCTTTTTTGTAGTCTATTGATTCTTGTAGGGGTCTCTGATCATTTGTTTGTGACTTATTGACTTGCTAGTACGTTTTGAGTTCCTGGGAATTACCTTTTTGTCCCTCCACTGCTTATAAGTTTGTGAAATGACCTAAGAGGTCCCAACTCTTTTAAATTCCAATACAAGTGGCTGCCACTCATATAATGACTTCAAAAACAAAAACTTCATTATGTTAAACTCTTGGCCCTCAAAGCATCTCATGTTTCATACATGCCACACGAGACAAAATGGAACCACTATATATATATTGCCCACAGACTGGTTTAGCTTTGTGCTTATTATCAAGTGTATGTGTTTATTTGCTCTAGCAGCCTCTTATTGATTGGTTGAGAAAAGGATTTTGTGGGGTTGACCCCAGTCAGTTTGTATTACTCACAACTGCCAATTGCTAGGCCCAAGAAAATTAAAAAACTAGGTTAGCCATAGGTGGAGAGTATTACTATATGGTATTGTTCAGCTATTATTTTGTTTCAACTTTATCTACAGGATTTGATATTTGTTTATTTATTTTTAACACTCGAGTATTTTTGTGAATGAGAGTATTCTTAGGAAGGTAACACTACAGAAGCTATGAGTCATTTGAGATTGTTGGTGATGTTTTAGAGAGAATGATCAACATCCCATTTTGACAAATAGTGTGTTCTGGTTCACAGTAGTGGATTTTGTATGGCCATTAGAATTTTATGAAATGGTATCTAATTGAGTTCCATGTCTTGCTGTTGAAGTTGTCCTGACACTTGGTGCAGTGTTTATGGTTTTTACTTTTCAATTGTTCTGTTTTTGGCCAACATAATTTTGATAGCATATTTTCTTCTGTAATACAACTCTACTATCCACCTATCCATATGCATATGTGTGGGCGGAGCTTGAGAATGAAAAAAAAAGAGGGTGGGTGGATGGGTGGGTGGGTAGTGTAGCCTTTTTCTTTTTTTCCCAGAACCTCCATGGGTATCTTCTGGTTTGAGATACATCATGATTTTCCTATTCAGGTGTTCTACTAGAGTGGAATCATTCCCCTCAGTTCCGAACTATTCTTCAAATTGTGAATGGAGCGAGAATTACAACAAATGTGAGTTTTGGTTGGAGCGCCATTAAGACAACCACCAAAGCATCAGATAGTGGCAGATCCATTGATGCCTTTGTTTTCTTCTATTGATTCAGATGCTGCCCATCTCAATCATGAAAATACTTCAGGTTCCATTCGTGATGAAAAAATTATTCGCCCTGAAGGTTTGAATGATTTTTTTGTGTTCTGCACCGGTGATTTTGCTACTGTCTCTAAGGAGGTTCATGTCAGAACTCGTAGGGTCCGGTTACTTGGCCTTGAGTTACTGATGTTAAAATATATATGAAAAATATGATTTACAAAACACTATTTTTTTGGTTATTTATATAGTGAGACATGACTTATGGGCCATGTAGGGTGCTGGTGAAACTTCTCTTCTTAAGGCAATACTTAGTCAAAGTAGAGTGAATACTAATGCCAATGTTGAGAATAAGCTTCCTTAGAGTGATGATCAAGAAGGGATTGCTGGTGGTTTTTGCTAATCTGTTTCAACAGGGGTAAATTTGCAGGTATTCCTTTTTATTCTCCTCTATTACACTTTAACATTGGCACCTTATTTGATTGGTCTTTTGTTTGAGGACTCACATCTAGTGAATCTCACCTGTTGTTCGTAGATTCACTTCTTTCTTGTATATAGTTTATGCTTTCTTTTGTATTTTTTGGCTGCTTTATGTTGTTTGCATAAAGAAGTCCTTTATTAATAATATTTTTTCGTATCTATCAAAAAAAAATTGTTGTAATTTATACCAATTGTACCATACTACACTTATAGCTGATCAAGCTGTTCCGTGTGACCCAAGCATGCCAATGAGTTTTAGTTTAAATGGCACCTCCTGCTTGTAAGAGTAAGGTGAAGGATAAGGTTGTGGGTTTGAGATCCACTTGCATGTATAACTTACAAATAAATAAAAGTAGTGACCCACATTTTGACCCTGATAATCCATCTTGGACATGCTTGATATTAGTTCACTTGTGGGGAGCCAGTTAACTGTAGTTAACAGGATACTTTCTCCAGCCATAAAGAATGGGTGGAGGTGGATATTCTTCTACCAGAGGTTGTTAAGTTGTTTACATTGAAAAGGACCTTGTTGAAGTGTTTATATTTACCAACTCATGGTGCAATGTAGATGCTTCATGCTAGTTAATGATTTTAATGAGATAAGGCCTCTAACATTAGGATAGATGGAGTTTAGGCAGAGTATGCTCTCAGCTTCTAATTATATGATTGATCTGATTAGGTCGAGAAGGATTTCTCATGCGTTTATCCTCTCTCTCATGGTTATTATAAGTATATTTCTCGACTTTTTGTCTTTAATTTCTCTCCCCTTGTTCATATATTTATTTAATTATTTTCACTGCAGGATCTGAATAGGGAAGTTTCTCGTTTCAGAGATAACTATGGATGGGAATTCGTGATCTTAGTCGGAAGACAGATCTGATTGTTCTTGTGCATAACCTGTCCCATAAAATACCTTGATACAATCACTTAGATTTGTCACAACAGAAGCCAGTCCTTTCTCTTCTGTTGGATGAGGCCAAATCTGTAGGAATCCTTTAGGTTCTTGCCATAACAAACAAATTTTCTGTTAGTGCACATCGGCGAAAAGCAGCAATAGATGCTGTTGTGCAGGCATACCAAGCATCTTTAACCTCAACTGGAGTAGTCAATTCTTGTCCATATGTTATGCCTGGTGTTGCAAGTGCTTCTTTATCTTGGGGTGCAACTGGCGGAGATTCTGATGGGAGGATGGGTGCTCAAGAAGTTCTTTTTGCCCCGATCAATCTTGTTTGGAGGCCTTTCCAGAAGAAAGATATTGTTCTTTCAGTGGAGGGTGTTGCCTCTCTTTGTCAGCTAATCCACTGTGTGCTTCGAAGCCAAGAGGAAGACTCTTTCCAGGTAAAAGCATTTAAATTGATTTTGTATTAACAGAATGTAAGGTTTGAACCCCTTCTTACTAATGGTTCTGTGTTTAGTTATGACTATGGGCACAAATTTCGATGTAGTAGAGGGGGTGTTGAAATTGCTGATAATATTCAAAAATGAATTTTGGCATTGAATTTTTTTTTATGATATTTTTTGTGGGGGTGGGGGAGGGAGGGGGTCTGCAACAAGGGTTGATTAAAAAAAATTGGATGTTTGGAATATTGGAGAGTTTCATGAATGATTTCATTATCGCTGGATTGCATCAATCACCCATGTATGAATCTAGTCTAGGACACTGAGGAACTTCGTGACTTGTTGGTGTTGGTTAGGTCATATACTTCTGCTATCTTTTTTATATGTTGGTTCTACTTTAGTTGATTATCCCAAAAACCATTTTACTGGTTACTTTGATGCTCTCTGGTTCTATTAATAACCATGTTGTAATATGTGTTGTGGTTTGTTGTTCATATGGTTTTCTTTTCAATATTAATTTTAATGTTTTTCTTTTTTCAAATTAAAGGAACTTGCTAAAGATAGACTTATGGTGGAGTTGGCACGAGAACAAGCAATGGTTATAGGAGCAAGTAGAGATGCTCAGGCCAAGGCATCCTCCTTAACAGCTGCAGCTCTGGGTGCTTCCCTTGGTGCCGGTCTTGGTATTGTCTTGGCTGTTGTGATGGGTGCAGCATCTTGATTGGAAGCCCAACTTCCTCAAACATAAACGAAGAAACATTAGGATTAAATGTAATTAGTAGATTTTCTTTTTTTGGGGGGGGGGGGGGGGGAGGAGAAATCAGTAAAAAAATTTATTCAACCAAAATAGAACACAGATCCAGCAGACAACACAGTAACCTCTACTAAAGACAACACAAGACATAGCAACTTTAGCTGCTACAGACAGGTACAAGACAGAGAACATAAACCTAGACCCAGTCTCCACACCAAAGGTGGCGGTACATACAGGGGTTTAAATGAATCCCCTGACTTGGCCCAAAAAAAATTTATTTATAATTTATTTTTTATTTTTTGTTTTCAACTCTTAAAATAAAATTTGAACACTCTTAACTCTAATTTTTTTTTTAAACCTAGCTTAAATAAACTTGAATATGATCATCTTAGTGCTACTTTCACCATTAAAGTTAAGTGGTAAGTTGTAACTAGTTTTTATTTAAACTCACTATTAATATCACATTTTTTGTGAAAGTGTTGCGATAGTAAGACTTCTCTAAAAAATATTTGATTTTATAAGAAAGAAAAAAAAAAGGTTTCCAAATTTTTGCTCATTTGTTAAAAAAAAAAAAAAAAAAAAAACTCTCGGGACTTTGGCATTATTAGTGGAATGAAGTTGTTTATCACTACACTTTTCTTCTTCATTAGCAGAATATTATACCACCGATACGACTAACAAATTTGTATCTATATCTGTGAGTCTTTCCTCATTCTCATCTCCGAATCTCTCTCTCTCTCTTTTACATTTTCTTAGTTTTTCTAACTTTTCGATGAAGTAGTTTGATAAGCCTACAATTTCAAGAGAATGACGGCGTTTATTAAACAGCCATACAGGCTTAGGTTCAAGGCTCCCACTAGGGGCTGAAATACTTGTAAAGTTGTAATTCATTCCAAATGGTCCGGGCCACTGGATAAGGAGTTGGGCTCAGACAAGTTTGGACAGAATAGAAGGTGTGGGTTTTCAATTTGTTCACCCGAAGCCAACAGAAAAAGTGAGGGCCCCTAATTAAATCGGTTAAAATTGGGTTTATTCACTTCGATAAGGATCATCGGTTTGGGCTGGGCTTATACTGCGGGCCAAAATGATAAATTGGGTCTTAAATTAAACTCCCAAACATTTCAAAAGAATATATATATATATATATATATATATATATATATAATTAAAAAATAATGGCCCAAATACAAAGTCAAAAATTTACATTACAATGGGGCCTAAAAAGAAAAGAAAATTTTTAAATAACTAGTAGTAGGCCCATGCATTGCACAATTTTTTTTTAACTTTTTTGTTTTTTTGGGGGTGTAAATTAGTATTGTAATTATGGTGATGCATGAACATTCATAAGTATTGCTATTTAAAATATTAAGTAAAATTAACATTTTAACAAAGATTTAATTAAGTTTCCAAAAAAAAAAAAAGATTTAATTATAACCCGGGAAAAAAGTTATTGTTCTTGCTTCCAATAGTTGCTAATTAATAGGCATTAATAATGAAACAATGAGTAAAATTTTATTTCTATTATTGAGTCAATAATATTACATAAAAGGTTAACCAAAATTTCTTAATATTTTAACATTATTTATAATTTTATATACGGTTATACACACATTTTTTTTTTTTGAGAAAAAAAAAATTACTTAGAAAGATTGTTATATAAAATTTGAGACTATGCTATTGTGGGGAAGGATTTGTTCCAAACCCGTAAGCAGTTTGTTTGCTTTGGGGCCGAAGTATCTACACAGATTTGTTCTTTGCAAGCGACGTGAGCAGTTGTGGGCTTGGAATGAATCCTCCCCCACAGCTATGATATATAAAATTTTAATATTACAATATTTTAATATTACAATATTTATGATATATAAAATTTTAATATTAAAATTTTATATATCATAGCATAGTCTCAAATTTATATAACAATCTTTCTAAGTGATTTTTTTTTCTAAAAAAAAAAGCGTGTGTATAACTGTATATAAAATTATAAATAATGTTAAAGTATTAAGAAATTTTGGTTGACCTTTTATTTAATATTATTAACTCAATAATAGAAATAAAATTTTACTCATTGTTTCATTATTAATGCCTCTTAATTAGCATTTATTGGAAGCAAAAACAATAACTTTTTTCCGGGATTATAATTAAATCTTTGCTAAAGTGTTAATTTTACTTAATATTTTAAATAGCAATACTTATGAGTTTCCATGCATCACCATAATTACAATACTAATTTACACAAAAAAAAAAAAAAAAGTTTTAAAAAAAATTAGTGTAATGCATGGGCCTATCACTAGCTATTTTAAAATTTTCTTTTCTTTTTAGGCCCCCACTGTAAGGAAAATTCTTGACTTTATATTCGGGCCATTATATATATATATATATATATATATATATATATAAATTCTTTTGAAATGTTTGGGAGTTTAATTTAAGACCCAATTTATCATTTCGGCCCGCAGGATAAGCCCAGCCCAAACCGATGCCGAAGTGAATAACCCAACTTTAACCGATTTAATTAGGGGCCCTCGCTTTTTCTTTTGTTTTTCTTTTTTTATTTTATTTTTTTTTAATGCAAGGGGCCCTCACTTTTTCTGTGGGCTTTGGGGTGAACAAATTGAAAACCCACACCTTCTATTCTGTCCAAACTTGTCCGAGCCGAACTCCTTATCCAGTGGCCCGGACTATTTGGATTGCATTACAACTTTACCAGTAAATTCAGCCCCTAGGCGGAGTCTTGAATCTAAGCCTGTATGGCTTTTTAATACACCGCCATTCTCTTGAAATTGGCTTTTTAATCTAAGCCTCATCAAACTACTTGACCGAAAAAAGAGAAAAACTAAGAAAATGTAGAAGGGAGAAAGAGAGATTCAAAGAAGAGAATAAGGAAAGAATCACAGGATGTAGATATAAATTTGTTGGTTGTGGTATAATATTCTGCTGATGAAGAAGAAAAGTGTAATGAAAAACGACTTCATTCCACCACTAATGCCAAAGTCCCAATAGATTTTTATTTATTTATTAATGAATGAGCAAAAATTTGGAAACATTTTTTTTTCTTTCTTATAAAATCAAATATTATTAAGAGTAATCTTACTAACGCAACACTTTCACGAAAAAAGTGATGTTAGTAATGGGTCTAGATAAAAATTAGTTACAATTTACCACTTAATTTTAATTGTGAAAGTAGCACTACGATGATCATATTCAAGTTTATTTAAGCTAGGTTTTAAAAAAATTAGAGTAAGGGTGTTCAAATTTTATTTTAAGAGTTCAAAAAAAAAATTATATATAAAATTAAGGTTAAAATGCAAAACTCACCCTTTAAATTTCACATTTTTTCATTTTAGTCCTTTAAGTTTGGGTTTCGTCATTTCAGTCCTCTAAATTTCATTCTTTCCCAATTAAGTCCTCTGTTAGTTGTTGCCGTCAACTTACCAAAACGATGCAGTTTTGGTCATTAATTAATATTTAATTTTTTTTATTTCTTAATTAAACAAAAAACGTTATAAAAAAAATAAAAAATAAAATTGCGAGTGAAAGATCGAGTCATCGAGAGACTGAGGTAGAAATAGGGGGAAAGAGAGAGAAAAAGGATACCCTATGATCTCGTGGCTTAAACCAAGCAAATGGGTAGGTTGCCAATGGTTCAATTTGCCGTTGAAGGCATCGTGACTCCGGCCGACGCAGCATTGATGATTCAATTAGGCTATGATGGCGTGTTCTTGGAGTCTGAGATTTTCAATTGTTTGGATCCATATAAGCGTGTTTGGGGCATAATTCAAGCTGTTAGGCATTACAATGATCCACATGTGTTGGTGGAGACTAGTTGTGGGTTAGAGTATAGCAATGCTAATTTGAATCTTGGTGAGAACAGGGTCGAACAGTTTGCACATGAAAGTGCTTAGTGGTTCAAGAATCATTGTAATGTATCTCTTTTGTTTGTTTCTGAGCTCAAAATGTGGTTTGTGTTTTTGTTTTGTAGGATAAAATGTTGTTGAGCATATGAGTCTCTTTGGTTTTGGTATCTTTTTACCCCCTCTTTCTCCCTCTGTCTCTTAGGTATCAGTGGGGTGGGGAATATTTGTTCTTCAGTCGTGGGGATTTTAGTTTATGTTTTTTTTTTTTAATTAATGTTTTTGTAAAATAAAAAAAAAAAATTAACTAATGACCAAAACAATGTTGTTTTTGGTAAGTTTACGGCAGCAATTAATAGAACACTAACGGAGGACTCAATTGAGAATGAATAAAACTTAGAGGATTGAAATGAAAAAAAATGTGAAACTTAGAGGGTGAGTTTTACATTTTAGCCTAAATTTTTTTTGGGCCAAGTTATGGGATTCATTTGAAACCCTGTATGTACTGCCACCTTTGCTGTGGAGACTGGGTTTATGTTCTTTGTCTTGTACCTGTTTGTAGCAGCTAAAGTTGCTATGTCTTGTGTTGTCTTTAGTAGAGGTTACTATGTTGTCAGCTGGATTTGTGTTCTATTTGGTTGAATAAATTTTTTTTATTGATTTCTCCACAACCCCCCCCCCCCCCAAAAAAAAGTCTACTAATTACATTTAATCTTAATGTTTCTTTGTTTATGTTTGAGGAAGTTGGGCTTCCAATCAATCTTTTAAAGTTCAATTCTTATATTGCTTACTTTGAACTAAAATGTAGATGCCTATTCAGTGTCAACCAAACTAAACCAACTTCCATAATTGTTTTGATGATGAATCAGCCTTAGCCATCCTTTCCCTCCCCTTGCCTACAAGATTCAAACTAGACAAGCACATATACCTTTAGTTGGACTCCATTGGAAGAGGCTATGGAAGATCAACGTTCAAGAAAGATTAAGAATGATTCTTTGGAGAATTGGAGCTGACACTTTTCCAACCAAAGAAAACATATTCAGGACAATCGACTCTATGAACTTTGCATGCCCTCTATGATGTCAAGATTCAGAATCAGGCAGCCACATATTCTTTAATTGCCCCATTGCTAAAGCCATTTGGCATTCTTGTTGCTGGGGGTTCAGAGCAAGTGAGAATCAAATTTCTTCTAGTGAGGACATCATCAAACTAGTCCTAGACCCCCCTAATGCCATGTGCCCTTCTGAAGCCCTATCGATGATCTCTCTCAAATGACAGTTATTTTGGATGAAATATGGCAACTTAGAAACTATGATCCACAGGCATAGACATAGACACGGACATTAGAGAGGACTTGGACTTCACTTTTGATAGCATTTTTGCATTTTCAACTAGACGAGACAACCAGGAAGCATTTTTGGTGTTGAAGAAGGATTGAAAGATATTAGGTATTCTACCCATCGCTTTCACTTATATATGGAGTGAAATTCACTCGCTGCGTATATAACTTTGATAGAAAAATAATGTATGAAATAGGAGGCACCAAACATATTTGGGGCCAGGGTTTGAAATTTGCATAATAGTAGTTGTAATATATGCCTTTCCTTTTCAGTTAAATATGCATATTGCATGCCTTTTTTCATGTATTTAATTTGTTCGAGATAGGGCTTTAAGTTTAAATTGTAACTTTTGTATTAGGTTCATCCCCATTTGAAATGGATTTATTTCATGACTTTGATTAAATATTACAAAGCTAAAGATGTAACGAGTGCCACATTCTTTTTATACATTGTCAAATCCAGGAAATCAAATCATAATTGTGAAATAGAACACCCCCCTGCCCACTAGTTGATAGGAATGTACTATAATTTCTCTTCCCATTCCAGCCAAAAAGACACAGACATCGTCATCACACAAACCACCCAAACTACCATTCGCACCATCGCTTAAAACCACCAGATGATTCTTAAAAATAGAGTCGTTGGCCAAAAAGACAAAGCCGCTGCCATTTGCAATTACCAAACCCATAAACAAAAAAATAACACAGATCAAACCCATAAATTATATTCGGTCATGAAGATCTGATTAAGGAAGTTAATAAAAGTATTGAATCATCCACTACAATTAGTAATTATCCTACAGGTTTTGAAATCCGGACCGGATCGTACGGTCCCATTGGGTTAATCACGAACCTCTCCTCATTCTGGTTCTTTTAAACTTAAGAACCCCTTTATGAAGAAAAAGCATGGAACTGTATGAACCGCGGTCAAACCACACGGTTCTTAGAATCGTGAACGATTCTCACGATCTTTTTTTCAGCTAACAACAGCTTACACTTTGGATTTTTTTTCAGATCTAGCACTAAATGATTGGTAGGAAAAATAATAATAATAAATAGGGAAGAAGAAGATGACTAAGCAGGGGCTGCACCAAGTACTTGAAGTAGCAGGTTGTCCACACAAGTCGCCGGTCACGCCTTTATCTTCTGCTGTTGTATCCAGTCAGGCCAAATCTTCTGCTGTTGTTTCTCCTTTTTCTTCCTCTTCTTTCTTCTTTTTCCCCTTTCTATTTTCATTTGTCCGTCTCCACTTTCTCTTAGGGCCCATTTGGTAGAGAAGTTTGAGTAATATTGTTTGTAGATTTTTGAAATATGTGTGGGTGAAAAAGTGTGTGAAAATATATGTAATGTTGTTTAAAACTGAAAATAGTAGTTTAAACCTGTTTAGGCCCTTACATTGTGTTTGGTTGGGGTGAAAATAAGGAGGATGGAAAACAGAGGGAGGAAAATATGGTGGAAAACAGTGTTTTCCATTGTTTGGCAAAAGAAGGAAAATGATAAGGATGGAAAACCTGGGAGAAAATTTTCTCTCCCGGGCCCACAATTTTCATCCTCCCAAATTGGGAGGAAAATTGTGGAGAGAAAAGTGCTCTCACAACACTTTTACAGAAATGCCCTCACAACTACAAACACAACGGCTACAAACATAATAATCTTTCTCTCAAATATCTCTAAACTCAAGCATAATCAAGCATATTCAGATTATTAGAATATAAACTCAAAAACAAAATTTTAATATTAATCAAATCAAAACAATAAAAGCAAAAAAAGAAAAAAGAAAAAAGTAGAAGACAAAAGACAAAAGACAGAAGATAGAAGACTAAAGACAGAAGCCATCTGACCTATTTGGATTGCGTTGGGGACGAAGATGAGCGATGGCTCAGGCTGGGCCAACTACTTTGGGACGAAGATGACCCATCTAGACTAAGTTAGGGACGACTGTTCTGGAATCAAGTAAAAAAAAAAAAAAAGAGAGCGAAATGGAGAAAAAAAGAGAGAGAATGAGAGTGCTGGAACTTTCTTGAGACTTGAATGAGGGAGAAAAAGGAAAGAAGGGGGTGGGGATAGAGATAGGAACGTGTATGGAGGAGATAGCGTAGAAAAAGAACAAAAAAAAAAAAAAAACCAACTTATGGATGAAATGAAAAGAAAGAAAAGAGAAATAATATAAAGAATAAAAAATCCTATTTGAGAAATGTTACTACAATATTTTCACAATAAATTTTAAGTAATAGATTGTTATTAATTAATATTGACGAGTAAAAAAATAATTTTAGTAGTGTGTTCAAATTAGTACTAGTAACAACTTTCTACATAAATTTTGTGGTAAAAGTATTGCGAAAAATGTTGTAGACGTAACATTTCTCATTAAAAAATATAATTGTTGGTAAATTTTATATTATTTAATGAGTACAAATAAATATATTTCTTACATATTATGTAATAAGAGTATAATAGTCAATTTATATAAATTACATTTTCTATCTTCTCATTTTTCTCTCTAACCAAACAAAAGAGTTTTCCACCTTCTTACTTTTCCACCCCTTCAACCAAACACACATGAGGAAAAGCAAAATTTTTTCTATCCTCTCACTTTTCCATCCTTTTACTAATTTTCCATTCTTTTATTTTTCCACTCCTCCAACCAAACACACCTTATTTGTATTCTTTTTTTTATTTGTGTTCTCAAAACCCATCCACGTGATTACATTGGAAAGGTAGACAAGTTTTAGCCATTCCTTTTTTTTTCACCTTGCCCAGCGTGACGTGATAAATATCTTAACTCTTGTGTTTCCAAAACCCCTCCACGTGATTACACTGGAAAGGTAGGCAAGTTTAGCCATTCCTTTTTTCTTTTTTTTTTCACCTTGCCCAAGATGATGTGACAAATATCTTAACTCTTAAAGTACATTCAAGTTTCAATTAATATTTACAATTTTCTTTAAGGAAAAAAAAATCAAATACCACAATCTATTTCATAACTTTTTTATTGTAATTGTAATGTAATAGAGAGTAACTAATAAAGAAAAAATAACGAGTTTATATGTAAATGATAGACATTTAAATTCAGAACTGTGCCAAAAAAATATATAAAATTGCATGATTCTAAAATTACTTTCTATTAAAAGTAATAGATATAATTGAATATATAATTATTTTAATTTAAAACTATTAAATAATTTAAAATTTTTATTTTAATTAATATAAAATAAGTGTCCTTATAATTTGTATATTATTATTGCTAAATAGTAAATAGTAATTAGTAATAATTTACATCTATTAGTAATAATTAGTAATATTATTTTAATTTACATCTATTATTTTCTTTTTCTTTTTTTAGTAAATAGTAATAATTTACATCAATTGTAATTTAGAATTACTATATTTTTCAATCACAAAAATACCCAGGGCTGTGATAAAAACATTATTTCAACCACAAACGCATAACACTCATCATACCCCTAGGTATTTTTTGTGATTGGAAAATGTAGTAATTCCAAATTATAATAGATGTAAATTAATACATATTAATTTTTTTTTTTAAATTTTTACTCTTGAAATAAAATATTATTTTCCAAAAATTTAAACTATATTACCAATTTTAATCTATTTATAACGAGCCATATGAATTTTCAAAAAAAAAAAAAAAAAGTCATGGAAAAATTATGCTATACAACTCAAGACACATCATGCAAGTATGACTTGAATTTCACACAACTTATTTACTTGAACTTGAGTTACAATAAGTTCAATCAAAATATTCCTGATCAGCTAGTACAGTTTGCACAATTGTGTCAGCTAGATTTGAGTCACAACTGTCTTGAAGGGGAAATTCCAAGCAATATAGATATTTTGCAAAACTTAGTGATGCTGAACATCTCCCACAACATCTCTGGTGAAATTCCTTCTTCTTTTGAAGATATGAAGTGGCTAATGTATGCTGATGTTTCATTCAATCAATTGCAAGCTCCTATTCCCAACAGTGTAGCATTTCTACTTGCTCCCATTGAAGCAATGGACGGAATAAAGGATTATGTGGCAATCAAATAGGGATGACATAGTGCAACAGTGCCTCCAAGAAACACCATCATGTTTTGGCTAGTAGAATTTATGTCATTTCATTTATTTTTGGTTCTTTGGGAGTTGTACCATTCATTTTCATTGTAATTTACTTGATCTATGGAAGAAAAAATGATCTAGGGAAGAAAAAAATACTCACAAGGTGAACAAATAATAGAAGAAGGTGAGATTCACCAACAAGGTAAAGTTCATGAAGACGACCTCCCATTCAATCTTCTGCTGAAGGAAAAAATTGTTTGATGAAATAATTCAAGACATGGAGGATGTTCATAACAACTTTCGTATTGGTATTGGAGGAGAGGGAGTGTATACAAAGTGCAGTTGGAATCAATTGGCAATGTAGCTATTAAGAAACTCCATGCCTTGCCTGATGGTAGAGGATATGACAGAGAAAGTTTAAAGGAGTTACATGCACTGGAGGGAACGAGACATCGAAACATTGTAAAGCTTTATGGTTATTGCATACATAGAAGGGTCTCATTTTTTATATATGAGTACTTTGAAAAGGGAAGCTTGGCAAATGTGTTGAGAAATGAAGACACTGTTAGAGGCCTAAATTGGTCTAGCCGGTTTAAAGTTATCAAAGGTGAGGCAGCAGTGCTATCTTAAATGCACCATGATTGCAAAAAACAATTTATCTATCATGATATAAATAGCAAAAATATTCTGTTGGATGATGAATATGAGCCCCATATATAAGATTTTGGGCTAGCCAGACTTGTGGATTTTAATACCCCATATGAGACACGATGTACTGGCATACCTGGATACATTCTGCCTGATAATATAGTTCTTATTTTCTTGAAGTAACATAGGGCTTAAATTATAACTAATGTTGGATTGTTGTCTTTGTCTTTGCAGAATATGTTGGAACAATGATTTTGACTCCAAAAGTTGATGTCTATTGTTTTGAAGTTCTAATATTGGAACTCATCCATGGCGAGTATTAAGATGATAAGGTTTCATCATGTCAGAAGAAGGAATCAAATTGGTCATTCGATTTTAAAAAACAAAAAAAGAAATATTCATTTGTTGATGAAGATGTGTTGGACCAGCGCCTTTCAGCTTCCACAGAACTAGAGGTAGCAACAAGTGGAAAGTTAGCAGAACAAGCTGACATTAAAGGTGGGGATAGCAAGAGCTGGAGTAGAGTGCCCTATTTACCTTCTTATGTACCTTTTGGTCAGGTATATATAATGAATTTATGCTTCATTTATTTGTCTGTTTGTTTTTCATTCGTTTATCGTAGATTATTTTTGCCAGATAGAAATATGCTGGGTTTGATTGACTAAACTGTTCTAAGGAAAAAGTGAATCTTTACAAAGCTGTAACTAAGAAAGTAAGCTGCCTATATTTATGAATTAAGCTGTAACAAACGGACATTGCACAAGGGATGGAAAAGAAGTTGAAATTATATCAGTACTCTGAATGCTTTGGTATCCGCTGATATATTTCATTGGGAGTCAGAATTAACTATGCCTCTTTGGGTTAGTTTTTTATAATGATCTACTGTCCCATCCTTAGCCCAAAAAAATTCACCCACAAACTCTATTAACTATATTAGACATGCTAGTGACAGGAGATCATCATATTGGTTGAGATATCCATATGGTCTCAATATGAAGCATGTCCCTTAATTGTGAAAATGGATTTTTGTAGTTTAAAATATTAATGGTCTTGCTTTTGTTATGTGATAGCTTGGAACAAACCTCTTCTGGGTTAGTGGCTATAGAAATAAAATAGACTCAGTCCCTTTTGGGATTTGGTTGCAAAGAGCAAGTAATGCCTCTAGCAAGATGGTTGGAAATTATATATAGTACCTGAGTAAACTGCAGCAAGATAGAAGGTCACTCTTGAAAATGGCTTTCTTCAAACAAGTTTGACTTATGAGTTTGGATTAGGTTTTTTTTATTTTTTTATTTATAATTATTTTTTATATTTTTGGGGAAATTACACTCTATCCCCTAAATTATACCCCCTTTTACACTTACCCCTCTAAACTATTACCTGTGTGACACTTTATACCCCATCTCATTGGTAATTGTTTAGGGAAGTGTGTATTCTCATCATTTAGGGGGGTTAAGTGTAAAAAGGAGTATAATTTAGGAGGGTAAGTGTAAAAGGGGGTATAGTTTAGTGGGGTAAAGTGTGCATTTTCATAGTTTAGGTGGTATAGTTTTGAGGGGGGGGGGGGGGGTAAAGTGTAATTTCTCCTATATTTTTATTACATTATTTGCTTATGTGCTTTTTTTAGAGCCTCACTTTTTTTAGGTACGTACTTTTGCCAACTTTTAGCAAAGAGCTAATCCAAATGCACTGTATTGGGGAAGTAAAGGAATAAGAAGTATCATGAATATTGGAAACTGGAAAAGTGAATGAGTTCTAGCTTAAACGGCACTTACTTTCCCCACAATAATGGGATGGAGGGTGAGGTAGTGGATTCAAGGCCAACTGAGTGCAAGTATGCTTACCATTCAAATAATAAAAAAAAAAAAAATTAAAGAAGGAAAAAAAAGATAAAAAAAAGAAAGACTACAGAAAAGCAATTAACAAAGAGTTCTTAGGTTAATAGGACAGAGGAAGTGGACACTTAGAAATGCATCTATGGAAGTAAATGGTTGGTTAGTGGCTAGAGTTGGATGAGTACGGTACCAACACAAGTGATCCATCAATGCTAGAAGAGTAGATGTCAGAGTAAAGGGATGGTGTTTCAAGATGGTACACAGCAACAGACATGGAAGATGGAACTTAAGGGCCGGAATGTGGCATCAACCCAAGAAAAAAATGCATTGTAGATTTAAGTCAGCAGTTGAGAGCTTTGAATGAGAGCATTGACTAAACTACTCCAAATTTATAAATGGGAATCTAAGGGGTTGAAAACAAAATTGTTGAGAATGAGAAATGACAACAAAAGAATTAAGTATAACCACAGTATAAATGGAGGGGGAAAAGGAAAGACAACCATGTTCTAGGCTTTTAGGGCTTTGACATTGTGTTACATGTAAAAGTTGTTGAATAAATGTAGAACTAGTTTCAAGTCATGAATGTTAAAAATGAGCATTTAAAATGCATCTAATTCTGTGGATAAGATGTAGCTGGCTTGTATAAGTTGTTTCATTCTTTTCATTGCTTTTTTGTAGTCTATTGATTCTTGTAGGGGTTTCTAATCATTTGTTTGTGACATTATTGACTTGCTAGTAAGTTTTGAGTTCCTAGGAATTACCTTTTTGTCCCTCCACTGCTTATAAGTTTGTGAAATGACCTGAGAGGTCCCAACTCTTTTAAATTCCAATACAAGTGGCTGCCACTCATATAATGACTTCAAAAACAAAAACTTCATTATGTTAAGCTCTTGGCCCTCAAAGCATCTCATGTTTCATTCATGCCACACGAGACAAAATGGAACCACTATATATATATATATATTGCCCACAGATTGGTTTAGCTTTGTGTTTATTATCAAGTATATGTGTTTATTTGCTCCGGCAGCCTCTCATTGATTGGTTGAGAAAAGGATTTTGTGGGGTTGACCCCAATCAGTTTGTATTACTCACAACTGCCAATTGCTAGGCCCAAGAAAATTGAGAAACTAGGTTAGCCATAGGTGGAGAGTATTACTATATGGTATTGTTCAGCTATTATTTTGTTTCAACTTTATCTACAGGATTTGATATTTGTTTATTTATTTTTAACACCCGAGTATTTTTGTGAATGAGAGTATTCTTAGGAAGGTAACACTACAGAAGCTATGAGTCATTTGAGATTGTTGGTGATGTTTTAGAGAGAATGATCAACATCCCATTTTGACAAATGGTGCGTTCTGGTTCACAGTAGTGGATTTTGTGTGGCCATTAGAATTTTATGAAATGGTATCTAATTGAGTTCCATGTCTTGCTGTTGAAGTTGTCCTGACACTTGGTGCAGTGTTTATGGTTTTTACTTTTCAATTGTTTTGTTTTTGGCCAACATAATTTTGATAGCATATTTTCTTCTGTAATACAACTCTACTATCCACCTGTCCATATGCATATGTGTGGGCGGAGCTTGAGAATGAAAAAAAAAAGAGGGGGGGTGGGTGGGTTGGTAGTGTAGCCTTTTTCCTTTTTTCCCAGAACCTCCATGGGTGTCTTTTGGTTTGAGATACATCATGATTTTCCTATTCAGGTGTTCTACTAGAGTGGAATCATTCCCCTCAGTTCCGAATTATTCTTCAAATTGTGAAATGGAGCGAGAATTACAACAAATGTGAGTTTTGGTTGAAGCACCATTGAGACAACCACCAAAGCATCAGATAGTGGCAGATCCATTGATGCCTTTGTTTTCTTCTATTGATTCAGATGGTACCCATCTCAATCATGAAAATACTTCAGGTTCCTTTTGTGATGAAAAAATTATTCTCCCTGAAGGTTTGAATGATTTTTTTGTGTTCTGCACTAGTGATTTTGCTAATGTCTCTAAGGAGGTTCATGTCAGAACTCGTAGGGTCCAGTTACTTGGCCTCGAGGTACTGATGTTAAAATATATATGAAAAATATGATTTACAAAAGACTTTTTTTTTTTTGGTTATTTATATAGTGAGACATGACTTATGAGCCATGTAGGGTGCTGGTAAAACTTCTCTTCTTAAGGCAATACTTACTCAAAGTAGAGTAAATACTAATGCCAATGTTAAGAATAAGCTTCCTGAGAGTGATGATCAAGAAGGGATTGCTGGTGGTTTATGCCTGAAGGTTTGAATGATTTTTTTGTGTTCTGCACCAGTGATTTTGCTACTGTCTCTAAGGAGGTTCATGTCAGAACTCGTAGGGTCCGGTTACTTGGCCTTGAGGTATTGATGTTAAAATATATATGAAAAATATGATTTACAAAAAACTTTTTTTTTGGTTATTTATATAGTGAGACATGACTTATGGGCCATGTAGGGTGCTGGTAAAACTTCTCTTCTTAAGGCAATACTTAGTCAAAGTAGAGTAAATACTAATGCCAATGTTGAGAATAAGCTTCCTGAGAGTGATGATCAAGAAGGGATTGCTGGTGGTTTATGCTATCGCGTTTCAGCAGGGGTAAATTTGCAGGTATTCATTTTATTTATTTATTTATTTTTACTGTAAAAGATGTTACTTGTTTATAGGGCATTTTTATTCTCCTCTATTACACTTTAACATTGGCACCTTATTTGATTGGTCTTGGGTTTGGGGACTCACATCTAGTGAATCTCACCCGTTGTTTGTAGATTCGCTTCTTTCTTGTATATAGTTTATGTTTTCTTTTGTATTTTTTGGTTGCTTTATGTTGTTTGCATGAAGAAGTCCTTTATTAATAATATATTTTCTTATCTATAAAAAAAAAATTGCTGTAATTTATACCAATTGTACCATACTACACTAATAGTTGATCAAGTTGTTCCGTGTGACCCAAGCATGCCAATGAGTTTTAGTTCAAATGGCATCTCCTGCTTGTAAGAGTAAGGTGGAGGATAAGGTTGTGGGTTTGAGATCCACTTCCATATAACTTACAAATAAAGAAAAGTAGTGATCCACATTTTGACCCTGATAATCCATCTTGGACATGCTTGATATTAGTTCACTTGTGGGGAGCCAATTAACTGTAGTTAACAGGATACTTTCTCCAGCCATAAAGAATGGGTGGAGGTGGATATTCTTCTACCAAAGGTTGTTAAGTTGTTTACATTGAAAAGGACCTTGTTGAAGTGTTTATATTTACCAACTCATGGTGCAATGTAGATGCTTCATGCTAGTTAATGATTTTGATGAGATAATGCCTCTTAACATTAGGATAGATGGAGTTTAGGCAGAGTATGCTCTCAGCTTCTAATTATATGATTGATCTGATTAGGTCGAGAAGGATTTCTCATGTGTTTATCCTCTCTCTCATGGTTATTAGAAGTATATTTCTCGACTTTTTGTCTTTAATTTCTCTCTCCCTGTTCATATATTTATTTAATTATTTTCACTGCAGGATCTAAATAGGGAAGTTTCTCGTTTCAGAGATAACTATGGATGGGAATTTGTGATCTTAGTCGGAAGACAGATCTGATTGTTCTTGTGCATAACCTGTTCCATAAAATACCCCGATACAATCACTCAGATTTGTCACAACAGAAGCCAGTCCTTCTCTTCTGTTGGATGAGGCCAAATCTCTAGGAATCCCTTGAGTTCTTGCCACAACAAACAAATTTTCTGTCAGTGCACATCTGCAAAAAGCAATAGTAGATGTTGTTGTGCAAGCATACCAAGCATCTTTAAGCTCAACTGGAGTAGTCAATTCCTGTCCATATGTTATGCCTGGTGTTGCAAGTGCTTCTTTGTCTTGGGGTGCAACTGGCGGAGATTCTGATGGGAGGATGGGTGCTCAAAAAGTTCTTTTTGCCCCGATCAATCTTGTTCGGAGGCCTTTCCAGAAGAAAGATATTGTTCTTTCAATGGAGGGTGTTGCCTCTCTTTGTCAGCTAATCCACTGTGTGCTTCGAAGCCATGAGGAAGACTCTTTCCAGGTAAAAGCATTTAAATTGATTTTGTATTAACAGAATGTAATGTTTGAACCCCTTCTTACTAATGGTTTTGTGTTTAGTTATGACTATGGGCACAAATTTTGATGTAGTAGAGGGGGTGTTGAAATTGCTGACAATATTCAAAAATGAATTTGGGCATTGAATTTTTTTTTTTTTATGATATTTTTTGTGGTGGTGGGGGAGGGAGGGGGTCTGCAACAAGGGTTGATTAAAAAAAATTGGATGTTTGGAATATTGGAGAGTTTCATGAATGATTTCATTATTGCTGGATTGCATCAATCACCCATGTATGAATCTAGTCTAGGACACTGAGGAACTTCGTGACTTGTTGCTATTGGTTAGGTCATATACTTCTGCTATCTTTTTTACATGTTGGTTCTACTTTAGTTGATTATCCCAAAAACCATTTTACTGGTTACTTTGACGATCTCTGGTTCTATTAATAACCATGTTGTAATATGTGTTGTTGTTTGTTGTTCATATGGTTTTCTTTTCAATATTAATTTTAATGTTTTTCTTTTTTCAAATTAAAGGAACTTGCTAAAGATAGACTTATGGTGGAGTTGGCACCAGAACAAGCAACGGTTATAGGAGCAAGTAGAGATGCTCAGGCCAAGGCATCCTCCATAACAGCTGCAGCTGTGGGTGCTGGTCTTGGTTTGTCTTGGCTGTTGTGATGGGTGCAGCATCTTGATTGGAAGCCCAACTTCCTCAAACATATACAAAGAAACATTAGGATTAAATGTAATTAGTAGATTTTTTTTTTTTGAGGGGGGGGGGGGGGGGGAGAAACCATGTAAAAAAAATTTATTCAACCAAAATAGAACACAGATCCAGCAGATAACACAGTAACCTCTATTAAAGACAACACAAGACATGGCAACTTTAGCTGCTACAGACAGGTACAAGATGAAGAACATAAACCTAGACCCAGTCTCCACACCAAAGGTGGCGGTACATACAGGGGTTTAAATGAATCCCCTTGGTCCAAAAAAATTTTATTTATAATTTATTTTTTATTTTTTGTTTTGAACTCTTAAAATAAAACTTGAACACTCTTTAACTCTAATTTTTTTTAAAATGTAGCTTAAATAAACTTGAATACGATCATCTTAGTACTACTTTCACCATTAAAGTTAAGTGGTAAGTTGTAACTGGTTTTTATTTAAACTCATTACTAATATCACATTTTTTATGAAAGTGTTGCGTTAGTAAGACTACTCTAAAAAACATTTGATTTTATAAGAAAGAAAAAAAAAATGTTTCCAAATTTTTGCTCATTTGAAAAAAAAAAAAAAAAAAAAAAAACTCTTGGGACTTTGGCATTATTAGTGGAATGAAGTTGTTTATCACTACACTTTTCTTCTTCATTAGCAGAATATTATACCACCGATACGACTAACAAATTTGTATCTATATCTGTGAGTCTTTCCTCATTCTCATCTCCGAATCTCTCTCTCTCTTTTACATTTTCTTAGTTTTTCTAACTTTTCGATCAAGTAGTTTGATAGGCCTACAATTTCGAGAGAATGACTGCGTTTATTAAACAGCCATACAGGCTTAGGTTCAAGGCTCCCACTAGGGGCTGAAATACTTGTAAAGTTGTAATTCATTCCAAATGGTCCGGGCCACTGGATAAGGAGTTGGGCTCGGACAAGTTTGGACAGAATAGAAGGTGTGGGTTTTCAATTTGTTCACCCCGAAGCCAACAGAAAAAGTGAGGGCCCCTAATTAAATCGGTTAAAATTGGGTTTATTCACTTCGATAAGGATCATCGGTTTGGGCTGGGCTTATACTGCGGGCCAAAATGATAAATTGGGTCTTAAATTAAACTCCCAAACATTTCAAAAGAATATATATATATATATATATATATAATTAAAAAATAATGGCCCAAATACAAAGTCAAAAATTTACATTACAATGGGGCCTAAAAAGAAAAGAAAATTTTTAAATAAACTAGTGGTAGGCCCATGCATTGCACAATTTTTTTTTTAACTTTTTTGTTTTTTTGGGGGTGTAAATTAGTATTGTAATTATGGTGATGCATGAACATTCATAAGTATTGCTATTTAAAATATTAAGTAAAATTAACATTTTAACAAAGATTTAATTAAGTTTCCAAAAAAAAAAAAAGATTTAATTATAACCCGGGAAAAAAGTTATTGTTCTTGCTTCCAATAGTTGCTAATTAATAGGCATTAATAATGAAACAATGAGTAAAATTTTATTTCTTGAGTTAATAATATTACATAAAAGGTTAACCAAATTTTTTTAATATTTTAACATTATTTATAATTTTATATACGGTTATACACACATTTTTTTTTTTGAGAAAAAAAAAATTACTTAGAAAGATTGTTATATAAAATTTGAGACTATGCTATTCGGGCCATTTTTTTTTTCTTTCTTATAAAATCAAATATTATTAAGAGTAATCTTACTAACGCAACACTTTCACGAAAAAAGCGATGTTAGTAATGGGTCTAGATAAAAATTAGTTACAATTTACCACTTAATTTTAATTGTGAAAGTAGCACTACGATGATCATATTCAAGTTTATTTAAGCTAGGTTTTAAAAAAATTAGAGTAAGGGTGTTCAAATTTTAATTTAAGAGTTCAAAAAAAAAAAAATTATATATAAAATTAAGGTTAAAATGCAAAACTCACCCTTTAAATTTCACATTTTTTCATTTTAGTCCTTTAAGTTTGGGTTTCGTCATTTCAGTCCTCTAAATTTCATTCTTTCCCAATTAAGTCCTCTGTTAGTTGTTGCTGTCAACTTACCAAAACGATGCAGTTTTGGTCATTAATTAATATTTAATTTTTTTTATTTCTTAATTAAACAAAAAACGTTATAAAAAAAATAAAAAATAAAATTGCGAGTGAAAGATCGAGTCATCGAGAGACTGAGGGAGAAATAGGGGGAAAGAGAGAGAAAAAGGATACCCTATGATCTCGTGGCTTAAACCAAGCAAATGGGTAGGCTGCCAATGGTTCAATTTGCCGTCGAAGGCATCGTGACTCTGGCCGACGCAGCATTGATGATTCAATTAGGCTACGATGGCGTGTTCTTGGAGTCTGAGATTTTCAATTGTTTGGATCCATATAAGCGTGTTCGGGGCATAATTCAAGCTGTTAGGCATTACAATGATCCACATGTGTTGGTGGAGACTAGTTGTGGGTTAGAGTATAGCAATGCTAATTTGAATCTTGGTGAGAACAGGGTCGAACAGTTTGCACATGAAAGTGCTTAGTGGTTCAAGAATCATTGTAATGTATCTCTTTTGTTTGTTTCTGAGCTCAAAATGTGGTTTGTGTTTTTGTTTTGTAGGATAAAATGTTGTTGAGCATAGGGCCTTGCAATTGATTGAATGAGACATTAGCATACATTTGTCACTTCATATCTTCAAAAGAAGAAGGAATTTCACCAAAGATGTTGTTGTGGGAGATGTTCAGCATCGCTAAGTTTTGCAAAATATCTATATTGCTTGGAATTTCCCCTTCAAGACAGTTGTGACTCAAATCTAGTTGACACAATTGTGTAAACTGTAGTAGCTGATCAGGAGTATTTTGATTGAACTTATTGTAACTCAAGTTCGAGTAAATAAGTTGTGTGAAATTATCCTAACATCCCGATATTGACTAGCTAAACATGTTGGTAGGCAAGTCCAAAAAGAGAAGCTTGGTTAAAGCTCCTAATTCTTGTGGAATGATGCTGGAAAGTTGATTGCCATTCAATAGCAGCTTGAAAGGTTCACAAGGGGTGTTTCTATCAATTTTGGTGCCTTTTCGTTTCTTGCATTTTGGCAGACAGACATTACTCCTCATAAATGTCACGTCTCTTCACTTAACTGCAGTTGAGGATTTAAATAGGAAATGTTTCTTCTTCAACCTTCATTCCATTCGTATCTTTCTAATTTCACTTCCAATAAAACCTTAACCTCCTTGAACAAAAATGTCAAACCCCTCCTCTGATGGTTCCAACTCTCCAAAACACTCCTCAAGCTCTTCTGAGAGTGCTTTCAGTGACCATCCTCCTTCCCCACCACCAAGGCTTGTGCATCCCCCTCTCCCTTTTCCCATTCACCCTCTGACTCCTCAGTCTTCATTCCCAAAGAGGTTGCTCCCTTTAACTGGAGTGACGAGGAAGAAGAAAACTCAAAGGAACTTCGGTTAAAGGCCGAAGAGAATACTGAGGAGGCAGCAACTACTGTATTCATGGCTGCTCCCATCAGGCACAAGAGAAGGCAAAGGCTTTCTTAATCAAGCTCAAAGTCTAGTGCTTCAGGGCTTTCTGACTCTAAGGAGTCAGACTCCTCTAACAACCCCTCTAAAGGCTTTTCTGAAGGCTCCCCTGATGATTCTGACTTGGGGGATGGTGAAGGCAAGGAGAAGGAGGAAGAAGAAGAGGATGATGATGATGAAGAGGAGATGGAGTATCCGGCTCTAGATTATCCCCAAAAGGACTCTGGGGGTGACACGAATGCCTATACGTCATGGTCTCCTTGAGTTGCTCACCATTAGTCCTGCAGTTGTCTCTTTTTTTTGGTTATGTTTGTTTTGTTTAGCCATCTATAGGCCAAAGGGGCCAAGTCATGTAAATCACTCTTTCTTGTTTTGTAAAAAAAACTTTTAACACAAAATATATGAAAGAAAGAAAAAGTTATTTTATTGCATGTTTATTGCTTTCCTTTATGTTGTATTTTATGTTTATTTAATCACATATAAAATTCCTACACAACACATAAAAGGATAAACATGTCAGTTAATAAAATGTAAAATGTAACAAATTAAACCATACACGTTGGTGAAGGGTCGCAGCTTTGCACTTTGACTGTGAAGGCGGTTTTCTTGATTTAAGCATCATCAACTGTCATCCCTTGTCAAGAACTCAGTTTCCTCCCTATGCTGACATGAGTTAATTTTGAAAAGGCATCTCCCTTTTTGAACCATTCTCTTTAGGAGGGAAAAGTATTAATCTTTCAAAGTATAAAAGGAAAATAAAATATTTTCCTCTTTTTCCCTTATCTTCTTCTTCTCCTTCTTCAACCCGAAACCCAAAATTCTTTTAAAACACCAAATCATGGGTGTAAAACGTGGCTTAAGATTTAGTTCAGCCAAATTTTCAAAACATTCTGCTTCAAAAAGTAACAAACTCCTTCTAGGAGGAGATGAAAATCCTTCCATAGAAGAACAGTGGATTATCCCTCCTTTCTTCGATTAAGGATAGAGTTCTATATAACTAATTTTTGATTCATTAGTGTTTAAGGAATCCTAAATAGTTTAGGACTTCCATTTTAGTTAGTGATTCTAATGAGATTAGAGTCTTCAACAAGTGCAAGGTTATTAGTTGTGATGAGATCACAATTATTTAAAGAAAAACCCAAATAATGAGTGGGAGTGCTGAAATAACCTTTTTGTTAAGTTTATTGTAATGTGAATAGATACCTTGTCTTGACTTCGAGTCTTGCATTCCATGCGGAGGGTATTTATTTCACGGATTACAAGGTTAAACTTCTTTGTGATTGTGCGAATGTTCCTTACGCCATTGTGACGTGACTTAGTTACATACATTGAATTTAAACAATTAAACACATTTAATGTGTAGGGTTATAGTGGTACTACAAGATTAAACTTCTCGGTTTATAGTGGTGTGGGCAAGCAACTCGTCTTGGCCTCTAGCCTTGCATTCCATACGGAGGGTGTTTTGCATTATGGTACTACAAAATTAAGCCGTACAAGGGTAGAGTTATGTGGCTACACATGGTTCTAGGCAATGGTGTACACTAGACTAGTTTGATAGTATCCTTTATGCTGAGTTCTTGCTATTATTACTTAAAGGCCAAAGGAAAAGCAGCAATTTATTTTTGTTTGGTAAGAGTTACCATGATAGCATTAATAATAAGAATAATTCTCACCTGATCATTGTGATTGGTATTCACTCTATGCAGAGGAATATTAATTGCGGGATTAGGTTGTCATTGCACCTAGTATAATATGTTTTTCGGGTTCCATATTATATGGTTATGGATGCAAAATGACATTGTCCTAGTACTTAAGTTCATGGTCTCAAAGTAAAGTTGTCATAATTTTGTTCTCTAACTACTATTTTAATAGAATCACATTAACTAAGAAATAATTTTGGACATGGTACTTAAAGGAGCTAAAGTACATAAATATATTTCGATTCAGCATTGTCATAATTTCCTATACATGATGCATTTATGGAAGATAGCTTATGATATGATCATAGTCTCCATTGAAATGCTAATATGTTATATTGGCTTCTATCTCAATTGTGCTACTGTATGAGATGCAAGAGTTAGTACTAGATTTAGACTTTATATTAAGTCTAAATGAGATGTTTGGTATGAATCATATTGAGTGCTATAAAAGGCTTAAGGAGTTCCAATTCTATATCATTTTATGAAAATGTTTTAATTTTAAAATGAATTGGAATTCTTGCATGTAGAGATTAATTGTTAATCTCATATGGATATGATCCACAAGTCCTTGTTAGAATCATTTGATCAATTCAGATTGTTTTGAAAATAAATTTTTTTTATTGCCTGAATTGATGAGTGAGTTCTACGCAATGGAAGACATCCTAAAAGCTAAGGCTAGAATCAATATGATTTAATTCAAATTCTTAGCCTAAACCGAAAGGTAAGGGTGATAAGAAGAGGAATTATAATACTAAACAGTTGGACAAACAAGTTGCCCTAGTAGTTGCCAAAAGGAAATTAGACTAAAAAGTATGACCAAAACGAAAGTGTTTCTATTTTGGTAAAGGTAAGCATTGTCCATGATTGTTTTCTAGATGGAAATTTACATGTTTTACTTTTTAAAGAGACAGTTTCTATCCTTTGGTATTGTATGTTTTAGCACTTATGTCTAGATCTTATTAATCTAAATGATATTCAAGATTGGTGAAAGATGGGCTTTTAGAATCATTATTTTATTATATTCCTAGTCTATGAATTCTATTTAGAGGATAATAAGATCTAGGGTTCCTTTTTGTAAAGGAATGAAGTTCCAATGACTTCTTTAAGTTAGTGCATACATTAAGGAGGAATATGGCTCTTTTAAAGGTAGATTGTTCTAGAAGAAAAATGTCAGAATTTGTTGTAAGACAACTACAAAATACATTTAGAAATGAGATGGTTGTATTAAATACACCACAAGACATTATTTTGTAGATAACTATTTAATGCAGCGTAGGCGTGTAGAAGCAGAATCTATAACACACAAATACTACAACTCTTCCACTAAACCTAAGTTCTACAAGAATACTAGGCTAATAGGAAAAATAATAGAGAAAACCTCTCTAGCGAACTTTTATTCATAAACACACATAACATAAATAACCTCTCTATAAAGAGTATTTATAGGAATAGAATTTCTCCTACTTCTTTTAGGAAAATAAATAATAAACCTACTTCTATTTGAAAAAGGAAAATCAATTTAACTAGGAAAAGAAAAACAATTAAAATCTCAATTCAACTAGGAAAATGATTTTAATTCAAAATACTAGAGTAAATAAATCCTAATTCAAATAGGAAAAGGAAAATAATAAAAACTCTTTGTTCTTCATAACGTGATTTGCATCATCCTCCCTGGGTTGGAAGAAACTCGTCCTCAAGTTTGGAGTCTGGATTGGAATTCTCTCCTCGATATGGAACAAGATGCTTAACATTGAAGACGTCAAATGTACGCATATGACTTGGAAGTTTCAATTGATAGGTATTAGGATTAATTTTCTCAAGAATCTCCAAATGACCAATCTTTCTAGCAGCTAGTTTGTTGTACTCTCCCACAAGAAAGCGATCTTTGGTCAAAATTGCCCAAACAAAATCACCAATCTCAAATTCTACTACTCAACGTTTCTTGTCAGCGGTTTGTTTGTACTTAGCAGAAGTCTCCTGTAAATGCTTAGCAGTAGCTGTATGAATTTCTTGAATCTGTGCGATTAGATCCTCAGCTTTCACATTGACACGCTTCAAGTCAGGGATATGAGCCAAATCAAGTGGTGCGCGTGCGTTGTAGCCATAAGTAATAACAAAGGGACTGAAGCCAGTGCTACGATTAACAGAATGGTTGTAAGCAAATTCTGCTTGGTACAAGCGCTGATCCCATGATTTAAGATGATCACTCACCAAAATCCGAAGTAAATTGCCCAAGGAACGGTTTACCACTTCTGTTTGACCATCAGTTTGAGGATGATAGGCACTACTAAAATTAAGTGTGGTATTGGCCAAACGCCATAAGCAACGCCAAAAGTGACTAAGAAAACGCATATCATGGTCTGAAACAATTGATTGTGGCAAGCCATGGAGGCGATAGACCTCTCTAAAGTAAAGTTGAGTGATATTAACTGCATCTGAGGTCTTCTTACAAGCAATAAAGTGGGCCATTTTGGAAAACCAATCCACAACAACAAAAATTGAATCGTTACCTCGTTGTGTACACGGTAATCCTAAGACAAAATCCATACTGATATGAATCCATGGCTGGTCTGGTACGGGAAGAGGCATATATAGGCCAGCATTGGTTGTGGTACCCTTGGAAACTTGGCAAATACGACACTTCTCAACAAACTTGGTAATCTCCTTTCGTATGGTTGGCCAAAAATAAGAGTCTGCCACAAGCTTCATGGTTTTATCACGTCCCATATGGCCTTCATTATGCAGCTCTTGAATAACCCTTAAGCGTAGGCTACTATCAAGAATGCAAAGTTGATTCCCTTTAGAAAGGAAACCATCGTGTATAAGGAAGTCAAACCGCTTTCTGGTTGCCACATCATCCATTATAGGGCCAAAGTATGGGTCACTAGAAAGCAACTCACGAAATAAATCAAACCCCAACACTTTGGTTTGCATTGTGATGAGTAAAGAGGCCTGTTGACTAAGAGCATCTGCCACTCTATTCAACGCTCTGGACTTATGCTTGATGACAAAAGAAAATTGTTGAATATTCCATAGCCAAAACTGCATGTCGAGATGAGAGCTTGTCTTGGCTATTGATATGCTTCAAAGCATCATGATCAGAATAGAGGACAAACTCATGATAGGCCAAATATGAACTCCAATGCTTCAAAGCGCAAATTATTGCATAAAATTTCAAATCATAAGTGTTGTAATTCAATTTTGACCCACTCAACTGATTAAGCAAATCATCCAACCAAGGAATAGGGAATCTATACCGAACTGTAATTTTGTTGATGGCACGATTGTCTACGCACATTCGCCATGATCCATCCTTTTTGGGTGTGAGTAAGGCTGGCACGGCACAGGGACTAAGACTCTCTCTAATGTGCCCTTTTAACAACAATCCCTCAACTTGTCTTCTAAGTTCTTCATGCTCTTTTGGGCTCATGCGGTAGTGTGGGCGATTAGGTAGATTAGAACCTGGTACAAGATCAATTTGGTGTTGTATATCTCGGAGTGGCGGTAACCCTTCAGGTAGATCATTAGGAAATACGTTTGCAAATTCATCTAATAAAGATTGCACAGCCTCTGGTACTACACTACCCTTTGGGCTCTCCTTTCCCAATAATACAAACACCAACCCTAAATCAAACATCTCTTCAACAAATGCCCTTTTAGCTAAGAGATTCTTACCCTCTCCTGAAGTTGGCTTAGGTTCAATCTCCTTACAAGGCAACAACACAATTTTTGTGCTACCAAACATGAAACTGTATGTATTCTTCCTACCATCATGTTGAACTTCTCTATCATATTGCCATGGTCTACCAAGGAGAAGATGACAAACATCCATAACTACCATATCACACCATGCATTATCCTTATATTTCAATCCAATAGAAAAAGAAACCAAGCAACGTTTAGATACAGTTACCTCATTGCCCCTTTTGAGCCAAGATACTTTGTAAGGGTTAGGGTGCTTCTCTGTTGCTAATCCCAATTTTTGAACAACCTCTTCTGATACCACATTCTCACAGCTTCCAGAATAAAAAACAAGTCTACATACCTTGCCCCCCATAGTACATGTAATTTGAAAGATATTGCTTTGGAGTCAATCCTCACCTTCAGATTTGCGAGGTGTGAAACATGCCCTTCTTGTAACTAACAAAGGGCCATCATCCCCTTGCACATACTCCCCTTCCTCTTCAGCATTATAAATAGCTTCTTGCTCAAAGGTATTTAAATGATCATCAGTACATTCTTCACTCTCAATAAATAAACCCTTACCATATCGACCATTTTTCTTGCAATCAGCCATTCTATGCCCTGCCTCACCACACTTGAAACATCGAGGGCCAGAACTACTAGATGTAGTGTGGTTGGGTTATGGATTAGCTTGATTAACTTGGCCTTTTCCTTGTGTAGATTGTGTAGTTGCACCATAAGGAGGAGCTACTGGTGGTAGTCGGTTGCCACTGCTATTTGAAACCATGTTAGTCCTCCTATTCATCGTCTTCTCTAAATGCAAAGCTCTCTGATGGGCTTCAGATACAGAAATTGGGTCAAATAAATTCAAAGTATCTTGAAATTGTTGCCTCATGCCCCCAATATAACGTGAAACTAATTGATCTTCCGAATCTGCAAGGTCAACTCTAGCTACAAGTTGATAAAACTCTCGAGTATACTCATTTATAGATTGTGTACCTTGCCTAAGATTATGTAGTTTTTGATATAATGTACGCATATAATTATGGGGCAAGAATGCAGCACGCATATGTTTCAAAAAATTTTCCCAAGTATTGATTTTAGATTTACCTTGGTGAATACGGCTTTGCTTTAATTGTTGCCACCATGCAGCAGCACGTCCTCTGAATTTGGTCGCCACCAGAGAAACTCTTTTGTCTTGCGGCACCTCCTTATACTCCAAAATTTCTTCAACCGCAGCTACCCAATCTAGGAATTCTTCAGGTTGTAAACAACCTTTGAACTCTGGAATATCTAATTTGAACCTAGATTCCCATCTGTTTGAATTGTATGAAACCAAGGGTTTCTCCCTCCTCCTTCTATGTCCAGCAAACGGATTTTCCATCTCATCCTTAACATTATAGTCTACCTCATCTTCCTCCACAAAACGTAAAGTTGGACTACGGTTTCAAGGCTGGTTAACAACAGCTAAGGCAGCAAGCTACTTTGTTAGCGCTTCAAACTGTTCTTCCATCCGCTAAAAGCGTGCCTCTAGTTGTGTATTGCGTGCAATCTCATCGCGTTCATACTCACCATCTATAGCAGCATGCCTTCCCCCCCATGATCCTCATGCCATGGTAGGAACCTAACTTAGGCTTTGATACCAACTGATGCAGCGTAGGCGTGTAGAAGCAGAATCTATAACACATAAATACTACAACTCTTCCACTAAACCTAAGTTCTACAAGAACACTAGGCTAATAGGCAAAATAATAGAGAAAATCTCTCTAGCGAACCTTTATTCAAAAACACACATAACATAAATAACCTCTCTATAAAGAGTATTTATAGGAATAGAATTTCTCCTACTCATTTTAGGAAAATAAATAATAAACCTACTTCTACTTGAGAAAAGAAAATCAATTTAACTAGGAAAAGAAAAGCAATTAAAATCTCAATTCAACTAGGAAAACGATTTTAATTCAAAATACGAGAGTAAATAAATCCTAATTCAAATAGGAAAAGGAAAACAATAAAAACTCTTTGTTCTTCATAACGTGATTTGCATCACTATTACACCGGTACAATATTGTAGTGGGAGGATTATCAATTATCAAATAAATTCATAATTTTGGAATAAACTTTTGTAGTTTTTCCACAAGGATATGAATTTCATCCTCGGTCCTACGTAAAGGCAATAGATGATATGAATATGGATTACTAGATCAAGGTTATGTGAATAGAATTAGATTCTATTTAAAGTCTAGAACTTGTAGAGGCACCTAATGACATTAAGCCTATTGTTCTCCAATAGGTCTACAAGAAAAACGAGATTGATAGATTTGAAGGTGCAAACCTTCAAAGTCAAGACTAGTGGCGAAAAGATCTATTCAGAAAGAGATGGTTCAACTATGAAAGTTTTTTTTTTTTCACCAACAGTTAAGTTTGACTCTATCAAGAATCTCTTATTCATTATATTTCATTTTGGATGAAATATGGTAATGGATATCAAGAAAGTTTCTTTTAGTAGCAATCTTGAGGAAGACATCTACATGATGTAACTAGACTTGTACATAACAAATAACCAGTAGTGTTTAGTATGCAAGTAGCTTAAAGTCCAATCATGGACTAAAGCAAGCATTTTAATCATAAAATATCATCTTTGGTCAAGCAATGAAGTTGTTTGATTTTGATAAAGTATTAAAAGACCTTATGTGTGTAAAAGTTATATAGAATAATAAATTTCTTAATGTATGTTAATGACATTCTAATCATTTACAATGATGTAGAGTTATTGTCATCAATAGAGTTATTTTGTTGTCTAGTCCAGTTTGATATAAAGTACTTGGGAAAGACTAGTTACATCCTAAGAATTAAACTTTGTTAAAAATTCAGAAATTAGGATGTTGGGTCTATCTCAAAATGCTTAAATAGATTAGATTTTAGCCAAGTATAGCATGTAATACTTCAAGAAAGGATTCTTTTCTTTTTAAGTTTGAAGTTCCTTTATATAGGACTATTGTCCTAAGACATATAAAAGGAAGAGCATATTAAGATGGTTCCATATACCATATCAAAAGGAAGTCTTTATGCTATGCTATATACTAAGCTAAATATCTATTTTGCGGTGGGCATGGTAAGCAAATATCAATTAAATCTAAGATCACTTAATTTAGTGGGAGTAAAGCATATACTCAAATATCTTAGGAAAATGAGGGATTATATGCTTGTCCACCAAGGTCAGGATTTGATGGTTACTAGTTGTATAAATACTGACTTATAGTTTGATTGTGATTCATGAAGTTGGACTTCAAGATATGTGTTCATCCTAGGTGCTGAAGATACACATTACGCGTAAGTATTATCTCATTAGAGAGATTTGAGTACGTGAGATATAGTAGTAGAAAAGATAATTTATGCAATAAATCTGGCTGAAACTTGTTTCCAAACCTTGCTTTAGAGTGACTATGAATTACTCTAAAGGGAGATAAGTGTCGGATATATGGTAAATTATCTTTGAGGGCAAGTGAGAGATTGTTGGGATTTATGCCCTAAAATCCAATTTATTGACATGTCATAAATAATTAAATTGTTTAATTATATGAGACTATTTATAAATGAACTAATGGGACATTATCTTAGTCCATGAGATGCATAGTATGTGATTTAGTCACAGAAGATGTAAATCACAAGTTCTTTGTAAACTCAAAATTTTAGTTCGTAGTCAGTGATGAAATTGGGCATTTCATCTGCGAAGACTATAGCATATCAACTAAGATGATTTGTCTTGATCATGGAAGTGGAGACTTCTAGTTGATATGTTGATATGTTTTAAGAGTTAAGACATATTGAACTGGACTGCTGCGAGATTTATTATTCTCTTAACGACTGTCAAATGAATAATAAATCTCACGACTTCTATTTACATCAACTCTAAATCCTGAGAGAATAATAGACTTGATCATGAGGTGTAGGTTGCTTTGATATATCAGGAGTGAGATCTATAAGTCACAGTCAAAATCTCAATATATTGGGCAGCCACATTTAATGTTGATGGAACATATATTCTCAAGATGGAATTCATAATCTCTTAACAAAGATATAAAATATTCTCTTGAGATAAGTTTAATGGGTTTGGTTATTTAGAGTGTTGGGCCCAACCATTTTAGTAAGGAATTACTAAAGTATATATTTATGAAATTGGATTTCATAAATATATGATGAATAACATAAAGGATTAAACTGGGTACTCAAGGATCAAGATGTAATAATCTTCAAAGTGGCAATCTATATTTATGACTTTGTATTACTACAAGTATTTTAATGAAGGGATTGTATGTATAATAAAATCCTGGGATATAATTTATTAATGAGGCCTAGAGTGCAATTATATTTATATAGTGGTATTGAATATAATTAATGGTAACTTTGGACTTGTCAAAAGTTAACAGAAAAACCTAAGGCCTATTAGAGCTAGTGTCTTATTGGTCCCTTTTGGTCCAACTGCAAGCCACACACTAAAGTCCAATTGGAAAGGCCCAATAGGCTAGCCCAATTAGATAATCAGTTAAATATAAAGGAAGAAACATACAGAATTTTTTATTAGACAAAAGAGAGACATCGTTGTGAAATGGTGTGTATGTGTGAGTGAAGCCATTCGATTATTCTCCCTTGGAAACTGATTGAGAGACCACACTTCTTGGGCGTAAAGTGGAATTGGAGTGAAGATGAAAAGTGTTTTCAAGTACTTATAATCTTTTGTTTTGAATTTCACCACACCAAGGTACACTATTTTGTTCTTAAATTCTAAAATTTACATAGTGCATGTTATCAATCATGAATGAAATAGATCCATGTTTGTTGCTTCCGCTGTGTGTTTTGTATGAGATACAAAACCAGATTTTCCAACACATCATTCATGCACTCAAGGGCTTCTTTCACAAACTCCTCAGCTACATGAACTTCCTCTGGTTGTTGTGTCAGATTAAGGGAATTAGGCTCGCCATCCTCCTCATTCCTTTCCTTTAACCGTTAAAATTCAATATATCACCCGACCATTAGGCCCGGAAACCCTTCTTATCTTGGAAGGCCTTTTTGGTTCTACAACTTTGCCATCAACTTCTTCCTCCACTTGCAAAACAATAAGATTAAAAGGAAGAATTCCATTCTCACCCTTAGGCTCATACTTTCGATATAAAACTGCCCCAGTAAAATGAAGCTTTGCTCTATCAAAAGGCATCTTGATGGCCTCAATAACTACTTGCTTATTCCTTCAAACGTCCTTCACACATTGATGATATGTGGAAGCCACCACTTTATACGCCTTTAGCCATGGATGACCTAAGATGATGTGGTAGAACGTACTCTCCTCCATTACGTGCATAAGAGTGGGTGCTCAAATTGGTTCAACCCTAAAATCCAAAGACACATGCCCAAGAGTACTTTGATGTAAGGCTCCTATTCCTACCACCTATAGTGGATCTAGAATAATTCTTTCCCTTGGAATTCCCAAGGCATCAAAAGTTGGGAGAGGCAGAATATTGGTGGATGCGCTAGTGTCTACTAATGCCCTTCTGATTTGAGATGCTCCCAAAAAGGCAATGACATATAAATTCCTATCGCCATCAACACCTTGATTGACTAGATCTTTATTAGAAAAGGTGATTGAATCCTTTGCTTCCTGATATGCCACTTGCATCAAACTTCCTTCAACAACTGCCACTTCATGATTCCTTTCCATCACCTTGGTCAAAGTTTGGGCTGCCTCTCTTCTAACCATTGGCCTATGACCTATTCTTTCAAGAAAGGAGTGTATTTTATCTTCTTGCTGAATTCTCATTACCTTCTTTTCATCTACCAAAGGTGGAGGTGCTGAGCTACTGATAACCATGTTCTTTGCTTCCTTTTCCATAGGATCCTCATGACCTATGAAGAAAGTCATTGCCACCTCTAGTCTACACATCCTTGGGTCAGCCTTCTTCCCAGCCTTGATAACCAAATCTCCCTTAGCTACCCTATCATGGAAAATATTCCTTAAAGCATAGTAGTCCATGTTATGGTGATCACATCTCCTGTGGTACCTATAATAAAGTGGATTTCACTTTTCCTCTTCTGTAGGTTCATGCTTGCATTTAGGCAACGTCACTACATCATCTTTCACCCAAGCTTCTAGGATGCTATACAACATTTTAGTGGACACAATGAAAGGAGGGGGAATACCACCTCTCTCCCTCTTCTTTCCTTTGACTACCTTTTTAGGTTCTTCTTCCACAGCAACTTCCATCTTCTTATTTTCTCTTCTCCACGGTTGTCTATGAGCACTCATAGCTTGTGAAATTGAACCTTTTGAAGGCTTCCTCACAGACATACTTGTTCTTCTTGTAGCCTCTACAAGCCTTGTAAAACTAGAAATCTGAAGATTCTCTAGATAAGGTTGGTATTCACACAACATACCTGTGATACAAACATCCACCAACCTTTCTTCCTCCACAGGGTCATAACACAACAAAGAGAGTTCCCGGAACCTAAGGATATATTCCAGCAACCCCTCAGACACCCTTTGCTTCTCGTGTTGTAGATCTAACATCATGAGCTTTTCCTCCAAAGCTAAGTTTTTTCATGAACTATGTTGCCAAATCGTTCCAACTTAGAACTGGCCCCAGTGCAAGAATGGTATTCCAAGTAAAAGCTCGACCTTCTAAGGACTTAGAGAACTCTCTAAGTCTCAACTTGTGGTTGTGAGAATAAGCCATCAACACATCTACATACTGTCTAATGTGCTCTCTAGCATTCCCTGTTATGCCATCATACTTAAGAAATATAGGAGGCGTGTAGTTAGCAGGGTAAGGCTTCCCAGCTATCCTTTTAGGATAAGGAGGTCTGGTGTCAACATAAGCAGCACTCTCCATCTTCTTGGCTTTGAACAAAATAGCATGTATATCTTCCTTAGTATGATAAAGAGATCTATGAGGAACTTGACCACCTTGAGGGGCTTGAGGTATGGCTATCTCTTGACACAAGGACTAGAACTTTACCCACATAGTAGCCTGAGAGCGCTAAAGGTCTTTAATGGCAGCCATGATCTCCCTACTCTCACAATGACTAGCCTCACCCGAGGATTCTACGCCCTCAGAATGCACGGATATGTGATCTGTACTTGGTTTTGACCGATGGTTTTCACCCACACCAGTCAATATCCCGGTAACCACCTTCTTCGTCGGAGGCATGGAGGAAGTGATGAAAAACAGAGGTATACAACCCAACAAAAACACACTTAAAAGGAAAATAACCAGAGATCCCCAGCAGAGTCGCCAAAAATGTATGTGTAAGTTAGATTTAGGCTTATATGGAGAAGTGAAATAAGTTATTTAATAGTACATCTATATAAGAAAGCTTGAAAAGATGCTAACTTTGACATGACACTCGAAAAAGAAAAAGAAAGTGATGATAGGACATGAAAAAGACGCACATTTAAACAAGTAGAATAAATTGATGACTAAAGAAACATAGGATGTACGTGGAAAACCCTAAAGAATGGATAAAAAAATCACGATTTGAGCAAGAATCAGTTTGTTTTATGTGTGAAAAGAATTAGCTTATATTATGTGTGAAAAGAGACCAATTTCTTACAATCAGTTTGTTTTTCTTTCCTACCAACTCTCTACTCTCTTCTCAAAGTATCTACTTGGGTTCTACATGTTCCTCTTATACTCTGATGAATATGGCTGAGTACAAAGACATGTATCAAGTCATCATTTTCTCTTTTGGACCTTTTCAAAACCGTGATATTATCTGCTGACTAGAGGATAAGAACTGCGCCAACATGGCACTGGAATCTGTAGGTAGGTAACTTTGCCACTACTTGGGAGACAAGTCTTGGTCATTGAGAGGGACATCAGAAGTACTGTGATTGATACATGTGTCTCTGAGATGGTTTATCATGCATTCAACCAATAAGGGGTGTCCTCGTAGCCTTTGACCTTAGAAAGTCACTATCTCCCTTTTTGGTGAGTGCTTGGATACCATATCAGACGCAAATCTTACTTCCTTCCCAAGGCATTCATGCTTTTAGCACAAGTCAAGACAAAATCCCTTAACCAACACTTCCTCTACCATTTCTCACAGTCGCTCCATGTGTAAAGTCCAGATTCAACCACTTATGCATTCTTCCATGCCTTAGTGTTGTTATGTATGGCATTAAAACCATAAAAATACTTATTAAGAATATACCAATAAACGGTTGGGTTTCACCCCTTACCTTAGCAAGGCTTCTAGCAAGCCATAGCACAAATAAAACTCTAAAAATTGTAATGAAACTTTAAGAAAACCTAAATTATGTTCTACAGCGGCTCTGCCCTCCGAATTTTGTCCTAAGGAGCCTTTAAATAGGTCAAGGAATCATATTACAAGTTGAATTCCCGTTTGGAGAAAATCCCAAGTTTTAAGGCTTCACTTAACCGATGTTTTCGGCCCATTAAACTTCAAAATTCGGACTTTTGGTAAACTAAAAAGTTGTAGTAATTTAAGTTAACTTTCCATTCCAACTTGAATCATCTTGATTGGAAATCTAAGCCAAAAGTTATGCTCCAAATTCTAACTAGTGCGCAGGCTGGAATCCTAATCTGAATTGGACTTAGATTTATTGCAAATTTCCTTTGGTTCCTTACTCCAATTGGACTTGAATTTGATTGGGTTGACCTTCTTTGACTTCATCATGGCTCTTGTAAAAGTAAAGTCCATTAGCTTTCTTCTTTGCTCAAATCCACTTATTTAATTTCATTATCCTATAAAAGACAAATTCATGCATTAAAATTCAACTAAGCACAAAATTGATTATTTAGCATTATTCCAAAACCAACTATAAAATGCATGAATTAACTCAAAATAAGTATGATAATGCTTTCTAATAATGATATAAATATGCAAAATTAAGCTATTATTAGTAGATATGCGGCTAGGTATGTTTGGGTTGTGGTTATGGTGCTTGTGCGTCGTGGGTCTTGGTTGAGGCAATAGGTCATCAGGTTTGGATTTTTTTCCGGTGGTTGTGAGCTTTTTTTTAAAGATTATTTATGGTGGTTGTTGTAGTTTGTGGTGGTGGCTGGTTGCTTTATATTATTTTACTAGGTTGTTTATATTATTAATTTTATGTGTTGTAGCTATAATAGAAGATGAGATATAGGGTCTTAAATAAAGTGTTAAAGTAGATAAATACTTAAAACAACATTTTGAAGTATTAAATACTAAAATTTGTAGCTCACTAGATGTGAATGCTTGAAAGTACATAATATTTTGTACTTTTAGCTATTTTGCATTCACCTATAGCATTTAATGATTAAGAAAAGAAAAGAAAAAAACACATAAATTGTGGGAAGTCTGTTACTAATTATTTTCGTCATTAGTAATTGTCTAGGAAGTACAATGGAAAATTTTGTATTAGAGAAGTTCACCAATAATTTCTTGAGTTACAAGGAAGGTGAAAATTTCAGTTTCATTTCATGGAAATAAGTGGCCTAGATGGCATCTTAAGGCTTTGCTTAGTTGGAGGATGGAAAAGTGGGGGATAGAAAATGGTTAGGGGATGAAAATGTGGGTGATAGAAGAGATTTACGCTCCGTTTGTTCTGAAGTAAAATATTTTACAAGTTGAACATTTTCAGGTGTTTCGAATGACAAGTAAATTTTTTCAAACAAACCACCAAAAGTAATGGCTCAGCACAGAAGCCGTTGGTGCCAGAGGTCTGGTGATTGGATCGCTAGAATTAGCAGTTAAGGTGGTGGTTCCTACAATTGGACTACCAATGTTTACTGTCGGAGTGGTATCTCCGGTAACTAGACCGCCAACACTAGTCGACAAAATTGTGTCTTCAGTTATCGAACCTCTAGCATCGGTTACGACGTGGTGTCTTTAACCACCGGACCTTTGACACCAGTTATCAGTGTAGTGTTTTTGGCCATCGAACTGCTGGCATCAATCACCACCAGACCACCATCACAAGTTGCCAAAGCGGTGTCTCCGAACACCTGATTATTGGTCTTCGACCACCAGACCAATGATCACTACCTAGCGACCAGATGAGGGAGGGGAAGCCATTGTGTGTGTTTGGAAAATGTTTTGCCAAATTTCGAAGGTAAAATATTTCACAACTTTTTATAAAGTATTTTACAGTCAACAAAAAATATTTTACAAGTTTGACTATATTTTACCTGCAAACGAACAATTGAAAATGGGAAAATATTTTACATCAAAAAAATTGAGCATTAGTTTCTTTTTATGAGTGTTTTGTTGTGGGATGGAAAAGTGAAGATGGATTTTTTATTATTATTATTTTTAATTAATTGAGAAGAAATATGAGAAAAAAGTAAATTTAAATTGAATGACATTACTCTCATGCCCTTATTACATTAAAAAAATTAATACTTGATAATAAATAAATTAAAATTAAAATTTCCAGGGGGGAAAAAAAACTAGAACTTTAGCGTTTGAAAAAGAAAAAAAAAAGAGTAAAAAAGAAGAAGAAAGAAAGTAACATTAGGAGAGAGGGGAGGGCTCATGGGTAAATTCCCATCAAACCCCTCTTTCTCCCCACAATTTTCCCAATTCTAGAAGAACATTTACACCTAAATGGGGGCCTTAGGAGAAAACACTAGACTTCACCGAAATACTCCCTCCTCACCTCTCCAACCAAACACATAAATCTCTATATGTTCTCCTCCCCACAAATTACACCAACCAAACACTACCTAAAACTTCTTGTTGCATGGGAGCCAAGACGCTTTTTTTTTTTTTTTTTTGTCCAAGATGTGTCAATTTCACAACATTATTCAAACTAGGTAGCAATAAAATAACAAGAAGTACAAGATACGGTTTGGCTAGAAGAATCCCAGCTACTCTTTCAAAACTTTTTCCTTCAAGTTATGTTTTTTATAGGTCAAGAATGTATTAATCCCTTGGGTGAATTAACTAATTAATTAGCCAAGTGAATTAATTAAGTCAATTAACATGCAATACGTGTGATAGCACGAAAAAATCACCAAATAACTAAATCCAGTAGAAATTAAATTTGACATGAGTGATTTGTTTACGAATGAGGAAAACCACCGAGGCAAAACCCTATCGGGTGAATTTAAGGTTACCACTCCCAAGAATCCACTATTATCAAAACAAGCGGTTACAAGTAAAGAAATCCCAGTACCTTATACCAACCTACAATTGAACTCTTATCCCAATACACAGTTGGACTTGTAATGTAGTAACAATCTCTCCTTTCAATGCACAACTCCAAGTATGTGACTAACCAATCAATGCACGGATCCAAGTACATGACTAATACACCAACTTGAGAAAATTGTTGGTTGCAAAGTTCTTCAGTTCATCCACACGATGAAGATCAAAAAGTTCATTGGTTACAAAATCCTATGGCATACAAACACAGCAGCTTCTTCAAGAGAAACATGAACTAGGCCAAATTGTCTCTGGTCACAATATGCATCAATAAAATCTTTGTATCAAGTGAGACGGCCTTTAAAATAATCCTTATATATGTCTAGGGTTGTGAAAAAAGAAAACCTAAACACATAGCTTGGATATGCATGAAAAACAATTCCGGAAATCTAAATTTCGTAGTTCTCGAAAGATAACGAATAATTAAACCTCGATAGATACATCTGTCGAGATATTTGTCGAGCTTTAATGAACATCACTTCTTCACTTAATTCTTGGACAGATTTGCATGGTTTCAATACTTGGACCTAAACTCTTGTTCCTTGAAGTATTAAACACATCTACCTAATTACAAGTAAAATACGTTTTGTTAAAGGATTAGCTAATTCTATATGACATATATTCTTAAAATGTTCCACATATGTCCTAACAGTTTTTACTTAAAAAAAGAAAAGAAAAAGAAAAAGAAAACACTTTGTTCCTTTACGCTTTATTGTGAAGTACATCCCTTAAAAAATAAGGCTACCAGCCACTTTTTGCTGTTATAGGCATGGCTTCAACCTTTCCACTTTCTGCATTTGAAAAATCTAGCTAATGGGAGTTTAAATAAATAAATAAAGTTCAGAACATTGGCATAACACATTAATTGTTAATACGCTTGATTTCCTTCTTTTACAATCCCTTGACAAGCTCAGCTATTTCTGTATTAGTGCAGGGGAAAGAAAATTTGATTTTAGTTTGCTTATATCATTTCCTATTTTGATCATGTTTATTACATTATCTAGTGTTATATTCTGGTTAGTTTTTTGTATCTGTGTGTTTGGCGGAGAGCACTTGGTTGTTTCTAACCTTCTTGCTAGTTTTATATTAGTATATATTGATGGATATGTTCTGATATTCTGTTCTGCCCTTCACAGCCTTCCCACTTTTTATTAATCTGTTAAAACAAGAAGGGATTTAGGTGATATATTTAACTTTGCAGTATGGTTCACGGTTTGCGCATCAAAAGTGGGAAAGCAACCTATGTCTCCCACTATGTACTAAAATAAAATGAGTTAAGAACATAAGACTGTGTGGTTTTTTTTTTATTTTTTATTTTTTATTTTTTACTTTAGAAGAAAATATATTATGAATTTTATGGATAGAATATTGGGGGCCGTTTTGTTATCAATAAAAAAAAATATTCATTTAGTTTTTTGTAGGTATTATATTTCTCTTATTTTATATTTTATATGTTAAGAGTCTTAAGACATTTAAAATAACATTCATTATTTAATTTTATCTACAATTAATTGATATATATATATATATATATATATTATGTATTTTAAAACTAAGACAAAATTTAGTTACAAAACTGATTGTAGCCTAAGGCTACAACTTTACTTAATAAAATAAATATTACTACATATTTAAAATCTAACAGTTGAATTGTATGTTCTTTACACTCTTAATACATATGTCAAATTTTGTGTTAATCGGATATTATTTACTATATGATTTATAAGTTTATATTTTATGCATAATTCTAAACTACAAAACTTGCAATTTAAACAATTTATTAATGACATTGCTATTGATCTATAATTTTCTAAAATTTTGCAAGTATGGAAGATATAAGAAAAAGATGTAATTCAATAATGGATTTGTCAAAATTCACATCAAATAAAAAGATATTAAGTAAGGTTGTAGACTTAGGTTATATCCAATTTTGTAGCTAAACTTTGTTCTTAAAACTATTGTTATAATTAATATCTAATCTAAACACATTTAACTTTAGTCCCTAGAAATTTTTTTTTGGATCTATTATTGTTCGATGTCTTGAGTCATTCTTCAATGATGGATAACTACAGTTGGAGTATTTATTTGTGTAGTATCAATAAGTAATTTTTTTTATCAGTTAATTAATTTGTTGCTTTAAGAAATTTGTGATCTAAATCACTTCTTTATATATATATATATATATATATATATATATAAACTATGTATAAAAATAATTTTTTTGGGTTATTAAAAAACTTATATGAAATTATACCAAAAAAATTAAATCAAATTTTTTATGTTTACATCCAAGACTTTGAGTTAGAACATTAAAAAATAAATATATATCTTGTGGAGAGTTCTTTTTTCTTTGTTCTTTTTTTCTAATGCAAGGGAATTACCATGTTACAAAATATATTTTTAGAAAAGAGGGGAGGAAAAAAAAGGGTAAATTACATATTTGATCCCTATGAGTCAACAACAGAGTAATTTCACATAGCCTACCATGGTATAATTTAGTTTTTATATAAAAGTGATATTTGTCATTCTTACTGTCTTAAAAAAAAATTCAAACTTTGATATGTTGTGTTTTTATTTTCTTTATTGCTTTCATATGGTAAGGGTGCAAGTGCTGGCGTTGCTGCTAGTGGAAGCACAAATGCACATGCAAGTGCATATGAAAATCAGCCTTTATAGTCAATAATACCACCACATTCAGCAACAAGTGCGCAGGCACATCCAGAAGGTGGTGCAAATGCACAATCAACTGCAAATGCTACAGCCACAACATCTACCAATGCTAAAAATGGTCAGTCAGCTCCACTACCACAAGGTAAAAAGCCGAATAAGCTAAGGAGAAAAGCAATTAATACACCTTGGGGAAAAATAAAGCCTTGGGTCAGCAATGTACCACTTCCAAAAATATGGGGTCCACCACCTTCATGGAAAGGAAACTCTTCTATAACCAAAGAAACAATGATGGTTGCTAGTCAAATTGCAAGGTATAGGGAGACATTCAACATACTTGGTAGTAAGGAATCAATTCATGCACTACCATCATTTAGGGAAGAAAGTGAGAAAGGAAAGGAAGGAAGTCATGGCTAGTTATGGAATATATTCATTTTGTAGACATGTTGGAATTTTATTTATTTTGAGTAGGCAATCACTTTTTTGGTTGAACCTTTATGTAGGGTCTTTAAGAAAATTAATTTGCCCCGGTTGGAGTTTTGTTTTTGTAAAGTTGTGATTTACAACTATGTTTTATGTTGGCTTTATTTCATGACAAAAAGTGTTGTATTTGCTTTAATTTTGTTCCTTGTATTTAGTGGGATTTTATTGTATTGGGTTTAGTATTAAGTTGGTGAAAAATCGAGCATGAATTGAAGAACAAGTGGATTTTGCGAGAAGCTCGTGAGAAGCTAACCCACGAAAGAGCCACGTGAGAAGCACATGCTGGAAGTTGAAGAGTCATACCAGCCTAGAGGATTTTGCGAGTGTCTCACGAGTAAGGCCTTCTCACGAGATACCCACGAAACTCTCTGCCTGGAGGATTTTTAAGTGTGACTTTCTTACCCTTCACCCATACTATATATACCATAATTATCCACAAATTTTAAGGAGGCCATTTAGAGAGAAAAACCCTAGATAGGTTTTTTATAACACACACACCCATCTTTTAGAGAGAGAGCTACTCATCCTTAGTGAGAAATCATTCTAAACTCTTCTCCTTCCCTCTCCCATTGCCATACCTTGAGAGGAGATTTGTACCCAAACACAACCCACACCTTTTCAAAGTGTAGAGAATGTTTTGGAGCTTGGGAAACGTTAAGGATTTGCAAAAGAAACTGGTGAGGTTTGGCGGATGCAATCGGGCATATTGCGGGATCCAGGGAGCTAGAGAAGACAAGGCTTTATTAAGTCAGTTGGTAGCAAGAGCTTGAAGGGCTCAAGTACATTGGGTAGACTAGGCTTGGAGGGTCTTTGTGTTCTCTAACTTTATTCTCTAGTGGATCGATTTCCTGCTTGGAAGGCAGCGAAGAGGTTTTTCACCAAGTTCTTTGGTTTCCTCTTCGATAACACGTCTTGGTGTTATCTTGTGGTTGCATTCTTCTTCCCTACTCTTTTAACTTTCATTTTACTGCTGTGATTTTATGAATATTACTTAGAGTAGTTATCTTATTTGTTCGCTCGTATTTACTCTATTCCGCACTTAGTTTAAGTTAGAGTAAAATCAACCAAGCCGTAATTTTAATTTGGGGGTCTAAATAGCTCGTGTCTTCACACAAATTCGAGTTTTCAATTTTCATGAAAGTATTAAAGAAATACTCGAAACTATTTATGAACTGTTTATGATTTGCCTCTCCACTGAGTTGCAGTCTTAAAGAAAGTAGAGTTTCTATTACTATCCCCAAGTCATCTAGTTATGAACATGTTTATTTTGCTTGAGTTTCTTAAATCTACAAGAAAGAATTGATTGTCTTCCTTCTATTTATTCATTGGTTTTGTGGTAATTACGATTTTGTTGCAATCAAATGAATCACTTTGCTTTCTTAAATCTTTGTTATTGCTTTGAAATTTATTTGTTGGTGTTTAAGGAAACTAGGTTAGGATTCTTCTCTTATAATGTTTATCCTTGATGTTAGTTTTTAGACCCCTTAAAACACAATTTGATTAACCTAGGAATTTAGCCAAGTTGTTACTTAGTCAAATTAATTAAATCTAGGTTAACACAATCAAATAATCATATCAAGTAAAACAGCGGAAAGATAAATAACACAAAGATATGATCACCCAGGAAACCAAACCGATAAAAACCTGGGGAGGATTTAACCTAGCTATCCTCAAGGTAAACTTGAATCCACTATCTTGAAAGAATCGAAGTTCATACAATAAGACTTACAAGCCCCCACGCTCGACTTCTTATTGCTACCCACCAGTAGAACTTACTGACACGACCACGTGCAAGCTCCGAATCTACAGACTCCTTATTTCTTGGATTCTCCACCAAATACAAGCACACCCACTTGTGTTTCTTTAGGCTTCAATGGCAGCAACTAGAATGATCATCAAGGTGTAGAAATCTTCTTCTCCTTGAAAACCCTAAGTTTATGTGAAGGAAAGCTCCTCAAAGATCTCACAAGAGATTCACACAAACCGCAATATGAGCAACGCTAAAACGTGGCTAGGGTTTCCCTTATATACCTTGGGTAAATTAGAAACCCAAAACCTTTTAAAACACTTAGGGCTAAGTTGGAAATTCTGCTTAAAAAACGTCAGACCTGATTTTCGATTGATTGAGCCAAAGCTTCAATCGATCGAAATGAGCTGAAACAGTTTTTTTTTTGAACTCCTACAGTAACTTAATCCAACTTTACAACAAAGAACCAACTTTGAGCAATTCTAAAATAACTCAAATACATTGTTTTGATCATGGTTTGCCAACAATACAAATTAGAGTTTTAAATACATAAAACCTAACTCCCCCTTTGGCAATCCGTGACAAAACACAACTTAATAGCTCAAAATTTACAAATAAAAGCCCTTTACAAAATAATGCTCACAAAACTCAAATTCAATCCTAACTACTATCCATCAGTTGCAAGAGTAGACAGCAGCTTAATTGAATCAACCTGTATATTTCCTGAAACACTTAAACAAAATGCATAACCGCATGTGTGGAAAAAATACTAGTAAATAAAATAAAATCTTGATTTCAAACAAACACACAATAAAGACATATATCAATGAAGAACTCATAAATATAAATCAATAAGCAGTTTGAAACAAAAAACAACAAAATATACTCCCCCTAACATGAATAACCCAACAAGGTAAAACAAATGTGGCAAAAGCTAAAAAAGTAAAGTACAAAGTGAAGCACCTAGATACAATCTAAACAATTCCACAAGCTCCAACCAACAAAAATAAACTCTCCCCCTGAAAACAAAAACAAGTACAAGAGCCAAAAACTACTTATATGTACTCCCCCTTTTTGTGACGGAATGCCAAAAGGCAATCAAAATCCATCATCAAAAGGAGGTGGCGATGAAGAACTCCGAAACCATGCCAAATCTGTTCGCAAACCACGAATCTCATCAAGAACGTCCACCAAAATCTGTCCTTGAGCCGCTTGAATGGTCAAGACATGATCCAACGTATATCGAATGTCTGAATCATCCGAAGTAGTCAGTGGAGGAACATCAGCAGCAGCAGCAGCAGCAGTACCAGAAGTCTCAGCCACAACACCTGTAGAAGAGGGAGGAGGGGGAACACCACTAAAAGATGCACCTCGCGGACCCGAAGGATCAGCTCTCAAGTGAGCAGCCCTCTGTCTAAGAAAGGTAGCACCTAAAGGACCAACAACAAGAACGGGCTCACCAGCAGGGAAATCAGCTAGACCAAGGAACAACAGAATCCTATGTATGAAAATTGGATGAATAAGTGCATGCCCTATGGCAGAACTTCTATGAACTTCGTTCAAAGAACGAAGAAACAAGTGAGGAAAGTTGATAGATGCACCAGATATGAAAATGTATAGAAACACACATCACTCTAGAGGGATGATGTGGAGATGAGAAATAGGCCACAAGGAATGACACGCAACTCTAAGAAACAAATACGCAGTCTCAAATAGCGCAGAAGACGTGATCTGAGGATCAGAACCCTACTGGATAGAAGATCCAGTGATGTGTGACATGACAACATCTATAGGAGGAGACTCACCATAGGGATAGACAGGATAGGAAATGACTGGAACCCCAAGAGCCTCACCCACTACCCTAGGGGTAATGGTGAACTCAACACCACGTATCCAACTCCGAACAACGGTGTTGGAATCATAGATGTGACACGAGAGGTTAGAGAAGAACTCTCTAATCAAGGTGGTCGGGAGTGGATGATCTATCTCTAAGAGGGACAACCAACCTCTAGACTCAAGATTAGCCATAATGGCTGGATCTACCTCATCTAAGATCACAGAACGCTCAGCCCAAATTTTACGCTTACTGTTCAGTTTCTCAAAAGCCACACGAGAACGTTAGTTCCTAAACAGCTGAACCCTAGAGGGAGACACAGAAGGGTTAGAAGGAACCCTATTAGCTCTAATCTTCCTAGGCATTGTGCTAGAATAAGGACCAAGAGCACACAGCAATTAGAAAAAAGAAACAAAACCAAGGGCAGATTGCAAGTTAGTATAAAAACAATATAGAACAAAAACTATATGATGCATGAACAAATTAAATGACATGATGCATGTGGTAAGGCAGTGAATTAAGTCCAAATTAAGTTCAAATTCATAAAATTGGCTTGAGCATAGAGTTTCTAACTAAAGGCCCAAAAAAAATTAAAACCACTTGAATGTTTTTAAAGAAATTGACCAATTGGTCATTACACAAGTTAGAAAACAGTTTAGAATGATCAATTACATCAAATCAACATGCCAATTTCATCAATTTCAACCCAATTGAACAAAATCCCCAAATCGGATTCAAAACAAACCCTAGAATTTTCAATTGTTTACAAAACCCCAAATTGATCAAATTAACCAACATATATCATGAATATATCAATATAGAAGCAAAACCCAATGATCAATTTCAGTAAAAGAGAATTGATTCAACAAAAATCCCAACTTTGAAAAGTTCTGAAAATTCCCTTAAAATGCATGAGTTTATGCATGAAATCATGAAAATAAAAACAAAAGGAAGGGTATAAAGGTCTTACTGGCCTTGTGAGAGAAAAACCTTGCAAAAATTTGAGTGAAAAATGACAAAAAATCTTTAGTAGAGCCTTACCAAGTCAGAGAGAGAGAGAAAAGTATGGAAAAAAGTTTTGAAAAAGTGTTTGAATCATTCAAAACACTATTTTTAAAAAAGTTGAATCACGATGTTCGATTGATCGAAAAACAGGTTCGATCAATCGAACCAGGCAGAGGCTCACTGAATTTTTTAAACAGGATTTCGATTGATCGAAAATCAGATTGGATCAATCAAAATTCTGGGAAAACGGCTTTTTAGAAAAATAACCTGATTTTTTAAAGCTTACCTCAAAGCATTAAATATAAGAAAGAAAAATGCATGAGTATGAGATGAAATGCTCTTCCAAAACACAAGTTTTAAACCCAATTTTTCCAAAATTTAGATTTTAAACAATCTCCCCTTTATTTTTAAGCAATAAATCAGCTTTGCATAAAACTCAAAATATTTTTCAAACTTGGTTGGTCAGACCATAAACACACACACTTACATGTACAATGTTTAACAAAGAGTAACTTGTGTTGAGTGTGCAACTAGCAAAATCTTGAGATACATGTGAGGTGATATGTGAATAGAAATCAACCAGAAAGTCTACAAAATTCATCACATAGAACTTAAAAGAGACTATCATCGAATGAGTTACATCATATAACTCCCACATCTCCTAAAACATAAGCTTGCAATCATGTAAGTTTCTTGAATTTTGCCTCATAATATACGCACCAATTTTTTAATTATGTGATTTTGGCATTGAGCCTAATAGTACACACCAATTTTAAGCATTTAGCAATTAAACCGAGACTTCACCTTATGTTCTTTTTGTGCATGTGCTACACTTTCTTAAGCACAAATTCTTATGATATGCACTAAGGTGTTTATGATTGGCTAGTGAACAGTGGTGAGATGGTTATTTATGCCTTTCTCAAAAGGATCAAATCTGACAGTCAAACAACATGTGACTTCAAGATTAAGACAAAATGATAAACACCATAAACATTTTTCCCACACAACATGCATTACAAAGCTTTAACTAGTCAAGTGCAATAAATAAGCTCATCAAAGCTAAACAAAGTACAATAGGCATGTCATGTGAAAATAAATTGACCAACCTTGTTTTCAAAGAACAAAGAGAATAGTGCAAGAACATAATGTGCTTCCTTTTTCCTTCCTTTCTTCCATTTTTTTTTTTTTTTTTATATATATAGAAACAAAAAAACTAGAATGAAATGCATGAATGTAATGCAATGCAACTCCTAGAGACAAAAGAGAAAAACACAAAAACCAAAGAACAAAGAACAATGGTCACAAAGGAAGAACAATGAAGCACAAGGACCATGTCAGAAAGACTCAGTTAGTTTGAGTCTTTTGCATCCAAAACTTTTTAGATGCACCACGAGTGATTTCCAACTCTAAGATTTGAATAAAAGTTAAGCGCTTTTACCAATTCACCAATAAGTGCTATAAGATCTTGTGCTTGAGGCACTGGCACTTTTGGTTTGTTTGCCCTCTTAGCAGCTTACAACTTGTTACAATTAGGATGAATGTGTCCAGACTTTCCACAAAAATGACACACCCAAGCAGGCTTACCATGCATCTTGTCCTTATAAAGGGTAGACTCCTTAAGTTTAGACTATTCAGATCAGCCCTATCTTCCTAGATGGTGAAACTTCTATGGGTTTGACAACCTCACTCACAGGAGGTTTGACAGTTTCACTAACAGCCTCACTCACAAAAGGTTCAGAAGAAGCTGAAGGAACAAAGTGTGTGGAATGGGGAGCAGACACAGAGATGCTTTCAACAAAACCTAATCCAGATTTGTTAGAAGGAGACTTTTGAACACCCAGCAGTTGATCAAGTTTAGAACTAGCAGATCTAGCAACAGATAAATCAAGTTCCAAAGATTTAACTTTATCAAGCAATAACATATTCTCAGTTTTCACATTGTTCAAAAGTTCATTAGCATCAAACAGTTTAACAAACAGATTCTTCTTATCAAGCTCAAGAGATTCAATTTTCTTTTGGCCAAGTTAAACATTCATAGCATCTTTTGCAGCAACTTTGCAAAGTTTATTGTAGGCCTCTTGAAGATCTGCGTCCTCAAAGAGTTCCCCATCAGAAGGGTTCTCTTCAGCAAATATGCTTTCATTCACTACAGCAGTAGCTGTGAAAGCAATGAAATTTCCATCCTCGTCACATTCTGACTCATCATCAAAAACTTCACCATCACTAAGGGTTACAGCCATAGCCTTACCCTTAGACTTCAAGTAAGTAGGACATTCAGATTTCATGTGACCATACCCTTGACATCCAAAAAACTGAGGACCCATAGAATTATTAGAAGATTGACCTAATTTTTCTCTAGGTTTGTCATTATTATTCACCTTAGTGGGATCATTCTTCCTAAAATTTCTAGGTTCAGCAATGTTCGCACCTCTTACCTTTCTATTATTATTCCTAAGAAAATTTCTAAAGTTCTTGGCAAGGTAAGCAATCTCTGTAGCAGAGAGCTCATCATCAAATCCACCAACCTCTACATCATCAACTGACTTAAGAGTCATTGATTTGGATTTGCTAGTCTTGGGTAGGTCCAACTCATAAGATTGAAGTGATCCTACGAGTTCATCAACAGGGATGGAGTCCATATCCTTGCTTTTAGTTATAGCAGTCACCTTGGGTCTAAAATTCTCAGTTAAGGATCTAAGAATCTTCCTAACAATTTTAGGTTGATCATAGATTTCACCCAAGTTATAAGCAGAATTAACAATATCATTTAGTTTAGCATAGAATTCATCAAAAGATTCATCATCAGACATCCTAATGCTTTCAAATTTAAAAGTTAATTGCTGCAATTTGTTGATTTTGACAGCCTTTGTGCCTTCATGCACAGTCTGGAGGATATTCCAAACAGTATGAGCAATCTCAACATTAGAGATTCTCTTAAATTCCTTCATAGAAACAGCATTAAAGATAGCATTCATAGCCTTGCTATTGAACGCAGCTGCTTCTTTTTGAGAATTTTGCCACTCACTAACAGGAGTAGTGGGCTTCTTCCATCCGTATTCAACGGAGTTCCAGACTCTCTCATCAATTGATTTCAGAAATGCTTTCATCCTTACTTTCCAATAAGCATAATTATTCCCATCAAAGTGAGGAGGAATAACCAGAGAGTGTCCGTGTTTCATGACAACAGGGGTCAAGGATCAGCTCAAAGATCAAAGGATCAATAACAAGAGAGCTACCCACTCTAATACCACTTGTTAGTTTTTAGACCCCTTAAAATACAATTGGATTAACCTAGGAATTTAGCCAAGTTGTTACTTAGTCAAATTAATTAAATCTAGGTTAACACAATCAAATAATCATATCAAGTAAAGCAGCAGAAAGATAAATAACACAAAGGTATAATCACCCAGGAAACCAAACCGGTAAAAACCTGGGGAGGATTTAACCTAGCTATCCTCAAGGTAAACTTGAATCCACTATCTTGAAAGAATCGAAGTTCATACAATAAGACTTACAAGCCCCTACGCTCGACTTCTTATTGCTACCCACCAGTAGAACTTACTGACACGACCACGTGCAAGCTCCGAATCCACGGACTCCTTCTTTCTTGGATTCTCCACCAAATACAAGCACACCCGTTTGTGTTTCTTTAGGCTTCAATGACAGCAACTGGAATGATCATCAAGGTGTAGAAATCTTCTTCTCCTTGAAAACCCTAAGTTTATGTAAAGGAAAGCTCCTCAAAGATCTCACAAGAGATTCACACAAACCGCAATATGAGCAACACTAAAACGTGGCTAGGGTTTCCCTTATATACCTAGGGTAAATTAGAAACCCAAAACCTTTTAAAACACTTAGGGCTGAGTTGGAAATTCTACTTAAAAAACATCAGACCTGATTTTCGATTGATCGAGCCAAAGCTTTGATCGATCGAAATGAGCTGAAACAATTTTTTTTAATTCCTGCAGTAGCTTAATCCAACTTTACAACAAAGAACCAACTTTGAGCAATTCTAAAACAACTTAAATACATTGTTTTGATCATGGTTTGCCAACAATACAAATTAGAGTTCTAAATACATAAAACCTAAGTCTTTAAAATCTAACACTTGATATTGTCTACCAAGTTCATTGCTTATCTAGTTACTATAGCATCTAATTGGGTCTTTTTTCTTTCTTTCTTTCCCCCTCCTTCCAACCTTGTATCTGGTTATTGCAACACTTGGTTTGTGCATTTAAAATGATTTGGAAACACACATCTTATCTGAAGATTCTTACCCTTTTTATTTGTGGTGAGAGGTGGAGCTTTATGCAGACTATGATCCAAAGATGCTACTTCCTTTTCTTTGTATTAGTCAACATTATACTCTTGAAAATGTTTGAGCTGTCAAAAAATGATCAGCTGTAATAATTTTGTAAAGTGTATATATTAACTTGTTAAAATAATATCTCAGGCATATTAAACTTGTATCAGAAGAGATCTAAGGAAGCAAGTCTTCATCCTTGAATTTTATTTAAATGAAGAAAAGTTCATACTCATCAGTACACTAAACAAGATAAAAAAGAGAATACAACAAATCAAATCTATCTACAAAAGACCAAGAGGCCTCCTCTGATGCCAACTTTCTTTGCTTTGCCACAATAACAGGTAGGATTTGCAAATCTTCAAAAAAAAGCAGTAGCTTTACATAACTTCTTGTTTTTGTTGATAGGTAGCTTTACAAAACTTGTTAAGATCACTATTGCATTCATTCCCCAGTTACTTTTTCTCATATGGCTTCCGAACAAAAATACTTCACTCCAACTAGTCAAAAGGATGACTACTTAAATCCAAAGCTCCTTAAGGCTAAATAAAGCTTCTCTTACAGCAAGCATACCTGTGTCTTCCTTTGTTGCTCCTATATCCACGAGTATGGTCATGCATAAAATATGGAAAAAAAAAATGTGTCATAAAAAGACCTTTAATGACATTAAATTGAAGTAAAAGCAGATGAGTAGTTGTAACCAAAATTATGGCTGCACTACTACTTCCAATTTACCTATCATGGAAGATATTGTGCTCTTAGACACTAGTACTATCCTCCATATATATGTTGTCTTTGAACAAAGAATAATAATAGCAAAGGTTCTTAGCTAGAAAATTTCAAACAACATTCCAAGGTATTAAAGAAAATCAATAAATAAACACAATTATAACAGGAACAAATTGTTCCCAATATATTGCTCATAAAAATTACTAGCACAAGAAAAATTAAGAAAGAAAATTTTAAGATACGTCCTAAATAAGTGAACTTAAGGCTGAGGTATGGAGACTTAGAAAAGTAATACTCAACTTGAACTTAGACTTTTTTAATAACAAAAAATTCAAGGAAAGCTGACTATTAAGGCTGAGGTTAGTTGGTTTTTATTGCAGCCCCTATAGACTATAGTGCAACAATTCTCCTGCCAAATCCTCATCAAGGAAAGTTGACTATTAAGGCTGATCTTATTTTTGAAGACTACAGTACGGCCTCATCCATAATATGTCTAACTTCAAAAAAATAATCCAAGACATTTTTTAAGGTCTAGTATTTTTAGTCCCCTTCACTTACCACTTCTACCCTTAAATCAATGCAGGTGAGCCTGATGTTGAAGATAAAGAAGATGATTGCAAAATCATCACTGAAAAAACCAGTATTTGATCACATACATGAAAATCCCAAAACTTATAATTAAAAGCAGTATGGTGAACGAAATTAGGGCTCTCTATCTCCTTGTCCCCAAAAATCTGTACAATTAAAAGGGAACCTTAAAGGTGAACGAAAAGGAAAATAAAACATCATTTTGCATAGAACTGAACGTTCACGTTTTGGTCCATTCTAGAAAAAAAAAAGATAAAAACCTGAGATGAAGATAATACCAGCCCTCAAATCCAGTCGACCCTCAGATCCAATCGTTGCTGTCAGGCGACACCTTTCTCTTCAGAGGATCAAAACGTGAAGAAATTGTGACAACTTGGGGGTTTTTGTTGTTTTTTGAGGAAAGGGTTTACATGAGTTAAGGATTAAATTATCTATTGTTTTTCTTTTTCGTTTTCTAATTTAAAATTATGCTGACATTTTATAAAATAAAATTAAAAACACTGATGTGTTAGTCCAAGTGGAAGATGACGTGGCATTTTTTTATATTTTAATATTGGGACTGTTTGACACGTCAAACTTTTTCATCTAACAGATAATGACAAGGATTAAATTGACATGACATTGAAAGGTTAGAGATAAACTTGAAATCTGATGTAAAGATTAAGAACTAAATATATAGTTTACCCAAAAAAATAAGTATAAACTATAAACATCGGAGGTTTAATGCAATACACAATATTCATGCCATTCTTAGATATTATTCCATTTGATTTTATTCCATCGGAGGAAGGGGGTTTTATCATTGTTGGCACCATAACTTGGATTTTATTCCATTTGATTTTTATATACCCTATTATTTTTTTATTTCTAAAAATTTGTTGCCTTTGTATAAATAAATAAATAAATAAAAAATCATATCTGCATAATATACTAAAATAAAATGATGATAATCAAGAGTTTTTTCTATATTGATGTCAGTAAAAGTTTAATCACTCACTAGCGAAATTGCGAATTCTTATCCCTATGCTTAAACTTTGAACATATGCTCTAGTAAAATTAATATATTTAGATTAATAAAATTCAAAGTTTACTTTAATCTCTATTATTTCTTAAATGGATTCTAGAAACTCGTTGTGGATTATTGGACAATATTCTCTAGTGGATTTCATGATATTATATATTTTGAGAAGGCACCAACCTTTTCAATGCACAATCCTTTAAAAAACAACAATAAATCTTTTGACACTTGTTAATGTACACATTACTTTAGAATACCCACATTTAAAACATTGAAATGATTCCTTAAAAAAAAAAAAATTAAAAAAAAAAATGAAATGAGTGTGTGGTGGACCCAAGTGAAATGCCAAGCGAGATGCTGTGTAAATTTTTTCATTGAAAAATCTGGTATCTGTGGCAGAACTCATCAAGATAACATACATGACTCATCCCCAATATATGGTCAGTCATAGTTGAATGTTCAAGATTGGGAAAGGTCGCAAGTTCATGATATGTTTATGTGCATCTGATCCTAAAAATGGAACGAAATTATACTACAAGTATATTATAGCTGTATATTGGCCTTCAGTCTGAAAATTCACAATTTCACATTATATAGAAATTAATAATAAAGATAAGAAATTATTTTGCATAATTCAACTAACCTGTACTCCAAATAAATCAACCTTCATCTTTTGTTTCTACTTATGAAACCAACAGGGCCGGCTCAACACTAGATGCAAGAGATGCAATCGCCTAAGGCCCCCAAATAAAAGAAGGCCCCGCTTGTAAAAAAAAATTTTATATATAATATATTTATTTATATATTTTAGTTAAAAAAAAATTTAAGCATTTTTATTGGTCAATAAAATGCATTTAAAATGCCCCATTGTATCCTAAAATGCAAAAGATTAAAAAGGAAAAAAAAAAAGTCAAAGTTCAGCTAACACAATTAAATTTTAGGAGACAAATATATTAACTCATTCTTGAAATATGCTAAAATTAAAATTAATAGTAGACAAATTCATTAATAATATAACGTAATTGTCTTGAAATATGTTAAAATAGCGATTATAAATATCAAAAAAAAAAAAAAACCTCTCATCTCTCTGCCTCTCCATCTATATTCTTACCGTTTTACTTTTCTTTTCTTCATCTTCATCTTGATTTTTGATCTTTTTCCATCAAAGCATCAACTCAGTCAGCCCTCTAGCTTAAAATTTTTCTTTGTTGATTCCTGCATACCACTCTACCAGGCACTAATCGGCAGTCACAGAAGGTATTCCGTATTCCTCTATTCTGAGTTCTACTTTAGTTCTTTCTTCCCCTCTTTCTCTTTGTCTAAAGACTCAAGAGTCTTTTATTTCTTTAACTTATATTATATATATTTTTAGTTTGTTTCATTTCATCATTTCACCGCACTGCACAACTGTTTGATGGATGGGCATGGGACACGTTTTTTGTTCTGCGGCTTCTGCCCCTCTGTGGACCTTTTTCTACTTTAAAACTTAGCCATATAAATTGGAGAAAAGGCTGATCCAGATGGTTCTCATTGTCAATTTTTTTTTAATAGGAGTACAGAGTACTGTAGTCAATAGGACAGATTATTAAATAGGAGTTGACGAGTTGTGTCTACACAGCCCTGAATCTTGATCCGGCTGGAGCCTGGATGGTTCATGGTTCTCAATTTGTTTTTTAATAGGAGTACTGTGGTCAGTGGGCTGTCAAGTCACGTGACAACCCACTGACCACAGTTTTTTTTTTTTGGTTATAGAAATATAAAGACCAAAGAAAGTTATTCAGTGATGATTTGGTCCTAATGTTTCTCAACTTTTATTTATTTATCTATACTATGATACTTTATCTATCATTATAAATTATTATGTCAATTAATAATTTGTATTATAGTGACACTAATTTATTAAATCATGTATTAAATTAATTTTTATTTGTGCAGGTTTAAACTTTCAAGTGGTCACGGCTTTAGAAAAATTGCAATAATCAGGTTCTATTGTTCTATACTTTAAATTTTATTTTTAGTTAAATTATCATTTTTAATTATAAATTGTGTTTTATTTATCTATAAATATTTTCTCATTATAAATGTCTACTAGAAAATATTTATTCGGATATGAAAAACTTCTTAAAAAGAGAAAAAATTGAAAAACAAATTGAATCTCAAAAAGGATCTATGGATAAATTTGTTACTAGTATTAAAAAAAACACAATAGAAAGTTTGGGTGAAAATATTACAAATGAACAAGAAACTTATCAAAAAGAGTTGGAAGATGATGAAATTATACAACAAAAAGAGAATAATGAAAATAGTCCTAATAATGTTGAAACATCTGATGTAACAATAATTGATAATGAAAAACAAAATAATTTAGAAGAAAATGAAAAAATGACTAACCTACTTACTAATAATATCTATGATCCAAGTCAATGGGAAAATATTGATACAAAATTAAGAGATTTATTAGTAGGAAAGGGTCCAATTAGAGAGAATGATCTAAAATTTCCTTTAGATAAAGAGCGTAGACATTTTTCTACTACATTTTATTTTAAAAAGTTATCAAATGGGGAGAAATTTGATAGAAGATGGCTAGTGTATTCAAAAGATTTGGATAAAGCATTTTGTTTTTGTTGCAAGCTGTTTAATTCAACAACACATGGTAATTGTACAAATCAACTTACTAATGAAGGAACTAATGATTGGAGAAATATTAGCAATAAGATTAAAAATCATGAAACAAGCAAAGAACATGTTACTAACATGAATGCTTGGATTGATTTAGAAATGAGATTATTGAAAAATAAAACAATTGATAAAAATTTCCAAGAACAAGTAAACAAAGAGAAAGATCATTGGAAAAAAGTGTTGTTAAGAATTATTGCTGTAGTAAAAAATCTTGGAAAAAATAATTTGGCCTTTCGAGGAAAAAATGAAAAGATCTATCAAGAAAATAATGGAAATTTTTTAAGTCTAATTGAAATGATTGCAGAATTTGATCCAGTAATGCAAGAACATGTTCAACGTATTCAACATGGTGCAATTCATAATCATTATCTTGGACATAATATACAAAATGAATTGATACAATTGTTAGCAAATGAAATTAAAGGTAAAATTATTAAAAAGATTAAGGAAGCAAAATATTTTTCAATTATACTTGATTGTACTCCAGATGTAAGTCATCAAGAACAAATGACTCTAGTATTACGATGTGTGAATATTTCAACTAGTCCAATAAAAATAGATGAGCATTTTGTAGAATTTTTAAAAGTAGATGATACTTCTGGAAAAGGTCTTTTTAATGAAATTATAAGTGTAATAAAAAGTCTTGAACTTGATATTAATGATGTACATGGACAAGGATATGACAATGGGTCTAATATGAAAGGAAAAAAACAAGGGGTACACAAAAGAATAATTGATATAAACCCTAGAGCATTTTACACACCGTGTGGTTGTCATAATCTTAATCTTGTGCTATGTGTTGGAGCATTTTAATATTAAATAATTAAAATGAATAAATGTTGTAATATAAATGTAAAGATATGAGAATGAATATAGAAGATGAAGAGTTAGTGAAGATGGTTAATCCCACATTGAAAAGGAGAGAGGCTATTTTATTCTTTTTAATTGTGGTGATTAATGGGATAAAATGTATTGTCTCAGATATTGGGCTAGATACGTGCGCAAGGGGGAGGTGAAGAGTGGAGGTATCAAAATTGGAAATGAATTGGCCTCTTGAATCCTCTTACTTGACAGCCCATTCAGAGAAATTACCATATCCGTTGGTGAGTAAATGGATCCAACAATCAATCTTGTAACACCCACTACATCAGAATAATGGACCTAATTAAATCAAAACAAATTGGGTAGTAATTTCGTGAGGCCCATTGAGCCTATAAATAGACTCATTCAGACCCAATCCAAGTTACTGCAACATACAATACACACAAAGAAAAAAATAGAGAGATTCTTGGCAAGGAAGGGTGTTCTTTCTGGTGGAGCTTTGGGCTTGAACACTTTGTGCAGAGGTTGTTCTAGCCATACAACACTTGTTGGGCTGTTGTATCCTGGGGGAGACAAGTCAGAGAAGGTCTGTACCGGTTACAAAGTTTAGCCAACCAAGGGCTTGAATCTCCTTAAAGAGAGCGAGTGCCGCGCCTCAGTCCAAAAGTTGCGTTGTGTAATTCCTTTCTTTATACTAATAATATTCAGAAGCATTATTCAGTTTCTCGTTGTGTTATTTCCATTATTATTGTGATTGCACCAACAATTTTAAGGAGATTCAAACATGGAGCCTACACAAGAGAAACCAAATGAGCCAGTTGGAGATCTTAACAAGCCCTTTCGCTTTAAGGGAGCCCACTTCAAGAGGTGGAAAGGAAAGGTCCTCTTCTACTTGAGTCTTCTCAAAGTCTCCTACATCCTCACTGACAAGAATCCATCAAAAGTTCCTACTGATGAGATGAGTGAGGAAGAATATAGTCTCCATCAAGAAAAATTAGATAAGTATACAAAAGATGAATATAATTGTCGTTCTTATCTTTTGAATTGTCTTGCGGATCATTTCTATGATTATTATGATACAACTTACAATTCTGCTAAGAAAATTTGGAAAGCTTTACAAAACAAGTATGATACCGAGGAGGCTGGTGCAAAGAAGTATGCTGCTAGCAGATTTTTCCGTTACCAAATGGTGGATGGAAAATCGGTGGTGGATCAAGCACAAGACTTCCAAATGATTGTAGCAGAATTGAGATCCGAAGGCATAAAGATTGGAGACAATTTGGTGGTAGCTGGCATAATTGATAAACTACCACAATCTTGGAGGGAGTTCCAAAAGACTTTGCGGCACAAACAAAAGGAGACATCCTTGGAGACTTTGATCACACGCATGCGTGTGGAGGAGGAGGCTAGAGGACAAGATGCACTCATGACACAAGAGAGCAATGGTAATTCCACCACAAAGGTAAACCTTATTTCATCCAATAATAATATGCCCAAAAATCATTTTCCTAGAAATGTTCAGTTGAAGCCTAAAAAAAGAGCCTTTAAAAATAATAATAGATCTCAAGGAAGGGGAAACCCAAATAAAAATTACAATAAGAACCAAGGACCCCCTTCACAAGATCAATTTAATAGATCCTGTTTTGTCTGTGGCAAGAGTGGGCATATTGCTCGATTTTGCAAATTTCGGAAACGTGAATCTGTCCCGCAGGCTAACGTAACCGAAGAGCCTTTAGTGGCTATGATTACAGATATCAATATGGTGCAATATGTTGAAGGGTGGTGGGCAGATTCCGGTGCTAATAGGCACGTCTGCTATGACAAAAATTGGTTCAAATTGTACACTCCATTTGAAGAAGAAAAGACTGTTATGCTTGGTGACTCTAGCAAAACCAAGGTTCTTGGGAGTGGTGAGGTTGAATTGAAATTCACTTCTGGACGTGTGCTAACATTGAAAGATGTACTTTACACTCCGTCCATGAGGAAGAATTTGATGTCAAGTTTTTTGCTTAACAAGGCTGGCTTCAAGCAAACTATGGAATCTGATAATTATGTAATCACTAAAAAGGGGTTATTTGTGGGCAAGGGTTATGCTTGTGATGGAATGTTTAAATTGAATGTTGAGAATAATAAAGCATCTACCAGTTCAGTTTATATGCTTTCTTCTATTAATTTTTGGCATGCTCGTTTGTGTCATATAAATAGTAGATATGTGGGAATCATGAGTAGTTTAGGATTAATTCCAAGACTGTCAAAAAATTTTGAAAAATGTGAAACTTGTAGTCAAGCTAAGATTACAAAAAGGCCTCATAAAAATGTTGTAAGAAATACCGAATTGCTTGAGTTAATTCACTCTGATTTATGTGAATTTGAGGGAATTTTAACTCGTGGAGGAAATAGATATATTATCACTTTTATTGATGACTTCTCAAAATATACAACTGTTTATTTGTTGAAAAATAAAAGTGATGCTTTTGAAAAATTTCAAGATTTTTTAAAAGAAGTTGAAAATCAATTTGGTAGAAAAATAAAAAGAATAAGAAGTGATAGAGGCCGTGAGTATGAATCAAGTGCATTCAACTCATTTGTTCAGTCTTTGGGAATTATTCATGAAACTACTGCACCATATTCACCTGCTTCTAATGGTGTGGCTGAAAGAAAAAATAGAACTTTAATTGAGTTAACAAATGCCATGTTAATTGAATCTGGTGCACCTTTACATTTTTGGGGTGAAGCTATTTTAACTGCATGTCATGTTTTGAATAGGGTGCCACATAAAAAGTCACACACCACACCTTTTGAGATGTGGAAAGGACATAAGCCAAATTTGGGATATTTGAGAGTATGGGGTTGTCTTGCTTATGTAAGGCTTACTGACCCTAAAATGCCTAAATTAGGTATAAGAGCTACTACCTGTGCTTTTCTTGGTTATGCAATTAATAGTGCAGCCTATAGATTTTTTGATCTTGAAAACAAAATAATTTTTGAATCTGGTGATGCAATTTTTCATGAAGAAAAATTTCCTTTTAAATTGAAAAATAGTGGGGGTGAAGAAAATATTTTATCACAACCTAGTTCTTCTACTTCACATTTACAAAATCAAGAAAATTTTGAAATGGAACCTAGAAGGAGTAAAAGAGCTAGAGTTGAAAAGGATTTTGGTCCTGATTATTATGTTTTTAACATTGAGGAAAATCCCCAAAATTTAAAAGAGGCTTTAACATCACCTGATGCTATATTTTGGAAAGAGGCTGTTAATGATGAAATGGAATCTCTAATTTCCAATAGAACTTGGAAATTAGTAGATCTTCCACCGGGTTGTAAGACCATAGGTTGTAAATGGGTCCTTAGAAAAAAGTTGAAACCGGATGGATCAATAGATAAGTTTAAAGTTAGACTTGTTGCAAAAGGCTTTAAACAAAAAGCTGATCTTGATTTCTTTGATACATTTTCTCCGGTAACAAGAATTACATCTATTAGATTGTTAATTGCTATTGCTGCAATTTTTGATTTAAAAATTCATCAAATGGATGTAAAAACTGCTTTTCTAAATGGGGACCTAGAGGAAGAGATTTATATGGATCAACCCGAAGGCTTTGTAGAGCCTGGATAAGAAAGCAAGGTATGTAAGCTAATTAAATCCCTATATGGCTTAAAACAAGCACCTAAGCAGTGGCATGAAAAGTTTGATTCCTGCATGATTGAGAATGGTTATAAATCAAATGAATGTGATAAATGTATTTATTCTAAATCATGGAATAATTTACATGTTATTATTAGCCTCTATGTAGATGATATGTTGATTTTTGGCTCAAATATGCATGTTATAAATGAGACAAAAAATATGCTTAAAAGCCATTTTGACATGAAAGACCTTGGTGAGGCTAATTTTATTTTGGGCATGAAAATTACAAAAGCATGTGATGGAATATATCTTGATCAATCACATTATGTTGAGAAAATATTGAGAAAATATAATTTTCATGATCACAAAAGTGTTGCTACTCCTTTTGATTCTAGTGTTCATTTATTTCCTGTGAATAATGATGATGAGATTTTTAATCAAAAGGATTATGCTAGTATCATTGGTAGTTTGCGTTATGCTACTGATTGTACTAGGCCTAACATTGCATATGCAGTAGGAGTGCTTAGCAGATTTACTAGCAAGCCTAGTAAAGATCATTGGCTAGCTATTGAGCGAGTCATGAGATATTTAATTGGTACCAAAAACTATGGCTTATTTTATAAAAAGTACCCTGCTATGATTGAAGGTTTTAGTGATGCTGATTGGAATACTTTGTCAGGTGATTCTCTCTCTACCACTGGTTATATTTTTACTTTAGGTAGTGGTGCTATTTGTTGGAAATCTAAAAAGCAAACAATAATTGCTAATTCAACAATGGAAGCTGAATTAATAGAATTAGCTTCAGCTAGTGAAGAGGCAAATTGGCTTAGAGATCTGTTATATGAAATTCCACTTTGGGAAAAGCCAATTCCACCTATATTAATTCATTGTGATAGCACTGCCGCAATTGGTAGAGTTAAAAATCGTTACTATAACGGTAAATCCAGACCTATAAGAAGAAAGCACAGTACCGTGCGATCTTATTTGAGTGGTGGCATCATAAATGTGGATTATATTAAATCTAATGATCTTGCAGATCCATTTACCAAGGCCTTGGCAAAAGATAGAGTTTGGAATACATCGAGGGGGATGGGACTAAAGTCCATAGAATCATGAGCCATGTATGAGGATACCCAACCTAAGGACCAGAGATCCTGAGAATTGGGTTCAATGGGAAAAACGAATCATACGATGGTCGTAAGAAATGCACAATTTATCTATTTTTAATTATTTATTTTGTAAATAATTTTAATTGCTCATCCCTATGATGTAAGTGCATTTATCCTGTAATGTGAAGAGGATGAGTTAAAAAACTCTTAATGAAATTTGTAGCTCGTATAAGTGGGGTGTTAGAATTACAGGAGCACCCTTGACAAAATTTCACCTATGTGAGTGTGGGGGTGGGGCCGCTCCCTATGAGATTTGGACTTAGTCTCAAATACACTCATGAAACTAGGATCAGCACACAGCCGTAAAGTGCTAGCTATAAAAGCTCATGTCAACACCTGGGTTATTATGTGTAAGCAGTGACGCTTAATTTCCCTAAAGCAGTCCTAGTTCAAGTCAGAGACCACTACGACTCTGGATTTGAGATTGCTGTTTTACTAAATGAAGGTTCAATGCAGAGCACACCTTCATGATGCATAGTGACCCGTCTTTGCCTGGTAATCTCTCTTTAACTAAAAGTTTTAATATTAAAATGAGTGGGGGATTGTTGGAGCATTTTAATATTAAATAATTAAAATGAATAAATGTTGTAATATAAATGTAAAGATATGGGAATGAATATAGAAGATGAAGAGTTAGTGAAGATGGTTAATCCCACATTGAAAAGGAGAGAGGCTATTTTATTCTTTTTAATTGTGGTGATTAATGGGCTAAAATGTATTGTCTCAGATATTGGGCTAGATACGTGCGCAAGGGGGAGGTGAAGAGTGGAGGTATCAAAATTGGAAATGAATCGGCCTCTTGAATCCTCTTACTTGACAGCCCATTCAGAGAAATTACCATATCCGTTGGTGAGTAAATGGCCCGAATTAATACTCCATTTTTATTATGGAAAATAAAGAGCCATTAACCCACTTAATGGACTTTCCGTTTGGGCCTATTCATTCTTCAGAAACTCCTTATCTCACCATTAATTATGTAACTCCAGCCCATCAGATTAATATCCAACAATCAATCTTGTAACACCCACTACATCAGAATAATGGACCTAATTAAATCAAAACAAATTGGGTAGTAATTTCGTGAGGCCCATTGAGCCTATAAATAGACTCATTCAGACCCAATCCAAGTTACTGCAACATACAATACACACAAAGAAAAAAATAGAGAGATTCTTGGCAAGGAAGGGTGTTCTTTCTGGTGGAGCTTTGGGCTTGAACACTTTGTGCAGAGGTTGTTCTAGCCATACAACACTTGTTGGGCTGTTGTATCCTGGGGGAGACAAGTCAGAGAAGATCTGCACCGGTTACAAAGTTTAGCCAACCAAGGGCTTGAATCTCCTTAAAGAGAGCGAGTGCCGCGCCTCAGTCCAAAAGTTGTGTTGTGTAATTCCTTTCTTTATACTAATAATATTCAGAAGCATTATTCAGTTTCTCGTTGTGTTATTTCCATTATTATTGTGATTGCACCAACACTATGTGATGTGGCCAATTCTTGTCCTAAAGCTATATCTTTTTTTGGAGTAGTACAACGTATATATACATTGTTTTCTTCTTCCACAAAGCGATGGAAAATTTTACAAGATAATGTTTCAAGTTTAACTCTTAGACCATTGTCACAAACACGTTGGGAAAGTCGAATTGAAAGTGTAAAAGCAATAAAATTTCAAGCTTTAGAAATAAGAGATGCTTTGTTACAATTAGCAAAAACGAGTGAAGATCCTAAAACAAAAAGTGAAGCTGATTGTTTGGCAACATATGAGCTTGAAAGTTTTGAATTCTTGTTAGGTATGACTATTTGGTATGATATATTATTTGCTGTTAACTCTGTTAGTAAAAATTTACAATCAAAAGACATGCATATTGACATTGCCATAGATCAACTAAAGGGTCTCATATCTTTTTTTAAAAAATATAGAGAAGATGGATTTACATCTGCTATGATTTCATCTAAAGAGATTGCAATCAAAATGAAAATAGAGCCTATATTTCATGAAAAACGTATAATTCGTAGAAAAAAACAATTTGATGAGAATGTCAATGATGAGATAACACAATCTGCTGAAGAATCTTTTAGAATTAATTATTTTTTATATATAGTAGATCAAGCAATTTCATCAATTGAAAGTAGGTTTGAACAATTTCAAATATATGAGGATATTTTTGGTTTTTTATTTAATTTTGAAAAACTAAAAGCACTAGATGATAATAGTTTGAAAAAATATTGTCTTAATCTTGAAAGTTTTCTCAAACATGATGTTTATTATGATATTAATGGCTTAGATTTATATTCTAAACTAATAGTTTTAAAATAAGTTGTGCAAATAGATGAAAATACTCCAATTAATGTACTTAATTATTTAAAAAGACTAGATTCTTTTCCAAATGCATATATTGCTTATAGAATATTACTAACAATACCTGTTATGGTTGCATCTGCAGAAAGAAGTTTTTCAAAATTAAAATTAATAAAATCTTATTTAAGGTCTACTATGTCACAAGAAAGATTAAGTGGATTAGCTATATTATCAATTGAAAAAGAAATGTTAAAGGAACTTAAATACAAAAACTTAATTAGTAATTTTGCATCTCAAAAAGCAAGAAAAATAGATTTTAAATAAAAAAAAATTCAATATATAAATATATTTTATTTTATTAATATTTAATTATAAAAAGGCCCCATTTAAAATTTTCGCCTAAGGCCCCAAAACTTGTTGAGCCGGCCCTGGAAACCAATTACGGACTCGCATTACGATCGCTGCTTAACTATACTCTCAAACTAAACCCATTTGGCCTCGCATGCAGCATGTACCAAAATGCAGTGAAGAAAGTTTAAAGAATAATGGCAGTGTCGTTAATTAACGCTAGCTGCCTTTATGTCTTACTATGGCGATCAGTTTTTTAATCAGCAGCAATCTTTTTGTTTGTGGAGGGATAATGGAGAGACACAGAGAGAGGATGAAATCACATTTTATTTTTATAAATAATGCCAAAAGCAACTGATAATTGTATCAGATAAGCATGATTATTAAATATGCTCCACCACATATCACCCTTGGTTAAAATTTTCAGCTTTGAATGTTAACTTGTGGATTGTTAATGTCAGCCTCGCTTTGAATCAAACGAATCTCCAAACTACTTGATTGGGGATCATATCCCGCGCTTCTATAGTCATTCATTGCCCTCTGCAGAAGTGCCTGCAAGGATGGGAAACACTTCAACAATCAATTTACAATTGTGCAGTGATGAGAATCCAATCGCTGATGGTAACTGCAAGCCATAGTTTAATAATCTCAAAAGTAATGGTTCACTAATGTCTTCCTTTCTTCTTTTACTTTGTAGGCAAAAACATGCAAAAGTTTCACTTCATATACCAAATCTGAAATTCCCCAACAGACCCTTTAAAGATTGATTTTTATAGTCAAACTAGTCAAAGCAAGAAGAATTTAGATGCAGTAACCATTTTGCAGAAACGACATACTTGAACATTACAGAACTACGACAATCAACAAAATGTACTGAATCCCTTGCTTGAGAGATAAAGGCATATGAACTGAATTGAAACAGATAAAGTTCGAACACTGAAACTTGATAGAATATAGAGTGATTTATATTTTAATTTATTGCAAGGATTATGTAAACAAATGGAACTATAACAAACTTTGAACTGAGCCTAAGAACTGGCCAAAGGTAGAAGCCTTGGAATTTATTGAGCAATAGAATATAAGTAAGAAGTTACTTAAATTTATTTTATCAAAGCATATAAGAATCCAGTTCAAAATCCTAAGAAAGGTAAATCAATATTATTTAATGATAAGTAATACGAATTCTGTTAGAAAAGGAGTGTTATTTAGTATATTGAACTTACCAAAACACATTATGCTTGAGTGATGTCAACTCAATTTGGTTAGATATAAAGTAATGACTTCTTAATTCGATTAGTGATTAAGTTGAGTTTAATTTGATTTCACAGTTCTAAGTGAGATAAGAGGATATAATAATATGTAAACATGGCCACACTTTCACAAATAGAATTATTCAATATATATACCCAAGTGAAAATAGAAACCAAAGAGAAAATTTCTTTTCCTTCTGTTAGTTTTTAGACCCCTTAAAACACAATTGGATTAACCTAGGTAATTAGCCAAGTTGTTACTTAGTCAAATTAAACAGATCTAGGTTATCACAATCAAATAATCATATCATGTAAAGCAGCAAAAATATAAATAACACAAAGATATGATCACCCAAGAAACCAAACCGGTAAAAACCTGAGGAGGATTTAATCTAGCTATCCTCAAGGTAAACTTGAATCCATTATCTTGAAAGAATCGAAGTTCATACAATAAGACTTACAAGCCCCCATGCTCAACTTCTTATTCCTTCCCACGAGTAGAACTTACTGACACGACCATGTGCAAGCTCCGAATCCACGGACTCCTTCTTTCTTGGATTCTCCACCAAATACAAGCACACCCGCTTGTGTTTTCTTTAAGCTTCAATGGCAGCAACTGGAATGATTATCAAGGTGTAGAAAATTATTCTCCTTGAAAACCCTAAGTTTATGTGAAGGAAAGCTTCTCAAAGATCTCACAAAAGATTCACATAAATCACAATATGAGCAACCCAAAAACGTGGCTAGGGTTTCCCTTATATACCTAGGGTAAATTAGAAACCTAAACCAATTAAAACACTAAAGGCTGAGTTGGAAAATCTAATTAAAAAACGTCAGGTACGATTTTCGATTGATCAAGCCTAAGCTTCAATCGATCGAAATGTACTAAAATAGTTTTTTAATTAGCTCAGTAGTTTATTCCAACTTTACATCAAAGAACCAACTTTGAGCACTTCTAAAACAACTTAAATACATTGTTTTGATCATGGTTTGCCAACAATACAAATTAGGATTCTAAATACATAAAACCTAAGTCTTTAGAACCTAACACCTTCCCTATATCTCCAATCTCTCCATGGCACATAAAATTTTTGTTGAAATCACACACAAGCTTGAAGGTCCTACAATGGTGGAATGAGAATCACACAAAGAGAGAGAGAGAGAGAGTAGGAGTTGTAATGTTGTGAATGAAATCATATATTGATAAATATGAAGCTCCGCCCCTTATATACTGAGAACAGAGCAGCGGGAAAAGTAACTAACCAAAAAAACTATCAATCCAACCAATACAGAAGCAACAAGTGGCAAAATGAAGAAACAGACTAACTAACTATCTGTACTGCATAAACGACAAGCTGTTTTCATGCATTACCACTCTATGCTACTTGTAGCTTATCACTCTATATACAAACTACAATGTACAACTTACTAAACCATTATATACAAGATAAAGCCACTGTTTAGCACTCCTCCTCAAGATGAACTGTATAAGTTTACTAAGTTCATCTTGGACAAAAGATAATTAAATTGTTTATGTCCAAGAGCCTTAGTGAAGAAATCAGCTATCTAGTGTCTAGTGGGAACATGGAATGTCTTAATCACACCATCTTGAATTTTCTCTCGGATGAAGTGACAATCAATCTCTATATGCTTTGTTGTTTCGTGAAACCCTGGATTTGTAGCAATATATAAAGTTGCCTTGCTATCACAGTAAAGAGAAGTTGCTTGATTGTGTTCTAACCTAAAAGTCTTAAGCAAAACTATAAGCCAAACAATCTAATTTGTTACTGTGGCCATTGCTCTGTATTCAGACTCTGCTGAAGATCTTGATACTACCTGTTGCTTCTTACATTTCCAGGAAATTAAAGAATCACCAAGGAAGACACAAAAGCCTGATATGGATCTTCTGGCTTCTGGACATACTGCCCAATCAGCATCATAGTAAGACTTAAGCCTCAATTCTAAACATGCAGAAAGAAACAACCCTTGCCCTGGTGTTTTCTTTATATACTTGAGCACTCTCTAGGCTACTTGTAAGTGAAGCAATTTAGGTGAACTTATGAACTGGCTTAGCTTGTGTACTAAGTAGCATATATCTGGTCTAGTGAGGGTCAAATAGAGCAACTTGCCTATCAATCTTCTGTTCAAAGAGGGATTTTGAACATCCTCTCCCATTGAACTACTGAACCTTGCAGATTATTCCATTGGTACATTAGTAGGTTTGCTAGCTAACAGACCTTTATCAGAAAGTAGCTCCAAAGTAAATTTTCTTTGACATAAGCAAATACCTCTCTCAGTCCTAGCAACTTCAAGACGTAAGAAATATTTCAAAGTACCAAGGTCCTTGAGTTTGAATTTATTGTCTAGGAAATGTTTGAAAGTTTTTACAGCATCCACATTATTGCTAGCAATTAGGATATCATCCACATACACTAGCAGAATGATGATTGATCCTTTGTTGACCTTGGTGAAAATAGAATAGTCTGATTTTGACTGAATGAATCCATGATCAATGATTGTGGAAGATAATTTGGCAAACCACTGCCTACTGGCTTGCTTAAGGCCATAGAGAGATTTTGTGAGCTTACACACCTCCCCCTTGCTGCCAAATCCAGGAGGAGGAACCATATACACCTCATCCAAATCTCTATGAAGGAATGCATTGTTGGCATCCAATTGAGAGAGATGCCCACCATAAATAGCAACAAGAGACAATAAAGTTCTAATAGTCACAAATTTTCACCACATGAGAGAAGGTTTCATAAAAAGCATTACCTTCAATTTGAGTGAAGCCTTTAGCAACTAGTCTGGCCTTGTATCTCTCAACAAACTTATCTGCCTTCAGTTTAACCTTGTATACCCATATACAACCAATTGGAACCTTACCAAGAGGAATTTTGGTCATAACCAAAGTATGATTGGCTTGAAGAGCATCAATTTTAGCCTTCATAGCAGCTTGCCACAAGGGATCAGTCAAGACTTAGCATAAGAAGTAGGTTCTTTAGCAATAGTTAAAGCAATAGCAAAAGCTTTATGGGAATTAGACAACTTATCATATGAAAAAGAAGAAGAAAGAGGGTAAATAATACCTAGACTGTCAGAGAGATTGGAATCATGTGACTGAGTGAGAGAAGCTGAGGCCAACACATGAGCAGATGCAAGATTGCAATGATAATCATGAAGATATGTATGTGGTTTGTGAGACATAGTAGACCTTCTAACATTTGGAACCTCAAGTAAAGGAGAGGGATTATTAACAGGGTCAGCAGGAGAATCAATTATAGAGGCAAAAGGTGCTAGATCAGAAATGCACAAGATTTGGAAACTCATCAGGAGGTACAACAGTGTCAACAAAAGTGAAAGGAAGAGAAAATTCTATAGAAATAGAAGGAACAAAATCTAGAATTGAAGGTTGACATGGAAAAATAGAATGAGAAGTTGGAAGAGAAGGAGAGACAGATTTGGACAACCATTACTTGAAAGGAAAAACAAATTCTTTAAAGATGACATCGCTAGATAGAAAAACAATCTTAGTGGTCAAATCATACAATTTATATGCTTTGGTACCAAAAGGATAACCAAGGAAAATACAAGCTTTAGCCCTAGGATCAAACTTGGTTCTATTCCTAGTTAAAGTAGAAGCAGAGCATAGACAACCAAAAGATTTAAGATGATGATAAGAAGGAGGATGACCTAAGAGCTTCTCATAAGGAGTAAGATTGTGTAAAAGAGGACTAGGAAGCCTATTAATGAGAAATGTGGCTGTAAGGACACAATCCCCCCGAATTTCAAAGGTAAATTTGCTTGAAATCTTAAGGCTCTAGCAACATTTAAAAGATGCTGATGTTTCCTTTCAACAACAACATTTTGCTGTGGGGTTTCAGCACATGACAGTTGATGAAGAATGCCTTTTGAAGCTTAAAAAGAAGAAAGAGTAACATCTTCATTTGAAATAAAGCAATAAAAGCACTATTCAGCAAATATTCTAGTAGATTGTTTGCAAATGTGCCAAAAAAAATGGCTAAAGTGATAAAATTCCCTAGATAGATGTACATCACTGACGAAGCCAAGTGATAAGATTCCCTAAATGGATGTAAATCACCCCTAAAATGGCTAAGTGATAAAATTTCCCAGATGGATGTACATCACTGACAAAGCCAAGTGATAAGATTCCTTAAATGGATGTAAATCACCCCTAAAATGGCTAAGTGATAAAATTCCCTAGACGGATGTACATCGCTGACAAAGCCAAGTGATACCATTCCTTGAATGGAAGTAAATCACCCCTAAAATGGCTAAGTGGTAAAATTCTCTAGACAGATGTACATCACTCATGAAGCCAAGTGATAAGATTCCTTAAATGGATGTAAATCACTCAAAAAATAGCTAAGTGATAAAATTCCCTAAGACGGATGTGCATCACTGACAAAGCCAAGTGATAAGATTCCTTAAATGGAAGTAAATCACCCAAAAAATGACTAAGTGATAAAATTCCCTAAGATGGATGTACATCACTGACGAAGCCAAGTGATAAGATCCCTTAAATGAATGTAAATCACCCAAAAAAAAAAATGGTTAAGTGATAAAATTCCCTAGACGGATGTACATCACCGACAAAACTAAGTGAAAAATCCTAAAAAATACACAAATCAAAGCTTCTTTGCAAACACAAATCAAAGAGGTGACGACCAAGGATGAGTAGAAGAAAGTTAGAACAACCATCAAAGGTAAAGTAAAACGAACAATGACATAAAGATATAATCAAAGAGAAGATTCATCCGCGGTTAATATTTAAAGCCCAAAAGCATATTGGGCAAGAAGATTGTTTCAAAGTCAGAATGTAAAGCCCAAAAACACACTGGGCACTTTCAAAAAAAAAGGGAAAAGCCAAAAGAAAATTTTGATAAACAAGGAAATAGCTAAACAGCAGCCTCGTCACCACCAACTGCATCGATAGAAGCACCCTCAAATCCACGGCCAATTCCCTCAAGACATTCTCTTCAAGGACAGCAACAGCAACCCAGAAAGCCTTGTTAATCTCCATTTCCTTATCTACCACCTCGAAGTCCCAATTCTCCAAGTCCACTCCAGAAGGATGCTTGGCAAAATATCATCAGAGGAGTTCGAAGCCCTTGTAATACCAACTGAAGATCACAGTGTTGTATTCCTCGGTCTGTTGAAGGGCTTCAACAACTTTGGCAGCCACAATCTTGACTTTCTGGTTTGTAGCCTGGAGTTACTTATCCTTCTCCATAGTCAGCTGCTTCTCAACCTTCAAGTTGTCAGCTAGAGCCTTAGCCTTCTCCTAAGCGGTATTAGCTTCATCCATAGCAGAAATAAGATCCCTCCTCAGCTTAGCATTCTCAGCTTCTAAAGCCTCCACCTTGGACCTTGTTTACACTGCCTTCGCCTCATGGCCTAAGTACTCAAACGTGATGTGGATCGTCTCTCCCAACACTTGAAAAGGAGAATTATGCAAAACATGAGCCTCATATACCAAACCATTAAAAAAAAGTGTGATGTGTACATCACCTGGACAAGCTTGTGGATGTGACGACTCACAATCTCATTGGAAGGGATACCCAAAAACACCTTGAGGTCCTTGGCAATAAAAGCATCCTGAGCTCTCATTAGGGCCAGGCCAACATTGTCTTAGATGCTTGACGACCGATGTTAGGAAATATGTGAATCATGTTTGGAACATATGTCATCTAGAATTGGCTAATCCTTTGATAAAACGCACTTTACTTGTAATTGGATAGATCTAGGATGTGTTTAATACTTTAAGCAACAATAATTCAAGTCCAAGTGTTAAAGCAATGCAAATATGTCCAAGAATCAAGTGAAGAAGTGTCGTATTTTAAAACTCAACCAATAGCATCTATCGAGGTTTAAAGGCAGTTCTAACCCGATGCTCAACAGCTTCTCGACAGATAACCTATCTATCGAGATTTACAAAAATCAGTTTTCTAGATCTAATTTTGCACATATCCATGTATACTTGTTTAGGCTTTCTTTTCTCACAACCCTAAACATATATAAGGATTATTTTAAGGGCCATCATAGAAGATACAACTTGATGCAAAGGTTTTACACAAGCATATTGTGACCGAAGACATATGCCCTAGTTCATCTTTCTCTTAAAGAAGCTACTGCGTTTGTACACTGTAAGGTTTTGTAACCAATGAGCTTCTTGATCTTCATTGTGTTGATGAACTGAAGAACTTTGTAACCAACATCCTTCTCAAGTTGGTGGTTAGTCACGTACTTGGATCTGTGCATCGATTGGTTAGTCACATACTAAGAGCCGTGCATTGAAAATGAGAGATTTTCACTACAAAACAAGTCCAATTGTGTATTGGGGTAAGGGTTCAACTGTAGGTTAGTATAAGGTGATGGGATTCCTTTACTTATAATACATTGGTGGATTATTTACCACTTGGAGGGCAGTGGAGAGGTTTTACACCGAGGGCTTCGGTTTCATCTTCGATAACACATCGTTGTGTTGTCCTTGTGTTTGCATCTCTCTTCCCTTAATCTTTGCCAATTAATTTCTACTGTGGATGTGATTTTATTTGGTTTAGATTGTTTATCAATTCTGTTATATGCTTATGTTCATATTTTGCACATTAATTGTTTGATAATAAGCTTGAATTGATAATTTGGAAATTAGGGGTCTAAACGTTCATAGTGTTTTATACAATTTTTGAACATTCAGTAAGATTAAGTAATCTCTTGTACTTAACACTCGTATCACTTTTTTAAACTGGAAGGACTAGAAAATCCTAAGAGAAAGGCATAAATAATCATCTCACCACTGTTGATCGCCAATTATGAAATGACATCTATATGCTTCGGCATAGCAAAAGTGCAATGTCAAATGCTTAACATCATTGGATATTTCTTTTCTCTCTCTTATATACTCATGCATGATATGCTTAAAAGAAAAAAAAAATAGGCAAAAAAAATAAAGGCAAAAAGAATCAAAATGCTTTATATATGATTGCAAGCGTGTCTTCTAGGAAATGTGGGAGTTATAGGATGTACCTCAAAGTTGATATTCCCTATCAAGCAATTATGATTGTGTGTGAGTTAAAGTGATTTTCTCATATCTCAAATCATTATAACATGTAGACACTTATGCAATCTTGTGAAGTTTTTCACACACAACACGCAATATTCTTTACTACTCATGATACATGTGTAGGTACAATGTGATTTGGCCATCACAAGGAATATATGTGTTAATGTATGCTCACTAAACTATCTTGACTTATTTTTGAAATATAAAATTGGTTAGACTTGTTTAGTGTGTGTGTGTGTGTGTTTTAAATCTAAATGCTTGACTTTTTTTTCTTGTTGAGAGATGTTTTTGAGAGCTTAAAATGTTGATTGGATCTTTGGTTGAGTAGCATGCTTGATTGCATTCATCTCTGTGTTTTTCTCTTCTTCGAAAAACTATTTTTTGAGCATCTCGACAGCTTCTCAATACCTCTCAATAGCTAGGCTATCTATTGAGCCTCTTGATCTTCCTTTCTCGATAGCTGTTATCACAATTTCGATCCATTGAAGTTTTTGAGAATTTATCTCGATACCTTCTCAACAACTTCTCGATCTATTGAGAAAGTTTCTATTTTCTCAATAAATGCTTGATAGCTTCTCGATCCATCAAGGTCACTTCGCTGTGGACACCTCTCGATAGCACTTTGACAGATCCATCTGTCGAGAATTAGTTCTAGACACCTCTCAATACCTTTCGATCCATCGAGAATCGAAATTTCTATATTAAGCCTCAGCGCGATATTTCTCTCATGTTTTCCAATCTCTTTCGATAGTTTCTAGCCCTTCACCTCCCCAAACACTTCTCTCTCTCTCTCTCTCTCTAAATTGCTTCCACACTCAATCTTCGGCCTCAAGAGTGTTTTCTTCCTCTGGTATGATCTTCCTTCTCACATTAATCATGCATTTCATTCATTTTTAACCTAACTTTTGGGGTTTTTCAAAATTTTGGGGTTTTTCAAAATTGAAGAGGTTTTTTGCAAAAATTTTGGGTTGGGTTTTGTTTAAATGATCATGTAAGCTCATGCATTGCATCATATTTGTATGTTCACAATGTTTCATGCATTTTAGATGTGTGTTCTATATGTAGAAATGATGTGTGCTGGTAGGTTTAGATTGGGCTAAGCCCATAATGTTTTTATTATTGCATGTCACTTGTTCATGCATACGTACTATTCTTTTTTTTTCTATTTGATATTAACTATGTTTGGTACTTTTTTGCGTCTCTCTCTCTCTCTCTCTCTCTCTCTCTCTCTCTCTCTCGATTAGTCTGCTCATAGCACCAAAGAAGAGCATGTTTACTCTGTCCTGGAACCCTCTGGATTTTTCCGATACTGACCTTCCCACTGTCATTCACAATAGGGGTTGGGAGTCCCTGTATGACATCCCAGTCACTTGCCCCTCCGTGATCATACAGGAGTTCTACTCTAATATACGTGGATTTGATTACTTTGTACCTAATTTTATAACTCGCATTTGAGGTATGCGCATTGTAGTCACTCCGGATCTTATATCCAAGGTGCTACACGTTCCGAGGGTAGAGTTTGCTGACTACCCCGGTTGTCCTCATCTTCAAACTGTGTCCAAAGACGAACTCATGTCTCTTTTCTGTGAGACACCCTTATCTTGGGGTGAATGTCAAAACACCCCTTGCTTAGGCTTTGCAAAAGGTCAGAGGTTCTTGAATATGGCGATGACATTTATTTTACATCCCTTGTCTTACTATAATTCGATTACTAAGCCTCGTGCTCAATTTTTGTTATCCCTACTTAGGCTTACCTTAGGCTTACCATAGACTTTCCCTCTCACTTTACCATTCGTTTGTCTCCTATTTTGAGTCTCCACACTTCTCTATTATGTGTGCCATAGACACAAAAATCGTTAGATGGAGCGAGGCCCGGTTTCGACCGAAGTGGTTACGGGCCGAGACGGCGACTCCTCCAGCTTCTTCCACTCCATCCACCTTCGCTCCTTCTTCTTCCGCAGGTGGAGTGACTCTCAAGGCCATCATGGCATAGCTTGTGTGAATGGATGCTCGCCTTAACAATCTCAGTGATGAGTTATGTCAGGTGAACACCCGTGTTAGTCGTATTGCTCGAAGATAGGCTGCCATAGGTGGTTTTGCAACGTCTCTATCTCCATCTCCATAGGCTTCAGAGGATGAGAGTGACGATGATGGCTCCAGTGGTGATGATGCTGATGAGGATGACGGTGCTAGCTCTTTCAGTGACAAGGAAATGATTGCTTCTCAGTGACTTACCCTTTGTCATTTGTGATAAAAAGAAGAAGCAGTTTTAGGTATAAGAGTAGTCATGTACTTAGGGGAAAAGTTAGTAGAGGAGATTATTTTTGTTAGGGGGAATGTTTTTGTTTATGAGGGATGTAATGAGGACTTTTTGTATCTTTTCTTTTCTTTACTCTTTAGATATATTGTTCTTACATTGTGATAGCAAACCTTGTATTCTTATTGATATATATATATATAGGTTGTTATTACGTTCTTTCACCTATCTCTTCATGTGTTGTTTCTTTTCTCTCTTTATGCACCTGTTTCTTATTTATTGTATGCAATCTTCTATAATTCTATTTCACACTAAGATATTGTGATGAATTTTGTTTAAAGTGTTTCAGAAATACAGGTTGTCAAAGTCTTCCATGCCATAAACTCTCTTCTTGCAAAAATTTTCAAGAGTTTGTGTTAGGGTAGATTTTATTGTATTCAACAAGTGAATATGAGTTGAGTGATTTATGACTTCTCTCATATATTCATTTGTTTGTTGTGGTTTTGTCACGGATTGCCAAAAGGGAAGATTGTTAGGACATAAGTGAATCATGTTAGGAACATATGTCATCTAGAATTGGCTAATCCTTTGACAAAACGCACTTTACTTGTAATTGGGTAGATCTAGGATGTGTCTAATACTTTAAGGAACAAGAGTTCAAGTCCAAGTGTTAAAGCCATGCAAATCTGTCCAAGAATCAAGTGAAGAAGTGTTGTATTTTAAAACTCGACAGCTAGCTCGATAGATAGCATCTATCAAGGTTTAAAGGCAGTTCTAACCTGATGCTCGATAGCTTCTCGATAGATAAACTATCTATCAAGATTTACGAAAATCAGTTTTCTAGATCTAATTTCACACATATCCATGTATACTTGTTTAGGCTTTCTTTTCTCACAACCCTAAACATATATAAGGATTATTTTAAGGGCCATCACAATAGATACAACTTGATGCAAAGGTTATACACAAGCATATTGTGACCAAAGACATATGCCCTAGTTCATCTTTCTCCTAAAGAAGCTGTTATATTTGTATGTCATAGGGTTTTGTAACCAAGGAGCTTCTTGATCTTCATCATGTTGATGAATTGAAGAACTTTGCAACCAGCATCCTTCTTAAGTTGGTGGTTAGTCACATACTTGGATTCGTGTATCGATTGGTTAGTCACGTACTGGGAGCCATGCATTAAAAAAGAGAGATTGTCACTACAGAACAAGTCCAATTGTGTATTGGGGTAAGAGTTCAACTATAGGTTAGTATAAGGTACTGAGATTCCTTTATTTGTAACCACTTGTTATGATAATAGTGGCTTCTCGAGAGTGGTGACCTTAAAATCACCTGCTAGAGTTTTTGCCTTAGAGGTTTTCCCCATTCGAAAACAAATCACCGTGTCAAAATTATTTTCCGCTACATTTAACTTAGTTGGTAATTTCTTTGTGCTACCATGCTATTGCATGTTAATTAACTTCATTAATTCACTTGGCTAATTAATTTGTTAATTTATCATAAGGGGTCAATACATTCTTGACCTATCAACCGGGAACCTACCCTCTCCTTACCCTTGTCCACGATACTTTGTCTCTTTAGACGAGGGGTAATTTCCTCTATCGAAGTAGTGAGAGAAGCAATCCTCTTATCCTCGAGGACGGAGATAATAGGGGTGATCGGAGTTCCCTTCTCGACCACCCACACAACCTTCTTCCCCAAGCTCACGAGGGTTCGTTCTTCCTAGCCCTTATCTTGGCGTACATCTCTTGGTTAAATTTGGTCATCATCTTTACCAAAAAATAAAAAAAAGGACTCACTCTTTTCCTCAATTTTAATGGCACGCAAGACAAAGGAAGAAGGTTTTGGACTGAGACAGTGATAAGCCAAAGTCTTAGGGTCAACAAGATTGTCAAAATCATCTATTGTCTTCGCGTATTCAATAGAGGCCTGGACACGCGTCTTGTACCTACTCTTGAGCTTGGGGTGCTTCTTAATTGTAAAACATAATAAACAAGAGATCTGTGATGAAATAAGAAGAAGGAGAAAAGGAAGCAAAGGATAGTCAAAAGGACGACGCACCTAGACTTCAGGCCCTCCAATGATGAAGAAACCTAGGAACTTCACCCTAAAAATCATCTAAGAGAGTCGCCCATCCATCCCCAAACACAAAAAAGAACCTTGACTTCCAATATCAGAAGGACGATGGAAGATCGGTGCCCATCCTAGCCTTCTTGACCCAAGGCATGAGTTCATAATACCAGTACTCCTTAGGCTTCTTCAGACAACACAAGTGAACAAACTCATCCAACTTGATCGTGTCCCCCTCAGTGACGACCATCCAAATCTCCATACAACTAACCACTATCCTCCATGAATTTAGCATAAGTTACCCGAGAGTAATGTTGAAATGATTTAGTAGCTCCATGATGAAAGGATGGACGAGAAATCTAAGGCTGCACTGGAAAGCAGCCTCATAAAAGCACACCTCTCTAGGTGAGAAATGGCAAGCTCCTTCCCCTCCATGAGGAAGACAACCCTGACCCTTCTGGGAAATTGGAACCTATCCCTAAACCTAAATAGGGTATCAGTGTCCAAAGCACACTCTTCCCTGAGGACGTGGAAAGCTCTACCCTCCCTTCGACCAAAAGCAGCGGTATCCACCTCCGCCTCAATGAGACTATCACTAGATGACAACCCAATCTCTAGTTCGCTATACCTCACCGCAGACATAACTCCCCGCTCATCCACCAATTCCTTGAACCAATTCACCGTATGACGAAGTAAAGGGAACAAATCCGCCAACACCAAACCTAAACCGTTGTCCCTAGATACAAATCCTTCAATTAGGGGGCAATGGGTACAGAAAGAACCTAAAGATGCCCTTAATCACGCAAAAAGAAACGAAATAGAGGGACAGAGTTGCCTAACCATAGAATTTCCAAACATGAAATCCAAATAGAAGAGGGAGTACAAATTTCTATCCCTAAATAGAATAAGAAAAGGCCAATGAATGTTGCTACAGAAAGAAAAAGGAAAGGGAAAGAAGATTGTTCCTTAAAGTGTTAAGCTCAGAAATTCAAACTAAAAAAAGAGAGAAACACCAAAGGATGAAAAGCTTAGAAAAAGCACAGAAATAAGAAAATAACGAGAGGTGAAAAGGTGAAGAGGAAGAAAGAAAAAGTAAGAAGTTTTTAAAAAACCAAGCTTGGAAAACTGAAAACCAGCGGGAAAACCAAAAGCCCCTCGAACCACACAAAGACATCCACCACTAGGAATATGCCACGTGGCCACAACACTTACAGCGCAACCATTACGCATTAAATGCAAATAAAACAAATTTCAAAGGGTCATGTTTGAACAAGAAACCTTCCATATTCTTATGGTCATCATCACACATAAGGACGACCTCAGAATAGAAGGGCAATTGATGGACCCAATAAATGTTATCATTTAGACAAACCCAACAAAGACCATCGTCCACATTGGTCTAGCTTGGACGAAGGAAAAGAGTCATAAAGAGAGCATTCAATATCCTAACAGTTACAAATCAGTAAGGAGACCGTTGGGATCCCCATCAAAGCCCACATTGAATGGGCCAAAAACGTTACAAATAGGACACTTAATCCACCATCAAAGGAAAGTAGCGGCTAGAAGAAAAACGTGTATATATATTGGCACCAAAAAACTGGACAAGGTATGCATATAGAAATTCTACTCAGTCAAAACCCTACAACTACGTTCTCTATATCTCTAAAGAGCCATATTCGCTAACTTTATCATTAGAGACTTCGTGGCTAGCACTGCACCGGTGACCAACTTGTGAGGATCCCCTTTCTTCTTTCTAAGCTTTGCACGAACTTGGACGAGCTCATGCTGATCCATTTGGACAAATCTACTCACTGACGATTTCCGCATCATCAATATATATATATATATATATATATAGAGAGAGAGAGAGAGAGTGGTGTTACATCCAAATATTTTCATAATAACTCGTAAGTGATAAATTGTTATTAGTTATAATTTGAACTCATTACCGAAATAACATTTTTGCCCACTAAAATTTGTAATAAAAGTACTTTAAAAATGTTGTGTATGTAACATTTCTTTTATATATATATATATATATATGCAATTATTGTGGTCAATCAAGCTTAAATAACCAATTTGTGCAATGATGAACCTTAATATTTTTCAATTTTAAATATAAAGGATATCCTTGCACAAGTACCATGTTAAGCCATGCACTTTACCATCATCAACTGCTATTAGGAAGAAGAAAAATAATATCTTTATAGGCAATTATATTTTATCACCATAAACTATACTCTCATTTATAATTATCACCACAAACTTTCAAAATGCATGATTATCACCTTAAATTATAACCTGTGTTTCACTTTATACCCTATCATCTATCGGACTGTTAATTTGAACAAATAAGCATGTTATGTTCTTATCATATGATTTGATTTGTATATGTGACAACATATGAAAAGACTAAATTATCTCTCTTTAATCCCTTAAAACAAAGGTTACGTGGCACTACGAGAGTTAAATTTGTTAAACGATTTTGTATTTAGAAATTGAAGAGAAACAATACGGTCTTTTCATGTGATGCCATGTATGCAGAGGTCACGTGAGTTGCACATGACATATTTTTCAGTCCTAGTTAACAATCCAATGGACAATAAGGTGCAAAGTGAAATACAAGTTATAGTTTACGATAATAATAATATATTTTAAAAGTTCAAGGTGATAAATTTATATAGAGGTTATAGTTTAGGGTATTATAATTTCCTCAAATCTTTATGCATTATATTTATGAGGGCAGAACTTGTAAGTGAAAATTATCTCCAAAAAGAAAAAGTGTATCAAATGTAAGGCACTGGTCTATAAAAGAAAAAGTGTAAGTCAAGGTTACAAGGTACGTTTGCCACTACGAGCAATGATGTTGGAAATATTGTCCACATCCATGGCATGAAGGTTGTTGGTCGCTGCCAGAACCAATCGAAGGATATGGTCGCTTTTGCCTTGCTCAGTAATAGGCAATGAACTCATTTGCAGGCTATTAGAATTAAACAGAACCCTAACCTTTTTGATCAAATCCATCTGATCCTCACAATGGAAAATTGCATCAGTAGAGGCCAGTTCCACAACCCCATTTGCCCAGGGTATACACACCATGGTCTAGAGCCCCAAGGACTGCCCTTGACGAGCCCGACTGCGCGGTAAGCCTACAAGTTGGTCCGAACCCATAACCAGGGGCGGAGCCACATTGCCCCTTGGGGGGGCCGTGGCCCCTGCAAAAAAAAAAAAAAAAAAAAGTCCACCAACATATAGACATATTTTAATTGGGCCCCCCAATGATGTACATCCGGCCCCCTCTCCCATTTCTGTTCAATACTTCAATTCACTCCCAAACTCTAGTTTCAAGTGTAGGCCTTTTTATCCTCTAATGAAACAAAACATGGCCCACAGCCCACTTATATTTAAATATCCAAAGCACTACCCAACAAAACAACACTTTATCACCCATTCTCCAACTCAAAATCAAAAGATTTAGAACCCTTTCTTTTGTTTCTCTTTTTACTCTCTTCTTGTTTACTGTGTACATGCCACCGCCCACTCCACTGGTTCCAGCAGCCCCAAACAAAACAAAACCCTCAGCTCAACTCAGCCATCCTCTCAAACTCAATCCTCACGATCCAAAAAAAAAAAAAAAAAAAAAAACAAACCATTATTTTCTTTCTTCTTACTTTCTTAAAATAAATCATTTAGAGCAGGGGCGTAGCTAGAGGGTGAGTTTTCAGGTTCCACTTCATCTCTTTTTAGTGTTTTTTTGTTTTTTTTTTCCTCAACTATCTACACTTAAATATTCACACGCTCTTTAATTTTTCATAGATTTTTAGAGAAATATATGGTTGAAGGCATGGGCATAGGGAGGTTGTTTGTGATGAGTCTTGAAGGGAAGATAAAGTTTTCACTTTGTGAAGATAAAGTTTCTAAGGTAAATTTTTTTTTTTTTTTGGATTTATTACCTATTTTTGATTAGTTAGATATCATGTGGCAGTGGGTATTGTTAAATTTTTTGGTTTATGTTGTGTACTTATGTGTTTAATTTTTGCTTTTGTTTGAGGGGTTATTCTTAATTTTAAAAAATTAAAATACAGGAAAATTTGAATAATAGGAATGATGATGGGTTGACTGTTTAAATTATAGTGGAAATTTTATTTTTTTCTTGAGTATGAACAACATCCATATAATTAAGTAAAAATTTCTAATTAAGATTTTATTTTTAAGTTCTTTTCAAGTTAATTTTTGAGTCATATTCTTAAAGCTAAAAGAATTATGAGCAAACAAAAAACAATTGATGCATTTTTAAAGAAAAAAGATGTTAGCAATTCAAAATTTAGGACATCTATGCTGTAGAAAAAAATGTGACTGTAGAAATAAATGTTGATACTTCAATGCCTGATGAACACCCCTCCAAATGTTCAAGAATTCAATCTAAAGAGATAGATCATGATCTAGGATCACGGAAACAAATATGTGAATTTTCTATCAACAAATAAGATGAAATTCGACGAGTTTATCTCAAAAAAGGTCCATATCAACCTAAATATATAGATTATCCATACAACGGTGATAATCATCGTCGTCAAAAATCGGCCCCCCATGTAAAAAATCCTGGCTACGCCCCTGTCCACAACCCAGATGGGGCTTGAATTGAAGAAGGCATGGCTTGGGAGGTCACCTCCTCTAATGAGGGAGGAATAAAACATTGATGAATTGAAGAACCACTCAATGTTAGAGACATCATCTTCTAAAACAATCTCGTCGTCACCATTGGACATGTCAGACCCACCACAGATCACAGAATAGAGCAAGTGCCTTCTTCCGGAGCTCTTGTTCCACCACTACTGCTGTCGTTTTGGCTTTGCCATTGGAGTTGTTGTTTCCTCTATAGTATCCATTGCTCCAACCCAAAATCAATGAGCCAGTGTAGTCGTATAATGGCTCCCATAAGATGGCATAAGTCCAATTCTCGTGAGCCCCCTCAATTAGGGTTTGGAGTTGGTGTTGCATGGTTTCCTAGTTCAAGAGCTCCATAGACGACTGGGATTGCATGAGGGCCATGTTGGGGTGCGTTGTGAGATCTGAGCTTTCTCCAGGTTGAAAATTATTGTCATCTACAGGTTGAACAGAAAATAATCATCTTAGGTTGATGTTCAATTGATGGAGTTGGAAAATTAATTAATCTCCTGTTTCAACTTTCAATTAATTGTAAATCAATAAGTCTAGCGTTCCAACTTCCAACATATTTCACAACTACCATAATAACAATAAATAATAAAATAACATTGACTGTAGGCTATGTAAGAACTATGAAAGCACGAACACCATGAAAACAAGATCAAGAATAAGAGAAATTATAGAGTCCTCTGGTGGACCACGTCACTTGTCTACCATTCCATTAAAAGACTTCCACTTGTTTAAAAACTCTGTTTAAAAAAATTTTCTAACTAACAATTTTAAACAAGTAGAAGTTTTTTAGTAGAATGGTGGATCACATCACTTGTTCACCATGTGGATCTTATAATTTCTCCAGGCCATGGGACCGAAATATACCAATCCATTGGTGGTGATGGTGGTGGTGGTGGTAGTGTGGAGGCTGAGTATTCAAATGAAAAAGAAGAGACTTTGTTGCTTCTCCAAATATTTGACTTCCTGGACCTTATATAAGGATTCAATGCATTTGAAGGGAAATTTCCATGAATGGTATACAAACTATATGCTGCAGACAAGTTTGGTGAGAAGATTGACAGTGGGGAATAAAATAATTTTGGTGGTGACATTGAAGATGGTGTGCCAGTTGTGGAAATGGTAGTTGTTGAATCATGTGAGAAAGACTCATCACTTGTCTCGGAGGTGGTAGCTGTGAGATCACATGAGATAGACTCTTCACTTATCTGTGAATTCGATATATTTACACGAACAGAAGATTTTATTGAATTAGAATAAGAGAATTGTAGAGGAGGAGGAAGAGCTGCTAGTGATGTAACTAGTGGCCTTGGAGGTGATATGTTGATGGTGGCAGCAGCAGTAATGGTGGTGATGGGTGGGATTTTTGTTAGGACATATGTGTTTCACTTGTTAAAAACATATGTCATTCTTTTATGTAATTGGCTAATCCTTTAACAAAATACACTTTACTTGTATTTTGGTAGATCTAGGATGTGTTTAATACTTCAAGAAACATGTTGTTCAAGTCTAGTATTAAAGCCATGAAGATTGGTGAACAGTGCAAAACTGCAAGTGCATAGTATCGTAGTTTTATAGTAAAGTGATGAGAAGAGTATCGTCCTCAGGAATTGGTAACTTACTTTTAACAAATACCAAAATTATGCTAATTTTGATTTTTTCTAGAGAACTTACTAAGGTTTTTGTAACTGGAATTTAAAATAAAATCAAATTAAAGAAAATATGCAAAGGCAAAAAAAGATGTTGTTCAAAAATCAATTTAATGGGAAGAAAATTTCTAGGAAATCAATTTCACCTAATTCCTCGCTATGCTTTACTCATCTAGCTAATTTAATTTAACTCTCTCTGTTTGTTAGCAATATCCAAACTCATCCAAAAGCCTCTTTCGACAGTCAATTGGAAACATTCTTGTTCATCATTTTACACAAGAGTATGCAATTTAATAAAGCAAGAAAGCATTAAGACCAACGATTTTAATACTACGTAGGTTCATACAAGTCTTTCAATCTCTATATTTACCTATGCTGAAATATTCAAGATCAATCCTATAATTCCCTCTTTTGACAGCAAATCACCAGATTAAAATCATCTAATTAATGGCTAGTTAATTGGAAGCAATAAGCTTAGAATAAATCAGACAAACATGAAGAGAATTTGTTCAAATTAACATAGAAAAGCAAGCATAGTTTGGAACTAGATTACATCGTTTTCCTAGAATAAAGAAAATTTAGTTCATGCTAAAAATTAAATTTAACATAAACGAATTCACCATAATTTTTTCTAAGAAGATTGGAAAGAAAATAAATGCTGAAAAATTATCTGCTCAACCCTCTCTGTTCAACTTCAGCGCCGCACCTTTCTCTGTTCCAGCTCACTTTTTCTTTAAGCTTCAGCGCCTCTTTCTTCTGCTTTTCTCTTCTGGTCAGCGCCTCTTTCTTCTCTTGTTCTCTTCACCCAGCGCCCCCCTTTTCTTCTTTTTGTTTTCCTGCTTTATTCCTTTGTCTTTTGCGCCTCTTTCTTATTTTCTTCTAGACGTGTTGCCCTTTTTTATCAGCCCAAAAATATTTTTTTCAGCCAAAACCTTTTTTACTTCAGCCGAAAGCCTTTTTTCAGCCAAAAACCTTTTTGCCTCAGCCCAAAATACTTTTTCAGTTCAGCCCAAAAATATTATTTTCAACCCAAAATGTTTTTGCTTCAGCCCAAGATACTTTTTCAGTTCAGCCCAAAAATCTCTCCCTGTTTGTGGTTCAGTGCCTCCTTTTTGTTTCTTTTCTTCCTGCCTTTCTTGTCTGCCTTTAGCCACTACGTATTGCCCTTTTTCAGCCCAAGTGTTCAGCTCAAAACCTTTTTCAGCTGCTTCATGTCTCTTTATTTGAGTAAATCTTCATTTTCTTCAAATCTGAAATAAAATTTAAATAACAATAATGAAGTTTAAAATCAACAAAAAAAATTAAAATTAGACTAAAGTTTAAAGTTGAGAAGTGATAAATTATGCTAAATTATGCAAGTCATCAAACACCCCAAACTTAGAACTTTGTTTGTCCTCAAACAAAAAGAAAATAAAATAGAAGACAACTATAGACACTATCAGCTAGACCCCATAGAGCAATATCATCACTCACCAAACCATGATTTGAATTTAGATTTCATCACTAGCAACTTACTCTTTTAACATCAAAGATGGCAGGAAAATCAATCAAAAATTTAGCAATTTGTCAAGCAAGAATTTAGCATTTACTTCAACCTAAAGCTAAGTCCTTGAGTGTGAAATAGTCAATTTAACTCCAAACCACCAGCAAATTCAGATAACAATAGAACCACTGAAATCAGAAGAAATCTCTCAAAACTTAACCCCATAAGTCCAATTTTCAGAAATCCTCTCCACTAATGTAATCAAACACCAAAATTAGAGATCAAAAGGTCTTTAATCAAGGTTGTAATGACAGGCCACAGGGTGAGGGCTAAGAAAGAATTGGATATGGAAAATCAAAGCAAACTGGGAAAATACTTGGTAGAAAAAACAATAAAAGAGATATCCAAAGGATTCACACCATAGCTCTTTCTCGACAATATGCTCATATGATGACAATATTACTGCTATACTCAAAAGTGGAGTGATTTTTTTTTTTTTTTGATTTTTTTTTTAAGAGAATTTGACACCTGTAGCCTTTTCAAATTTTCAACCACTTTAACCCTTTTCCGATTCTTGCCTTTTACTTTTTCTTTAAATGCAAATTTCCACCAAAGTATTTTCTCAAAATGTAAGGTAAATTCATTGTTTTTCAGGCTTAGAACAGGAATGGTTTATGTAGTTAAAAGAACAAATAAAGGCTTATGTAAAATAAGGCTCAAGGGGGTTGACTATGGAAATACACCATACAATGATGGTGTGATAATCGGGACGGCTGGGAAAGCTTTTTTTGGTTGTGACAAAAAAAATTGCCTAGATCCTTTCTCTAATATTTGGTATCAACTAGGATTTTGCCTCAAGGATCCATCAACGGATTCTAGAGCAAAGCAAGATTGAACTTCCTTGACCCAATTAATTCAACTCCTTCTCTTTATAAGCAAAATGGAGTAAAGAAAAATTGACTATGTGCTCAATTATTTTCAAGGACAAAGATTTAAATCAAAGTACCCGCAAAACTCTGCCTGACATAATAGCAAATTTTTTTTTTTTTTTTTGAAAATTTTTCTCAAAACCATCCTTAATCACAAATTTCAGAGTCATAGAGAATTCAATCATACTCAAATACATGCTTGATAACAGAATCCAACAACTCAAGACTATAGGAGTTTACACTCCCAAACCCAAACCAAACAATGTCCTCATTGTAATTCAAAAGTGAGAAAGATTGAAGAAAGGAAAGGAACTTCCCTGGTTTTATTTTCAGTCGCCTCTCTTTCAGTTTAGAGACCTCCCTTCTCAGTTCTTTATTCCTGCAAAATAAACCAGCATCAAAATCCAAATTATTCAAATAAATAATAAAAATTAAAAGAATAAAAGAAAGTTTTATGGCTGCCTTCCATAAGTGCTTGTTTTATAGTCTACAGCCAGACTTTTCAATCTTCATCAATTAGAATCTCCAAGAGGAATAAATGCACAATTCCTCTCCACTTGTTCTCCATAATAGTGCTTCAATCTCTAACCGTTAACTCTAAATATATGCCCTGCTTTGTCCTTCAAGTCTATTGCTCCAAAAGATGAAACTTTGTCAATTGTATAAGGACCTATCCATCCTAATCTTAACTTACCTAGGAAGAGTTTTAGTCGTGAATTGAAGAGTAAAACCTGCTGTCCTAGAGCAAACTCACACGTAAGAATTTGTTTGTCATGCCATTTCTTTGTCCGTTTTTTTAATATCTCTGCATTTTCATAAGCATCATTCCAGAACTCATCCATCTCATTCAATTGAAGAATCCACTTTTCCCTTGCTGCCTTCAAATCAAAATTGAACTTTTTTACAGCCCAATAAGCTTTATGCTCCAACTCAACAAGGAGATGACATGCTTTTCCAAACACTAATCGGTAAGGAGACATCCCGATAGGTGTTTTAAAAGCTATACGATATGCCCACAGAGCATCATCAAGCTTCTTTGCCCAATCCATTCTATTGGTGTTGACCGTCTTCTCAAGGATATTCTTGATTTCTCGATTTGAAATTTCAGCTTGGCCATTAGTGTGAGGATGGTAGGCAAGTGCTATCTTGTGCTTCACACCATATTTAGAAAGAAGGTTGTCGAACAACTTGTTGCAAAAATGGGTCCCTTCATCACTAATAATAGCTCGTGGAGTGGCAAATCTTGTGAATATGTTCTTATGCAGAAATTTGAGCACTACCTTTGCATCGTTTGTCATTGCAGCAATTGCCTCCACCCATTTTGACACATAATCAACTACCAAGAAGATATAAACAAAGCCAAAAGAAGGAGTAAAAGGACCCATAAAATCAATTCCCCAAACATAAAATAACTCAACCTCTAAGATATTTTTCAATGGTAGCTCCTGCCATCTTGAAATATTTCCCATACATTGGCACCGATCACAAGTTTTCACCAAAGTATAACTATCACGAAAAATAGAAGGCCAAAAGAAACTACTTTGAAGTACCTTAGCCGTTGTTCGTGTTATTCCAAATGTCCTCCACATGATGAGAAATGGCAATGATGGAGAATAGCTTGCATCTCCTTTTCTGGCACACATCTTCGGATGATTTGATCAGGGCATCTTTTGAAAAGCAAAGGCTCATCCTAAAGATAATATTTCACATCATGCAAAAACTTCTTACGTTGGTGATAGGTAAGATCTAGTGGCAATACCTTGCAAACTAGGTAGTTTACAATATTAGCATACCAAGGAAGCTTGATCTCACATGCAAACAACTGCTCATCAGGGAATGCTTCTTGGATCACTAAATCTAGTCTTACTTCCTCTTGCTCCAACCGAGAGAGATGGTCAACAACTGAATTTTCACTTCCTTTCTTATCTCGAACTTCCAAATCAAATTCTTGAAGAAGAAGGATCCAACAAATCAGCCTAGGCTTAGCATCCTTCTTGCCAAACAAATAACGAATTGCTACATGATCAGTGAACACTATCACCTTTGTACCAATGAGGTAAGACCGAAATTTGTCACAAGCAAACACCACAGCAAGCTTCTCCTTCTCAATTGTTGTATAATTCAATTGAGCTTCATTCAAAGTCCGGCTTGCATAGTATATGGCCCTAAACAATTTGTCTCGCTTTTGTCCTAACACTGCTCCAATTGCAAATTCACTTGCATCACACATGACTTCAAAAGGTTGACTCCAATCAAGTACAGTCATGACTTGTGCTGAAATCAGTTTCTCCTTGATTGTATTAAAGGCCTACAAACAAACATCGTCAAAGTCAAATGCAGAATTTTTTTCAAGAAGATTACATAAAGGTTTAGAGAGTTTAGAAAAATCCTTTATAAATCTTCTATAAAATCCCACATGTCCCAAAAAGCTTCTGATTCCTTTCACATTCT